>JAEQDS010000068.1:1291478-1937217 GCA_020875535.1 Macrophomina phaseolina
AATCGCGTGGGGGAACACTCACCAATGCAAGGACCACAGGCGTTAGCAAGAACCATACCGCCAAACTCCTCGAAGGTCTTGAGCTGCCCGTCGCGCTCAATGGTCGCTCTGATCTGCTCGGAACCAGGGGTCACGGTGAACAGGGCCTTGGCCTTGACACCGTGCTCCATAGCATCACGAGCGATATTGGCGGCCCTGCTAGAAGTCAGTATAACAGTTCAGCTTTTACCCTTTGGAGACAACATCACCTTGACATATCCTCATACGAGCTGTTAGTACAAGAACCGATAAGGCCGACCTTGAGGTCTTCGGGCCAGCCATTCTCCTTGACAGCGTCCTTGAACTTGCTGATCGGGGTCGCAAGGTCAGGCGTGAACGGACCGTTAATGTGGGGTTCAAGCTCCGAGAGGTTGATCTCGATGAGCTGATCATACTCGGCGCCCTCGTCCTCGCGGAGATCCTTGGCGTACGTACGGGCAAAGTCGCCAATATCCTTGCGCTTGGTCGCAGCGAGGTAGTCGTACATGCGGTCGTTGAAGGGGAAGATGGAGGTGGTGGCACCAATCTCAGCGCCCATGTTGCAGATGGTGCCCATACCAGTGCAGGAGAGCGACTCGGTTCCGGGGCCGTGGTACTCGATAATGGCACCGGTACCACCCTTGACGGTGAGAATACCAGCGACCTTGAGAATGATATCTAAACATGTGTAAGCACGTTTTACAGAAGCCAATTGGAGAGTTGGGAGCTGTCTGCAAGCTTCCCCCACATGCGCAGCTTCCATGAAGACGTGGCTGGTGGGGGCCGCGGGGAAATTGTGCGGAAAATCGGATCAATTGACTTACCCTTGGGAGAAGTCCAACCAGACATCTGGCCAGTGAGCTTCACGCCTATAACCTTCGGGGCCTTGAGCTCCCAGGGAAGGTTGGCCATGACGTCGACGGCGTCAGCACCGCCGACACCAATGGCGGCCATTCCCAGACCACCGGCATTGGGAGTGTGAGAGTCGGTGCCAATCATCAAACCTCCGGGGAAAGCATAGTTTTCGAGGACGATCTGATGAATGATACCTGAGCCGGGCCTCCAGAAACCAATGTTATACTTGGCGCAGGACGTCGACAGGAAGTCGTAGACCTCCTTGTTGATGTTCTGGGCGCGCTCAAGATCCTTCTCGCCACCGACCTGCGCCTCAATCAAATGATCGCAGTGAACGGTGGTGGGAGTGGCCACCGAGGGCATGCCGGCGGACATGAACTGCAGAATGGCCATCTGGGCGGTGGCATCCTGGCAAGCAACACGATCCGGACGCAGCTTCAAGTATGACTTCCCACGCTCGATCTCCTGGTTGTGGGGATCGTCGAGATGGGAGTAGATGATCTTCTCGGCGTAGGTGAGGGGCTTGTTCAGACGACCGCGCACGATGGACAGGTTCTCAGCCATCTTGGCGTAGTTGATGAAGTTGCCATCCTCGTGGATGTTCTGGCGGACCTTGCGGCTGAGAGGAGCCTCGCTGACGGTGGCCAGGCCGCGGCGGGCCAGCCGCGAGAAACGCTGCATGGTGGGCGGCGGTGAGAAGGGAATGAGGGGAGAGTGGTAGTGGTGGTGGTGGAAGAAAGGAAGAGGTGGAGGAGTGGGTGTGGGTGTCAACAGCTTTGAAAGCAGCGATCGCTGAGTCCCGCCGCTACGCCGGGACAGAGCAGGAGTAGCCCGGCCAATCAAGATTTGGCATTTTTAACAGCGGACAACGTCAGTGCCCACTGCTTCTGCCGAGGGTGACGAGGGCGCTGGCAGTTTCCATTGGTCCGCACGTGCATCCCAGGACTTATCGGCCACCGTCGCTCGGGGAGCTTGGACTCTGAGGAAAAATCTGCGAGGTCTGCAGGCCTGCTTGTCGACCAGGCGTTCCGTATGCGGCAACTCGACCGGGCCGCGCCCACGCTGGGCCGACGAATGCGATCTGGGCTCGCATCGCAAGCCCGGGGTAGCGAGTACATCGCTGTATGTCGAGCTGCTCACTGCCACCGCCGCGTTGCGTGAGTATTGATTGCTCCTGTGTGCGCGGCGCTGGCGTTCCGCGATGATGACGGGCTTCCATCACATGCGAGCAGCAGCGGCGAGGAGCACAGCACAGCTCGGATAGCTGTGGACGGCCACACCGGCACCGCCCGAGCTCCGGCCCGCGACCACGACCGTCGCCTAAATTTTGTGGCTGCCCTGGCTTTTCCTGTTCGCGGGGCCTGACCGCCCTGCAATAACGCAAGCATTGCACCGCACAACGGCGCCCACCCGTCCTCAGCCGTATTGATAGCCGCCGCCGCCGCAGCAGCAGCAGCAGCACTCAAAACATCGTGTCCGAAACGCATACGAGCCTACATCGACACCGTCGCCGCTGCCCACATCGTCCACCTTGCCACCATGCCCGCCATCCGAGGCGCGCAGTCCAAGAAGAAGACGCGCCGCTACACGCGCGACCTCGATCAAGTCCACGCAGACCTGCGCTCTGAGCGCCATCTTCAGCTCTATAAAGATACAAAAGCGGAAGAGGATCTACCAGCCCTGGGGCAGTTCTACTGCAAGGAGTGTGCAAAATGGTTTGAGAGCAACGACAATTTCGTCGCCCATAAGCGCGGCAAGCCTCACAAGCGGAGGTAAGCTCATGCACTGCATGCTGAATTGGATTAGATGCACGCCAACTTTGGTTTGAAGGAGAAGACATTGGTGCGGCGAGCACGTTGGCAGCCGGATGCCATGCTATAGAATTGGGAGACGTTTTTGAAAATGCCCCTTTTCACGGCTTTTGCTTGCTTCAAGAGCATCGTCCATCTGCCGTTCGAACCTGGCTTTGCCTGCTTTGTCTACCTTTCCTTCACATTACCCAAACCCTACGCGTCTGTATTTCGAACGCAGTGCGTCTACGGACAGATTCTGACGTTTCTTTGAAAACAACTTTAGGCTGCGGCAACTACGTGAAGAACCCCATACCCAGAAAGAATCTGAGGCTGCCGTCGGCTTGCGTACAGATAACGGCACAAGAAGCAGCAACGCAGACAAAACTGGTTTGACGACGGCAGTGGATAGTATGGTAGTGGAGGAGACGATTGCCTGAGGCGTATCACAAAAGTTGATTCATCAAAAGCGAGGAATTCTATCAGAAAGCATAGGGTCGGCGTTGGTTCGGGTTTGCTCGGGGAAACGGGAGGGCCATCGGTCAAGGGGCGCCAAAAAGATGTGTAGTTGCGGGAATGGGGATCAGTCGGCACAGGTGACTACTTGCTTGCAAGGGTTCGACATATAGACGTCGTTCAATTGGACGGCGGGCCCACATTATGATGTGGCTGCGTAATTGGATCCAGGAGGACGGTGAAGCGGCAATTCCGCAATGCAAATGATCGAGACGTGAACATTCACGGGCCTACGGATGCTCTGAAGAATCCTGACAGAGACCCCACAATTGGTCTTGTTTGACACATTTCCCATGGAGTCAGAAGGAAGGGAGGAGAACATAATTGCAGGGTTGTAAGTTGTCGAGGCAGACTTTCAAGCTTGAAGACCTGCACTGCGTCAAAACCTAAGATGCGAGAGTCGAGTCATGTGCGCCCCGCAGACTCGACAAGACGCACGCAAGAACTCGAGCGACTAGAGATTATTCGGTTGCGATAAATATATCCGATTGCCTTCACACGACGCAGCTTTCCCAAATACTCTTTAGTGGACGATGTAATCACAAATAGAGGTTTTAGGCACGTGTTTCGGTCTGCCCTGCCTTCTGCCTGTGTCTGCTTGCTCGCAGCTCGAAGCATAAAACATGGCCACGGATTCGGCGACCTGGATCAAAGCCCAACGCAACATTCGTCATCTGCAGCCATGGCCACCTTTGTGCCTATCCAGCTCTTTGGTGGTGCCATTACCGTTGAACTTCCAGCTGGATTCGCAGACGTTAGGTATGTTACGTTGAGAGATGTGAAAGGAAGAGTGAGAAGAAGAAGAAGAAGAAGAAGAAGAAGAAGAAGAAGAAGAAGAAGAAGAAGAAGAAGAAGAAGAAGAAGAAGAAAAAGGCGACAGATGGCGCAGTATAGCAGGACGCTGACGGCCACAGCACCTTCCGTCAAGTTCCTGACACCCAAGAAGTCTACCTTGACAAGGATGGATTCACCAGCATCATATTCGACCTCGCCGAGAGACTGGACGAGTCGCAGGCGCAAAACGACCATGAGGCGCTGAAGTACCACTTCCAGGACATTGTCGGCGACACCAATGATGCGACGCAGTTCTGGCAGTCCAACGCCGCAACCCTGGCACGCATGCCGTAAGTGCGCTGCTGATTGCACCATGCTTTACTGTCTTAACAAAGCCCACCAGTAACACCCCGGCCTACACCCTTATCGCTACACAGCATCCTACAGCAGAGCCTGAAAATCGCAAGCCTCAACCAGACTTCACGGCGCTCCTACTGGTACTAGTACGTCTGGCCGAGCAGAAGACGGACATTGTCATTACCGTAAATGTTCCCCATGTGCCAGGCGAGTACGCCAAGGAAGAGGTCGATTTTGCAGCGGCGAAGCAGGGTCCGCTCATGACCGCTGCGGCTTGTATCAGGCAAAAGATCCTGGAAACCTTCCAAATTAAAGACTATGGCTTGTTTGTGACGGAAGAATGACTCCAATGTCCCGCTGGAACCGCAGGATGGGGGATTCAAGAGAATCTGGCGTGATGCGGTATCTTTAGGAAAGACTAGATAGGCGGCTGGATAGTAAAGGGCGGCTAGCTTAACGAAAACTTGCGTATCACGTAGCATAAGAGTGTTCTGGGCCATTCATAGCCAGCGCACAGCTACTTTCCTTCAAAGATGGCATCCGTGTGCGAAATTTGCCCGGCGCCGGAATATCTTCGGCTGGAACTGCTGATGACGCGCTTGATGTGGTCCCCAGGAGCTTGAACTTCCCAGTGCAACGTAACAACGCCAGGGCATGTACCCAACCTCGCTGTACTTTCTCGCCATGAGCAGCCCTTCGAAGAGGCACAAGAAGAATGACTTCAAGCCGTCTGGTAAATCCGTGCGCAGCCTCGACTATTTTTTTGCAAAGCAGCGGAAAGACCAGCAACAAATTGCGAGCTCGCCACTTCCGGGGCAGACCGCAGCTGGATCTCCACACCACGGCCCAACGGACGCGCAATTGACTGATGAAGAGCTGGCGAGGAAGCTTCAAGACGAATGGAATAGAAGTTCTGCCACACCAAAAGGTCACGAGGCGGGAGGACATCCAGATGTGACGAAAAACACCAGCAGCGACAATGAGCAGACCATGTCCGGAGAGTCTACTTCCACGGGGACATCAACAACTCTGAAGCTTGCAGCCGTAGGAGAATCTTCCGGAGATAATGCTGCAGCTAATAAGAACACTCTCAAATTACAGTCTACCGCAACGGCCGAAGACACGATAGCCTCAAATATACCTTTCGATGAAAGTCCCTTGACCTTCGAACCCTCCAAATACCTTCCAGATCTAAAGTCACATTGGGCGGCGGAGGGAGGATATGCAACATATGCGATATTGACGAGATGCTTCGTCTTGATCAACAGCACGCAGAGCAGGATCAAGATCGTCGACACGTTAGTTAACCTCTTGCGGACCGTAATTGAGGGTGATCCGGACAGCCTGCTCCCTGCTGTGGGTATGAATCTCCATGGATAAATACATATGCTTACGTTCAGTATAGGTCTGGCTCGCGACAAACTCCATCTCACCGCCCTACGTTGACCTCGAACTTGGTCTGGGGGGGTCAGCAATCTCTAAAGCTTTGATGAGAGTCTACGGCTTGAATAGCGTTGGGTTGAAGAGTCTATACAACAAATATGGCGATGCCGGCGATGTGGCTTTTGAGGCGAAAAAGCGCCAAAGCTTCACCCTGCGCAAGCCGAAACCACTTACCATCAAATCTGTATACGATTCGTTAGTCAAAATTGCCAACAGCAAGGGTCAAGGAAGCCAAGAGGTCAAGCAGCGCGTTGTTGAGCGGCTCTTGCAGGACTCCAGGGGTGCCGAGGAATCGCGATATGTCGTACGCACTCTGGTGCAGCACCTCCGCATCGGCGCCGTCAAGACAACAATGCTAATAGCTCTTTCACGAGCGTTCCTCATGTCATGTCCCCCCGGCGCGGATTTCCAACCCCTAACGAATTGTTCTCTTGCCAAATTGAAGAAGGACCAACTCTCTGAGATTTACTCACGCAACGAAGAAATCGTCAAAGCCTGTTTCGCGCGGCGTCCGAATTACGACGACCTGGTTCCGACTCTGCTTGAGATCGGAGTGTGTGACGAGCTGCTCGTTAGATGCGGTTTATCTCTCCATGTTCCGCTCCGTCCAATGCTCGGTAGCATCACACGGGATCTGGGCGAAATATTGACTAAACTGCAGGGCCGTGACTTCAGCTGCGAATTCAAGTACGACGGGCAACGTGCCCAAGTTCACTGCGATGAAAAAGGAAAAGTTACCATTTTCTCACGCCACCTGGAAGTCATGACTGACAAATATCCTGATCTTGTCGCACTGGTCCCCCAGATTCGAGGAGAAGGTGTCAGCAGCTTCATCCTCGAAGGCGAGGTAGTTGCCATCGATCGTGAGACCGGCGATCTCAAGCGTTTTCAGGTCCTGTCAAACCGAGCCCGCAAAGATGTGGTTATCCACAGTGTCAAGATTGACGTTTGTCTATTTGCCTTTGATCTGATGTACCTTAACGGAGAAGAGTTACTGAATCGACCATTCAGGGAGCGTCGGTCGCTTCTCCGGAGCCTTTTCACCCCGATCCCGCGTCACTTTACCTGGGTTGAAAATTTGGACGCTTCTTCCGCAGACCAGGAGGCTGTGAGCGAGTTCTTCAAGCGTGCAACAGAGAAAAAGTGCGAAGGAATCATGGTCAAGGTGCTCGATAATTTATCAACCTCAGACGTTGTGGACGACACAAACGGCGAGGAGGCGCCTTCAGAGCCCATGACCCCGCAAAGGACAAAGAAGAACGCAAGGACAAAACAAAAAGGCCAATATGATGTGACCGGGCTGGATACTAATGGAGTATTGGGGGAAAGGAAGACTGGAGGCCGTCGAAAGGCACTTCTTGCCACCTACGAACCCGACAAACGACTCGACTCATGGCTCAAAGTCAAGAAGGACTACAACACGTCTGCTGACACAGTAGATCTCATTCCTGTCGGGGCATGGCATGGCAATGGTCGCAAGTGCAAATGGTGGTCGCCCATCTTGCTTGCCGTCAGGAACCCGGACACTGGTTGCCTCGAGGCAGTTACAAAATGCATGTCCGGATTCACCGACAAATTTTATGCCGCCAACCGAGCCAAGTACGACCCTGACGTAGGTCTTGCTGGTTTCGATGACATTTACGACGGTAGAAAGCAGATCGGCAGCAGTTATAACGAGGAGGAAAGCAAGAAAGATAAATTCAGCAACGTCCGGGCAAGCAAACCAGCTTTTGTGGATTACAATGGCGAGCCGGATGTGTGGTTTGAGCCGCAAGAAGTTTGGGAATGTGCATTCGCAGACATTACGCTCAGCCCAACCTACACGGCCGCGATAGGCCTCGTCAGCGATGAGCGTGGACTCAGTCTGCGGTTCCCACGCTTTCTGCGGGTTAGGGAAGATAAGAGCCTCGACGAAGCCAGCACGAGTGATTTCTTAGCGGATTTGTATAGGAAGCAGGAAGCAAGAGGCCCAAAAGCGCAAGATCAGACGACGGCTGGTGATGCTGCCGAGGGCGAGGATCTCTGAGCATGATTACATAAAGCGCATTCAGGAATCTACCCAAGGGTCGGCTGCACTGGATAAGCTGAGTTTGAAGGAGAGTTGGGCCGGGCTCGACGTCAATGGCCCCGAAGATAAATAAAAACATAACATCACAGAAGGGCTTTGGACAGAACTTTCCATAGGCAATTTCATCCCGTAACCTGAGCAGTGTGAGGGCCAATCATGTCTTCTGGATGGCTGCGTCTAACACCCACGCGCGGTGGGTTAATGACGGTGAGTGATCATGTTCCACGGTCTGCCTCCACGCAACGAGCTACCATCTCTGCGCGGGAACAATTATCGATGCTTATGCATCATTCTTTACTTTTGCTCGGTATCCCTACTACGCCACATAGCAAGTTTTGAATTTTCCAGGTCCCAATCCTAATTCTAAGCTGGTGAAACATGATGCGCCCATACAACGTAGAAACCAGCCATCGACCCACCAGGAGGTGGTTCGCCTTGAAGGGGACAGCCACCTGGCTCTGGCGTCCTCACAAGTCTGCTCCGCTCATGTGTGCTGTGACAAAGGAGTAGACCGAGGTAGGGTGGAATTGGGAGGACAGGGAGCAGGCCGTTCATGATCCTCGTGTGGGAACGAGTCAAAGTGGAGCGCTATATTGAGACAAGACAGAGTACTATGGGCTCCGAGGCCACCCAAATCTTGTCCACCCGGTCAAAAATCTGGGTGCAAGAACGGCTGTGTCTCAGAATATCGGTGATTGTGGCAATTATTTGCGGCTGGGCAATGCTCACAATGCCCTAATTGCTGTCGGGCACTTGGCTGTCGGAACCAAATCCTTCAGACGTTCGAAGTTGAAGCTGAACCGTGCTGGGTTGGGTGATGTGCGCCAGATCAAGCATGTTGAGACGCTGGCAATCACCGTCAAGGGCAACGAGTACCGTCTCTTTGGGGGAAAGGGTGAGAGGCGCAGACCACTGATTGGGTGAAGAGAGATCCGGAGTCTCATTGGATACACCTTGCTGTTTACGCGCCTGGTACAGAGAGAATGGCAGTACGAAAATGGACCTGAAGCGAGTAGGCATATATGAAAACAATAAGCCGTCATGGCACACAGATCACTTCAGAAGTACACTCCTACCTCACGTCTACGTAAATGGACGCTTGCGGAGCTATGACGCAGCGATGCCACACTTTCTGGCAAGAGGCGAGCTCAACGGCACACGGCCCAAAACAAGTGAATTCACAACTGCTCGAGCGAGGATGTCAGGAGCCAGTACATGTACCACTCCCATCAAGATGGGGTCTCAAGCGGAAACAGGGGTCAGCGCGCAGAGGTCAGTGTCGGGGCGTTGGCCGAGGTTGGCGGGCAGCTCTCCTACCGGCGTTCGAAGTTGGATCGCATACTCCTCCAGAAGGATCTTACACAGAGAAGCGTCGGACTGCTCGCCGGCGACAGACGTGGGTCGTTTCCTAATTTGGGGCGGGCGATCGGAGTCGGGGTGCTCGCCGTGGGCACGAAGATGGTGAAGCGAACGCCACGCTCGTCAATACGACAACACAGGTGCTCCGTGTCGATGTGAGGAAAAGGCTCCGGTGCGGCGGGAAGGCAGAGTCCTCGTGTCGGAGTCGGTTCCTCCAGACGTTCGAAGTTATGGATCACAGCTTGCTTTGTTCAGGGAAATGCGCACTGAGGACAGTGGAAGTGGCCAAAGTCGACGCCAAGGCCCACATGTGAGCTGGACAGGATCAACCTAGCTTCTTTGGCCTGCTCAGACGTCCGAAGTTGGCGATCGCAAATACACTCGTCCGCGAGATACTTTTGGGCGAGACGAGCGGTGGTGAGCCGAGCACACGCGGTCGCCTCTTTCGGGACAAGCACACGACAGACGGCAGCGCAATGGCGTGGGGCGGACAGGTGCAGCGGTGAAGCAGGCGCCACGGAGCGCGGAGTCGGCTCCTCGACGACGTTCGAGGGGAACAGAATGGGCACGGTGACGTGCATGTGGGCTCCACGACGCAGCCATTGACAGCAGCCGGGGCGGCGAGTCCGCAAGTTGCGACGTTGGAAGTTGTCGGCGATTTGGCGTATGGAGGCTGATGTGCAGTGGCCGGACCGTTGCAGACACCTGCCAGGCGGCGCCAGTAATGCGGCGTAGCTGGCAATCAGCGGGGGACAGAAGAGAGGGGACGCCGGGGATGGCGACGGCTTGTTCGCATCAAGACGGAGCGTGGCGCGGAGTGCAGTGCGACGAAGCGGATGTGATGTTGCGGTGCAGCGGAGGTGGAGGGAAGACTGAAGGACGGCAGGCTGAGGCTCGCAAGTGGCAGCGGGCCCGGGGCCCGCTCCGGCACACTGGAGCCCGGGTGCTGGAGGCAGCGTCGACGGCTGAGCGCCCTCCTCGCTGGAGGCGTCTGCCTGCACTTACATGCGCGCAAGGGCTGGTGTCCTGGCTGCGAGGGAGACGTCGTGACGTGACGCGGCCTGGGTGCCGCTCCGTGCTGGCCAGTAGCCAAAGCGCTGCTGCAATTGCGCGTCTACACGGCCTTCGCGCCAATGATGGCAATGGAGAAGACGCTTACGTCGGCCTGCTCGTTTCATCGAAACGAGGCGGCGGTTGTTCAAGGCACTGCGACTCCGCCTGAGGCCTCCACGCGCGCATACGCCAAGGCTCTGCCAAGAGGCGCTGACGACTACTCTCGTTTCCTCATCGGGCAGGAATCCAGCCCGTTTTCCTCAGCCTCATCCACGGGCGGGGCCATCCGCGTCAGTCAAGCAGCGTCTGCCCAATCGCCTCCATTGCATTCTGCTTTATGCTCCGCCTAGCCTGCCTCGTCGCGCCTATGTCTACTCCGGTGTACTCGCTAAGCTCCCCAAGCTCCCCAAGCTCCCCAAGCTCCACCACCCCTCAAGCCCGTACCGCCCTGCGTGAGAGCCATTGGGCGGTCCCGGTGCCATGCTACGCCCGTTCTTTCCAGCGCCTGTACGTGTTGCGCATCCTCGGATTTGCCGCAACAAATTAGTTCCCTGCGCCCTTCTACCGCAGCGTGCCTTATCCCATGACTCCCAATGTGCCTGTGCTCTATTCCGAGTTCATGTCCATTACGTGTCGTACATCTTCTTTTCCTCCATTGGCCGTGTTTAGCACGCAGGAACAAGGGCAAGATCGGCGCTGTGCCGGAAATGCTGCGTACACCTCGAAGGGGCTGGAGCAACTCGGGCGAATATAAGGAATGGACAATCATCTTTTTTCTTTCTGCATCAGCATCTCTACTTTCCCTCTCTCCACGCCTACCATCAGCGCTTTTCAGCTAGCCAGCCTTTGATCTGCGTCCTCAATCGCTACCGCCGCCATGGTCAACGTCAAGTCCTTCGGCGCTATTGCGCTTTCTCTTTTTGCAGCCACCGAGGTTGCCGCTCACCCGCACCATGACCACAAGGCCGAAGCTCTCGAGCGTCGCACCAATTTGGCCAAGATGAGCAAGCGCTCGCTGGCTCACTGTGCCGACAAGCTCGAGGCTCGTGGCATTGAGGCGAAGAACGTCGCTCGTCGCCAGGCCATGCATGACCAGCTCAGCAAGCGTGCTCTGATGAAGCGCGACCTTGATACCGTCCTCAACACTACTCACCACTCCAATCTTACTGGAGTCACCCCCAACACGGATCCTAGCATTCTCTTCACCGGCAACAACTCTTGCATTCTTGCTCCTGAGACCACTCAGGGCCCTTACTGTAAGTGTCGCTCACGAAACCGGCTCCCGGCATATCACTCGTCAATTGGTACTGACTGGTTCCCGTCATAGACGTCGTTGGCGAGCTTTTCCGCCATGACATCACCGAGGACCAGCAGGGAGTTCCGCTTTACATGGACATTCAGATTATCGACACCAACACCTGCGAGCCCCTGAAGGATGTGGCTCTGGACTTCTGGCATTGTAATGCCACCGGTGTCTACTCCGGTATCGCGGCCAGCGGTAACGGTGACTCATCCGACACTTCCAACCTGGACAAGACATTCCTTCGCGGTATCCAGGCTACCGATGAGGACGGTGTGCTTCAGTTCCAGTCCATTGTCCCGGGACACTACACCTCCCGTGCGAATCACATTCACGTGCTGGCTCATATCAGCGGCTCTTGGTCGCTCCTACCCAACGGCACCATCTCTGGCGGCGGCAATACTGCCCACGTTGGCCAAGTCTTCTTTGACCAGGATCTGTTGACCGAGGTTGAGACTTTCGAGCCGTACAGCACCAACACCCAAGAGTGGACCATGAACTCCGAGGACAGCATCCTTTCCGGCGAGGCTGGTGACATCGACCCCGTTGTTGAGTACGTCCTTCTTGGCGACTCCGTTGCTGACGGTATCTTCTCCTGGATTTCTTTCGGCGTCGACTCGACCGCCAACTACACTGTCACTCCTGCCGCTTACTACTCCGCCAACGGTGGCTACGAGAATGCCGATTCCGGCTCAGGCATGGGTGGCGGCTCTGCTCCCTCGGGAAACCCCCCTTCCTCTTAGAGTCTTGATTGCTCAAATTCGTTGTGAGATCCATTGGACGTTCTTGGATCGCGTTGGTGAAGGTTAGCGTGGAGTTATTGGTAAATACCATGACAAAAAAGATTTTCAGAATATGATGTGGAAGCAGCTGGTTCCTCTTAGCATATCGGATGTGCTTCAAGTATTTGGTGAAGACTGGAGACCGCAAAGTGATGTAGAGCATGTAGCCATATTTCACGTATATCTACTTATGGCATGTAACATATTATGAAAAAATTTAGCTTACAAACAAGTGGCGTGCATTGGCATACGGTTCTGCTCATTCCTTTGGGGAGGACCATTGGAGTCCGCTAAGATCCTGATGGCATTTGACATATATTACATACTTCTAAACCCTGCTACAGAAAGGAAATACTTTGCCCAATTTATATATTTGCTCCTGGGACGTTCACGCTACCTTCCGCACCCATGCCTCTGTAGGGGCCCTGCTTACGACATCTAACACCTCACAAATGATTTGTAAGTCCCGATCAAAGTCCACTTGCCAGTTGGACACGGCAAACCGGCAAGCCGGAGTGCCCTCCCAGGAAGTGCCTGAGACATAAATCCTTGAAGTTGCGTTGATGCGGCTAACAAGCTCACTGTTCAACTTCTCATTCTTTGCCCGGAAGAGAACAATGATGTAGATCTCCTCCAGGATATGGTCGCACGCGAGATCGGATTGAGGGAGAAGCTCATAAGCCTCATGATCCATGATGAACCTTGCTATTGCACGAGCAAGGCGTATCTGACGTTCCAACATCGCACGATAGCCCTGCTTCCCATAGGCAACGAGAGTGGCGTATACTGGCAGAGCTCGGAATCGGCGGGAATTTTCGATGCCAATGTTTAATGGGGAGGGTATAGATGCTGCTCCGCGCCCAGCGTTCGCGTTAAGGTAAGCAGCGTTGGCGTTCTGAAATGTGTTCTGGCCAATTCGGAGGTGGCGGCTAAGAAAGAAGCCGCAATCATAAGGCTACATGTAGATCAATATAACCTTTTTTTTTTTTTAAGTTTTTCCAGAAGTAGGCAGGGACTGACTACGTTGAGCAATTTGTGGCCGTCTCCCGTTATCGAGTCGGCGAGCTCCATGCCTTCCGTCGCTGCGGTGATCTTTGGGAATTCCGATTTGTTCAGCGCTCTTCCCAGGAGGCCGAAAGCTGATCAATAATCAGTTACTCTCTCGCTTGATAGATGGAAAAAGTTCGGCTGGCAATGGAGCTTACCCGCATCTACATGTATCCATGAGCCATATTTGTCACAAAGTTCCCTGATAGCAGCCATGTCGGCGTAAGCAGATGTCGCGAAACGCCCAGTGTTGACTTCGGAGCAGGAAATAGCCACAATCGATCCCGTTCGGTCTAACGCCAATGCAGCCTCCAGTTTCGCCGGGTCGAAACGGTGCGGCGCGTCGGGAAGGCCGACCGCCTTGAGTGACGCGCGCCCAAGGCCCACGATGCTAGCAGCCTTCCCCAGAGAAGAATGTGGGACAGTTGTGAGAATTTGGATATCGTCTACACCAGCCGCACGCATTGCCCCTGCAAGACCCAGTTCCGCGACACTGATGCTGTGACCATTTCTGGCCGCGGCCGAGAGAATGACGTGCTCCCTAGCACAGGCTAAGCCGACCACATTGCTTGCTGTGGCGCCGGTGGTAAAGGTCCTATGAGGCCATGTTTCGTGAGACAATTCAAGAAGCTCACATAAGAGCTTTAGCGCCTGATCTTCGACGTCCGTGGTTACTGTTTCATTTGGCAAATGGACCTGAACGTTCTGATCATAAGCGGTGACTATGTTATCGGCTAGAGCAGCGGCTGGAGTAACACCCCCTGTGACGAATCCGTAGTAGTTGGGAGAGTTGCTGCTGCCATTCAATGCAGGCGCGATGTGATCCAGGATATGCTTTGTGGTTCTTTCGTATCCAATTCCATCCCTCGGTAAAGCTGCAACGAGGCCAGTGCGAGCTCGGTCCAGCACTTCCCGACTCGGGAGGACAGGCTGATGGGGTTCTTTGCTTGTTGAGTAGGTGACGGGTGAGGGGACACCCGGTGACACCCTGCCATCAATAGAGAAATCGCTGTTTGGCATGTTTTCCGGGGCTTGCTGTTTGAAGCTGCCTGTGCACAGGCTTGTTGAGAACGGGAGCCATTTTATCTTCACAAGCGGCGCAGGGGGTTGACTACACCGGTTTAGTCAGGTTTAGCCGGAGGAGTCATCTCATCGTGCTGGTCGGTGTGGGCGCGCGTCAAAGGGGCAACAGACCTCAGTAAGCTGCTTTGGCGAGCTGCTAATGTCGGCCAGAATGCTCCAGATTCACACGTTGATTCAATATACCATCATTGCCAGAAAGGAGTTGAACCCATCGTCCTAATGTAAGTTTCTATTGACTCTTACGGCCGGACTACTGCTTCCACTCCTCGTACGCATCTGTTGCCAGAGGCTGAGACCGCGTCCAAAGGAATCCAAAGCTCGCGCTGCGCATAACGACCATGAAAAGGGTGACGGATGCGGGTTGCCGCGGAGATGTGGATGTAGGTGATGCGGGACGGTAGGTGTGCCTAACCCGACGGGCACGTGATTAGGCGTGTTTACCTGCAACGCGCGATTTCTCGAGACGCGACTTCGCTGCCAACGACGCGAACAACACACCGTTTCTCGACCCCGCCGCCGCCGCCGCCGCCTACCACCTCGCCATGAGCTTGACTCTCCCCATTGGCGCACCCACCAAATGACCATCCACAACCTCAAGACCCACCTATCTTGGTTGCTGAACACGAAGCCATTCCTGCCACCCGCAGGCCAGCACCTAGTCCTGCCGCTTCCCAACGCTCCACCAAGCTCTGGCACTCTGGGATCCCAAGGCATCGCTGCTGAGGTCCTTGACCCCGCAAGCGATACGCCTTCGAACGAACCACCGCGGTCGCAGCCTATCGTTCCCGACGTTCGCCCACTCGCCCCCAGTGACAGCGAAGTAGCAACCACCGCCACGCTCACAATCGAAGACCCCGACTCTGAGGCTCGCCCCACTATGGCCAAGCTCCGAGCCGCTCCTGGCTCCACCTCGAAACCTCGCCTCATATCCCAGGCGTACTCAGGTCGGAAGCCCTTAGTCGGCTCGCCCGGCAGTTTCAAGGAGAAGCTAAGTAGTGTCTCCTTAGAACCGTCGAAGCGGCAAACAGAATCCAATGGCACAGTCTCGAGGGGATATCTGGCGGATTCTAGAGAGAAGGAGCATATAAGGTCGCAGAAGGCGCTGTTGGATGACGTGGATATGACTGATATTGATGCGATTGACTTGACTGGTGACTCCGACCCTCGTGCTGGTTCGAGTCCCAGCGTTCAAGTCCCCGCATCTGCTTCCCGTAAACGGAAGAGTGGTCAGCTCGGGCAGAGCACAGCCCACGGAAGGCCGAGAGTGCAGGATGGGCCATCGGGGACTTTGGCGCGCGATGCATTTGCGCCCACAGAGGATTATGAAGACCCTCCACCTCCATACTCTACCATTGCCCAAAAATCTGCCGCACTGCCGCCTCCGCTCCTACCAATACTCGACAACAACGACGACAACTTCGTGTCTCTGCAAAATAGCCCTAGCCTTGATGCCGATGTCGAGGATAACCAGCGCGTCCTGGAGAGCCCGCTGAAGTCCATTCCAAAGAAGAGGAAACTACTGGACCGTGTCCATTCTGGGCAGTTTGACGGTGGCTCGGGCCGTGTCGCTCTTCGCAAGCCCTCTCGCTCCCCCAAGAGGGTCGACTGGATTGATCTTGGCCGGCCGGCTGATGAAGAGAGGCGGAGTCCTGTGAAAGCATCGCACCGGAACAAGTGGCGAATCATTGCTGACTCGGAAGATGAAGATGGGTTTGAGCTTGATGGCCGGCAAGAGGTCGCGCCTTTCCCAAACGTTCTGGAGAAGTCATCTGGCCTTCAAAGCCCAGTCAAAACCTTTGGCTCAAAATCCTTCGCCATTGAAGAATCCAAAGACTATCGGTGGCACGAATGTAGAGGAAACTCTGCTCCTCCAGTCAGACAAGCAGGCCCAGCCGAGATGCGACTGCCGTTACCCTCCAAGACACCACATGCGAGTATCGTCCTGGAAGATCCAATGGCGACTCCTAGCTCTTGTCAAGCTTCTCCGTCTTTTTTGTCCAAGGGGGAACGAAAGGCAGCCTCAGACTTTGCGGAGTGGCCTGAGAGCTGTTTGCAGGCAATTTGTGGAGAGCTTGAGACTGAGGTACGCCGGCTGAGAAAAGCACAGACTGATTTTCTGGAAGAGTACGATATCCCGTCTAGGGAGCTGGTCGAACAGTCAAAAGCCGTCCTCAAGCGCAAGGGAGTTATCGAAAATCTTGTGGAGACCCGAGGCCGCTTTCTCAAGGCCAATTTGAAGAAGAAGGAGCTTGCCAAGAGGGTACTTAGTTTCATGGAAACAGAGTATAGCCACGATTTGACGGACTTCCACGAGACCGAGGCGCAAATGAAGGCTGCAAGCGAGCACCTAAGGAACGTCGAAGTTGAGATGATCAAATTGATGAGGACTGCGGGTTTTATTAGCGGAGAGGGTGATTCTGTGCACCTGTGCGGTCAATCACAAGCATCTCCCACCAAGGTCATGGTCCGTTCTACGCAAGTTGCTACAGGACCCCACGATAAGGGGAAGCAATGGACACAGGAAGTCCCTGATGCACCTCCGACACAAAGGATCCAACAAACCCAGGTCGTGGCAAAGGGCGTAGTTACGAGAACTGGCCAAGACAAAGCTACTCTTGTGACGTCAGACGACCCAGGAAATGCCTTAGAAGTGGTCGATGATTGTTTTCACGGCAATTTCGAGGGCGAAACCTTCAATGAACCTGATCCAGGAGATCGCGATAGACATGATGCTAGCGATACTTACACAATGCCGCCACGAGTCCATGCGCAACCAAGTATCAGTGCCAGTGATGTCTATTTTGATGAGAATGACATCGAGTTGGACGAGGAAGCATTACTTGGTATGAACATGGGCACGCCACCAGCCAACCTCATCGACGAAGACGAAGACGAATATGGTGACTTTTCATTGAATGACGAAGACATGTTGGACGCAACGGGAGATGCACAGGCCCTTGACGCTAACAGCGGGCAGGAGTGGAAAGAAGACAATCGCCATATCTTTCAAGAAACTTCTGGGAATTGCGCCCGCCAACAGCTGGGCCGAGATACGTTGAAAAGGAATCCAAGCACAAGAGCTTCTGCTCCGATGGGGCCTCCAGTGAATCAAGCCCAGTTCCCTTGGACCGGCGAAGTGAAGAAAACTTTGAAGGACCAATTCCACCTGAGGGGCTTTCGTCCCCATCAGCTCGAGACTATCAATGCAACATTGGCGGGCAAGGACTGCTTCGTCCTTATGCCCACTGGCGGTGGAAAATCCCTCTGCTACCAACTCCCTGCGGTGGTCCAAAGCGGCAAGACACGTGGAGTGACTGTTGTCATCTCCCCTCTCCTAAGTCTGATGGAAGATCAGGTCAACCATCTGAGAGCGCTCCACATCCAAGCTTTTTACATCAATGGAGAGCTTAGTTATGAGCAGCGCCGCTTTATTATGAACGCTTTGCGAGAACCACAGGTGGAAAAGTTTATCCAGGTTCTGTATGTCACGCCAGAAATGCTCAGCAAGAACCAAGCCATGGTCAACCTGTTGCAAGATCTTCATCACCGCCAGCGACTGGCACGGATCGTGATCGACGAAGCGCACTGCGTCAGCCAGTGGGGTCACGACTTTCGGCCTGACTACAAAGCCCTTGGGGAAACCCGGCGGCAATTCATTGGGGTTCCTGTCATGGCTCTGACGGCTACAGCCACGCAAAACGTCAAAGTCGATACAATTCACAATCTCGGAATTCAGGGGTGTGAGATCTTCGCACAGAGTTTCAACCGGCCGAACCTGTATTACGAAGTGCGAACGAAAGGAAAACGGGAAGATACCCTCCAGAAAATCGCTGATATTATCAAGACTCAATATCGGGGGCAGTCTGGTATCGTGTATTGCCTATCTAGGAAGAAGTGCGAAGTGATTGCTCAACAATTGCGAGAGAAACACAACATCTCCGCACATCACTACCACGCAGGCATGGAATCAGCAGAGAAGTCGGAAACGCAGAAGTCTTGGCAGGCTGGTGGGTACAAAGTCATTGTTGCAACCATCGCCTTCGGGATGGGCATTGACAAGCCCGACGTTCGGTTCGTCATACATCACAGCATTCCCAAAAGCTTGGAAGGTTACTACCAAGAAACCGGTCGAGCTGGCCGTGATGGGAAGCGATCAGGCTGTTACCTTTTCTACGGCTATCAGGACACAACCATCCTCAAGAAAATGATAAAGGAGGGCGAGGGAAGCCGACAGCAGAAGGAGCGGCAGTATGCCATGCTCCGTAATGTCGTCCAATTCTGCGAAAATAAGGCGGACTGCAGGCGCGTTCAGGTGCTCGCGTATTTCAATGAATCCTTCAGAGCTGAGGATTGCGACGCGGAATGCGACAATTGCAACTCTACTACGACCTTTGAGTATCGCGACTTCACTGACCTGGCTGCCGAGGCTGTCACATTGGTCCAAAAGATCCAAACGGAGAACGTAACACTACTGCACTGTTCAGACGTGTTCCGTGGTGCCAGCTCCAAAAGAATCAAGGATCTCGGTCACGATTGCCTGGAAGAATACGGTGCCGGTTCCGGCCTCGAGCGAGGAGACGCTGAGCGTCTATTCCAGCGGTTAATCAGTGAGGGTGCGCTTCAGGAGAAGAACCATGTGAATGGTAAGGGGTTTACTTCGCAGTACATCAAGGTGAGCCTCTTTCTTCATGAGACATAGAAAACGGCGTCTAATCATTCGCAGCTCGGTCGCAACTTCAATACATTCAAGTCACGACAAGAACGGATTCAGATGCACGTCCGCGTCTCACCGAGACAACACAAGAACAGTAAAGCCAAGTCCGCCACCAAACGTAAAGGCACTGGTGTTGCTGCCGCACTCGAATATTACCCGCTATCGACGAACGTCTCGTCTCCTGTGCAAGGAGCATCACGGACCAAGCACAAGACAAATATCACGCGCCGAGATAACGATGATGATGGATTTTTGCTTGAAAACCAGGCTGAGTCCAAGGCTGAAGATGAGTCAGAAACCTACGAACCGGCGCCACTCCCAAGGTCTAGGATGATCGCCAAAAGTAACAAGACGTCACGTCAAAAGCTTGGTCCGCCTATTACAACTGATGAGAAAATGGCCAGGTTAGACGAGGTCCATCAAGACGTTGTCGAAGCCTTCGTGCAAGCAGGCAGAAGCGAGTGCCAGAGGATTCTGATATCGCGGAACCTGCGTGCTCATCCGTTCACGGACACGGTGCTTCGAGAGATGGCCATTAGCTTTCCCGCGACACCAGAGGAGCTTCAGGAGATCCCGGGCATCGATCGTCAGATGGTGATGTTCTACGGTGATCGGTTCCTCAGACTGATCAAGCAATTCAAGGATGACTTCGACGCGATGAGCGGTCCGCAGCCGGACAAGGTGAAGGACCCGAACCACGAGATCATTGAAATCAGCGATGAAGATGAGGAGGAATATGGAGGTAACTTCGATGAAGAACCCGAACCAGATGATGCTGGGGACGTCCGAAGCAGTTATTTCCCGCGAGGCGAAGCTGATCCTGAGGTGGAAGCATTCAATGAACGCTTCAGCCAAGCTCAAACGTCAGCAAGAGCTACGGCGGGGCCGGCGGGTGGTCGATCGAAGCGGCCTGCGACCGGAATCCACCGATACAACGCCGGGAAGAAGCCTTCTTATCGAAAGGGATCTAGAAGGAGTTCTACGAGTGACTACAGTCGTAGCGGAGATGGCACAGGTGTTTCAAAGAAGACCGCGAGTAGGAAACGTGAAGGCGGTGGCACTGGTGGGTCCACAACGTATTCGAAGAAAGGGGGCCAAGGAGGCGGAGGAGGCATCGGAATGATGCCTACGTGAAGTGTAGTTGAGAGGAGCCGAGTTTCTCACACTTACCATTCAGTTCAGCGGGCTATTTGCAGACGGTTGGGCATTATCTCCGCCGAGTCTGGGGTCCACCGGCCAGGGCCTTTTCAGAGTGAAAATTTTATTCCTGTCGCGCGGTAGGCGTCTTGGTGTTGCCCACGGTCTGCCATTGCGGAGGGAGGCCTTCTCCGTGTGTTATAGCATAGCCCGAGTTGCTGCGGCATTGTTATCTAGCGAGCGAACAGATACAAGGTGATAGAGTGATGATGTATGTATGCAATGGCCGGATTAGCCCCGTGACAGCGTTTAGCACGCCCGACAGTAAAGAGAATCGATATCCAAGGCAGCAATCGGCAGGAATCGGCAGCTTCGGTTCCGGCGGCAGCGCCGAGCGTGGGCCGAAGGGTCTCGTCGCAATGGAGGCCGTGCGGTGAGGTGATAAGGGCGCCTCAGCACGTGTGCTGGGCGATTCGGCGAACTTCCAAGGCAGTCTACTCAACTCAAAGAAGATTCTGGCGAGGCAGGTGTCGCAGGCCACGCCGGCGCGGCGCTCCGCGCGGTGGGCATCAGTGCCGACGAAGATGCAGCGGCCAGGACTCAGGAGGAACAGGCAAGCAAACAGTGCAAACACGCCCAGCACCTAGCGGCCGCGCAAAGGCCGAGATAGTCAAGTCGGCATTGGGTTTCCTCGCAACATGGTTTCCGAAAAGCTGGAGAAAGGCAGCGCCAGTCCCGCAGCCGCGATTGGGAACGCGGGGTAGAGCAGGGCTGGGCGCCCAGGCGTCCCTTGAGCCGCGCGGGCACTATCGCGAGCCGCCCAAAGCGGCGATGGGAGAGGTGAATGCGAAGCTCCACCAAGCGCTCTTCCCGAAGCTTCTCCTGCTGGGCGGCCACTGTGCCTGCCAACGCGGCTAGTCTCCGCCCGGCGCCCAGTGCCCGCCCACCGCTGTGATAATAAAAACACTGCGCATATCCCTTCCCCAGCGAGCCTGCCAACATCGCCGACCAGCTATAAAGCCGCCGTGGTCTGCTCAATGGCTGAGCAAAGCGACAGTGCCTGCCAGTCCCTTTCCATGCTCAGCACCGCCATGGACAAGCTCGACACTTCTCTGCCCGCAAAGGTCGACGGCCCGCTCCCGGAACCTCACAAGGAAGTTGCACCCATTCGCTCTGACCGTCCCGTCTTCGAGACCCGTCAGCCATACGGCCCACCTGGTGAGGCCGCCCCGCCGTCTCTCGTCTCGCTGCCATTAGGCATGCTGACCCTCCGCCGTCCACAGGATTTCGCGGCCTCTTCTACTCCAGCTATGTCGCCCTCTGTGCCGCCTTCTCCGCCATGGGCGGCCTGCTCTTCGGTTACGAGTACGTTCCACCCTTGCTCTCAGCCTGCTCGCAGTTGAGCGTTGCTGATGTGCCGTCGCTGCAGCCAAGGCGTGGTGTCGGTGATTTTGGTCATGCCGCAGTTTCTCGACGTCTTTCCTCGTGTCTCGGATACAGCATCGGGCGCCGGCTTTTGGAAGGGCCTATTAACGGCAATGATCGAGCTCGGTGCCTTGCTGGGTAAGTCTTGATCCCCGTGGGGAGTTGCGTCACTGCTGCGAATCGCTAATGCCGTTGCTCCACAGGAGCCTTCAATCAGGGTTGGATTGCGGATAAGATATCCCGAAAGTACTCCATTGTCCTGGCGGTCTTCATCTTTACCATCGGATCTGCACTACAGACTGCCGCCGTCGATTACACTATGCTTGTTGTCGCCCGGCTGATTGGTGGCGTCGGCATCGGCATGTGAGTACCCACCGAGCTTGACTTCTCCACAACAGTACCGGGATTGACTTCAGCCAGGCTCTCTATGGTCGCTCCGTTATTCATATCCGAGATCTCGCCACCCGAAATCCGCGGCGCTCTTCTCGTCCTTGAAGAGTTCAGTATTGTGACTGGTATCGTCATTGCTTACTGGATCACTTACGGCACGCAGTACATGCCGAGCGAATGGTCGTGGCGCTTGCCCTTCTTGCTCCAGATCCTGCCCGGTCTCGTGCTGGGTGTCGGAATCGTTTTCCTGCCCTTCTCCCCGCGCTGGCTTGCGTCCAAGGGCCGGGACCAGGAGGCCCTCGAAAGCCTTGCCAAGCTGCGCCAGTTGCCCAAGAGTGACACAAGAGTACTACAGGAGTGGTATGACATCCGCACCGAGGTTGCTTTCCAGAAGGAGGTGGCTCAGGAGAAGCACCCCTTGCTCTTCGGTAGCAGGAAGGCGAGCGACCGTATCAGACTCGAGCTCGCCTCCTGGGCCGATTGTTTCAAGAAGGGTTGCTGGCGCCGCACGCATGTCGGTATGGGAATGATGTTCTTCCAGCAATTCGTCGGCATCAACGCCCTCATCTATTATGCGCCGACTCTGTTTGAGACAATGGGCCAGGACTACTCGATGCAACTCGTATTGGCCGGTGTTCTCAATGTTGCCCAACTGGTGGGTGTTGCAAGCTCGATCTTTACCATGGATCGCTTTGGACGCCGCCCGCTTCTTCTCTGGGGGGCGGCCATCATGGGGATCGCACACATCATCATTGCCGTGTTGGTAGGCAAGTACGATGACAACTGGCCCGCACACAAAACTCAGGGTTGGACCAGCGTTGCTTTCCTCTTCGTGTATATGCTCGGTAAGTTCCCACGCAGCTTCCTCGCAACAGGCTTTGTATACTGACCTTGCCTAGCTTTTGGTGCTTCATGGGGGCCTGTGCCTTGGGGTAAGCGCATTTCCGCGGGGGCCGAGAGACTAGTAGTTGGAACTTGTACTTGACGGACCATTGGCACATGAGCTAACGCTTCTTTTCAGCTGTTCCTTCCGAAGTCTTCCCCTCGTCGCTGCGGGCCAAAGGTGTCGCCTTGTCGACTTGCTCAAACGTAAGTCATACCCCCAAGGAGTTGATGGCCACGTTCCACCCCACATACTGACCAATCGCAGTGGCTGAACAACTTCATCATTGGCTTGATCACACCCCCGCTTGTCCAGAATACCGGCTTCGGCGCCTACACGTTCTTCGCAGTCTTCTGCGTTCTGGGCTTTGTGTGGACTTTCTTCTTCGTCCCCGAGACCAACGGCCGTACGCTCGAGCAGATGGACCATGTGTTCAAGGACAGGAGCAGTGAAGCCGAGGAATCCAGAAGATTACGCATTGAGGCGGAAATTGTCGGGAGAGTGTCAGCGAACTCGGACGTCGAGTCGGCCGACGCTGTCCAGCCATGAACTGCTGGTTGAAGATGAAACGACATGTGTATTGATGTGAGCTAGTGCGGGCAGGAAGTGTGCAAGAGAAGGAAAGAAGGATGTGCGGTCATGGAATGTTGCATGATTTTGATGACCGAATTGCTTTTACGGACGCTCTATACCACGGCGATAAATTGGATGTCTAGAACAATATTAGCAATGACTTTGCGCAAAGGCTACAGTTCCATGTGCGTGCTTGCTCGTCGACCGTTGCAATGATTCCGCGAAAGATCATGTGGCGGTGGTTGAGTTCTAACGCTGCCCTCTCCTCCAAGGGTACCGGACAACTTGGTTGCCACCAGGACAGTAGACGTAGCAGTACAGTCTATCGAGGGCTCTGGCGCGGTGACAATGGTCGAAGAGGGCCAGGGTGGCCCTCGAGAGATACAGAATCACGGCGCATGAATCCATCGGCATTGGAGGGCTGGCCGGTGGAGAAGCGTAGAAAAAGGCGGGGGAGGGGGTTAGGGAGCAAATGGAGGGTTGCGGGGCCGTGCTGAAGCTTGTGAGCCAGCCCTGCAGCACGTGGACGGGGGACTACCGCGCAGGAATGTGCGTGATGTGGAACGGAGATGTGCCTCTACCTATTCGTTGCGGCTCCACGCGGCATACCCAGCGCAGCAGCCCCCCGCGGCACACGATAAGTTGATCGAGTCAGCGTTGGGCGTGTGACATGGCTGCCTCAAACCCGGTGTAGCGCCTTCACCAGACGCACCGGATACCTTTCGCGCACGGCGGTGGGCAGGCAGCACTCTACACAAGTAAAGCACCTCGAGCACGACGAGGTGTTGCCGGGCCAGGTCGAGGTCCAGGTCCGCGGCCAACAGCGCAGCCCGTCCCCAATCACCCAGCCCACTTCCAGCCCTCAGCGCACCAGCCCACCCACTCACTTCCTGTCTGCCTCCCTCCCTCGCTCAGTCTGCCACCGGGCGCGAGCCACATCTTCTCGCAGCCACAATCTCCGTGCAGCTTCTGCTCGCGTTGCACCCTGCCACTCTCAAAGCCCACCGCATCCAACCCCGCGCCTGCGCCCAGCGATAACGTCACCAGCCGAGCCCACGCCAGGCCAACCGCCAGCCCGCCATGTCGCAGTTTTTCGAGAACCTCTGGAACTCCATCTTCACTCCGGGCCCCACCCCCACCCTCCTCGTCGCCACCAACGCCAGCTTCGCGGCCCTGCAGCTCGTCCTCTTCGCCCTCCTCGTTGCCACCTACAGCATACACTTTGTCGTCTTGTCCATTCTGTGTGGCGGCCTGTGGTGGGCTATCAACTGGTTCGCCAACGAGCTGCGCCAGGCACAAGAAAAGGAAGAGGCCGCCAAGAAGATCCGGGAACGGAGGCATCGCGAGCGCGAGAAGAGCAGGGAGGCCGACGATGTAGCCACCGCGCGTGAGCCGGCAGTGGGCAGGGAAGGCGGCGAGGGAGAGGGAATGGACACCGGCGATGACACCGAGACCGAGACCGAGACTGAGACTGAAGTCGACGTTGGCAAGAGCGCGAGGGCTGGCCAGGCTCCTACCACCGCCTCGCTTTCACAGCCAGGCGCGGCTCCCGCGGCCAGCTCGACGACAGGCGCGCAGACGAGCCTTACGGCCATGGTCGACGACGCGTTGAAGAAAAGAAGGAGCCCCGGCGAGGGAGCGGAGAGCAGCACGGACAGCGAGTGGGAGAAGATCGAACAGGAGAGATAGGTACGCAGGAGGAGTTTGCCCTTGAGCTAGACCTCAGCATTCCCAGGACACGGCGTAGGATGGTTTATTATCCAACTCAGGCACGCAATCTACTTATGTACTTGATCCACTGCATCGTCTTCCAATCGCATTTTCCTGGGCCAGCCCGCAAGCACGGTATGGCGCTGAACTGACAGCAGAGTGTCTGCTGGCATATCCCAGGTTCTTCTGCCCATAGCTGCGCCTGTACGGCGATCATCCATCTATAACACGCGAACAGTGAGAAGCAATTTGTGGGTTCACAAGAGCGGCAACATGCTGTTCGTGCTTCTCCTTTATTTGCTGTTGGTGGTACTTGAAGTACCTGCAACGTGCTACCCAGATTACTCCATAGACACCACGCGTTAATGGCCTGGCAGACGACGGGGCGGCAACCATTATTCCTCGCCAGGGACAGCGAGTATTCGTTGTATCGTTGAGTCATCTACGCTAGTTCAAAAACGCGCTCTGTTACGCAAGCGCGCCAAGCTGCGTTTCACGGCGACAAAGTCGACATCACCTCCGGCCACAGCTTCACCTACCCTAACGACCACCGCGCAAACCATTCCCACACCACCGGGTTTGCGCTCTTAAGGTATTCCGCCCATTCTCGGACTTTACAAAATTATACTACTCATAATTGTCCGCCCATCATGAAGCTCGTCAGGTAAGTCTCACCTTCCTCGGTCTTGCAATGCGTAGCAAAGCTGAGCCTGTCCATCAAGGCGCGCCGACCGCGGACCTGGCTGACGATTCGCTCGCAGATTTTTGATGAAGTGTCAAAATGAGACGGTCACAATCGAGCTCAAGAATGGTACGCCGTCTTCCACTCTAAACAAACAGCCCTTGCGACTGTTGCCTGCCGCCCTGATGCGAAATGCTTAGCTCTTCTACACTCTTTTGCGCGACCACTTAGCAGCAGCAGCTCGCCCGTGGGTTGAGAAACTAGGCTAACTAACAAGTATAGGAACCGTTGTGAACGGCACCATCGCGTCTGTTTCTCCCACGATGAACACGGCGCTCCGCACAGTCAAGATGACGCCTAAGAACCGCGAAACAATGACTCTGGACACGATCAACATCCGTGGATCAAACATTCGCTACTACATTCTCCCGGACAGCCTGCCGCTGGACACACTTCTTATCGACGACGCACCGAAGCCAAAGAACAAGGCACGGAAGGAGCAGGCCGATCGTGGCCGTGGCCGCGGACGCGGTGGAAGAGGAGGTCGTGGCCGTGGCCGTGGCCGTGGTGGCGGCCGTGGCTTCTAAGCAGGGCCGCTTGAGAGTGGAGTCGACGAAATGCCAGCGGGCAATCTCACCGGAATTGCGGGGAGCGAAAAGATGGGTGGCGATGAGAGATATCTCGACCAAATGACCGCCAACCAGCCAGTTGGCAAGCGGCAGATTACCGAGACGAACGATGGTCTGACACCGAGAGCGGTAGATGCATAGTAATTGTGTGTGGGAAGCAAATGGCGTTGCATATTCGGTGTGGGAAAAATTGGGCCCTGGAGTATGGCCTGTTGGCGTGACTGACCGTGCAAAGCAACGGGGTGCAGAAACTCCTCATGAATCACCTTTTTTCAAAAACAAATTCTTTCATGCTCCCACGTTTCGTTTTTGGCTATCGTGCAAGTCCATCTCATCTCGTTCTCTTATCATTATTGACAGATGATTCCCCAGGACAGCCGGCAGCTGCCGTTTCTTTGAGAAGCTGCCTTACACCGCGGTTCTGATATCTCTCTCATACCCTCTCACAGCAAATCTCAAATCAAGGCAGGCCTTGTCTTCAGCACGTGGGCGACGAAGATACCAAAAGAGGGAGACGGCCGGACAGGAGCAAAGATTCAGACAGGGAAAGGGTACGCAGGCCAACGGACGCGCAACACACGCCACGCGGTCATGTTTGGAACAAGTCGACGGCGGAGCGGAGGGCTTGGCCGCGGGCGGCGCGGGGCTTGGCCGAACCCCGCAGCGATCGGCTGCGTCTGGGCAACGGCGATATCGTGCTCGCGGGCACCTATCACGCAAGACCAGCCCTGCAATGAGGAATATGGCCGCATCTGCTCCCATCGCGGCTTATCTGACGCAATGCAGCAATCGTCATGCAATTATAGTACCACTGAAAATCTCCCGGTGTGTCCGATCTTCGCTCCTCATCTTCTTCTCTTGTCCCATTTAAGTAGCACTGGCTCTCTGTCCCAGTTCACTCTACTTGTCACTCAATTGCGTCCCCCCACTGTTGAACAATGGCTCCCGGTCCCGTTGCAGAATCTGCCCCTCAGGCCCCGCACCTGAACCCCTCCAAGGCCAATCCGGCCCCCGTCGACACCAACATCTTCCCGGACGGCATCAAGACGTCGGGGCAACATCCTCCTCTCTACAACCTTCTCCGCCCTTACGAGGACTTCCCCAAGGAGATCGTAGGACCAACTGTTTGGAAGGCCGAGGACTACAAGAACAACCCGGAGCGCTGGACTCACCCCTTCAGCGATGATGAGATCGCTGAGCTGGACAGAGCCGCTGACGCCTTCATTGCGGCTGGCCACCCTCTTACTGCCATCTCTAAGGTACGTTAGCTTGCCCACGCTCAATATTACGTAGTTGACGAGTGCTCAGGACCTCTTCCCGCTGCCTGAGCTTTCAAAGAGAATGACGGCGCTTCGCAACGAGCTGCTTGATGGCAAGGGCTTCATTCTCTTCAAGGGCTTCCCCGTCCAGAAATGGGGTGTCCACAAGTCTGCCGTCGCATACATGGGTCTTGGCACCTATCTCGGATATTTTGTCTCGCAGAACGGCCGTGGCCACGTTCTCGGCCACGTCAAGGACGTTGGCGATGACCCTACTCAGATTGACTCTGTCCGCATTTACAGGACAAACGCTCGGTATTTCCCATGCAAATGACAAATAGGTAACCAGATATTCAAGGCTGACCCATCTCCCAGTCAATTCTTCCACGCAGACGATTCTGACATTGTCGGCTTGCTTTGCATTGCCCGCGCTCTTGAGGGCGGTGAGTCGGACTTGGTTTCATCCCACCACGTCTGGAACACGCTTCAGAAAGAGCGTCCTGACGTTGCGAGGACTCTGACGGAACCCATCTGGTACTTCGATCGCAAGGGTGAGACGAGCGTCGGAGAGGAGGAGTGGATTCGTACCAGCATCTTTTACCTGGAGACAGGCGAAAACCCCAGAGTGTACTCAAAGTGCGTATTCCTGTGTCATGTAAACACGATCCTTACTGACAGCTTCGCTTGCAGGTGGGACCCTTACTACGTCCGCTCGCTTACCCGCTTCTCCGACAAGGGTCTAATCCCTCCGCTTTCTGACGCACAGGAAGAAGCCATCAAGGTTCTCGAAGACACCTGCTTGCGTCTGTCGCTACACATGATCCTGGAGATTGGCGACATCCAGTTTCTTTCCAACGAACACGTGCTGCACGCCCGCACTGCCTACAAGGACTATCCTCCGCCCGCACCTCGTCGCCACCTCCTGCGCCTCTGGCTCAGCACTCCCGAGAGTGAGGGTGGCTGGCGCCTGCCATTCCACGACTCGAACGAGAAGAAGCGTGGTGGTATTCAAGTTAACGACACCCCGCCCAGGGCACCGGACGATGCCGAGTAAATTTGAGTGAAACCCGCGGTATGAGCACCTACCTTGTATGAAATGCTAAGCATCGGAGGAAGCTCTTGTCGCATTGTTTATGCCTATGAGCGAGTTCTCTTTCCTTTTACACTCGAATATTACAGATACCAGAATGAATTCAGAATATATATCAAATACTTCCATTAGTTCTTGATTTTCACCCTCTGTTTGGTGAGCCAGACAGCCGCATGACAGAATTCGGCCCACGCGCAGATCCATGTTCTCTCGCGATTTACAAAAGCTCCCGCACTGCGAGACATAGCCAGCGAACGATGAACGCGGTATAGTAACCCTCCTCGTGGGAATTAGAAACATTCGTTCGGGCGTAAACATCCAGGATAAGCCCGAACATTTACATCCGGACAAAAATATCTACTCCGCGCATATCTCTATGGTGCCATAACGGGAAATTTGACGGTGCGCGAATTTTGGTCATCCGCTTGCCATTCTCGATGCCTTCGTTTGCTACACGGCCGTCTTAGGTTTGTCTAAACAACGCGAAATAAAGCACGCCAGAGGAATGTGGTCTGTATGCAACATGTGCATGCTAAAAACTCCACCCGCAAATCCATGCTCTGTCTATGTATGTACAATTCTCTCGCCCCGACTACTTCATTCAATACCCACCACGTCATCGTCCGTTTTGCTTCTGCGTTCCCATTCCTACCTCAACATCAAGAATAAGAGCATATCGTGGAACCGGCCGCGGAACCACAGCGCCTCGCGCCTGCGGCCCTCAAGCACGAAGCCTAGCCGTTCATAGAGCCTGCAAGTGGGCTCGTTGTAGGCGAAGCTGGTGATCGCGACACGATGCAGGCCGGCGACCTCGAACACCCAGTCCAAGATCCAGTTGATGGCCTCGGCCCCGTAGCCCTGGCCTTGGCAGTCGGAAGCGATGCTGATACTGATGGAGACGCTGCGGTGGTGCGGGTTCCGCTGGACCCAGCTCTTGCGACAGGCTTATGTATCCTACTGGCGTGGCAGTGCGGTGAACATCTGGGCGCCCTTGCTTGCGGTCATGCTGCTACGTGCTTGAGGATCGTGTGGCCAGGGTTGCGCTGTCGAGGTCTGGAAATGAGGGCGGTGTTGATGGTGGTTGTAGGAAGATGATGACGCCAAGGAAGGTAGTCTTTTGCATGAATTGTAGGAGACCAGCGACGCCTCGTCTACTTGCCTGTTTGAGGTCAACTTTTGCATTGGCGCTGACTGCCGGGTCCGAGTCCGACTCCACGGAAAGCACAAAATCTACATCGTCGTCCTCCACTGAGCGGTAAAGGAGGCGCAATGAGCGGAATGCGTTCGCTATATCTAGAGCTGACTTGTAACAGGTGCTTGGTGGCAAGAAATCGGAGAGCAAATAATGCAAGCGTGGGAGAAGGAAATGAGAGGCGAGGATGGTGGTATAGGGAAGACATTATAGAAACATCGCATGTGATTCGCAACGCAGGAACCCATGAGGTGAGCAGTAAGCGTTACCTGGTCATATCCTAACTCAGGTTGCTGCAAGATCAATGCATGCCACGTGGGGCTAATGGTGGATCGCTGCAGGGGCCCGTCACTGTGGGAGCCCAAAGAAGTTGCCCTTAGAATGAACTGGCCGTGAAGGTATTGAGCCAATCGTCCGGACGAAGGGTTCCACTCACTATGAGCCGCGCAGTCCATGCGAATGACGGGATTGCTGTCGCTAGACCACGCAGTTCGCAGAGCCGAGGATGATGTCCCTTGGCATGCCCTGGGTTGTGTACTGTTACGTTGGACCGTTGGTGATCGGAACGTCGCATCGTCATCGCTATTTAGTAGCGCAAGCAGTCAGGAATTGACTGCACGTGACTTTTTGAGTATGACTGTCTATCCCGCATTTCATGTTTAGGCAAGCAAAGAGCAATGCAAACTATCGCACAGAGGCGGCAAGTGTTGGAATGTCTTTGACGATCACCGGGTTCACAGCTAGATAGTGAGACCTGCGCTTCCTGGTTCATATTGTGTAGTGGAAGATCGACCCCGGGAACTTCGACACGGAATGAAATATTCTCACTCCATGCCCACAGATCCCTAGCATGCTGCTCCCTCGTCATTGGGATCTGCATCGAAGTGGTGTTGCAAAAGATTCTTGAGCAGTAGCCATAACACCTTGTCTAGCTGTGCCATGCACAAGACTTGTCTCTCCATATACACCTATTCAAGAGCTTAAGGAGCTACGAACAGGTATATGCTCAGCCAAAAATTCTCGTAGTGTCATTTGTGATCTCGGAAAATGACTTATAGGACCGCAGCACACAGCTGCGCCTTTTCAAGCTGCGTTCAAGCTATGACAACCGGCGAGGAGGAAGAACTGACGCCCGCGAACCCAACGGCGGTTGCTCTACATGAGAGAGCAAAAGCAGTCGCAACCGGAATCGTAGGGCGAAGGACCACTCCCAAGCCTGATACCGCGGCGGATATTGTGAACCATAAGGTAATGCCGGCGAGAGTAGGCATCACCGTAGACACACCTGGGACAATCGTGCGTAGCGGGCCGCCGGCGGTGGGGAGGCAGGCGGTTGACCATGTTCACGGTGTTGTCCTGATATTGGCAGCAGGTGGTAAGATCGCGGTCGGGCCTGCACCTCTGGACAAGCTGCAGCCAGCAGTGTTCGCAGGAGGAGGATTGGTAGAGGTTGGTTCGACACATGGCGATGCGAAATGGCGGCAGGAAGAGGTGAAGCAGACACGAAATGGTCGAAGAGGTTGTCTTTCCTTCTTGAACACAGCATGAGCATGGCGTTTGCGGACAGGCCGGCGCATGGCGTGGCATTTTGGCAAGCACTTGGCGCCAGACCATTAGTTCTCATCAATGTCTTGCTGGCGAATTGCCAGCATGAGCTCGTACAGCTGGGCAATCTGCTCGTCTGCAAGGCAGAGTCAGCGCGAGGCGGATGTGAAGCTGCGGGTGGGAGCGAACCGCTCATCTTGTCTATCTTAGCCTTATCCATCTTTGCATCTCTCCAGGAGTCGCCCTCCAGGTGCTGGGCGTACATCTGCCACTCGGTCAAGAAACCGATCTGGTCGGGTCAGCGAGCGGGTGGCGGCGGGGACGCATGAGGGCGGAGGCCGCGTACTATGTGGATGGGATTGTCGACGGCCTTGTGGGCACGGAACTCGGCCTTGACATACTCGTCGCCGAGCAGGCGCATCTGCGGGTCCAGCTGGCGGCGGTGGGCTCGGAGGATGCGGCGGTACAGCGGGATGGGCGGGAGCAGCGCCATCGGAGCAGGGCGCAGCGGCTTGGTGGCGCCGGCAGCCGTGGCTTCGGCCATTGCCAGCACGCGCGAGGCCCTCATGGCGATGGCGGAGAAGAGAGTGGTCGCAGCGGGCGCAACGAGAGGCAGCGATGGGCGGCGGAGGGGGGCGACACGAGGGAGCGAGTGGTGGTGGTGCTGGTGGCGGTGGAGGGCAGCTGCGGGCGAGTAGTTGTTGCCTCCTCGAGCTCGCGCGGCCAGAGAAAAAGCGCACGACGCCCGCCATCACACCCTCTCGCCCGCCCGCCCGCCCGCCATGCTGCCCACGCCGTCGACGTCGCACGTCTCGTTCGACCGCGTCTACGAGCCGGCCGAGGACTCGTTCCTGCTGCTGGACACGCTGTCGGCGGCCCCCGAGCAGCAGTTCCTCGCCCGCCGCTTCGGCCAGGCGCGAGCGCCGCTGGTCGTCGAGGTTGGCAGCGGATCGGGCGTGGTGCTCGCCTTCGTGGCGCGCAATGCCACAGCCATCCTGGGCCGGCCGGAGGCGCTGGCGCTGGCCGTCGACATCAGCGCCTTTGCCTGCCGGGCCACCGCCCAGACGCTGTGCACCGCCCTCGCCGACGAGCACGCCTCCCGCGACACCCTCTTTCTCGATGCCATCAACTCGGACCTGGCCTCCGCGCTGCGCCCCGGCTCCGTCGACATCCTGATCTTCAACCCGCCGTACGTGCCTACGCCCGCCCTGCCCGACCTGGCCAAGCATGAGCAGTACAACCAGTACTCGCCGACCACGTCCTTCGACCAGGACTCGTATCTGCTCGAGCTGTCGTACGCCGGCGGCAGAGACGGCATGGAGACGACCGAGCGCCTTCTGGAGCAGCTGCCTGCCGTCTTGCACTCCGAGCGCGGCGTCGCCTACATCCTGCTGTGCGCCCAGAACAAGCCGCTCCAGGTGCAGCAGCGCATCCGCGACTGGGGCAGCCGCTGGGCCGCAGACCTGGTCGGCAGCAGCGGGAGGCAGGCCGGCTGGGAGAAGCTGCAGATTCTCCGAATCTCCCGCGTGCAGGCCGAATAGTTGTGTTCGTATACATCGGTTGGCGGGAATGGTTGGTTGCCGGGCCAACGGCTGCAGGAAACAGAGCAGGGCAGGTGGAATGCTGCTAGCCTATACACCTTATAGCCACGCCATCCATCCGTCCATGCCACCGTCCTCTGCTCTTTTTGTCTCGTGTGCCCGCCAGCATGAAGCCGTGTCCACCTAGCCGCCCGCCGTCTTTTGCGCCGCATGGCCTTGCCGCAGCGCCGTGTTACGCCGATCCCCACAATGACTCCACAACAAACGTGCATTACACCGCCGACCACCTCACTCAAGCCCGCCACCTCCCCAACCCGCGCTGGCGCCCCGCAAAGAGCTCCTGGAACCCGGCCACCGATATTTGGGTCGACGACGGCCCTCTTTCCACGCGCTCCGCGATGCTGCCCGCCGCAACCCCCCGGAAACGCGTCGTGCTCGCCCAGCCCGCCCAGAAGATGGGCATTCCACCAAAGGACGCCGATATGTTGCGCCCCCGTAGACGCCGTGTGTCCGCCTTGCTTGCTGACAAGGCTCTCGCTTCCGCCGAGCGCCCTCAACCCCACGACGTCGCGAAGAATCAGAACAGAAAGCCTGAGGCCGGCAAAGAACTCCGCCGGCGAACCATCTACATTCCTTCCGATGACACTACTGTCATGACCATCCACCCTGGTTCCTCTCACGATCGCTGTCAGCCCAAGTCTCCTGACCGGGGCTTTGATCTGGTAACCTTGTCCGACGAGGAGCCCGCGCAACCAGCTCCAGTCGTCAAGCGAACTCATGTTTCGAGGAAATCCCTCGCTGCCGCTCCAAAGCGCCGGCCTCTCAAGCAATCGTCGCGTCAGCTACAGGCGATGTCATTTATCCAGGATGTCGTAGGGGAGACCCTAGGCAAGGAGAATATCCCGCCCGGGATGTCGTTGAAGAATCACAAACATCTCTGCACCAGCGCTCTTTTCCTCCAAAGTTCCCAGTCCCGTGTAAAACCAGCCGCAAAGTCCGAGCCCCGCCGTCAAGCAACGACAGGTCTGGGCGCAGCTACCGGCTCGTCTGCCTCGAGGAGTACCAGCAATCGCAAGCGAACGAATTCAGACAGTGTCGCTTCTCCTTCCAAGGCTATTAGAACCACACGAGCTAAATCACAGCCTAAGCCGCCGCTGCATAATACCATCGCCGGGTGCGAGGCGAAATGTTCGGCTCGTGCTTATTCTTCGCCCCCCGATAGCTCGAGATCCCCTCCCCTGGTCCTGCGTCGCAATCGTACAGAGAAACACGATTCTGATCTCCATGTTCCCAAAGTCTCTCAAAGGCCGCTAAATCACGAAAAGTACCCGGTGGTGTCCGAGGATCTGGACATGCCAGAGTTGTACCAGGATAGTTGGCTCAATTACCAGGAAGTCGCCATAACTCAGCTGGTCAACAAATTGTTCGATAGCGCTAATGCTGCATCGCGTGATAAACAAGAGGAGGAAGGCGTGCACCGAAAGAAGTTGCTAGAAGTCTACCAGAATTCCTCCGTATCTCTCTTACACAAGCGCTTGCAGGCCTCCCTCACGTATGGAGCCTTGAGCATTCCAAAGGACCTCCTCGCCAAATCCCTTCGCCTACAGGATGATATCGGTCTTCGCCGGAAGTACTTGAACTTGTTCGTCCATACCTACGAATTTTCTGTGCTCAAGGCGGCTGCTGAGGCCGTTGTTGGGCGGCAATGCCCGACCCCAGCAACGCTCTACTCGGGAACGGCCCCATCTGGTGCTGGGCAGCGCCAGAAGCGTGCTGAGAAAAAGGCAATAGAGGGTTTCCTTGATACCTTCTTGATCCGCAATGAGGACGCAGTTCGAGTCAAAACTGGCGTCGGCAGCAGAGCCAGTATAGTACGGGGCCATGACAAAGGCGATGAGTTTGGATCTCAATCATGGTCGTGGCGACGCACCACTCTACGGACTCTTATGCTTATCCTTCTCCTAGATATGAGTAAAAGCAAGGATATCGTCAACATCCCTCTCTTTCAGGTCACCTCTGCCCACAAGTCTTCGAGAGCGGTCCTACAGGAATTCTCCAGCATGCTTCTGCCATCCCTGGGCGATATTTCGCGACCTCTCGGTCACCTTGACTACCATCTATACCACGTGCAGCATCCGTTGCAAGAGTACCATTATCGCATCGAAAATTTGGCCACGGACTTACGCGACGGAGTCCTTCTCACTAGGTTGGTTGAGCTTCTTCTTTACCGTCCCACCTTTTGGGAATTTCAGAAAGACGTCGCCGCCACGATGCCAACTGGGGAAGTGTTAACCAGCTCGTTCCGCGTTGAAGACAAGGATCCATGGGTTCTATCTCAGCACCTAAAATTCCCTTGTGGTGGCCGGCCGCAGAAGATTTTCAACGTCCAGGTTGCTCTAAGCGCTCTTGAAGGTGTGAGGGGAGATTCAGTGCAAATTACCAGGGATTTCACAGCCGAAGACATCGTTGACGGTCATCGAGAAAAGACGCTCGGGCTCCTCTGGTGCTTGGTCGGGAATTGGGGTCTTGATACGCTCATTAACTGGTCTGAACTTCAAAACGAGACTATCCGTTATCGCGGGCGTTATTGCTCCCAGCAGCCCGACGATTACCAAGACTCAGACAGCGAAGATGAGTCCGAGATCTCCGAGCTCTCGGGCTTGGGTAAACAAAGCGTTCTCCTTCGTGACTGGGCTCGCAGCATCGCGCGCTTGCGTGGCTTGTGCGTCGCCAACCTCACAACCTCTTTTGCCGACGGCCGGGTCCTCGAGGCAATTGTGGACGAGTATACCGCCCATTTGCCTAACCCTAGAGCACCTAACGACTCGCCCAATGACCCGGATTCGTCTGTATGTGGCCTTTCTGTGAAACTCAAATCCATCGGTTGCAGCCCCGCCTTCATTTCTATGCTCGCCTCTGCCCAAGGTACATCGGCACGCCCGATCCCCTCGAAGGACTTCACAATAACGACCCTTGCATTCCTTGCCTCACGCCTACTTCCAGCCAGCCGTCTCCACCGTGCGGCCACTACCATTCAGCGCCAGTATCGCTTACATCTGTCTCGCCATGAAGTCTCGAAGCGCATCGCTCTCATGCGTCTCGCTGCTCATTGCGCCACTGTGGTGCAGACTCGGGAGCAGGTAATTGGTGCAGCTGTCGTCCTCCAAAGAGCCTGGAGGCACGTTCTGGATGCGCGTGTAGGTAAGCTCGTCAACGATATTACGGCATTCCAAGCTCTGGTGAGAGGCTGGGCTGTTAGAAAGACTGCACTCCTTAGCTGTGGAAAAAATAAGGCATCTGTAAGAAGAGCTCAGAGGATTAGGGGTGGTTGGTAGTGCAGCGGTGTTTCACTTGCGAATATTCGAATTCTCAGTTCAGCTCGATACTCGAAGGACATCAACTCTCGGCTTTCATTTGTGACGCCTAGCGATTTTTAATGTTGGATAAACCGATCATTGCTCCGCGCCATCTCTGTGAAATACAGTCGGAGAGTTTTTTTTTTTTTTTTTTTTTTCCAAGGCAGCATCATGTTAGCCGTGAAATCGACGTTTTTCCCATTATCCCCTGCAGCTCCTGAGTGTGGTTTACTCTACTCAGAGCACGCCATAAAACAGGGGTTGATTTGGCGGTATGTCTCCAGGCACGCGTCGCGCCCCACTTGTTTACACTGATCTATGTGGTACCGGTACAGTCAATCCCATGGACACAAGTCTACTTTTCTGTTCTGAAAATTTGCCTATGCATACTCTCCCTTGCCTTCCCCCTTCAACCTCCCCGCTCTCCGAATTCCCTTGCCCAGTCCTCGTATTCCTGGAGGCCTTGTTTGCTCACGCTGGGCCTTATATTTGTCAAGCTTGCCTCGAAATCCTCAAACTGCATCGGTCTAATCTCGTCCATGGTCATGTGGAGGAGCTTTTCTCCTAGACTTCGCAGGGGTCCCATCGCTGCGTCTTTGGCGAGTGCTGTAATATCCGACCCGGAAAACCCTGCAGCAATAGGGAGTCAGTCGCTGGAAACTTCGAACAGATATTCACATTCGGCCGACTCCTTACCCTCAGTCAATTCAACCAGTCTGTTCAGCTCCTCGTCTGAGATGCTGTGTTTTTGGTGGCTTAAAAGTGTCTGAAGTTGCATCTTCCTCACGTGATTCTCGGGGAGTGGAATATATTGGCGTCTCACAAAACGCCTCCTCGCGGCCTCGTCAATCGCCCAAGGCAAATTCGTGGCTGCAAGTACAAGGACCCTGCTCGCATCACCTTTTTCTTTGTCCTTCTCAGTTTGCTCCCGTCCCGCAGCTGCCTTGGCAAGGTCGGACCATTGTATCAAAAACTCTGTTTTGATCCGCCGTGTTGCCTCGTGCTCACTGGAGCCGGAACGGGAAGACAGGAGAGAGTCGATCTCATCGACAAAAATGATAGAAGGAGCCATGGTTTTTGCCAGTTGGAACAAGGCGCGGACAAGCTTCTCGGACTCGCCCAGATATTTGCTGGTCAAGCTGCTGGCCGAGATGGCGAAAAAGGTAGATTTTGACTCGGTGGCTACAGCGCGCGCCAACATAGTCTTACCAGTCCCAGGTGGTCCGAAGAGAAGCATGCCTCGGGCTGGCTCTCTGAGGCCCATGAAAAGATCTGGTCGTAGAAAAGGGTATACCACAGTCTCTTTTAGTGCTGACTTGGCAACTTCGAGTCCTGCAACATCATCCCAATAGACCTCGTCTCCTTGGATCACGATTTCGTTGAAGATCTGTTTGGCAGCCGCTTCATCCACTCCCTTAGGAAGACGTTTCATAATGCGCTGCACCCGCTCTTTCCATAACCTATCCTCTGATGACTCTTCATAATCCGTCTCGCCAAGATTTTCCGAGGAATCATCCGAACTCGGTGTTGGTGGAATATCCGCAGGAGCAGAAGCTGACTTTCCCTTCAAGTGTTGTCGCGGCCGCCGTTTCTCCTGCTCCATGCCGCTGCTCATACTGTCCTCGCCGCTCGTTGGTGATGTCATCTGCGCAGCCGCTTTATCATGAGCAGACTTCGAGACGGCTTTGCGACGAACTGTAGACTCTCTTCCCCGAGGTGCTGACCTGGCTCCGGGACAGATTCCGTCAGCCGCTTCTATGAAGGGCTCACGAGGTTTGGGTGCCGCAACGGACATGAGCTTCTTCGGGTTTACCGACCCCGATGGATATTCGCTCCTGTAAGAGGGGAAGCTTGGAATAGCCTTGGATAGGGACTCTGGAGTTTTCTGCCTCGTCGGAAGGGGCCTGTAAAGATGTTTATGAGGAGGCGGGGTAGGGGGTTTCTGTTGTTCCGAATCTTCGGAAGACTGTGCGAGAACTTTTGCAGCTGCAGCAGAGCTGTCATTCGCAGGGGTAATCGCATGAAATACCTTCGAATTTACCGGCTCAGCATCGGCCACATCATCGTCTGCGGTGTACTTGACATAAAGCGGACTCATGGATCTTTCTGCACCGCTCCCGTTTGAATACTGCGGTCCTTCGAAAGAGGGCCGAGCACTGGCATCTTTGGATGATGATAGCCCCTCCTTGCTGCTATTCTCGGCACTCAATATTGGTCCCTTGCTAGGGCCTGATATAGATCCCCAAGCTTGCGTAGCTGCTTTCGCAGCCGCCGGTGGTCTCCCCTTGAGCGCGGACGGCCGTGACGATGATGAGACCTTCCTTCCTTCCTTTGGCGTAGGCCGCAATGTCTTCAACATTCCTCCTTTCTTTTCAGGGCTCGTATTGCGCGCCGAGGTCTTGAACGGTGGAATCGGCGAGGGCTGTGTTGGAAGGCTATGGGACCTTCCTCCCTCACTGCTCTCCTTCTTAGGTAAAGAGGGGCGTTTCGGCAGAGGTGGCCGCACCAGGTCGGGATAGTTGACAGGTGGTACAGTGCCTTCACCGAGCCACCCAAATCCGTCGGGACGGCTATCGGGACGCGGTGTGGCATCGCTGGACGTGCGGAGGTCGTCAGTAGATGCGGAGGCCTTCTCTTTTACATCCTTGCGACTCTGCTTCAGAGCTTCTAGCAGATCGACGCGCTCCTTGCATTGCAGCTCCAGCTCCCTCAGAGAGGCCTGCAATGCCTTCTCAGTCTCGGTCTTGGGGGACCAGTTGGCAGGACGGCGGTAGGCGTTGAAGTAGTAGATCTGGTCCAGGGCATTCCTCCATGATCGCAGGGCTTCTGCTTCGTTTCCCTGGAGAGGTGTGCGGGTCAGCTTGGGAGGGATTGGGCAGCGGTCGCAGGTCAGGCCGTGATACCTGGGACTCAAAATATACAGCCGTCGAGCAGACCAGATAGCAGTCATCGTAGGTCTTCTGCATGGCCGCAGCAGGCTTTTGGCGTATCATGGAGGGCGTGCGAGACTCGTTGGCGCTGCGAGAGTGGGCGATGGTGTTGGTATTGTGCTGCGGTCGGCGTCTGACGTAGGACGACTGTGGCTGGCGGAATGCGGGCAGCTAGCGGACAACAGGCGCGCAGCGGCTCTGCTAGGGTTGGTGCACTGGATGGCGTGCGCGACGAGCGTGCGCCAACATCGACCTCTCACAAGACGTCTTGGTCCAATGTAAGGTATGCAGGTTGTTTCGCGAAGCGCGCGCAGCCCCGGCGAACGTCGGCCCTCACTTATCGATTGTCTCGCCGCCGCCCTGGCCAAAAACGCGAGCGAACGCACCGCGCGGGGGTGCCGGGACCTTGGCTCTCTCGCGCGCGCATTCTGCAGCACGCTGGCCACCGACGACCCATGTATGTCATCAACGGCGTGGTCACCGGCCACGGCAAGGACACCGACGGCTGGCGTGTGGGAGAGGAGAAAAGATGCAAAGGCAGAGGCAGAGCCGCACGCGGCGGCGTCCTCCACGCTCTGCCTCGCATTTGAGCGCACCGCCATCGGCCTGCAGCATTACTCGTATCCCTGCTGCAAATCGCTCGCTACGCCGCAGACAAACGCTGCACCTTCATGTCCGCCGCCCGACGCCGAACTCGCTCCTGGCGGAAAAGTGCGCCCTTCGGTCTTTTCAATCGTACATATGCTACAGATTTTGTGCCCCCGTTGCCGTGGGGAAGAGCTCAAGAACGCCTAGATGAACACCCAGCCTTGCCTGACCCTCTCTATGCCCACTGAGAGGAAGGAAATAAAAAAGCTGCTGTCTCTCAAGCAGCTCCCCGAGCAAGATATACAACCAGGCCTCCCAGATAATCCTCACGAGAGCCATCTCTGGAGCGCCAATGCCTCCTATGTGCCCCTCTGCGCCTGTCTACTCCGTATTTTGCGCGATGAAGAAAGCCTTTGCCATTTCGTATGCAGTCCTGTGTGGCTGTCAGCATGCTGTCCTGCCCTCGCCCGAACAGCTGCGTCTTACCAGCAGATGGCCGTGCTCGGCATCGTCGTCACAATTCTAGGTTTGAGGCCTTTGAAGAAACCACCCAAGCCCTCGCGCCGCTTGATGATGGTGGCGGCATGCCACAGACCCCTGACGTTCCGAAGTTCGGGATCGGTCGCCGAGCCACGGGTCTGCAACAGTGTCTTGATGACATCGAGCGGCGTCGTAACACCAGCCGCCAGACCGCCTGCCAGCCCTCCAGCCGTGCAGTGCGTGTAGGGATCCCATCGGCCCGTCGGGTTCATCGTCTTCGATAGCGACTCGTAAGCGACGAACTGCAGCGCGGTGAAGGGGACTGTCATGCACAGCGTGGTTGGGTAGGAGACGTAGAAGGCCCCAATGCCCTCGTGTCGGAGCACCGATTTCGCACAGTCCGGAAAGGACTTATACGTTGAGCCGTGGAGTTGCATGCGTTGCTTAATCACTGTGACCGTATGCGTCAGCATATGCCGTGGCGCTCTCCCTAGTGTCCTTACCATCGAAAGGGTTCATCAGGGCGTCGCTGGCAATTGTGGCAGCTGCGCCGCTGAGAGCTGCAATTCATCGGTCAGCGTGCTTGGCGTGTTCCAGTGCTGCGATCTCGGCATACCAGCAGCAAAAGGGTGGTGCTCCTCTTTCCCACCCTCGTTTCCTCCAGCGGCGTGCTTGACGGCCTCGTAGGTCGCGAAGTACACGGCATGTGCGGGCCCTGCAAATTGTGAGCCGGCCGTCTCCTCTTTGCGCGCATGTGCTGCAACCCACCAGCCCCCATAACCACGCTTGACACACCGCGCCACAGCGTCCGGAAACCCTCCAGTCTTGTTATCGTGATCATAGCATTTGAGATCCCGGTATAGACTGCCGCCGGCGAGGGGTTGGCCACTTGCATTCGAGTCTGAGGGATGGCATTGTCAGCAAGCCAGCTCTGAGCAGCGCAAGAAGCTCCAACTTACCTTCAGCAAGTCGATCGGGTACATGACCGAGTGCTCCTACGCCAGTTCAGTACATGCGCTCTCCTATTCAGTGGTGTGGCGGCGTACGGCGATGCCGGCGAACGCGCCCGCGAGCATGTTCGCCGTGAGTGAGTAATTGGGCGGCAGCGATTCATAGCTGAGCCATGTCAGTACTGGCGGAGCTGGAGGGCGCACCATGGAGTGAACCTACTCGTATTCAACTTCTTCTACAGGAGCGGGTACTCTATCGTGAGCGGCCATATAAGCCACCACGCCTGGCGTCCGTTCGGTAGCTATGGTTGCGGTGCTTGCGGGAAACTGCGGGATGGATGATCGCGAGCGATGGCAGCAATGAGGCCGGCGGGCTGGATTAGCGCACGATCTGCTCGGGCGAATAGTCCGGCGGAAGAGGTGTTGGGAGTGTCAATGGGCAGGGTACTTTTGTTTAAGCTGGGCGCTGCCGGAGAGAAAGCGAAAGCTATCCTCGGCGCTAGCCTCGTTTAATGATTATCCTAGATTCCAGACCCCCCAACCTCACAAATCACTGCCCACGACTGCGCAGCTGCGTGGTTAAAGCTACGGAGCCCCTCTATCTTTGTTTCTGCCAGTGTCGCTCGCCGCTTGCGTTGCGTCAGAAGGATACGCCACCTTGGAGCTTTGCGACCCGCGGAGATAGCCACATCAGCCTAGTCTCCCGCCCAACCACCGCGGCTGAGCTCACCCGCCGCTAAGCTTTCCATCGTCCACCTCTCGGCCCAACGTCTTCTGCTTTGTCTTTTCCAAGCACCCAAAACTTAGTCGCATACAACTCCAATAGTGTTGAATTGTCCACTTTCCGAGTCTGAGGCCTCTCGACGTCTGATGCTGCGCTTCCCTCCTGCAAGGTTCCAATCAGTCCAAGAAGATTTGATGATTCTGAACGAAGAATTGGCCAAGCGATCGAGACTCACTCCTGCACAAGGAACTCCCTTTTCATATGCGACATCGGCCAGGCGAAGAGAAGAAGGGTTGGGTTGGTAGACTACAAGTACGTGTCGAGTATGCACCATTATCTGTGTTATTTCGTGTCTGCATCCTCAGACTCGAGTACAAACCGCTTAAGCACCTGCTCGACTTTCCTGTTATTCGCTGGCGAAGAGTTCTAGGCGGAATTAGGAATGAGTCCATTCCTAAGTTGAAGACTGAATGTGGGAGAAACGCGACTGTGTTCCGTTAGACTGTTCTGATGCTGTGACGCGTCTGTGTCTTTCAGCATGCCACAGGTGTATCAACACCACCGCAACTAGTGCATACAAAGCACCGGACCAATGAAAGTCTAGATGGAGAGTGAGATTTTAAATGTTCTTTTGATACAATCGAGCCGCAAGACAAGAATGTGCGCGCGACGCCCTTGATGGATATCCAGGATACTTTGGTGCGGAGTTAGGTCACAGGCGTACCTGTGTGAGTAGCAGGATGGAATCAGGAATTTCGCGTCACTCAGCTACTGTGGACTCACCATCGCTTGGCTCACTACCGAGAATGTGATATGACAAGAGCAGTAGCACGACCTTGATAACGTTGGTGCTGTATGCCCGACGCGACTCCATATATACGACGACTCAAATGGTGGGCAAGGCTGCTTCAGCAGTCGCAACGCTGATACCATCTAGGGAATCCGACAACATCCCGGATGTTGGAGGCACCGGAGAGGTATAGGAGGAGTCTGTCGAAACCAATGCCAAATCCGCCATGGGGGACACTGCCGAATCTGCGCAAATCCGTATACCACTGCAGGTCGCTAGAGGCATCCGATATACCAGGGTCTGAACCGTCACCAGCTCCAAGGGCAGTTCCAGATACTGACATGGCGGCTTTGAGCTGGTTTGGCCTTTGCAAGCCGTGGGAATCCATTGCAATTAGCAATTCGGGCAGACGATGCTCACGCATCGACCCACCGACCAGTTCGCATACCTCTGGTACCAGCAGATCGAAACAAGAAACCGTATCTTTCCCAGGTGCCTGGGTTGAGGGAGCCATGTAAAACGGTTTCACCGCGCGGGGATAATCGGTTACGAACACCGGACCACCTTGCCCAACATTTTCTGCCAAGAATCTTTCGTGCTCTGCCTGCAATCCGTCTTCGAAGGAAGGCTTAAAGTCGAAGCTCACAAAGCCAGCGGCTTCGGCCTGTTGGAGCTTGGTTACTGCCTCTGAGTAAGTTATCCGGGGCCATGGCCCCTTGCAAAGTCCTTCCCACCTCTGTACTAAGGCATTTGACGTGACACTGGGTGCCTCATCATCCTTCGAACATTCTGCAGATCTGGCCAAGAGAAGTTCTTTGCCGACGATTGAATTTGTTAAGTTGGTGGCGATATCCCGTATCAGATCCTCGACGATGTCCATCACATCATCGAGCTTCTCGACAAAGCAGGCTTCCGCTTCGAGCATGTAGAACTCGCTCAAGTGGCGGGGCGTGTCACTCTTCTCCGCTCGAAACGTGGGCGAAAGAGTCCAGACCTTCCCGACAGACTGAGCCAATGCTTCCAGATGAAGTTGGGAGGACACGGTTAAATACTTGGGAGAGCGAAAAAAATGCTCGGGGGAGTTAGACCCATGGTCGGAAGTGGGCGCCACGGCCAGCTCAGATTGCGGCAGAACGGAGAAGACCTCGCCGGCACCTTCGCAATCAGAGGAGGTGATTATGGGGGGGTGGGTCTGGACAAAGTCGTGCTTGGCGAAAAAAGCTGTGACGTGGGCAATGACCTGCGAGCGGAGACGCAGCAGCAAGGAATTGAAGGGGGTTCGTGTACGCAGATGGGGCATGGTCCTCAGGAACTCCGGACTGTGATACTTTTTCTGCAAAGGATATGCCTGCGGTGGAGCAACAATCAGCAGGTGGGTGGGTACTGCGGCCTCTCCGTTACTCACAGCAGCATCGTTCTGGCCCAAGACTCGCACGCTGCGGGCATGTAGCTCGTGAGACTGCTGCTTCCCAAGCGGACACTCCTGCCACTCGCCTTGGATGGAGACAGCGGCACCGGTCGAGAGGCTGGACAGTCAGCGGGCTGGCATGGCGGACGCGCACTGGCAGAGCTCACCTACTCACCCTGCGGCCTGCTCCGGACTCAGGACAACCTGCAACGGGGCCAGTGAAGAGCCGTCGCCCACGGCAGCAAAAGCAATGCGCTTCTGCTTGCGGACGGAGCGCACCCAGCCGTCGACGCTGACGCGCTCGCCCTGGCGCGGGCCGGCCAGCAGGCGGGCCACAGACGAGGCGAGTCGCACAGTGTGAGATGGCACTGCGGGCAGCAGGCACTGCGGGCGCGGCAGCAGCAGGCGGGCTGGCACCATGGCTGAGGCAGCAGCGAGGGGCTTCGGGGGCGGCGGGCGACAGAGGGTGCTGGAAGCAGAGCTGATGCTGTTCCTGCAGGTCGAGAGACGGCGCCCAACAAGCGACGCCGCCGAGCGCGGCCGAAACACGGCAGGGGTCGTCTCCAGCGCCTGCCAACACCGCGGCCAGCCCGCATGCGCCCGCCCAAACAACGTGTTCGTTCCTGCGTACGACGTCGCCTCTCTGCTGTCGCCGTGGTTCGTGTTTCGCTGCGTCGCACAGCTACAGACATGCGCCGACCAGACCGTGTTGCACGCCTCGCCCAACATCTTCCGCCGCCCAGCGCCCTCGCCAGGTCTCCATCGCAGCATCGTCCATCGGCCCGGCCGCTGCGAGCTGGAGCCAGCCCAACATCAGCGGCGCCCAGCTGCCGGCCCGGCGTCACTGCCGACATCTGGCAGGGCTGAAAGCGGCGCAGTCAAGTCGTGGCGTCCCGCAGCGAACTCACCCCCGACCGTCCTGGCCAAGCAGCTCGCCGCCTCCAGCAGCGCCGCCTCCTCGCACGGCAGTCGGCGGTGGACGTGTCGCTGCCGGCTGCATGATCTGTCCTGCAAAAGTCCTCGTGTATCTCCTGCCTGCGCCTGGCTTCCTGCTAATTAGCTCCCAACCCGTCCTCCCGCGCTGCAAGTACCACCATCTGGTTCAGATCTATGATCACTATTGCCAGGATTCTACGATCGTCTTTCCTTCTTCTGGGACCCCGGTCTGCACGCTTCAAGTTCATTGACACACGTCGTCCCTATGCTGCTGTTTGCCGTCTCGCCACGCCCTACCGATGCGGGACCTCTGCTTGCGTGCAGCCACGGCGTCCTATGCCTGGGAAAGCTTCGCTGAAGGCCGTTGTGCAGATTCTGGGACACAGGTACAGTATCAAGATCCGATGGGTGGCCCTGCGCTGTCAGCCGCACAAGCATCCAATGCGTCATTACATCGCCAGTCGGACGGTGCGCGTTGTCTTCCCATTCGCTGCTCTCTGCTGCTATACCACCTTACTGGTGTCGGTTGCCATATTCCACATAAGCTCCTTACCTTCTATTCTGCGAAACCATCCCGTCGACACATATAGCTGCCTTCAGGATACCTTACTACGCTTTTCCCTCTTTCCTCCCCACCTTCCCTCGGCTCCAAGAACATTCTCCTGCGAAGTCGGATTCCAATATGCCTCAGGCAAAACCCAAACCTTCGGAGATCGCGGCCGAAGCCAAGAAGACCTATATTCCCTACATTGAGAAACGCATGCCCGAATATCCCGCGCGGTCCATCCTCGTCTCAGACAGCGCCGAGTACCCCGTTCGACCGGATGTCAAATCAAAGCAGAGGCTGCGTGTTGCCGTCATAGACGGCGATCCAGTGGATGTTGCCCTTGATTGGTATCAGTACGGTCGCCAGAACGGCACGATATCATCTTCAGCGAAACGCGTGCCTGTTGTCAACATGGCCAACGAGAAGCGTGCAGGGGGTGACTGGGAATCCGGCCTGCTTGCCCCAGAGGAATGCTTCGCACGGAGAAGTAACCTCGTCCATACGTTGGTCACCCCTTGGTCAGGTTACTCGTCTGCTGGCCACGGCCATTATCCCATACCACAAAGAGGCGGCATATATTCCCCATCCGTTGGTAAGTGACAGGCCAGTAAAAAAGTTCACACGCATGCAGACCGCAAGGATGCTCGCTAATTCTACGCAGTTGTTTATCGAGATGGGCCAGAATCATACCAGCTCTGGAGGGAATTCAGAGCCTTGCCTGTCATCTCGGTTGCCCCTGTACGGCGACCAAAGCTCGACGAAACCAGTACGCAATACTCATTTGAGCAGGAGCGAGAGCTCATGCTCGACAAGATGCGCGCCGTCTTGCGTATCGCTGCTGCTTGGGAGCACAGAGATATCTGTTTGGGTGCATTTGGCGTTGGTCCTATCTTCCGCAACCCTGCTGCGGAGGTGGCAAGGATGTGGAAAAGCCTACTGTTCCACGAAAAAGAGTTCCAGGGTGCGTTTGTCAATGTTGTTTTCGCCATCGAGACAAACCAGCCGGGAAACACCAAGGGGGGCACTTCCGAGTACGAGATATTCAGACGTGAGTTTGATCCCTCCAACGTCTTCAGGACTGCATACCGATAGTGTCAGCGGGGGATGAGATATTTCACCGGCCAGCGTCATCATGCCAAGATCTCAAAGTTCAGGCGCTGGCGCTCTCTTTTCGGTCGTGGGCCAAATCTTGCAATTAATTCGATTCCAAATGGTCGGTACTCCTGCCACGCGAAACAATCGAGTCTTCAGATCTACTCCTGCAATAGCAAAGCCTTGATACAGATCACCAAAGTGCGATTGAAGCAGTCATTCAGGCGCGAATGTCTAATAAGGCTGACGACGTTCGCATTCGGATGACTGCTTCAACTCCACATGTGCATGTCTTGCCTTGCACATATTTCGGATGTCCCATCCTCCAAGAGTGATGAGATGGACTCCAAGCTTTTGGCTTCACGTCATCCGGCGTCTGCGCGGCTGTTTAAGGGGTTTAGCGTGACGCAAGGGCAAAGTGTCCAGTCTGAAGTAGTGGCGTCGGCACTGCAGAACAGGGGCACAGATGATCTTGTCCGACCGACGAGCGGATCGTAAGCCTATTCCCCGAGCCCCGCTCCTGTCACCGCTGTGCCGCCACCCTGCCACTCCCTTGAGATAAGGTTCGGAACCCCTCTGACCGTTTTTATACTTGCCAGAAGACGGCTGGCCTGATGGCTGGCCTGGTGGCTGACAGCAAGCGCCCAAACCTGTGGCCACAGGCAGCGCGCTCGCACGGAATGCGGAGGATCATGGCCTATCCCGTGGTCGTGAATCAAGTAGTATCTGACGGCCCGGTAGATGGAACGGATGCAGGATCTCGGGTATTTTCCTTCAGCCATGCATGCGTAGGCGTAACTTAGATAGTGCCGCGGCTGCATATTCGGCGGAAGTTATTCCGCATAGCGAGGGCTTTCGCATGCGCAGGATCGTGATACTGCATCCAGCCGCGGGTTGATTTGGCCATCTTGCCGCCGTTGCTGAGTGTCGCGGGCACAAGAAGGCATGCAGCCCCGAGGCCAGCGACAGCCCGGTTGCCGGCCGGCGACTTGTCACTGGCGCCACGCCCGCCGCTGCCGCAGCGTGCTTGAGTTTCAGACAAAAAATTCGAGAAGAAACCTCCCGCATCCAGGCAGTCGCCCTTTGCCACATAATAAAGATGCTACAATCCCACACCGCCCAGCCATATTTGAGGAGAGATTCCTTACAGATTGCTTGCTGCATTTCGGTACTCGTACAATGCGCCCCACTTCCATCAAGCCTGATTCTGCGGCAGCGGTTTCGCGCCTTCAGCCTGAAGTTGTTTCAGCGTTTGCTCTTTCTTGTGATCGACGACTCGTCTCTTCTTGAAATACTGCACCTATGTAGTATTAGTACCTTACGCCCAGGAGTTCGGCATGTGACAGCTCACCCAGCTGCTGGCACAGTTCTGCGCAAATTTCTTGTCCTCACGGCCACAGTGAGCAGCGGCCTCGTCCTTGTTGGTGACACTGTCGATGATGTTGTGGCGGTCCAGGCATTGGAAGAAGGCATCGCGCGCCTCCCAACATTGCACGCGACTGGAACGGTCGGGAGCCTCGAAAGCCCCGTCAGAGGAAGGCTTAGGGCCGGCAGGTGTCGAGGAGGAGAACCAACCCATGGCGAGTGGTACTGCGGGAGATGGACAGGGAGGCGGAGAAGCGCAGTGAGCGACAGAGCTTGAACTTGAGTAGAGGTATGACGAACACGCCAAGACCCCGGGCGCCGACAGTCCGTTAGCCGTTGCCTGCTCTTGTGAGGCTGATGGGCGGCTAAGTCAGCAGACTGCGCTCTCGGAGGTGCTGCGTGGCCGACGCTCCATTGTCGCAAACCAGCTGCCGCTCTACTCACACCTCTCTCTCCCTCTCTCTCTTTCTCTCTCTCCCTTGGCCGAAGTCCTTCAACAAATGTGCCTCGCATAGTCGCATACGCATGGCTCGCCGCCGTCGACCTCCAAGGCCCGGCGCGCTCGCAGATGTCGCCCCGTTGCGCATCTTGACCCAGATCGTGCTCCTGCAGCTCGCCTACTATGTTTCCGCCGCAATATTAATCGTCTTCACCGCCTTGGTCGCCGGCCGCGATGTCAGCCTCGACCTGTTACTCAGCTGGCGCAGTTTACGCGGTGACGTGACTGTTGGCTGGATGCTGGGACTCGTATGGATGCTGAACAGCTTGATATGGTACGCTCCCCTGACACACCGATACCCAGCAAACGTACCTAACGTGGCTCCTTCTTTAGTGTCATATACCTGCTACTGCTTGTTGCCCGGTCCAAACTCATCCTGGACTTCGCTCTCACAATACACTTCCTCCACCTTATCGTCACCTCGCTCTACTCGCATTCGATACCATCGCACTGGCTATGGTGGTCTGTCCAAGTGGCAAGCGCGGCTTTGATGACATTTCTGGGAATCTGGAGCTGCCAGTGGAGAGAATTGCAGCCCATCAATTTCGGCGGAGGTGGTGGCCCCAGTCGACCCGCCAAACGTGTCGATGGGCCTGCCGACTCCTCGCAAGAAGATGAGGGTGCAAGCTACGGACGTGGCCGAGAGCGCGGAAGGGGGCAGTATGAAATGGTTCCAATCAAAGAAGCAGATGAGAATGTGTAAGATCAACCTGTACTTCGGCATTTGGGTGGCGTTTGGGCAAAATAGACAACAGGACCCTAGTTCTTGCGATCGCACATCGGCACGTCCCTTTTACGCTGCAGGTTCGGCATCATCTTAGTTTGGCCAAGGCGCGGGAAGCATTCTTTTTCATTACAAGTGGTCAAATTTTCAAGGGTCATGCTAGCTGGTCAGCCAGCCTTGTCAGCAATTTCATTATCAAAGAAGCCGATCATACGTTTTAGCAAATGGTCTTCCCGGCGTGGGCGAAGCTGCTGGTCGTGCGCGGTAGAAGGCCCGGGAGCTTAATTGTCTGATTGCTAGAATTCACGTGGAGTTGAGGCCATCGGCCGGACGTAAATGTCATACATTTCCTCGGACGTTTGCGTCCGGCCGATGGCCTCAACTCCACGTGAATGAGATCATAACATAGTGTATGGCACAAAAGCCTGTCGAAAAATTTGGCAATTGAGGATCCTGATTCAAGTAACGAGAATCAAAATTTCAATCCCCTGACTTTGCCGCGCGAAATCAGAGAGCTCCAAAGCTCTGCACCACGGCAAGCAGCACACATGGGGGGGGTTGAAGTCATCTGAACACAAAATTTTCGGTAACATTGCTGATAGTAACATCAGGATGAGTATTTCAAGTGCGCATGAGGCATGGTGATATGACTAGCAAGGCCCAAAAATCTCGCGCGACATGAATAGGGTGGCAGAAACAATGCAGTTAAATTCATTAGTCCTGAGGCTAGCTCTACTGGGCTTCAACACCTTATTCGTCCCCCTACTGGAGTTGAGGCTTCAAAGACATTCATTAGACTCAACAGGGCGGCCGCCAGGGAACCATCGCATGTTTGTGTTTTCAAAGTCGATAATTCCATCATGATGCCTGAACCAGAACGATCACTCGCCATCGGAATCCACAGGTCTGTAACGTCGAAACTCACTTCCTCGTCCCTGAGTGCCAATCAGTGGATGCATCAAATACATTATGGGATCTAGGAGGGGTTCTTCTTGTTGTAGCTGGTTTTGCGGGCGTCCTGATGTGACTATAATACCAACAACGGCCCTGGGATACAATGGCAATTCATGGACATCATCTGAGTTGTTTTGGCCGTGCCAGGTTTAGATAAAGGTCGTGCACATATACAAGGTAACATACGTCTTCTCAATGGAAGAGCCGCAGATGTTCCCGGGAACTCCCCAGGCGAATCAAGATGAAGTATCACAAATTCGAGGACATCGGACAGGGATGGTGAAGGCGAGTACTGATGAAGATGAGTAGTTACTTCATGTGGGTTCAAACTTGCTGCTGAGGATTTCTGTAGAGGCAGCGATAAGTATGCTTGGTTGGAAAAAGACTCTCGTTGAAAGAGGTGCGCGGATGCATGATGGGTCCGCCGCATACGGGCGGCACATAGATTGTCCCAAAATCAGGAAGCGGTAGAAGTTGGTCATATCTGAAATTGAGGCGTGGCTGAATTTTTGTGGCATTCAAGGCTGGGGAAGTGCTGAGTGGATGGGGTAGGTGAGCAGATACAAAAATATAGCACAAAGAAGGTTGGGGCATGTTGAAGGCGGATCAAGATCTCCAACGTCTGCATGAATAGGAGACAGAGGGAGTTCTAAGTCAAAGATTACCAGCGAAGTCTTCTTCGAAGCACGCTCCAGGAAGACGTGAAGTGCCAGTCTAGATGCGAACATATTCCGAATAGAGTTATTCTGTCACAACCACAGCTCGATTCTCCATGTAGCTTCATTCGAAATCCTTAAGTCATCCTCACATGTTTGATTTGATTTGATACTAACCTTGCGCCGGAACATCACCCTGTCAGCAGGTTCCAATAATTATCAGCGAAGAAGAAATGGTAATGGGCCACAAAGGGGATTGAGGGTTGTTTACAAGCGTCTTCTAGATTCAGAGCCATAGAGCTGCTTTCTGGCTGAAACCTGTAGAGCCATATCCCCGTGCAAGGCTTGAGTGCCTTCCTGGTTGCCTAGGTGAGAAGGTGACAGGTGCAGTAAGTAGAGCTGTTGGCGTGGTTGAGATCGGACCCTGGATCCAGCGAGTCAGCCCGCACGTGCCACATGACTCGTGCGTTATGAGTCGGCTACGACTTTTGAGCCGGGACTCTCCCGCTCTCTTCCTCATTTACCTGCTCGCTCGTCCATATGCAACGCCACATCTTCGCGCTTGCTTGACCTATGAACCCTCACCGCAAGAAACAGACGCTGCTTCGACTCTGCGCGGTAGGCTGACCGCCGCCTGGCCACCATGGACGATTACAATCAAGATTTCTACTCGGCGCAATCCGACCAGTATGATACGCAGGATTTGCAGCACAATCCCTTCGCAGCCATGCTACCGCCCGGCTTTGGCGACGCGGACCTCGATCCATATGCCTCTAATGGGGATGGCGCTCGCTATCCCTCTGAGCAGGGTTATTACGGTCAAGGTCCTATCGTCCACGAGGGTTTTATCCCAGCCATGCAGGCTGTTCAATACCAGGATCATGACCATTTCTCCACTACAGCACCATGGGATATCGGCCATGATGACGATATGCTAGACACCGATGACGACATGATGATGAATGACGAACTTGTCCTCAATGCCGAGATTGGCGACGCTCCGGAAGCTATCGCTGACGGTGATTTCGACGAATTTGACGATGATGCTGATCCTGAGGACTTGTCGGATAAAAGTGCAGACTCCGATTTTGAGCTCGACGAAGTGCCGCGAGTCCGGGGTCGTGGTAAAGGTCGTGGACGTGGTAGAGGACGCGCATCGAAAAGTACTCGCGGTCGCGGTCGTGGTCGCGGTCGTGGTCGATCCCGAGCTGTCTTGGACGACGGTGAAGGTAGGCCGCGCGGTGCTCCACGGGGTAGGAAGAGAGGGCCCCGAGAGGCCAAAGATCCTGGTCCTGAATTCAAGAATACACTTGCACGAGCAACGAACGCCTGGATCAACGAGGACCTTGAGGCTGCCATGAGGCATGCAGGCGACGCAATAAAGATTAATCCGGAAGTCTTTGCATCTTACAACCTTCTCTCCGAAATTCTCTACGCCAGGGGCCAATATGAAGAATCCGTTCATGTACTCTCTATGGGTGCCGTCCTCCAAAGAGATGTTAACCTTTGGCACAAGATCGCATCAAGGGTCCTTGATTTGGATGGTGATGAAAGGGCTCGTCTAGAGTGGGCTCATAGATGCTACAGTCAGATTATCCGTATCGATCCAAATGATTGGGAGGCTCGCTGCCGAAGACTGGACTTTCAGCTCAGATTCGACCACAAGGGGCAAGCAAAGTCTGAGCTGGAGATGATGTTGAAGATTGAGGGCCATGAGTACGACTTGGACCGGATACAACAACTGGCTGAATTGTGTGCTGTTACTCAGGAAACCGAAAGAGCCGTTGAACCTTTCGAAAAAGCGCTCGAGCATCACATGCAGTTCGAACGAGACGAGTATAGCCAGCTGGACTGGCAGATTTTGAACAGCTATCTCGAGTTGATGCAGACACTTAAGAAATATGAGGGTGCCATTCCTCGTTTGCGGTCCGGTGCAAGGTGGATCCTTGGTCGGCAAGAGGAGACTTTTTGGGATGATCAGTTTGATGATCGTGAATGGGATCTAGCAGACGAACCTCGGAGAATGGAAGTGCCTCACTTTGTTCCTGGAAAGCATGACAAGACCGCCTACGGGGCTGGTTTACCTCTGGAAATCAGAGTCAAACTTGGCATGTTCCGTCTTGCAATGGGTCCAGATCATCTCAGCGAAGCTATAGTAGGTGATGCAATCGTGATCCCTTAAGATGCCTGGCTCACAGATTTACAAGGCACACTTCGAGCAGCTCGAACCAGAGGACGAATCAGAAACGGCCCCCGTATTCGACTTTGACGACCTTTTTAGAGAAGTTGCCGATGCATTGACGATGTCCGGCAGTCATTCACAAGCACTCCGATACTACAACGCTTTACGTAGAGTTCCAGAAGTTCCACAGACAGCTCTTCTGATCTCCATTGCCGCATGTCACTGGGCATTGAAGGACGAGGTTGAAGCAGAAAGGTCGATTGAAGCTGCTCTCGAGGTTGCAGGATCGGACATGTCAGCTCGCATCCAGGTCGCCCGCTTCTTTCAGGATTGGGGCATGATACAGAGATGCAATGACATTGCCCAGGATGTGGTGGCTAAAGGTGGCGTCGATATCGTCAGAAAGGCGAAACTGAACGTGCAAATACCAGTGCAAAGGCATTCACAACCCAAGGACATCACCAAGAGGCCAACTCCACTCAAACCTTCAAGGCCTTCACGACCGACAGTCCTCCGAGAGCTTGCGCCCAAACCAACGACGCTTCAATCTCTAGAATCTAAGCGACCATCGACAAAGCCTAGAGAAGCGAGGGAGCCGAAAGAATTCAGAGAACCTAAACCCAGGCGTCGACTTCGTGGACTTCTTGACGCGGAAAGGGAAAAGTTGGAAGGAGCACAGCAGCGCGATAGAGCCATCCGAGAGATGTATCAAGAATTGAAGAGTATCGAGGATGCTGTGGATGAGGGCGACGAAGAAGCTGCAGCAATCTATATGGAGAATGCGGGCGAAATGGTTGATGAGTTCCGCAGGATGGAAGCCTTCTATCCAAGGAGGGACAAGCACGTCAAGTTCGTGGGGTATATCGGCCGCAAGGGAAGTCAATTCAGGATGAAGGAGTCTGCGCTGGCATATATTGCCACAGTGTCCAACCGCGAGGGGGCTTCAGAAGGCAAGCCCACCACTTTCATACGTATTTGGAGCGTTGCTGACAGCTTGCCTGCCGTAGGTGACCCGGGCTCAAATCTCGAAGGTGCAGAGCAAGCGCCTGAGGATTTTCATGATATTGCCTTTGAAGAATGGCTTGACATATTCTGTCGTTATGCTCTGCTCCTGGCAAAGCACAGCAAGAACAGCCGGTGTTGGACTGTTATCCAGTCTGCTGCGCATGCCAACATCTTCCATCATGACAGCCAGCGTGAGCATCATATCTACGTTTGCTGGTTGGGTAAGTTTCCCCCCTAGAGATCCTAATGTTTCTCACAGTTGACCATTCACAGCATGCGCTCTCATTCTTAGAGATGAGGAACACCTCTGCAATGCTTGTCGTTACCTCATCAAACAGCACCCATATTCCAACGACGCATATCGGCTGTTTGGAATCCTCAACCGTCTTTACCCAGGACACAGGTCTTGGTACAATGGTGGACCATCCCAAAAATTTGTCCTGCGTCTCATCAAGGCAATGGATTTTGCCCTTCTCGACAAAAAGGCGCGTCTCCTGTACAAGTTTGGCGACCAGGAACGTTCTGGGTACACCAGAGGTGGTCAAAGTGATGGAAATCCGGAAGGCATTAAGGACATCAACGTTGCTCTCCTCGCCATGTACGGCCACGTCCTTGCGAGTGGAGGCGCTTATTTGAACGCATTGAACTACTACTTCCGAGCTTACAGCATTGTCCCAAACGACGCGATGCTCAACTTTGCTATCGCTATCGCGTACATGCAGCATGCCATGAAACGGCAGTCAGAAAATCGACAATACCAAATTCAGCAAGGATTGACGTTCCTACATCGTTACTACGAGTTACGAGCCAAGACGGAGATGGCTTTGCAATTACAGGAGGCGGAGTTCAATGTAGCAAGGGTTTGGCACATGCTTGGGCTGTTTCATTTGGCGCTGCCGGCCTACGAACAAGTGTTGGCTCTCAGGGAGCGGGTGAGAGTCGAGCATGCCGAGAACGGATTGGAGAAGATTGGTGGTGGGGAAGACTTTGCTGCAGATGCAGCATTTGCAGTTCAGATGATTATGTCCTTGACAGAGGACTTTCAAGGAGCCAGGAACGTCACCAATGACTGGTTAGTGATATAGTTGGCCCTAGGTGACGGAAGACAATAGCAAAGACGGGCGGAATCCCAGGGATTTCACAAGTTACACCTTACTTTTTTCTCGTCTCCCGCCCTCTCTCGAACTAGGGCACATTCACGGTGAGATATTGAGTTGGGGTATTTCTTAGGTGCTAACGTCTTCGGTGTGCGTGGAAATCGCCCACGGACGAGTGCTTCAGTTCCGTATGAAAGGGGCTTGGACAGATAACGGTGGTATTATAATGCAGCAAATTACTGAGATGTCATATATTCGAGAATTGTTTTGTTTTTGTTTTGTTATTGTTTAACGTCCGTGTAGAGTCAGTAACTATTACAGACGGCCTAGGGAAATCTATATAGGGTCGGTATTTTAGGTACATAGGTATTTCAGTAAAATAGCGTGGCGTAGGCCAAGGGGCGTAGCAATACAAAGGGAATAAATATAGAAGTAGAAAGGTAGTAATATAGTAATACAGGAAAATAGTAATATAGGAAAGAAGTAAAGGGGTAATAAACGATACGTATCTACGTATTTAGTCTACTGCTAAAGAGGGTCCTAAGTTCTATTATTATTATTATTATTATTATTTAACATTCGTATAGAGTTAGTAACTATTATAGACGACCTAGAATAATCTATATAGAGTCGATATTTAGATATATAAGTATTTTAGTAAAATACTATAGCGTAGACTAAGAAGCGTAGTAGAATAAAAAAAATAAAAATAGTAGAGTAAAAAATAGTAAACTAATAAACTAGTAAAAATTAAAAAGTAGCGCGTATCTACGTATTTAGTCTTCCGCTAAAGAGAGTCCTAGAATCTAATTACGTATAAAAATCTAGACGAAACCGACTCCGAATTCGACCTCGAGAAAAAGCGCTAAGACTAGTATCTATCGAAAGCCCTTAATTTTCTTAGCTAGATTCCCGAATCTTAGCTTCGTAGCTATACGCGCTACTACGTTATTATATAGAAAAGAGGCCTTATTAGGCCGAACCACCTCTCTCGACCTCCGCACCCCTACTAAGACCCTAAAATAACTCTAAAACGAGCTAAATTTAAGCTACGGCTAAAAGATATCTACGCGCACCCCTCTACTAATTTATACTAGATTTAGAGCGCGTCTACGTATCTAAATCTAAGGCGAAAGTGCTTCTTCCTTCCCTTTCTACCTAGTCCGAGCTTTAAAAAATTCTTAGAAGCCCTACTTCGCCTAAATAAGGCTAAAACAGGCCCGAAATAAGCGAAATCTTATTCTAATAATCTTAAATATAAATATACCGCCTCTTTCTTTCTAAACTTTTCTAGCTTTTTAGACGAGCTTCTAGCTATCTCTTAACCCCTTATCCCGCCTATCTCTACTATTATTAATACTTCTAGCACTAGAATCTCTACGAAAATCGAAATAGAAGACGAAAACCTATTTATTATTTCTACTACCCGTAAACGAGGCCCGAAAACTTCTACGACGTAGCGTATAGTATCTATTAGTAAATCTAGATTCGCTTTTAGAAGCTTCTACGGTAAAAAACGACTTTAGTTTAATTTAAATACCTCTACGACCTCTAAGAAATATCTAAACGTAGTACTAGACTACCTTCTTAAAGCCGTAAACCTCGAAGAAAACCGCTAATAAAACCGTAATATCCTAGACCTTATTAGGGTATTTTAGAAATATACTAATAAAGAAAAAATCGATCTTTCTAAGATAATTCTCGCTATCTAAATCTACTTTCTTAAAAACGTTACCCATTCGCTCGAAAATAAGGTAAAGAATATAGTAATTTTACTCTAATAAAATATTACTAATATTCTAAGTTAACTAACGGTTTTCTAAAACACTTTAAATATAAGCTAAATACTATTTTATACTAAAATCGCCGCTACTACCCCTAAAAATAATAGGTTTATTCTTTCTAAAAATAAGAAGATAGCTTCTAAACCCGTAATAACTTTAATAAAAAAATAAGTAAATTACGGTCTTCTATTTTAGCTCTAAGAACGTTATCTAGCCCCTTAATCTCTATAACCGCCTAAACCGCGTATTTAAAAACGTAGGATTTAAAACTAAGTCTATAGTCTAAGATATCTAACTCTTTCTTAATAGTAATATTATTATTACGGGAACTAAGGACTATAACGCGGCCTTTTTTCTTAAAAATAAGGCGGTTATTAAATAAGTTATTCTATAAGCTATTCTACGCGTAAATAAGACCTAGTATAAAATAATTATCTACGGCGTTTCTATACGAAAGACGCTAGACCTTAATATCTTAAGTCTTATTAAGAACGAGATTACGACCTTTAATCTAAACTTTACTATAGTAGATAATTTCTACTAGATTACCCCTAAGGACTAAAGAGAAAACTAAAGCGCTAGCTTCGTTATAGCCGCTTTTAAAACGCTCGAGAAATAAAAATAAGCTATTAATAAGCGGCTTTATATCTACGGCGTTAGCTATAAGGCCGAAAAACTCCGCCTAAGTACTAGAAACGAAAAGTACTTAAACTACCTAAGCGTTAGATACTAAACGAACGTATATAAATCTACGCTATAATATAGTATATATCTAAAAGCCTATTCTACGCCGTAGTACTAATATATCTATATATTCTATATAGCTAAGAAAGGTGCTCGATATCTATACTATCTAAAAACTAATTAAATATATTAAATATTAATAAGTAAGCTTATATAAGCGTAGCTTATTAATATATTATCTTAAGTATTAGAATACTACCTAAGGTATATAACGAATATACCTCGGAGTTATAGTAGTAGTAAACTACGGTAGTAAACTACGATAGTAAACTAAGATAGTAAAATTCACTATTCTACTTTACTAACTAATAACTAAACGGGTATAGCCCCTACTAAAATTCCTTTTATATATTATAAAAGTTTAATCATTTCTAGTTATTACGATATAAAGATTATATAAAATAGATAAGAATTAGGGCTAGAATCTTATTTCTTATAAATTACCCTCGTTGGATTTCTAATATAGTATATCTAGAAGGATCTACTTATATAAGAAATAAGTATATATAAAAAGCTCTAGATAGTATCGTAGTTTTGTTCTATAAAACGTGTAATATCTATAAATAAAATATAAGCTAATAAAAGCTTTATTTTATCTTTTATCTTTTCTCTTATTTTTCTTTATTAAATCTTCTATCTACTTCTCTCTTAGAGAGTTATCTCCTTTCGACTACTTACTAGGCTCTATTATTTATATAATATAGCTTAGTAATCCTCTATCTAAGTCTTAGCGCTTTATAAAATACTCCCTACCTCTAAAATAGGTAAATTAAGAGTTTTATAAGCTAACCTAAATTAAAGCGCCTAGGCTACTAAAAGCCTACTTTAGCTAGCTATAGAACTCGAAATAGGCCTAATTTTTATATAAGAACTATAGCTTATAGTATCTAATAACTTCTAAAAGGTCCGCTTAGTTAACTATTCCTTATTTATAGTAATTCTATTAGTTTACTCTTCTTTAGAACTATTAAATATTAATAAGTAAGCTTGTATAAGCGTAGCTTATTAATATATTACCTTAGGTATTAGTATACTACCTAAGGTACATAACGAATATACCTCGGAGTTATAGTAGTGGCAAACTGCGGTGGCAAACCACGGTAGTAAACCGAGGTGGTAAAATTCGCCACTCTACTTTACTAACTAATAACTAAACGGGTATAGCCCCTACTAAAATTCCTTTTATATATTATAAAAGTTTAATCATTTCCAGTTATTACGATATAAAAATTATATAAAACGGATAAGAATTGGGGCTAGAATCTTATTTCTTATAAATCACCCTTATTGGATTTCTAATATGGTATATCTAGAAGGATCTACTTATATAAGAAATAAGTATATATAAAAAGCTCTAGATAGCACCGTAGTTTCGTTCTCTAAGACGCGCAATACTAAGAAACGGGATATAAGCTAATAAAAGCTTTATTCTATCTTTACCTTCTCTCTTATCTTTCTTTATTAAATCTTCTATCTATTACTTTTCTTTTAGAGAATTATCTCCTTCCGACTACTTACTAGGCTATATTATTTATAATATAGCTTAGTAATCCTCTACCTAAGCCTCAGCGCTTTATAGGTTATAAGCCCGGAGGACTAAAGAGATAAATTACTCTAAGAGAAAGTACTATCTATTCTAGTAATACGATTACTAAAAATAGAAACTACTTTATTCTTTAATAGGTGCTTATGGCCTATAAAGTCCCTACCTAGCCGTACCTAAGTAATTAGGATAAATACGATTACTAGTAGTATAAAATCCCTAAGGGAACCTACTAGTAACGGGTATTTACTAATAGGTGTTAACGTTATAAGAATATTAACTTAGCGTGGTTAATATAAGCCTTATAGCGCGTCTCCTACCTATTAAAGTAATTAAATATTTAAAAGAAAAGAGGAGGAATTTATAAGAAACTTCTAAAACCCCCGAAAGGCTATAGGCTTTATTTAAACCTTTAGAGTTTATTATAAAGACCTAAGCCTACTAGGACCTTATAAAAGGCCTAGAGTATATTATTCTAAGTCCTAACGATAAGGGGATTTAAGAATAATAAGTTATTAATTATATTTAGCCTTAGGATACCTGGACCTAAGAACTAAAATATTTATTATAAGCCGAACTTAAGTTCGTTATAAACGAGACTTTAGTATTACTTAGTACTATTATAAGGCTTACGTTTTGCCTATAAATAGTACTAAAGTTATTATTAATAGGCCGAGAAGAAAATCTTTTCTCTTAGCTAACTTATTCTTATTAGCCTTTAATCTACTATAAGGCTAATAAAATTACTTTATAGCTCTATTCTTTTAAGAAGATTTAGGATAAGAAGTTATTCTAATAGATATAAGACCTACGCATTCTAGAAAAAGAGGGAACTCCTAGTATATAAGACGTAAGATATTCTATAAAGAACTAATTAAGTATTTAATTAGATCTATTATAAGGGGGTTTATATATTATTAAAATAGCCGATTCTATACTTAAAATTCCTAAGCTCTAAGGAAGTACTAACTAGGATTTATAGTCTATTAGAATAGAATCTATTCTAATAGAAAAAGATTATTATAATATAATAACCTCTATAGTAACTAAATTAAGTTTTACCGAGGCTAAATAAGCTTCTAAAGTATCCGCTTTAATTAAATTAAGCCTCAGTAACGGCCCCTTATTATAAACTAAAGGTATAAGGAATTTTAGAAAATTATAAATAGCTCTAAAGAATCTATATAAGCCGTATAGCTTTAGTAGCGAGTTTCTTATTATAAAGAAACTAATTAATACTACGCTAGCCGGAAAAAAGAAGAATCTAGAAGTATATTTATAAGAAATAAAGCGCTTAACTAATATTCTTATCTCTAGAAATATTTAGTTGCTAGATAAGTTTATAGCCGGTTTAGTACTAAGTAATCTATCTAAGAATTACGAGTAAACCGTAGCTATAATTACGTAGTAAATTTAATCCTCTAATAATTTAGTATTAGAGGATATCTTTATATAACTAATAAATAAAGGGCGCCGGCTTAAAGATAATAAAATCTTTAATAAACTAAAGAATAAAGACGTAGAAATATTCCTTAATATATCTAAATTTAATAAAAATAAAGGTCTTAAAGCTAAGTATAACGGCGGCCTCTTCTACTAGGCTTTAGAGTTACCTAGTAGGGTTAGGTAGCGGTAAGGTTTACCTTAAAGAATAAGAGAAGGATAAAGAATTAGAATAATAGATAGCGATTACGTAATAGATTAGGGCGCGGTATGCGTTAGGCTTATTACCTCTAATAAGTCTATATTAGAATCTTAAGTTAACTACGAAGGTTAAAGTACTAACTAAGAAGTATATCTATATACTATAGAAAAGCTATAATAATCTAATATATATAAGGGATCTAGTTATAGGATTAAGGTCCTAGATTAGAGAGTTAGATTAGCTCTAATCTAAAGTAGGTCCTATACGTAATTTAGGCGCTAAGGTCTATTTTTCGGAACCCGACTTCTATTCTAATAAGCGGACGATATATTCGATATTCTTTTATTCGTTTCTTATATTAAAGCTAGTTTCCCGGAATCTATCTCTTTCTCTTAGTAGGCGTGTATTCTATCTACCTAACCGCCTAACGTTACTAACGGTTCTAGGTCGCGTCGCTCTTTTACGGGTTCTCTATCGCTATTTAGCTTAGAACTATACGCGCCGTCTTCTTTTAGGGCGGATTTTCCCGTGCGGGCGTTTTAGCCGTACGGCTTTACTATTTATAAGAATTCTTAGCTCCTATGGTGTCTTTTCCCATACGGGCTTTCTACTCGTAGGGTTATAAAGTCCTTATTCTCTAGGGTTTATAATACTATCCCCCTTCTTAAGGATCTTTAGCCCGAAGATTTATTTATAGGCTTTATATCTTAGGCTCTTTTTATTAGGTCTCGTTTTATTCTTTTTTTTTCGTAAGTTTCTTCGATATATCCGCTAGTAATAAACGCAAGCGTAGTAATTAGAAAGCTAAGCGCGCGTCTTTAGCGAAGAAAATTAATATCTTTAGTAAGGTAATACCGGTTTTTTATAGTACTTATCTTCTCGTAAACGCGAAGCGCTCGCCTAAGAAGCCTAAGGTAGTATATAAGATAAACCTAGCGGGTTATAACCGCTATAAGAAGTATACCCGGAGAGGGTTAACCGCTTATAATAAAAGTAAATTAGAGAACTCTAATTATTTATCGTTCTCTTATATTTTTATTTCGTCGCTAATTATTCTAGTTTCCCGCCTAAAGCGTGCCCTTAATAAGGCTAAGACTAAGAAGTAGATAGTACTCGAGCTTCTTTAAAAAAATATAAGTCGCCTATAACGTATTTAGAAGCAGCGCGAGTTATTAAAGAGGCGCGAAAGTTTAATAATTTCTAAAAAGGCCCGGACTATAGAGGATTTAGAGGAGATCGAGTATTTAGAGGCTATTTACGAGGCTAGAAATTTCGTTAACCCTAAAAACGCTAAGGAGGATTAATAAGTAAAGCGTTTACGTAGTAATATTTTAGCTAATATTATTACGGGTCCGTTCTAGTCTATTAGTTCTTTTAGCGCTAGCTTTAGTACTACGCCGTTTAAGGGTTCCGAGCTAGTAGATTAGGCGCGGTAGTCTTCGTTTTCTAACTTTAATTTTAGGTTCTTCGTATATAACGAGTCGGCGGTGTTAGTCGATTTAGATTTCGGCGATAAAACTTATTAATAAGCTCTTAATAGTCGTAGAGTTTTAGTAGTTTTTAAGTATTATCCTAGTCTTTCTTCTATTTAAGGAGGTATCTAAACTAACTATTAATATAGTTACTATCTAGAACTTATTCTACGTTCTAATCTTTATTTTCGTTGGCGTCTAGATTTTCCGGTATAATTTTCTTTATTTAGCGTAGTGGCGTAGCGTCTTAAGGTGCTAGTTCGAGTAGGGCGATATAAAATACTAGATATATTCGTATAGTATCTAGTAATTTAAGGCGGAAATTAACCTTTCCGATTTATTCTTTAATTTCGAAGAAACTAACTTTTTTAAAGTCTAATTTTTTACTTAGTTAGTTATTCTTTTTTCGTTTAAAATTTTTACTAAGAAGGTAAACTTTATTTTTTCTCTTAAGCTTTAGTACCTTCTAGTACCGTCTATTATAGTATTTACTTATTTATAGGGCTACGAATTCGAGGTCTAGGTATAATTATACGTAGAGTATCTTTAGCTAGTCTACTTTAAGAATTTCTTTTTAGGCTAATAACTCGCTTAGTATTAGATATTTATAGGCCGTTAGTTCGTATTCGTAGTTAGCGTAGAACGGGGATTCTTATATAGCGAACGCCTTTAAGCTATTATACGCGAATTATGCGAGCGGTAGTAGCTTAATCTAGTTATCTTATACATAGTTAAGATAGTAGCGTAGGTATTATTCTAGCGTTTAGTTTATCTACTCTATTTATTCGTTTATTTAAGGATATACCGTAATTAAGAGCTTATACTTAGCTCTAAGCTATTAAATAAGGCTTTACTAGAATCGGAATATAAATAGTTAATTTCTATTTAATACGAGCTCCTCTAGTAACCCGTAATTACCGAAAATTATTTTTAGAAACGTATAGGCGAGTTTTTTCGTATTTACCGATTTAAGGTATAGTAAGTAGTATACGTACTTTATTATTCTATTAATAATAACTAGGATTAAGTTATACTTAATCTTAGTAAGCGGTTCTCTTAACTTAGGTAAGTCCGTAATAAAGTCTAGCGAGATAGATTACTAAGGGTGCTTCGATACTAGTAGTAGCTAAAGCGATTTATAAAGTACGTATCTCGCGGCCTTACTTCTAATATAGAGGTTATATTATAAGACTATTCTTTAAACGGTTCTTCTAAGCCCTAGAAAGTAGTAGCTTCTTATAACTTACTCTATTATCTTATCTATTTCTTAATAATCGTATACTAGAGCCTTATATATATCTTTTACGAGTTCTTTTCGTAGTTTAACCGGAACGTAGACTAATTCTAGAAATAGAATTATACTATCTATATTTTTAGTTACTTAGGGGTTATCTTTAAGTTCTTCGATTTCTTAAGCTATTACGTTATTTACGTAGGCCTCTTAGATCTTACGCTCCTATTCGTTACCTTCGAGGCATATTACTAGGGCGAGTAATTTAATTAGAATAAGCGAGTCGTCTAGTCCTTTCTTAAGCTATATTTATTCGATGCTATAAATAGCGGTAATCTAGCGGCTATAACTAGTGGGTATAAAAGACCCGTCTTTCTACGTATTAAGTATTATAGGTTATAGACCTAGCTTTTTTTCGATATAGTCGGCTCGTCTACTTAGTGCATCTACGTGAGCGTTCTCAGATCTCTTTCTATAGATAATCTTTATATTATATAACGCTAGTTCTTCTATCTATCTTATTTATCGTCGGTTTAGTTCCTTAGTAGTAGTAAAGTGCGATAGGTTCTTATAGTTATAGTATACTATAATTCGGTATTTAGTCTTTTTAAGGTAGTATCTCTATTCTTTAAAGGCCGTAATAATAGCTAGAAGCTTCTTATCGTAAATATTATAGTTCTTCTTAGGGCCTAATATTTTTTTTAAATAGAAGGCGATAGAATATAGCTTATCTTACTCGTCTAGCTAGCTAAGAACTACTCTAATAGCGTAGTTAAAGACGTCGGTTTCGACCGTAATAGATAAGTTAGGATTATAAATATCTAGAACCGGGGCTTCTATAAATATACGCTTTAGTAAGTTAAAGGTTATTTATTATTTTTTTCTTTATACGAACCCGTGTTTTTTCTTTATTAGGTTTATAAGAGGTGTAGATACCTTCGCGTAGTTTAGAATAAACTTTTAGTAAAAGTTAGTAAATTCGAGAAAGAATTATACTTCTCTAACGGTTTTTAGTGTAGACTAGTCTTTTATAACGTCTAGCTTTTTATCGTCTATGCTAATATATTTAGGGGTAATAATAAACCCGAGGTACTTTATCTTTTACGTATACTATTCGCTCTTTTTTAGGGCTACTTAGAGGTTTTATTTATCTAGTACCTATAGAATTTTTCTTATATACTCGGTATATTCTTCGAGCGTTTCTAAGTATATTAGAATATTATCTAGGTAAGCTAAAGCGAATATATCTAAATATAGACGTAGTATATCGTTAACTAAGCTTTAGAAGATAGCCGATACGTTAGTAAGCCTAAAGAGTATTACCGTATACTTATAGTATCTAAATCTTATTTAAAACGCTATTTTCTACTCTTCCCCTTTCTTAATACGGACTAGGTGGTAGCTATCTCTAAAATCTAGCTTAGTAAAATACTTAGCGTTACGGAGTTTATCTTATAGCTCGTCGATACGAGGTAGGGGGTACTAGTTTTTAATAGTAATATCGTTTAGTTATCTATAGTTAATATAGAGGCGTAGTTTACCGTTTTTCTTTAGAATAAATAGAATAGAATAACCCGCTAGTAATAATAACGGGCGTATATATCCTTATTCTAGATTCTTTTTAATATACTTTCTTAAGGCCTCTACCTCTTTCTCTAAAAGCGAGTATATAGGCTTAAACGCGGGTTACGTTTTAGATATTAGGGGTATCTCGTAGTTCTATAGTTTATATTTTAGTAATTATTCTTTACCCCTTTTCTAGAATAGTTATTAGAAGTCCTAGAATTCTTATAAAACGGTTTCTAGTTTCAGTATTAGTACTAATTTATTTATAGTAGGCCTTATACTTTCGCTAAGGTCTACGTTATTCTCGACTACCGAAATACCTCGTTTAACGATATCTATCTATTTATAAGCGGATAGGTTATATTTTCTACGGATTCTCTAGGGGTAGTCTTCTTTAACTAGTTTTAGAATATTATTATTCTTCTAGTAGAGGTCTCTTATTATATAAGCTAGGATTTTCTACTTATATTCTAGACTTATTTTAACGAAGATTATATACGTCTTTTCTTCTTAGTTTCTTATGCGGTTTAATATATTTATTAAGATTTTCTAGATATCTAGAAGGTTTTTTTTAACTATTAGTATTCTTTTAGCGATTACTAGGTATCTAGCGTATTTCTTATTTAGAAAGATAACTATTCTTTTCTTCTATCGAATATATAGTTCGTAAGTTTTAAACTACGGAATTTCTAGAATAATATCGTATTTTAGTATAGAGATTACGTCGAGCGTAATCTTCTTTATATATTTTTTAATAGTAAGCTTTACGGGTTCTATTTTAACCTAAATTTATCTTTTATCGTATAAGGCGGCTAACCTATTTATTATTTTTAACGAGTAGGGGTAGTTTTTCCTCGTAAGTCGAATATTATTTTAGATAGCGAAGATATAGCTAATAAAATTATCTTCTACTTTACTATTAAGTATAGCTATTACGGTTCTTTTATAGATAATTACTAGTATTCTAAGAACTTTTTCTAAGGTGCGTATATTATTTAATATATATAAAACCTAGTTAAGGGACCTATCTAATAGCTCCTTCTAGGGTTTCTAACTAAAAAAGTCGTCTAGTTTTTTAATAGTGTATTAGTTAGCTTTCTAGGTATATTATAGATTCTATAGGTAGTAGGTATTTCGAACTTAATACTTTTATTCGCCGGGAAGAGGCGTCTAAATTATAGGCTTATTATTTCGTAGTAGATATACTCGTTCTATTTCTTAACTAGGACCGGAGTATTTTTCTACTAAGTCTATTATCTATACTTAATTTTACACCTCTAGTAGATTAGTTCTCTATATACTTAGTACTAGAAGGTCGGCTTGCTATATTTCTTATAGAGTACCTACTATAGGGTGCCTTAGTCTCGGGTAGCCGTTTCGTAGTAATAAAGAGTATAGACTATATCCCGTAAGTACGCGAGGTCTCGTTATTATTATACTTTCTAGGCTTTACTTTCGAGCTAGAATATTATTTCGTCGGTCGTATTAAGGGGTAATTTCTTCTAGGAGTGCTATATACCGTATTTATAAAATTAAGAGCTAAGCTTTCCGTTTCTTATCTAATATTACTAAGGTAGTAGGTCTATTCTTAATCCGAGAATCTAGTTAATTATCGAAATAAGGCTAGGTTTAATATGCCTTATATCTTCGTATCTATTTAGGGGTTTCGTAATTTAGTTAAGTATAGCTTAGTTTTACTATTACTTTATATTCCCTACTTCGCTAGATTCGGGTATATTATTATAGAGTTTACCTATATTACTATCGACTAGCTCGTTATCGTAGGGGAAGTTATCAATTAGGTCGTTAATTTTTAGTACTTTCTCGTTACGTATAGCTAGGTTTAGCTACCGCGGCTTAGAGAAATACTATTCGGTAGCTTATTTATCGCTTTAATAGATTATATAGTTATTATTATAGTAGGTGGTCTAGCTTATAGCTATATAGTTAACTTCTTTACTTAGAGTAGACGCGGAGTAGGGTTTCTCTTCTTCTTAAGTAGCGACGGCGGTAGTCTTACTAGTTTTATTTTATTATAGATAGCGGTACTAGAGGTTCTACTTATCTCTATAGTAGATATAAAGTTCTTTATTAAAGCGTTTTATTTCTTACTTTATCTACTAGCGTTAGGGTCGCCGTTTACGCTAGTTATTCTTATCGTTTCGTTAAGCGGCGTTTAGTTTTATAGCGTCGCCTCCTTCTTACGTATAGCGTAGTCGCGAGGGGCGCGAAGTATTAGCTTCGTAGTTCCCCTTATATTTTTCTAATTAGCGCTTAAAGAGGCGGTTATCGTATTTAATAGCTAGCTTAATAAGCTTATCTAGGGTCTTAGAATTATCTTATATTATAAGTTAATCTTTAACCCTCTTCTTAAGTCCCCGGTAGTAGTAGTCTATAAGAGCGCGGTTAAACTAATTATTTAAGTACGCCGTAGCCTTTTAGAACTTCGTAGTATAGTCTACTACTAAGGTTTTCTAGTAGATATTTATAACGGCTTATTAGGCTTTATTAACTTCGTCGAGGTCTCCGAAGCTCTACTTAATCTAAGCTAAGAAGTATTTATAGCTATTAAAGACTTTCTTAGTATTTTTTTTACGTATCTTAGGTTCTTTCTCTATTCGGTCCCTAAGGTAGGGTTCGAACTATTATACCATAGTATCGCAGAGGTAGATAGTAGCGAATATTATCTTTTTATCGTCTATAGAAAAGTCTCTAGAGTTAAAAAAGAAGTATAGATCGAGTTATAAAAGAAAGATTTAGAGCTTTTTCCAGTTATCGTAGAATAGATCTAGTTTAGCCGTTTTTATACTTTAGTTAGGGGGTTAAGTTGCTATAGATACCGGAATATATACTAGCGCCGAAGTAGGGACTATTAGGGCGGCTTAATTACGAAGCTCGTCTATTTACTAGTAGAGCTAGATATTCTTATTAGACCGCTTCTAAAGCTATTCGCGAAGTTCGCCGATTTAGTCTTATATATCTTAGATAACCTAAAAAAGGTCGGTTATAGTTAGCTATAGAGGACTATTATTATTTATATTTACGTTATTTATTATATTACTTAGTTAGCGTTAAGTATCGGGTAATACTATTTTATTATTAAGTATTTCTTTTCTCGAAACTACCTTTTCTTATAAGAATAGTAGTTAAAGTATAACGGCGGTCTCTTCTACTAGGCTTTAGAGTTACCTAGTAGGGTTAGATAGCGATAAGGTTTACCTTAAAGAATAAGAGAAGAGTAAAGAATTAAAATAATAGATAGCGATTACGTAATAGGTTAGAGCGCGGTACGCGTTAGGCTTATTATCTCTAATAAGTCTATATTAGAATCTTAAGTTAACTATAAAGGTTAAAGTACTAACTAAGAAGTATATCTATATACTATAGAAAAGCTATAATAATCTAATATATATAAGGAATCTAGTTATAAAATTAGAGTTCTAGATTAAAAAGTTAGATTAGCTCTAATCTAAAGTAGGTCTTATACGTAACTTAGGCGCTAAGGTCTATTTTCCGAAACCTAACTTCTATTCTAATAAGCGAATAATATATTCGATATTCTCTTATTCGTTTCTTATATTAAAGCTAGTTTCTTAGAATCTATCTTTTTCTCTTAGTAGGCGTATATTCTATCTACCTAACCGTCTAACGTTACTAATAGTCCTAGGTCGCGTCGTTTTCTTATGGGTTCTCTATCGCTATCTAGCTCGGGACCGTACGCACTATCTTTCTTTAGGGCGGGTTTTCCCGTGCGGGCGTTTTAGCCGTGCGGCTCTATTATTCGTAAGGGTTCTTAGCCCCTGCGGTATCTTTTTCTATACGGGCTTTCTACCCATAGGGTTATAAAGCCCTTATTCTCTAGGGTTCGTAATACTAAGTGTCCGTAGTATAATAAATCCGGCTATAAGAAAGATAAATACTAGATAAAGTATCTATATCTAAAGCCGGATAATAATAAAAAGAATAGCTATAATAAGTAGTCTATAAATAATATAGATAATAATAATAAGAAAGACGATTCTAAATTAGAATTAAGTCTTATAACTAAAGAATTTCTTAAAAAATATATTTTTAATACTAAGAATAGTAAGCCTTAGATACTAGATTCTAGAGCTACTATATATATTTATACTTATCTAAATCTATTTAAGAAGTTAAATAATACTCCTATAGCTATTAAATAGGGCGAGGGCGATAGCTAAATTAAGGCTAAGAGAGTAGATTATATAAATATCTACTTCCTAAATATAAATAAAAAAGCCTATATAAATAACGTTCTATTAGTTCCGGAAATAGAAGTTAACCTACTTTCTCTTACTAAGATAGTAGAGAAAGGTTTTAAGGTTAATTTTAAGCTAAATTTATTTAAGATCTATTACCCTAGTAATAAGTTATTTACTAGGGGGACTTATATAAATAGTTTATCTATTTTAAATCCTAAGTATTCGGACTACGCTATAGGTAATATTAAACCCGTATATACTACTATTTAGTATAAGCATCTCGGGTATATAGAAAATAAAGCCCTAGAATACCTTTCTAAGATTACGGAAGAAACTATTCTAGAAAATAATAATAATCTAAAAATAAAAGACTATAAAGTCTATATTAAGTCTAAGATAACTAGGAATATAAGTAAGGTTTCTAGTACTAAAGCTAAAGACTATTTAGAGATCGTTTATCTAAATATAGGCGGTTCTATTAAGCCTATAACTATACGAGGTTTTAGGTATTACTTAACCTTTCTAGACGATGCTACTAGTTATCTAGAACTAGAACTATTAAAGTCTAGAAAAGCCCTTACTAATTATCTAAAAAGCTTTATTATTAGAGCTAAAAATTAGTCTAATAATAAGATAAAGAGGCTCTATTTCGATAATAAGTTTAAGTTAAAAGAAATAGATAGTTTAGCTAAAGAAAAGGGTATTATATTAATCTATTTAGTATCGTACGCTAAAGAGTAGAACGAAAAAGCCGAACGGATAAATAAAATCTTATTTAATAAGATACGAGCCTTATTAATAAGTAGTAATCTTTCTAGAAAGTACTAGAAAGAGGCACTTCTAGCCGCTATCTACTTATATAATAGAACTTCTAATAGTTCTATTAATTATTAAACCCCCTTCGAAGCTCATTATAAAAGAAAGCCAAACCTAGAAAATATTAAAGTATAGGGCTTATTATATTATAAGAAAGAGCCTAAAGAGCTAGTATCTAAACTAGACTCTAGGGCTATTAAGTAGTATTTAATTAGTTACGGCTTAAATTAGTATAAACTACTAGACCTAAATACTACTAAAATTATCTAGGCTAGAGACGTTATAATCCTCGAAAATAGGTTCTATAAAGATCTAATAACGGACGAGGAATTAATTATAGAAAATAAGCTAAAATTAGAAAATAACTAATTAAATAACTATTTATATCCCGATTTAAACGAGGATTTATATACCGATTCTCGTAGTAATATAAAAGAAAATCCTAGTAAAGAAAATAGCTAGAAGAGCTTCTATAAAGATTTACTAGAGGCTACTTATAATATTAAGCTAGAAGAATATATACCTACTAGCTATAAAGAGGTTCTTAATTATCCCGAAAAAAACCTTTATTTAAAGGTAATACGGGATAAATATAACGGTCTAATTAAGGCTAATTGCTAGTAATTAGTTAAACTACCTAAAGACGTACCTATTCTTAAAGAACGTTAGGTTTTAACTAAAAAATATAAGGCCGATAGGACTTATATTAAATATAAAGCTAGATAAGTAGTTAAAGGCTTTATATAAGAGTTTAGAGTTAACTATAAAGAGACTTTTACTAATATAACTAAGCCTATAACGTACCGGCTTTTACTAGTTATTACGGCATGCCTCGGCTAGTATATTTACTAATAGAATATAAAATAAGCCTTCCCTAATACTCCCTTAAAAGATACGGTTTATATAAAGTAACTATATAGCTTTAATAAAGGAGAAGGACTAGTCTATTTATTAAACTAAGCTCTATACGGTTTAAAATAATTAGTAAGGAAATAGTAGTAGTATTTAACTACTATACTAGTTAAATACGGCTATAACTCTCTAATAAGTAATACGGCTATCTTTATATATAAAGATAAGCCTATTATCTTAGCCGTTTAGGTAGACGATATTCTTATATTTATCTAATCGAAGGCCTATTTAAAGGAGCTATATAAATAGCTTACTAATGCTAAACTAGAAGTATCGGACCTAGGTAAAGTAAAGAAGATTCTAGGTATCGAAATTAGGTATTCTAAAGACGGCCTAGAACTAAATTAACATAGTTTTATTAATAAAATACTTAAGAAATTTAATAAAACTAAAGTAAAACCTAGGAAAATACCTCTTTCCTTAGATCTATCTCTAGAAAGACCTATAAAAGAAGCTTCTAAAGACTTATTAAAGGCCTACTAATAAGAAATAGAATCTCTTATATATTTAACTATATTTACCCGACCGGATCTAGCTTATCTAGTTAATTACTTAGCTAGATTTATAGTATTTTCTACACTAGAATACTATAAAGCCCTTAGTTATCTATAGGGCTATATAAAAGAAACGTAGGATTATAGCCTAAAACTAGATCTAGTTAATTAATCCGAACCCCTATCCATAGAAGACTATAGTAACTTAGATTAAAAAGGTAATTTAACTAGAAAATCGACCTCGGGTTATATATTTACTATAGGATAAGGCTAAAACTAAATAGCACTAAGCTAGCTATCTAAACTATAAAAAACCGTGGCTATAAGTAGCTACGAGGCCGAGTATATAGCTTATAAGAAGATAGTAAAAGAACTTCTTTATATAAAAAATATTTTAAAAGAAATATCTTTCTATATTAAAAGCCTATTTAAACTAGTTAAATATATATATACGAATAGCTAATTAGCTATAGAACTAGTCGGTAATTTCTTATATTATACTAGAACTAAGTATATTAATATAAGATACTACTTTATAAGGAACTATATAAATAAAGAAGAAATAGAACTTCTCTATTTTTCTATTAAGTCTCTTATTACCGACGGACTAACTAAGCCAATTAATAGTCCTAAATAGTAAGAACTTTTAAAGAATATTGGTCTTATAAAGTCCTAGTAATAGTCTTTATAAAAGACTAAAAGAAGACCCTATATCTATATATATAAGTAGATAATAGATTACTTACTATAAGTCTAATTATAAGGGTACTAAATTACTTATATTTACCTATATATACCGGTCCTAAATTATATACTAAACCGGATATAAAATCGAGATTGTAAATCCCTTAAAACGCTTATAAAAGCTTAGGGGGGTGTGTTAAATATTAATAAGTAAGCTTATATAAGCGTAGCTTATTAATATATTACCTTAGGTATTAGTATACTACCTAAGGTATATAACGAATATACCTCGGAGTTATAGTAGTGGTAAACTGCGGTGGCAAACCACGGTAGCAAACCGAGGTAGTAAAATTCGCCACTCTACTTCACTAACTAATAACTAAACGGGTATAGCCCCTACTAAAATTCCTTTTATATATTATAAAAGTTCAATTATTTCCAGTTATTACGATATAAAAATTATATAAAACGGATAAGAATTAGGGCTAGAATCTTATTTCTTATAAATTACCCTTATTAGATTTCTAATATGGTATATCTAGAAGGATCTACTTATATAAGAAATAAGTATATATAAGAAGCTCTAGATAGTACCGTAGTTTCGTTCTCTAAGACGCGCAATACTAAGAAACGGAATATAAGCTAATAAAAGCTTTATTTTATCTTTACCTTCCCTCTTATCTTTCTTTATTAAATCTTCTATCTATTACTTCTCTCTTAGAGAATTATCTCCTTCCGACTACTTACTAGGCTCTATTATTTATAATATAGCTTAGTAATTCTCTACCTAAGCCTTAGCGCTTTATAAGAACGGCTACGAACGCTTATTTATATTATAAAGTATCTATCTAGCTTTAAAATAAACTACGCTAAAACGGCCTATTTCTCGCCCGATCTAATAGTACTAAATATAAGATAAGAACGCACCTAATTCTAAATCCTTAATCTATATAACTAAAAGGCCTAAAACTACGAATCCTAGCTATATACGCTTAAGAGGGTACTTTAGTATAATTTTATAACTATTTTTATAATTATAGCTAGCGACTTTAACTAATACTATCTATAGTAGAATCTTAAATTCCCTATATTATCCGAAGCGCCTAGGCTAGTTAAGTAGATAGAAAATAATAACCTAAGCCTAGTAAATAATATAGAAGAGGGCACGTTCTACTATCTAAATCTAAATAGGCCTATTATTATAGATCTAACCCTCGCTACGCCTAGTCTAATAAATTTTATAAAGAACTAGTAAACTCTATTTAATATAGAATCTAATTACTTTTTTATTCTCTTTAGTATCCGGCTAAACGAGTCGAATCTACCGAAACCCTAAGAACGGTATATTACTAAAAAAGCGAACTAGAACTAATTTAAAACCCTATTTTAAATCGAAATTAATAAATTTCTAAAATACCTAGAAATAGAACTTTAGAAACTCGATAATTACGCGAGAAATACTAAGAAAGCCTAATAGTAAAATACTACTACTAGAAGAACTTAGCTAATTTCTTACTACCGCTATTAGTAACGCTATAGATAAAGCTATTTTAAAAATAATTCTAAAGATAAATATAAAACTATAATAGAATAATAAATTACTAAAACTCTAAGAAGATCTAAAAACTAAAATATAGCTTTTAAAAGAGCTTCTAGAGCCTAATAAAAAGAAAAAACTATTTAATCGCCTAAAATACCTACTTCTCGGCTATAAAATACGCTAAATAAACGTATTAGAACGAGTTTTTAGCTAATATCTTATATTAAATACTAAATAACTAAATAAATATAGCTATTAGATTTAAAGACGGCTTTCTATATAAAGATTTTAAAGAAAAGTACTATATATTAAAAAAAATCTATTCTCTACGTCTTTTATAGTAGTTTTATTTAACTAGAACGCCTATATCTCTAGTAATAGATAGAAATAGCTTTTTCTAGACCGAACGAAACTTTAAAATACCTACTCTAAGAAAATAAAAGCTACTATATCTAGGCTAAACTATATTACGTACGAGATAATTATCTATACATATAACGCCTACCTAAAGGCCTTTTATAAGATATACGACTTACTAATCTAGTATAATTACTATTCTACGTACTAGAAATAAGCTACCGGCGTAATTCTAAAGAAATCTAATAAACTAAATAAGTACGCTTTTAAAGTCTATTAGATTATAGCTCTTTTAAATTACTTAGATAAAATAATAAAATAAATTATAGCTAAATAACTAAGCTACTTAGCTAAAACTACTAATCTTCTCTACCTAAGCTAAATAGAGGGTAGATTATAAAAATTAGCTATTAACGCACGCTTTCTTCTAGCTACTAAAATAGAAAAAAACTAAGCTATAAAGCTTAAAACGTCTACGCTTTTTCTAGACGTAAAGGGGGTTTTAACTATATCGCCTAAAACTAACTTTTAGAAATAATAGTCCGGCTAGAATTTCTTTTTAATCTACTAGCCTAGGTTAGATTCTTTATAAACTCTTAGACTCTACGCCTAAGCTTTAACGAAGAAGTAGAGGAATTTAGTAAAATTAAAATAAGTATATTATAAAAAAGTTCTACTTCGCCTATACTATTTCTAATATATATTTAAGAGCTATTTTAGTTAAATATAATTAATTTCTACTTTTATATTAACGATTTATTTCTTACAGTTAGCTCTACGAGCTAGAAAAAGAACGTTAAAATACTAGAATATAAAGCTATAAAGCTCTATAGCTTAGATAAAAAAACGCTATTTAATTTAACCTAGAAAAGACTAAAATTATATACTTTTAAAAAAAAAGAGGCCTAGACTCTACTTTTTACGCTTTCTAATAGAAACGTAATAAAACTAAAAAAACTAGTTTAATATCTAGAAGTATTTTTTAATCTTTTACTTACTTATAAGAGCTACGTCTTTATAAGAATAAGCTAAGCCTATTTTATCTTTTATAGACTATTTTAACTAGCTAATACTAAGAAAAAATTAAGCTTCTATACTATATAATAACTTTTATATAGCGTACGTTATCTTTATTACCGACTATAGAAGCTAACTATACTAAAAAAACTAAGCCTTAGTTAAATGCTAAATAAGAATATTATAAAACCTAGCTCTACGTAAAATACTAGAAATATTTAGAACTATATTAGTTATTTTTCTAGAAATAGAAGTTATTCTTTTATCTACGTATCTTCGCCTATATAAAAATATTTAAAAATACGTCTTTAGAGTACTTTATCTAGGACCTAAATATCGCGTTTTATAGCTTATATTTAAATCTAAAAACGACGCTTCTACGTAATTCTACTAGCTTTAAAATATAAGAAATATACTTAGTACTAGGCCTAATAATTTAGAAATAGTAAAACCCTTCTACTTTACTCTATAGAACCTAGAAACGCCCTACTTAGTTAAAATATTAAAGCTATTAAAAGAAGAAGAGGCCAAACGCTATAAATAAAAATTATATACTTTAGAAAATAATATTATATTTATCTATACTAACGCTAGCTCTAACCCGTAAGAAAAAGAAATAGGCGTAAATATAAGTATAAAAAATAAGCTAAAATAACTAACCGCGTTTTAGAAAAGATAGATAATATCGACTCTAGTAATCTTATATATAACGGTAAACTTAAGGCTATTACCTAAGCCCTTAAACTAGCCGAAAAAAATAAATACGTATTCTAAAATATTAGAATCTATATAAATAATTAAGTCGCTCTTTATCGGCTTAACACCCCTTTAAAAAACCTAGAATAAGGCTACGTTATAAGGGCTATAAACGCTAGTAAAATTCTACTTAAAAGAGGTAATTTAGTAATTCTCTAATAGATTCTAGAATATCTAAAAATCTATAAAAATAAACGAGCCGATTATCTAGCTAAAAAGATAACTAAAATTACTTTTAATATAAGCGAAACTAGCCTAGTATTTTATAAAATACTTAATAAAATACCGCTTATATAGAAATAGTATTTAGAAGCTATAAAAAGCTAAAAAAAAGCTTTAAAACTAATTACCTACGCTAATACTATTCTAAAATAAGAAAAAAGATCTACGCTCTTTTTAAAAAGAGAAATATAATTAGCGCCTTATACTAGCTAAAAATAGAATATAAATACTTTAGATTTTTATCTTTATAGATTTAATTAAAGCGAAACGGATAGATATTTCTACTTAAATAATATTAAATAAATTTCTAAATATCTTTTTCTTAAATACCCCTACTATATTATAGAACGATAGAAGCTTAGAAAAAAATTAAAAACTAAAAATCCTAGCTTAAACCTACTTCTAAATACTAAATTTAGCCTAGAACCTACCCTAGACTACCTCGAATAAATACGAATTTCTACGCGTAAATAGATTTTAGAACTTTCTTTAGTAAAAGACTAAATATATAGATATATGCTACTTTTTATTTTTTACTATTTTACTAGTTTACTATCGTTCTATTTTACTATCTTTATTTTTTTTATTTTACTACGCCCCTTAGCCTACGCTACGCTATTTTACTAAAATACTTATATACCTAAATACTAATTCTATATAGATTATTCTAGGCCGTTTATAATAGTTACTAACTCTATACAAACGTTAAATAGTAATAATAATAATAATAATAATAATACTAATAATAACGTATAGAAATCCGTATTTATTTAATATAGTCTAGAATAGATTCTAGGCTAAATTTAGTATTTAGATATAGATTTAAGCTAGGATTTTTAGTTTTTAGTTTTTTTCTAAGCTTCTATTATTCTATATTATAGTAGAAGTATTTAAGAAAAAGATACTTTAAGATTTATTTAGCGTTATTTAAGTAAAAATATCTATTTATTTTACTCTAGTTAAATCTATAAAGATAGAATTTAAAGTATTTATATCTTATCTTTAACTAATATAAGGCGCTAATTATATTTTATTTAAAAAAGGCGTAGATCTTTTTTTTATTTTCTAATAGTATTAGTATAGATAACTAGTTTTAGAACTTTTCTCTTAGCTTTTTATAGCTTCTAAATACTATTTCTATATAAGTAGTATTTTATTAAGTATTTCGTAAAATACTAGACTAGTTTTACTTATATTAGAGATAGTTTTAGTTATCTCTTTAGCTAAATAATTAGCTTATTCGTTTTTATAGATTTTTAGATATTCTAGAATTTATTAAATAATTACTAAATTACTTCTTTTAAGTAGAATTTTATTAGCGTTTATAGCTCTTATAACGTAGCCTTATTCTAGGTTTTTTAAAGAAGTTTTAAGCCGGTAGAGCGCGGTCTAGTTATTCGTATAGACTCTAATATTTTAGAATATATAATTATTTTATAAGGCTAGTTTAAGGGCTTAGGTAATAGCCTTAAGTTCGCCGTTATATATAAGATTACTAGGGCTAATATTATCTATCTTTTCTAAAACGCGGTTAGTTATTTCGGCTTATTTTTCTTTTATATTTATATCTATACCTATTTCTTTTTCTTATAGATTAGAGCTAGCGTTAGTATAGATAAGTATAATATTATTTTCTAGAATACGTAGTTTTTATTTATAGTATTCGGCCTCTTCTTCTTTAAATAGCTTTAATATTTTAACTAAGTAGGGCGTTTCTAGATTATATAGTTTTTATTTATAGCGTTTAGTCTCTTCTTCTTTAAATAGCTTTAATATTTTAATCGAGTAGAGTATTTCTAGATTTATTATTATTATTATTATTATTATTTAACGTTTATGTAGAGTTAGTAACTATTATAAACGGCCTAGGATAATCTATATAGAGTCGGTATTTAGGTATATAAGTATTTTAGTAAAATAGCGTGGCGTAGGCCAAGAAGCATAGTAAAATAAAAAAAAGATAGTAGAATAGAAAAATAGTAAACTAGTAAAATAGTAAAGAATAAGAAGTAGCGCGTATCTATATATTTAGTCTTTTACTAAAGAGAGTTCTAGAATTTATTTATACGTAGAAATTCTTATTTATTTAAGATAGTCTAGGGTAGGTTCTAGGCTAAATTTAGTATTTAGAAGTAGATTTAAGCTAGGGTTTTTAGTTTCTAGTTTTTTTTCTAAGCTTCTATCGTTCTATATCGTAGTAAAGGTATTTTAGAAAAAGATATTTAGGGGTTTATTTAGTATTATTTAAGTAGAAATATTTATTTATTTCGCTCTAGTTAAATCTTTAAAGATAGAATCTAAAGTATTTATATTCTATTTTTAGCTAGTATAAGGCGCTAATCGTATTTTTCTTTTTAAAAAGCGCGTAGATCTTTTTTCTTATTTTCTAATAGTATTAGTATAGATAATTAGTTTTAGAGCTTTTCTTTTAATTTTTTATAGCTTCTAAATGCTATTTCTCTATAAGCGGTATTTATTTCTAGATTTTATAGAGTAAAGTAGGAGGGTTTTACTATTTCTATATTATTAGGCCTAGTACTAAGTATATTTCTTATATTTTAAAGCTAGTAGAATTACGTAGAGATATTATTTTTAGATTTAAATATAAGCTATTAAATAGAGTATTTAGATTCTAGGTAAAGTACTCTAAGAGTATATTTTTAAATATTTTCGTCTAGACGAAGATATATAGATAGAAAAATAACTTCTATTTTTAAAAAAATAATTAGTATAGTTCTAAACATTTCTAGTATTTTATATAGAGCTAGGTTTTATAATATTCTTATTTAGTATTTAACTAAAGCTTAGTTTTTTTTAGTATAATTTATAAAGCGCTAAGGCTTAGGTAGAGAATTACTAAGCTATATTATATAAATAATAGAGCCTAGTAAGTAGTCGGAAGAAGATAATTCTCTAAGAGAGAAGTAATAGATAGAAGATTTAATAAAGAAAGATAAGAGAAAAAATAAAAAATAAAATAAAGCTTTTATTAGCTTATATTCCGTTTCTTAGTATTACGCGTCTTAGAGAACGAAACTACGATACTATCTAGAGCTTCTTATATATACTTATTTTTTATATAAGTAGATCCTTCTAGATATACTATATTAGAAATCTAATAAGGGTAATTTATAAGAAATAAGATTCTAGCCCTAATTCTTATTCGTTTTATATAATTTTTATATCGTAATAACTGGAAATGATTAAACTTTTATAATATATAAAAGAAATTTTAGTAGGGGCTATACCCGTTTAGTTATTAGTTAGTAAAGTAGAGTGGCGAATTTTACTATCTTAGTTTACTACCGTAGTTTATTACCGTAGTTTACTACTACTATAACTCCGAGATATATTCATTATATACCTTAGATAGTATACTAATACCTAAGGTAATATATTAATAAGCTATGCTTATATAAGCTTACTTATTAATATTTAATATACCCTTCTAAGCTTTTATAAGCGTTTTAAGGAATTTATAATCTCGATTTTATATTCGGTTTAGTATATAATTTAGGACCGGTATATATAGATAAATATAAGTAATTTAGTACCCTTATAATTAGACTTATAGTAAGCAATCTATTATCTACTTATATATATAGATATAGGGTCTTCTTTTAGTCTTTTATAAAGACTATTACTAGGACTTTATAAGACCGATATTCTTTAAAAGTTCTTACTATTTAGGACTATTAATTAGCTTAGTTAGTCTATCGGTAATAAGAGACTTAATAGAAAAATAGAGAAGTTCTATTTCTTCTTTATTTATATAGTTCCTTATAAAGTAGTATCTTATATTAATATACTTAGTTCTAGTATAATATAAGAAATTACCGACTAGTTCTATAGCTAATTAGCTATCCGTATATATATATTTAACTAATTTAAATAGGCTTTTAATATAGAAAGGTATTTCTTTTAGAATATTCTTTATATAAAGAAGTTCTTTTACTATCTTTTTATAAGCTATATACTTAGCCTCGTAGCTACTTATAGCTACGGTTTTTTATAGTTTAGATAGCTAGCTTAGTACTATTTTATTTTAGCCTTATCCTATAGTAAATATATAACCCGAGGTTAATTTTCTAGTTAAATTACCTCTCTAATTCGAGTTACTATAGCCTTCTATAGATAGGGATTCGAATTAATTAACTAGATTTAGTTTTAGGCTATAGTCCTGCGTTTCTTTTATATAACCCTATAGATAACTAAGGGCTTTATAGTATTCTAATATAGAAAATACTATAAATCTAGCTAAGTAATTTACTAGATAAGCTAGATCTAGTCGGGTAAATATAGTTAAATATATAAGAGACTCTATTTCTTATTAGTAGACCTTTAGTAAGTCTTTAGAAGCTTCTTTTATAGGTCTTTCTAGAGATAGACCTAAGGAAAGAGGTATTTTTCTAGGTTTTACTTCGGTTTTATTAAATTTCTTAAGTATTTTATTAATAAAACCATGTTAATTTAGTTCTAGGCCGTCTTTAGAATATCTAATTTCGACGCCTAGAATCTTCTTTATTTTACCTAGGTTTAATACTTCTAGTTTAGTATTAGTAAGCTATTTATATAGCTCCTTTAAATAGGCCTTTAATTAGGTAAATATAAGAATATCGTCTATCTAAATAGCTAAGATAATAAACTTATCTTTATATATAAAGATAGCTATATTACTTATTAGAGAATTATAGCCGTACTTAACTAATATACTAGTTAAATACTATTACTATTTTCTTACTAATTATTTTAAACTATATAGAACTTAGTTTAGTAAATAAACTAGTTTTTCTTCTTTATTAAAGCCGTATAGTTGCTCTATATAAACCGTATCTTTTAAGGGAGTATTAGGAAAGGCTTATTTTATATTCTATTAGTAAATATACTAACCGAGGCGTGCCGTAATAACTAGTAAAAGCCGGTACGTTATAGGCTTAGTTATATTAGTAAAAGTCTCTTTATAGTTAACTCTAAACTCTTATATAAAGCCTTTAACTATTTATCTAGCTTTATATTTAATATAAGTCCTATTAGTCTTATATTTTTTAGTTAAAACCTAATATTCTTTAAGAATAGGTACGTCTTTAGATAGTTTAACTAATTACTAGTAATTAGCCTTAATTAGACTATTATATTTATCCCGTATTACCTTTAAATAAAGGTTTTTTTTAGAATAATTAAGAACCTCTTTATAGCTAGTAGATATATATTTTTCTAGTTTAATATTATAAATAGCCTCTAGTAAATCTTTATAGAAGCTCTTTTAGCTATTTTCTTTACTAGGATTTTCTTTTATATTATTATAAGGATTAGTAGTTAAATCCTCGTTTAGATCGAGATATAAATCGTTATTTAATTAATTATTTTCTAATTCTAGCTCGTTTTCTATAATTAATTCCTCGTCTATTATTAGGTCTTTATAGAATCTATTTTCGAGGATTATAACGTCTCTTACCTAGATAATTTTAGTAGTATTTAAATCTAGTAGTTTATACTAATTTAAGCCGTAACTAATTAAATACTACTTAATAGCCCTAGAGTCTAGTTTAGATACTAGCTCTTTAGGCTCTTTCTTATAATATAATAAGCCCTATACTTTAATATTTTCTAGGTTCGGCTTTCTTTTATAACGAGCTTTAAAGGGGGTTTAATAATTAATAGAACTATTAGAAGTTCTATTATATAAGTAAGTAGCGGCTAGAAGTACCTCTTTTTAATACTTTCTAAGAAAATTACTACTTATTAATAAGGCTCGTATCTTATTAAATAAGATTCTATTTATCTATTCGGCTTTTTTATTCTACTTATTATAAATCCTAAGGTATAAGAGCTTTATAACCCTATAAGCGAAAAGCCCGTACGGGAAAAGACACCGTAGGGGCTAGAAATCTATAAGAATAATAGAGCCGTACTACTAGTACGTCCGCACGGGAAAACTAGCCTTAAGAAAAGACGGCGCGTACGGGCCTAGATAAGATAGTAATAAAAGCCCGTACGAGAGTAACGCCCACGCAGTATAGTAAGACTATAGAAATACTAACTAAATTAAACTTCTATAGAAAAAGAATATCTATAAGAAAAAGATTATAAATCCTAAAAGCTAACTTTAGACTAGAGAAACGAACGAAATAAAGTTAGATAACTTATACGATCTAAGAAACGATAGTCTAGTAGTAGAATACTTTCTTAACTAATATAGAAGTTAAATTCTAGAAAATAGATATTAGTATCTAAGTTATATATAGTCTACTCGATCTACTTATAGATTAGAAGCCTTAGTAAAGATCTAATCCTTAGAATAATCTAATACTACGACTAATCTAATAGTCGTCTTAATCTATAGATTATTATAGCTTTTCTATAGTATATAGATATATTTTTTAGATAGTACTCTAATCTCCGTAGTTAATTTAAGATTCTAATATAGACTTATTAGAGATAATAAGTCTAACGCGTACCGCGTACTAATCTATTACGTAATTACTATCTATTATTCTAATTCTTTATTCTTCTCTTATTCTTTAAGATAAACCTTACCGCTATCTAATTCTACTAGGTAACTCCGAAGTCTAGTAAAAGAGGCCGCCGTTATACTTTAACTATTATTCTTATAAAGAAGGTAGTTCCGAGAAGAGAAATACTTAATAATAAGATAGTATTATCCAATACTTAACGCTAACTAAGTAATATAATAAATAACGTAGATATAAATAATAATAGTTTTCTATAGCTAACTATAGCCGATCTTTTTTAGGTTATCTAAGATATATAAGGCTAGATCGGCGAACTTCGCGGATAGCTCTAAAAGTAAACTAACGAGAATACTTAGCTCTACTAATAGATAGGCGAGCTTTATAACTAAGCTATTCTAGCGGCCTATATTTTAGCGCTAGTATACGCTTTAATATCTATAGCGACTTAATTCTCTAATAGAAGTATAAAGACGGCTAAACTAGACCTATTCTATAGTAACTAAAAGAAGCTTTAAATCTTTCTCTTATAACTTAATCTATACTTCTTCTTTAACTCTAGAGACTTTTCTATAAATAATAAAAAGATAATATTCGCTACTATCTACCTTCGCGATACTACGGTATAGTAGTTCGAGCCCTACCTTAGAGACCGAATAGAGAAAGAACTAGAGATATATAAGAAGAATACTAAAAAGATCTTTAGTAGCTATAAGTACTTTATAACTTAGATTAAGTAGAGCTTCGAAGACCTCGACGAAGTTAATAAAGCCCGACAAGCCGTTATAAATATTTACTAGAAGACCTTAGTAGTAGACTATACTATAGAGTTCTAAAAGACCGCTACGTATCTAGATAATTAGTTTAACCGCGCCCTTATAGACTACTACTACCGAGGACTTAAGAAGAGGGTTAAAGACTAACTTATAATATAAGATAACTCTAAGACTCTAGACGAGCTTATTAAGCTAGCTATTAAATACGATAATCGCCTCTTTAAGCGCTAATTAGAAAAATATAAGAAAAATTATAGAGCTAATACTTCGCGCCCCTTACGACTACGCTATACGTAAGAAGAAGACGACGCTATAGAACTAAATACCGCTTAACGAAGTAATAAAGATAATAAGCGCGAGAGACGACCTTAACGCTAGTAAATAAAGTAAGAAATAAAACGCTTTAATAAAGAACTCTATATCTACTATAAAGATAAGTAGAACCCCTAGTACCGCTATCTATAATAAAATAAAACTAGTAAGACTACCGCCGTCGCTACTTAAGAAGAAGAGAAACCCCGCTCTATATCTATTCTAAATAAAGAAGTTAACTACGCAGCTATAAGCTAGACCGCCTACTACGATAATAATTATACGACCTATTAGAGCGATAAATAGGCTATTAAGTAATATTTCTCTAAGCCGCGGTAGCTAAACCTAGCTATACGTAATAAGAAAGTATTAGAAATTAATAATCTAATTAATAACTTCTTCTACGATAACGAGCTAGTTAATAGTAATACGGATAAACTCTATAATAGTATATCTAAATCTAGTAAAGTAGAAAATACGAAGTAATAGTAAAACTAAGCTATACTCGACTAAATTACGAAATATCTAAATAGATACGAAGATATAAGGCGCGTTAAAGCTAGTCTCGCTTTTATAATTAACTAAACTCCTAGATTAAGAATAGACCTACTATCTTAGTAATACTAGATAAAAAATAGAAAGCTTAGCTCTTAATTCTACGAAGACGGTATATAGTATTTTTAGAAGAAATTACCCCTCACCTTAGCTAACGAAGTAGCGACCTAGCTCGAAAGCGAGGCCTAGAAAGTATAGTAGTAATAAGACCTCGTATATCTATAAAATATAGCGCTAATCCTTAGCTTATACGAAATAGTAATAAGGGTCTAAAATACTCTATAATAGGTTCTAAAGAAAAAATATGCTATATCTATCTTTAAATACTAGGTCTATAATGACTAGATCTACTAGCGGCGTTATATTAGATATAAACGCTAGATCTAGTAAAAGAAATTATTAATCTCGGCCGAAGACTAGAACTTCTACTTCTATAAAAAAATAATAAATTCGCGAGTCGAACGCCTCTTTTCTATAAATAAAAACGTCGAGCTAGAGATATCTACTACCTATAAAATTTATAATACGCCTAGAAAGCTAACTAACGTACTATTAAAAAACTAAATAGCCTTTCTAGCTAGGAACTCTAGAAGAGGCCGCTAGATAGGTTTTTTAACTAGGCTTTATATATACTAAACGAAATACGCACCTTAAAAAAAGTTTTTAGAATACTAGTAACTATCTACGAATAAACCGCGATAGCTATACTTAATAGCGAAGTAGAAGGTAATTTTATTAGCTATATCTTCGCTATATAAAATAATATTTAACTTACGAGAAAAAACTATTCCTACTTACTAAAAATAGTAGACGGGTTAGCCGCCTTATATAATAAAGAATAAATTCGAATTAAGATAAAACTCGTAAAGCTTACTATCGAGAAATATATAGAGAAGATTACGCTTAACGTAATCTCTATACTAGAGTATAATATTATCTTAAAAATCCCGTAGTTTAAAACCTATAAATCGTATATTTAATAGAAGAAAAGAATAATTACCTTTCTAAATAAGAAATATACTAGATATTTAGCTACTACTAGAAGAATACTAACGGTTAAGAAAAACCTTATAAATATCTAGAAAATCTTAATAAGCGTACTAAATCGTATAAGAAACTAAGAAGAGAAGGTATATACTATTCTTATTAAAATAAGCCTAGAATACGAGTAGAAAATCCTAGCTCGTATAATAAGAGGCCTTCGCTAGAAGAATAATAACGTTCTAAAGCTAGTTAAAGAAGACTATTTCTAGAAAATTTATAAAAAATACGATCTATTCGCTTATAGATAAATAGATATCGTTAAATAAGGTATTTTAGTAGTTAAGAATAACGTAAACCTTAGCGAAATTATAAGGCCTACTATAAATAAATTAGTACTAATACTAGAACTAAAAACCGTCTTATAAGAATTCTAGAACCTCTAACGACTATTTTAAAAAAGAGGTAAAGAATAATTACTAGAATATAAACTATAAAACTACGAGATATCTCTAATACCCGAAATATAACCCGCGTTTAAGCCTATATACTCGCTTTTAGAGAAAGAGGTAGAGGCCTTAAGAAAATATATTAAAAAAAATCTAGAATAAGAATATATACGCCTATTATTATTACCGGCTAGTTATTCTATTCTATTTATTCTAAAGAAAAATAGTAAACTACGCCTTTATATTAACTATAGATAACTAAGCGATATTACTATTAAGAATTAATATTCTCTACCTCGTATCGACGAGCTATAAGATAAACTCCGTAACACTAAGTATTTTACTAAGCTAGATCTTAGAGAAGGCTACTACCTAGTCTATATTAAAAAAGATAAAGAGTAAAAAACGGCGTTTTAAATAAAATTTAGATACTACGAGTATACGGTAATACTCTTTAGGCTTACTAACGTACTAGCTACCTTCTAGAGCTTAGTTAATAATATACTATATTCGTATTTAAATATATTCGCTTTAGCTTATCTAGATAATATTCTAATATACTTAAAGACGCTTGAAGAATATACTAAGTATATAAGAAAAGTTCTATAGGTACTAGATAAATAAAACCTCTAAGTAGCCCCGAAAAAGAGCGAATAGTATATATAAAAGACGAAATACCTTAGGTTTATTATTACTTCTAGATATATTAGTATAGATAATAAAAAACTAGACGCTATAAGAGACTAGTCTACGCTAAAAACTATTAAAGAAGTATAATTCTTTCTAGAATTTACTAACTTCTACCGGAAGTTTATTCTAAACTATACGAAGGTATTTATACCTCTTATAAACCTAATAAAGAAGAAACACGGATTTATATAGAGAAATAGATAATAAGTAGCCTTTAACTTACTAAAGCGTATATTTATAGAAGCCCTAGTTTTAGGTATCTATAATTTTAATCTATCTATTACGGTCGAAACTAATACCTTTAACTATACTATAGGGGTAGTTCTTAGCTAGCTAAACAAGTAAGATAGACTATACCCTATCGTCTTTTATTTAAGAAAAATAATAGAATTTAAGAAGAACTATAACGTTTATAATAAGAAGCTTCTAGCTATTATTATAGTCTTTAAAGAATAGAGATACTACCTTAAAGAAGCTAAATACTAAATTATAGTATACTATAACTATAAGAACCTATCGTACTTTACTACTACTAAGAAACTAAATCGACGATAGATTAGATAGACTAAAGAACTAGTATTATATAATATAAAGATTATCTATAGAAAGAAATCTAAGAACGCTCGCGTAGACGCGCTAAGCTAACGAGCTAACTATATTAAAGAAAAGCTAAATCTATAATCTATAATACTTAATATGTAGAAAGATAGATCTTTTATACCCGCTAGCTATAGCCGCTAGATTACCGCTATTTATAGTATTAAATAGATATAGCTTTAAGAAGAACTAGATAACTCGCTTACTCTAAAGATAATAAATAGAAGCGTAAGATCTAAGAAGTCTATATAGATAACGTAATAGCTTAAGAAATTAGAAAACTTAAAAACGATTCTTAGATAACTAAAAACGTAGACGGTATAATTCTATTTCTAGAATTAGTCTACGTTTCGGTTAAACTATAAGAAGAACTCGTAAAAGATATATATAAAGCCCTAGTATACGGTTATTAAGAAACGAATAAGATAATAGAGCGAATTACGAGAAGCTACTACTTTTTAGGGCTTAAAAAAACTATTTAATAGGTAATTTTATAATATAATCTTTATATTAGAAGTAAGACCGCGAGATATATACTCTACAAATCGCTTTAGCTACTACTAGTACTAAAGCGCCCTTAGTAATCTATCTCGCTAGACTTTATTATAAATCTATCTAAGTTAAGAGAACCGCTTACTAAGATTAAGTATAACTTAATTCTAGTTATTATTAATAGAATAATAAAGTACGTATACTACTTACTATATCTTAAATCGGTAAATATAGAAGAACTCGCCTATACGTTTCTAAAAATAATTTTCGGTAACTATGGGTTACTAGAAGAGCTCGTATTAAATAGAAATTAACTATTTATATTTCGATTCTAGTAAAGTCTTACTTAATAGCTTAAAGCTAAATATAAGCTTTTAACTACGGCGTACTCTTAGATAGATAAATAGACGAAACGAACGAATTAAACGCTAGAATAATACCTACGTTACTACCTTAACTACGTATAAAATAACTAGGTAGAACTACTACCGCTCGTATAATTCGCGTATAATAGCTTAAAAGCGTTCGCTATATAAAAATTCCCGTTCTACGCTAACTACGGTTACGAGCTAATAGCCTATAGATATTCGATACTAAGCGAGTTATTAGCCTAAAAAGAAATTCTTAAAGTAGACTAGCTAAAGATACTTTACGTATAACTATATCTAGATCTCGAATTTATAGCCCTATAAATAGGTAAATACTATAATAAACGGTACTAGAAGATACTAAAGCTTAAAAGAAAAGATAAAATTTACCTTCTTAGTAAAAATTTTAAACGAAAAAAGAACGACCGACTAAGTAAAAAATTAGACTTTAAAAAAGTCGGTCTCTTCGAAATTAAAGAATAAATTAGAAAGATTAATTTCCGCCTTAGATTACTAGATACTATACGAATATACTTAGTATTTTACGTCGCTTTACTCGAATCGGTATCTTAAGACGCTACGCTATTACGCTAAACGAAAGAAATTATACCGGAAAATTTAAACGCCGACGAAAATAAAGACTAGAACGTAGAATAAGTCTTAGATAGTAGCTATATTAACAGTTAGTTCTAATACCTTCTTAAATAGAAAGAAGACTAGAATAATACCTAAAAACTATTAAAACTATATAACTATTAAGAACTTATTAATAAGTTTTATTACTAAAACCTAGATCGACTAATACCGCCGACTTATTATACACGAAGAACCTAAAATCGAACTTAAAAAACGAAGATAACCACGCCTAATTAATTAGACCGGAACTCTTAGGGGGCGTAGAACCTAAACTAACGCTAGGAGATCTAGTAGACTAGAACGCCTCTATAACATTATTAGCTAAGGTATTACTATATAAACGCTTTAGCGATCGTTTCTTCTTAGTATTTTTAGGGTTAATTAGACTTCTAGCCTTACGGGTAGCCTTTAGACGATCTAATTTCTTAAAATCTTTAATAGACTATATCTTCTTATTTAATATTAAGCTACTATAACGCTATAATAGAACCTTCTACTTATAGAAATGCTCTAAGCGAGACGAGATAGTACGTAGCTCGAATATTAGCTTAGAGATAGTATCTAAAGCCTCTATCTTATTAGCGATAACCTTCGTAATAGCACGCTCGAGACGAATAACTAGAAAAAAAGAGTTAGAACTAGTTAAAAGAAGATAGAAGAAACTTATAATTACTTTTCTTCGCTCTACTAGTATCGTAGTAGGTATTACTATAATAGGTATACTTTCTATAGCGTAAATATCCCGAAGTAATATAATATACTACGAACTTATCCTTCTTCTCTAATAAAAGATATCGAGCGTAAGAAATCGGTATATTAAGGTCTAGAAGCGTATATAAAGAATTAATCTTTATACTAAGAAACTTACGCTTAATCTACTACTTATCGCGCTTACGTTTAGAAGATATTATAGAAAAGACTTATAAGAAAAAGAAATAAAACGATAAGAGAAGCCTAAGATATAAATAAATAAATAAATCTTCGGGCTAAAGATTCTTAAGAGGGGGGATAGTATTACGAATCCTAAGATATAAGGGCTTTATAACCCTACGAGCGAAAAGCCTATATAGAAAAAGGTACCATAGGGGCTAAAAATCTATAAAAACGATAGAGCCGCACTACTAGCACGCCCGTACGGGAAAACTAGCCTTAAGAAAAGACGGCGCGTATAGGCCTAGATAAAGTAGTAATAGAAGCCCGTATAAAAGCGACGCTTACGCGGTATAGTAAGACTATAGAAATACCGACTAGGTTAAACTTCTATAGGGGAAGAATATCTATAAAAAAGAGATTACGAATTCTAGAAGCTAACTTTAGACTAGAGAAACGAACGAAATAAAGTTAAATAACTTATACGGTCTAAGAAACAATAATTTAGCGGTAGAATACTTTCTTAACCGATATAGAAGTTAGATTTTAGAAAATAGATATTAGCGTCTAAGTTATATACGGTCTACCCAATCTACTTATAGATTAGAAGCCTTAGTAAAGATCTAACCCTTAGAATAATCTAATACTATAACTAATCTAATAGTCGTCTTAATCTATAGATTATTATAGCTTTTTTATAGTATATAAATATACTTCTTAGATAGTACTCTAACCTTTATAGTTAACTTAAGATTCTAATATAGACTTATTAGAGATAATAAGCCTAACGCGTACTATATACTAACCTATTACGTAATCGCTATTTATTATTTTAATTCTTTATTCTTCTCTTATTCTTTAAGGTAAATCTTACCGCTATCTAATCCTACTAAATAACTCCGAAGTCTAGTAGAAGAGGCCGCCGTTATACTACTCTTTAGCGTATAATACTAAATAAATTAATATAATACTTCTTTTTTTAGCTAAACTATCTATTTCTTTTAACTTAAACTTATTATCGAAATAGAGCCTCTTTATCTTATTATTAGACTAATTTTTAGCTTTAATAATAAAGCTTTTTAGATAATTAATAAGGGCTTCTCTAGACTTTAATAGTTCTAGTTTTAGATAACTAGTAGTATCGTTTAGAAAGATTAAGTAATACCTAAAACCTTATATAATTATAGACTTAATAGAACCGCTTATATCTAGATAAACGGTCTCTAAATAGTCTTTAGCTTTAGTACTAGAAACCTTACTTATATTTCTAATTATCTTAGATTTAATATAGACTTTATAGTCTTTTATTTTTAGATTATTATTATTTTCTAGAGTAGTTTCTTTCGTAATCTTAGAAAGGTATTCTAGGGCTTTATTTTCTATATACCTAAGACGCTTATACTAAATAGTAGTATATACGGGTTTAATATTACTTGTAGCGTAGTTTAGATACTTAGGATTTAAAATAGATAAGCTATTTATATAAATCCCCTTAGTAAATAACTTATTACTAGGGTAATAGATCTCGAATAGATTTAGCTTAAAATTAATCTTAAAACCTTTCTCTACTATCTTAGTAAGAGAAAGTAGGTTAACTTCTATTTTTAAAACTAATAGAACGTCGTTTATATAGGCTTTTTTATTTATATTTAGAAAGTAGATATTTATATAATCTACTTTCTTAGCTTTAATTTAGCTATCGCCCTCGCCCTATTTAATAGCTATAGGAGTATTATTTAACTTCTTAAATAGATTTAAATAAGTATAAATATATATAGTAGCTTTAAAATCTAGTATCTAAGGCTTACTATTCTTAGTATTAAGAATATATTTCTTAAGAAATTCTTTAGTTATAAGACTTAATTTTAATTTAGAATCGTCTTTCTTATTATTATTATCTATATTATTTATAGACTACTTATTATAGCCGTTTTTTTTATTATTATCCGGCTTTAGATATAGGTACTTTACCTAGTATTTATCTTTCTTATAGCTAGATTTATTATACTATAAATACTTAGCTTTAGGGCCTTTATTTTTATTAAATTTAGATATATTAAGGAATATTTCTATATCTTTATTCTTTAGTTTATTAAAGATTTTATTATCTTTAAGCCGGCGCTCTTTATTTATTAGTTATATAAAGATATTCTCTAATACTAAATTATTAGAGAATTAAATTTACTATATAATTATAGTTACGGTTTACTTGTAATTCTTAGATAGATTACTTAGTACTAATCTAGCTATAAACTTATCTAGTAACTAAATATTTCTAGAGATAAAAATATTAGTTAAGCGCTTTATTTCTTATAAATACGCTTCTAAATTTTTCTTTTTTTTAGCTAATATAGTATTAATTAGTTTCTTTATAATAAAGAACTTATTACTAAAGCTATATAACTTATATAAGTTCTTTAGAGTTATTTATAGTTCTTTAAAATTTCTTATATCTTTAATTTATAATAAGGGGCCGTTACCGAGGCTTAATTTAATTAAAGTAGATACTTTAGAAGCTTATTTAGCCTTAGTAGAACTTAGTTTAGTTACCGTAAAAATTATTATATTATAATAACCCTTTTTTATTAGAATAGATTCTATTCTAATAAACTATAAATCCTAGTTAGTACTCTCTTAGAGCTTAGGAATTTTAAGTATAGAATCGGCTATTTTATAAATATATAAACCCCCTTATAATAGATCTAATTAAATACTTAATTAGTTCTTTATAGAATGCCTTACGTCTTATATACTAGGAGTTTTCTCTTTTTCTAGAACGCGTAGATCTTATATCTATTAGAATAGCTTCTTATTCTAAATCTTCTTAAAAGAATAGAGCTATAAAGTAATTTTATTAGCCTTATAGTAGATTAAAAGCTAATAAGAATAAGTTAACTAAGAGAAAAAATTTTCTTCTCGGTCTATTAATAATAACTTTAGTACTATTTATAGGTAAAACGTAAGCCTTATAATAGTACTAAGTAATACCAAAGTCTTATTTATAACGGACTTAAGTTTAGCTTATAATAAATATTTTAGTCCTTAGGTCTAGGTATTCTAAGGCTAAATATAATTAATAACTTATTATTCTTAAGTCCCCTTATCGTTAGAACTTAGAATAATATACTCTAGGTCTTTTATAAGGTTCTAGTAGGCTTAGGTCTTTATAATAAACTCTAAAGGTTTAAATAAAGTCTATAGCCTTTTAGAAATTTTAGGGGTTTTTTATAAATTTCTTCTCTTTTCTTTTAAATATTTAATTGCTTTAATAGATAGGAGACGCGCTATAAGGCTTATATTAACTACGCTAAGTTAATATTCTTATAACGTTAACGTCTATTAGTAAATACCCGTTACTAGTAGGTTTTCTTAGAAATTTTATACTACTAGTAACCGTATTTATTCTAATTACTTAGATACGGCTAGGTAGGGACTTTATAGGCTATAAGTATCTATTAAAGAATAAAGTAGTTTCTATTTTTAGTAATTATATTACTAGAATAGATAGTATTTTCTTTTAGAGTAATTTATCTCTTTAGTTCTCTGGGCTTATAACCTATAAAGTACTAAGGCTTAGATAGAGGATTACTAAGCTATATTATATAAATAATAGAGCCTAGTAAGTAGTTAAAAGAAGATAATTCTCTAAAAGAGAAGTAATAGATAGAAAATTTAATAAAGAAAGATAAGAGAAAAGATAAAAAATAAAATAAAGCTTTTATTAGCTTATATCCCGTTTCTTAGTATTACGCGTCTTAGAGAATAAAACTACGGTGCTATCTAGAGCTTTTTATATATACTTATTTTTTATATAAGTAGATCTTTCTAGATATACTATATTAGAAATCTAATAAGGGTAATTTATAAGAAATAAGATTCTAGCCCTAATTCTTATCTATTTTATATAATTTTTATATCGTAATAACTAGAAATAATTAAACTTTTATAATATATAAAAGAAATTTTAGTAGGGGCTATACCCGTTTAGTTATTAGTTAGTAAAGTAGAGTAGTAAATTTTACTACCTTAGTTTACTACCGTGGTTTACTACCTTAGTTTACTACCGTGGTTTACTACCTTAGTTTACTACCGTAGTTTACTACCGTAGTTTACTACTACTATAACTCCGAGGTATATTCGTTATATACCTTAGGTAGTATACTAATACCTAAGGTAGTATACTAATACCTAAGGTAATATATTAATAAGCTACGCTTATATAAGCTTACTTATTAATATTTAATATAATTAGCTTTTATAGTTAGCGATAAAGATAATATATACTATATAAAGTTATTATATAGCGTAGAGACTTAGTTCTTATTTAATATTAGCTAATTAGAAGAGTTTATAGAAGATAATACGGGCTTAATTTATTTTTATAAAAATATAGCTCTTATAAGTAAGTAAAGATTTAAAAAATACTTCTAGATATTAAACTAGTTTTTTTAGTTTTACTATATTTCTATTAAAAAGCGTAAAAAATAGAGTCTAAGTCTTTTTTTCTTTAAAAAAGTATATTATTTTAGTCTTTTCTAAATTAAATTAAATAGTATTTTCTTTATCTAAGCTATAGAGCTTTATAACTTTACGTTTAAGTATTTTAATATTCTTTTTCTAGCTCGTAGAGCTAACTATAAGAAATAAATTATTAATATAAGAGTAAAAGTAAACTATACTTAACTAGAATAGCTCTTAAATATATATTAAAAATAGTATAGGCGAAATAAAACTATCTTCTAGTATATTTATTTTAATTTTACTAAATTCTTCTACTTCTCTATTAAAGCTTAGGCGTAGAGTTTAAAAGTTTATAAAAAATCTAATCTAGACTTATAGATTAAGAGATAATTCTAGCGGAGCTATTATTTCTAAAAGTTAGTCTTAGATAATATAGTTAAATACTACTTTTACGTCTAGAAAAAGCGTAGATATTTTAAGTTTTATAGCTTAGTTTTCTTCTATTTTAGTAGCTAGAATAAAGTATATATTAATAGCTAATTTTTATAATCTATTCTCTATTTAGCTTAGATAAAGAAGATTAGTAGTTTTAGCTAAATAGCTTAGTTATTTAGCTATAATCTATTCTATTATTTTATTTAAGTAATTTAGAAGAGCTATAACCTAATAGGCTTTAAAAATATATTTATTTAGTTTATTAGATTTTTTTTAGAATTACGCTAGTAGCTTACTTCTAGTACGTAAAATAGTAAGCTATATATCTTATAAAAGGCCTTTAGATAGGCGTTATATATATAGATAATTATCTTATATATAATTTAGTTCGGTCTTAGTATAGTAGCTTTTATTTTTTTAATATAGGCGTTTTAAAGCTCTATTTAATAGTAAATTACTAAAATATTATATTTTTTAAAAATAATTACTAAGATAGTAAAAAAATTACGAAAATATTAGATATATATAATTCTTACTAAGATAATAGGTCTTTAGTATTATATATAAATTTTATTTTATTTAATACGCTTATAAATCTATAAAACCTTCTATCTTGGTAATTATTTCGTAATTAATACTATTTTAGTAAATAATAATTTACTTATTTATCTATATATTAGGTTTCTTAAATTGCGCACCGATTTCTTTATCGATTATTATTGAACTTTTATATTAGCTTTTTAGTATAGTAAAAAAGGTGTGTTATAAGTTTAATTATAATCGGGTAAGTACTAAAAAAATATAAAGGTTTAAAATTTACTAAGTTTATTAAGTAATTTACGACTATATTAGGTAGGAGTTCTTTAGTAAAATATAAAGCTAGTTATAATAAAATAGAAGACCTATTAATTACGTATATTTATCCTCGCTTTTAGTAAGTTATCTAGTTAGTACTAGGTAAATAGCTCGTTTTCTTGTGCTAGGGCGTATTTTTGGTGCGGAACGCTTTAAATTACGCGAGGGGGGTATAAAATAAAGCGTAGAATCGTCGCTTTATTAACTAGACCCTAAGTCTTAGCTAAGTACTAGCGCAGAAAACGTATTTTAGCTAGTATTTTACGAAGTTTTACTAATTTACTCTACTCCAGGCAAGGATTTTTCGTTTTAGTCGATTTTAGTATTATTTTGGCTGGGGATTTGCGCGTTTAAGCTAGATTCGCGTTGTTCTAAGGTAGATTCCTCTTGTAGTTGCGGAATTTTACTAATTTACTCTACTCTAGGCCAAATTCCTTCGTTTTGGTTGATTTTAGAGTCGTTTTGCTCGATTTCAGAAGCGTTTTAGTCGTCTAGTTCGGCTACTAGACCCTCCTGGTTGGTTTCTTAACTAGATTCTCCTAAAAGACTCTCTAGTTCGTTTATTCCGTTAGAAAAGCCGTAAAACTCGTCTAAAAATTCGTTATTATCGCTAGATTCTTCTAAAATACTCTCCTCTTAGTATCTTCTGGCGATTTAATCGCGCTAGTAAACTATATAAGGCCCCTAAATAGCGTTTCTTTACTCCTCGCGCTACTAGGCCTACCGTAGTTGCTAATAGGTTATTAAACGACGCTTATACGCGTTTCTTCGAGGCCTTCTAGGCCCCGTTTTAGCTAATTTAGCCGTAGTTAACTTAGTATCCTTATCTAGGGATATTAAATTTACTAAAAATAGCCGTAAAAAGCGCGAGCCACGGTAGTATTCGTAGTAATTTACGGCTAAATAATAGTCTCTAACGTAATCTAAAGCCCTATTACTAAAAGTAGTAATAAGAGCATACGCATAGCGGTAAGGTATACGAAATTCTTAAAAATCAAGATAGGAACACGTCTTATTAGTAAGATCTATAATAAACTACGTTCGTTCTTTAGTAGTAATTTCTAAACCACGTTAGCGGTTCGAAATTACTACTATCTAGGTTCGTAACTATAAAACTTGCTTTACAATAATATGTTATTAGTAGAGTAAAATAGTAAAATATATACCTCTAGTAATTCTACTTTAAACTTCGCCTAGGTCTAGTCTATAAGTAGATTTCGTATATACTTCTAGCTATTATTTGCGAATTTTTATATAGTTAATAGCTAGATGCCTTCTAGTGCTAGTAATATATACTATTTACGAAACGGTAACCATATTAAATTACTAGATTCTAAGATATTTGACGTTGTTTTACCAAACCTAGGATATTCTATTAGGGTAGCGTATTTCGCCTATTAATTATGGGTAATTTGGTTAATATATTGCGCACTACGAGCATTAATAGCTCGAATTTAGTTAAGTTTTTATTTAAAATCGAACTTGTTCGTGGCAAAAACTAACTATAGAGTGTTTTAGTAATTTACTAAAAACCTCTACTTAAACTAGAATATATACCTATCGGAATAGCCGTGTAACCGTATAATTATACTCTTTTAAGACGTTTTTAGGTAAATATTAGCTATAATAATAATTATAAGCTGATAGAAATAGCTGCGAAACTACTAGAAGTAATTCTAATCCACGGTCGCTTATAAAAGCGAATCTAGTTAAATTAAGTACTAAATTTAGCCCAGTTTCGCGCTAAGAGGTAGTAAAATCGGCCTTAACTAGTACGTTATTAGTAAACTAAAGAAAACTAAGCTATAATTACTTATTCTCTAGGCCAGCATAGATTTCCTAGGTAATTAGCAGTATTTAGTTATTAGAATCGAGTATAGTAACCGCTAGAAGATAACTTTTAGGCCTAACCTTTATATACGTAGCGTCGATTAAGAGAAAATCTCGAAAATTTATAATTACTATAGCGTATGTTATATCTAGAGTAATAAATGCGTGTCTAATAATTAGTATATTACTAAAATACTTCGTTTATTACTTACTAAAAGGCCCTACTATCTAAATCTCACGAAAATTGCGTTAATCTACCTCCATTTCTATAGTTTCGCTGAATTTTAGTAATATAGGGCCTTTTAGTAAATTTCTAGTTAGTTAGATTTATCTATTTATTAATATCTTTTAGTAACTTACTTAAACTCGACGAATTATTTATAAATTATCGCTAAAAATATCGCGCTTTATACTATCCCGTATACGCCACGCTTATTAGTAGTTAATTTAGACTCCGTAGTTAATTCTCTTAAATATACGTATTAGATTTAGACGTATTTAAGGCTTCTCCTTAACCGTATTACGCTAGTAACTTAATAAATAATGGATTAAGTAATTATATCGCTATTTTTAGTGCCGTTCCGGGTTATTATAAGTATGAAACACGAGCTTCTTAACCTAGAATTAATATTAAGTAATTTAGTAAATTAATAATATTTAGAAAACGGAAAGTAGAGTAGAAAACAGGCGGATTAAAAATAAAATAGCACTATACCTTTTTTTTTACTAATAAATAGGTGGAACTCGTAGTTATCTAAGTAGTACTAATAAGTTACCTACTTATTTAATCGTAGAGCACGTTACGTAGACTCTCCTCGATTAATAAGCTACTTACGCGCTACTACTCGTACTTCTTCTATAGAAGAAAAGATAGAACTAACTTAAAAAGAAAGAATTTTAGTTATTTTCTCGCTAATTTTCGAGACTAATAGTAAGGAATATATAGGGGATTATATAGTAATATTATTTACGCAATTTTTCTCTATAACGTAATTTTATTACGCGATTAATTTAATTAGCGTAGTTTCTTATCTTTATTACGTACTCTTATCTTTTATATTACTAAATAGTTCTTACTTAGATTATCTATAAACGCTTAGAAAAAACGAAAATTCTAAACCTTTATATCTTTTTTACTACTTACCCGATTATAATTAAACTTATAATATATGTTATTTACTATACTAAAAAACTAATATAAAAGTTTAATAATAATCGATAAAGAAATCGGTGCGCAATTTAAAAAACCTAATATATAGGTAAATAAGTAAATTATTATTTACCGAAATAGCATTAATTACGAAATAATTACCGAGATAAAAGGTTTTTATATTAATATATAGTAGCTTTTTATATAGATTACTAAGATATTATAATCTAATATCTCGGTAATTTTTTTACTATCTTAGTAATTATTTTTAAAAAATATAATATTTTAGTAATTTACCGTCTTTTTAATCTAGAAAGGGCTATTTTATTACTAGAGATATAGGCGTTCTAGTTAAATAGGGCCGCTTTAAAAGGTATAGAAAATAGAATTTCTTATAGTATATAGTACTTTTTCTTAAAATTTTTATATAGAGAGCCGTCTTTAGATCTAATAGCTAGTATACGTTTAGTTAGTTAATATTTAGTATATAATATTATCTTAAAGATATTTATAGGAGTTTTATTAACTAGAAACTTATTCTAGTACGTTTATTTAGCTTATTTTATAGCCTAGAAGTAGGTATTTTAGGCGATTAGATAGTTTTTTTATTAGACTCTAGAAGCTCTTTTAGAAGATATATTTTAGCTTTTAGATCTTCTTAGAGTTTTAGTAATTTATTATTCTACTACGGTTTTATATTTATCTTTAGAATAGCTTTTAGAATAGCTTTATCTATAGCGTTACTAATAGTAATAGTAAGAAATTAGCTAAGGTCTTTTAGTAGTAGTATTTTACTATTAATCTCTCTTAGTACCTCTTATATAATTAAATTATCGGGTTTCTAAAGTCCTATTTCTAAGCGTTTTAGAAATTTATTAATTTAAATTTAAAATAGGGCTTTAAATTAGTTTTAGTTTACTTTTTTTAGTAATATATTATTCTTAGAGTTTTAGTAGATTCGGCTCGTTTAGTTAGATACTAAAGAGAATAAAAAAGTAATTAAATTTTATACTAAATAAAATTTACTAGTTCTTTATAGTATTTATTAGGCTAGGCATAGCGAGGATTAGATCTATAATAGTAGATTTATTTAGATTTAGGTAGTAGAACGTACTCTCTTCTATATTATTTACTAGGCTTAGGTTATTATTTTCTATCTATTCGACTAGCCTAGGCACTTTAGATAATATAGAATATTCGGGGTTCTACTATAGATAATATTAGTTAAAATCGCTAGCTATAATTATAGAAGTAGTTATAGAATTATACTAAAATACTCTCTTAAGCGTATATAGCTAAGATTTATAATTTTAGGCCTTTTAGTTATATAGATTAAGAATTTAGAATTAGATATATTCTTATCTTATATTTATTAAATATTAATAAGTAAGCTTATATAAGCGTAGCTTATTAATATATTACCTTAGGTATTAGAATACTATCTAAGGTATATAACGAATATACCTCGGAGTTATAGCAGTGGCAAACTACGATAGTAAACTAAGATAGTAAAATTCGCTATCCTATATTACTAACTAATAACTAAACGGGTATAGCCCCTACTATAATCTCTTTTATATAATATAATAGTTTAATTATTTCCAAATATTATAATATAAAAATTATATAAAACGAATAAAGATTAGGGCTAGAATCTTATTTCTTATAAATTACCCTTATTAGATTTCTAATATAGTAAATCTAAAAGGATCTACTTATAAGAAATAAGTATATATAAAAAGCTCTAAATAGTACTATAGTTTCGCTCTTTAAGACGCGTAATACTAAGAAATCTAATATAAAAGCTTTATTTTATATCTTTATCTTCTCTCTTATTTTTCTTTATAAAATCTTTTATTTATTTCTCTCTTAGAGAATTATTTCTTTTCGACTACTTACTAGGCTATATTATTTATAATATAGCTTAGTAATCCTCTACCTAAGCCTTAGCGCTTTAAAGCGAAGTAGAAGGGTTTTATTATTTCTAGATTATTAGACCTAGTACTAAGTATATTTCTTATATTTCGAAGCTAGTAGAATTACGTAAGAGCGTTATTTTTAGATTTAAATATAAGCTATTAAATAGAGTATTTAGATCCTAGGTAAAGTACTCTAAGGGCGTATTTTCGAATATTTTTATCTAGGCGAAGCTATATAGATAGAAGAGTGGCTTCTATTTCTAAAAAAGTAACTAATACGATTCTAAACATTTCTAAAATTTTATATAGGGCTAGGTTTTATAATATTCTTATTTAGCGTTTAACTAAGACTTAGTTTTTTTAGTATAATTAGCTCCTGTAGTTAGCGATAGAAGTAATATACGCTATATAAAATTATTATATAGCGTAGAAGCTAAGTCCTTATTTAGTATTAGCTAGTCGAGAGAGTCTATAAAAGATAAAATAAGCTTAGCTTATTCTTATAAAAACGTAGCTCTTATAAGTAAGTAGAAAATTAAAAAATACTTCTAGATATTAGACTAGTTTCTTTAGTTTTACTACGTTTCTATTAGAAAGCGTAAGAAATAGAGTCTAGACCTTTTTTTCTTTAGAAAAATATATAATTTTAGTCTTTTCTAGGTTAAATTAAATAACGTTTTCTTTACCTAAGCTATAAAGCTTTATAACTTTACGTTTTAGTATCTTAATATTTTTTTTTAGCTCGTAGAGCTAACCGTAAGGGATAAATTATTAATATAAGAGCGGAAATTAACTACGTTTAACTAAAATAGCTCTCGAATATATATTAGAAATAGTATAGGCGAAGTAGGGCTTTTTTACGATATATTTATTTTAATTTTACTAAATTTCTCTACTTCTCCGTTAAAGCTTAGGCGTAGGGTCTAGAAGTTTATAAAGAATCTAACCTAGGCTAGTAGATTAAGAAGTAATTCTAGCTAGACTATTATTTCTAAAAGTTAGTCTTAGGCGACGTAGATAAATACCCCCTTTACGTCTAGAAAAAGCGTAGACGTTTTAAGCTTAGTATAGGCATTTCTAATATCTAATTTTGGTAAACTAATATCTAATTTTAATAAACTAACACCTATTGCCTAATTAAGTAGTTCCGGTATATACCCGGGTTAGCGTCTTGGCAAGGAACACTAAAATCGCGTAACTATTATATAGCGTATATAGAAGCGCGTATTATAGTAAGTAGTCGCTATAATATTACGAAACTTTTTCCTCTACTAAAATAAGACATTCTAAATTATTTAGCGAAGTTATATTAAAACCATACGAGTACGTATTATAGTATATTACTAAAACCTTTATGCGTAATAAATCGCTATAGAGCCTTTATATAGGGTAGGGTCTCGCTAAGCGCGGGCCGCCTCTTACCGCCTACTACTATAGTCTTAGTGCAGGGCCGGCTAGCGACGTCGGGCGTAAGTATAATTAATACTAACTAATATACGCGTCTAACTATATCCGCCCACCTTATAACGACTAATTAGTATATTAATCACCGACGCGGGCAGCGTTTCTACCGCTACGAATAGCCTAGATAATATCTTAGAAAGCTCTACGTACGCGGAGAAATGTTTTCTAAGCGAAATTAGTACTATTCTAGAGCAGGTAACTCTAGCTATAGAATTAACGCGCGATACTAATACGGCCGCCGCCTCTTTTAACGAAACGTTTAATACTAATAACGAGACTAACGATAACGACCTAACGCCTTTTATTCTATTTTCTAAGGCTACCTACTCTTCTCTCGCCGTAGTAGAATAAGTACTAGGTAGCTAGACGCGAGCTTATAGCTACATCTATCGCGTACTTCGCTTAAAGAAGACGCAATAACAACGTAAAAAGAAAAAAGTACTAAGAAGTAGAGAGCTCTATTATAATATAATATATAAATATATATCTACTACGACTAAACGTAAGACGACTTAGAGAGGCTATAACTACCTCTATCGCATATTAATCGCGCGCGTAGGTAACGGTAATGAGTAGAAGATTACTATATCTATTATAGGCTATATTAAGGCTATATATATTACTCTATTAACTAACCCGCTATTACGTAATATTATTATTACTTATAATGCGTCTCTTAATTCTTCTATATATTCTACTTACCGTAAGCGTACGCTAGAGGTTATAGTAAAGATTCACGAGCTTACTAATTAAAGCACGCCGCCGAAGTATATATAGAGTATTATTACTAGCGACGCGACTCTTAACGCCTCTTATATTACTATCTAAGACGTTAAGTATAAGAAGCGGTAGTATAAGCTCGAGCGTTTATAGAGCCGGACTTCTATCTAAGCGCTTCTTAACGAGCTAAAAAACGACTCTAACTAGTTTATCTATTATACTCTTAATAGCTAATAGTAGCTTAATACGCTTTTCTTTATATATAAGATAAGCCTCTAGGCGTTAAAGCGCTAGTACGGCGTCGTCCTTCTTAACTATACGTATAAGACTAATATATATAAGATACCGCTTCTATATATTATCGGTATTAACTATATAAGTAGTAGTTTTACTATTAGCTTCTACTTTATCGTACGCGAAGACGAGAATATCTACTCTATAGCTATTAGATTCTTTAAATAAGCCCTTAGTAATAATCTTACTCTAGGCGTATTCGTTATTAATAAGAAGCGAGCGCTAAAGAACGTTCTTATTACTTATTTTTTTTATCTATATAGCTTCTCTATACTTAGTATGTCTATACTAACGTGCTTAAGCACGCGTATAAGGTTTAGATTATATATAACGGCTAAGAGCCTAAATTTTAAGAGCAGTAGTAGTAGCTACGCGAAGTATTTATAAGCTATTAGAAGAAGGTAATAAATATCGCTATATAAGAGAACTTTACTAGCCGTTAGTAGAAGCTCTATACTAACTATAACTTATAAAAGGGCCTCCTTAGCTATATTTATAAAGAGTAGAAGCCTTATAAGAAGTAGTAGTATATAATATAAATAAGCCGTTATCGTTATTACGGTAACTCTATTACCTTACGGCTTAAAGGTGCTTATTATTATCTTAAGAGTTACTTACTCGTCTTATCCGGCGACCTTCTAAAGATTAAGATTAACGTTATAATATATATTCGCGCGTAGTTTACGGTACTAAAGACGCGTTATATAAAGTAGTATTCGCGCTAGCTATAAGAGGCCGTGAGTAAGACGCTATTTAACAATGATATTAAGAGAGAGATATTATATAAGGCGCTATAGCTACTTTTATATTAAACTCGTCTTCTCCGCTAGTAAGAGGACCGCGACGGCTTTTATAACGTTAAGAGCTATATCTATACTAATAACTTCTAGGTAATGTACGGCCTATCTTACTATTATTATATACGTCGCTAGCTTAATTATAACCCTAGCTAGCGACTCTAACTAGATAATATTAACTCTTAGTAGCTTCTCCGCCCGGGTAAGACTCGAGAAGGCGTTAAACGCGTAGATATAACGGGCGAGCTATCTACTCTAATAACGCGACTAGAAGTCTCGCTAGAGTCTTCTCTAGGCTCTTATAGATACGTCTATAACCCCTAAGTAGCTTATATACGCGGTAGGCTAAGATAGAATAATACTACTCGTAGAGAGCCTTCGTAATACGAGGTAATTACGAGCTAGTAGGCGGCTATAATAGATAAGACGAGAAGAATAGTAAAGCCGCCTAGAAGAAGATAGACGGCTTCTACGGCTATAATACTAATACTAATATAGAAGGCTATATTTATGGCCTTCGCTACGTCTCTTATATTAATAATAGCTAATACGCTATAGCTAACTCGTACTTCTTTAGCTAACGAGTCTTCTCCGGCGCTACTACTAAACGAGTCTTTTTTAGCGCTACTACTAAATAAGCCTCTTTCGTTACTAATACCTCCGTTACTAACGTCTCTTTTAGCGTAATAGCCGCCTAAATAGCAGCCTTAATACTAGGCTAAATAACTAAGATATAAGAGAGGCCGGCCGGTAGATAGAAAAAATACTAAGCCGCGTAAGAAGCTATAGAAGAGGCGCCTTAATAATAGCGAGTTTATTTAGGCTACTAGTAACGACGCTAGTAACGACGCTATCGCTAGTAACGATACTATCGCTAGTAATAAGGCCGCTAGTAATAAGGCCGCTAGTAACGAGGCCGCTAGTAATAAGACCGCTAGTAACGAGGCTAGTAATAAGGCTAAAAGCGGTTTAGATAACGTATAAGGCACGGGTAAGAATATTTATACTTAGGTTAGCGTAGGATAGGTATAAGAGGGTCGTTTTAGTCGATTCTATATAGAAAAGAGGCTTCTAGAGGCTCCTAGAGCCTATAAAGAATAAGATAGTAATAAAAGAGCTTATAGATAGCTTATATAATATCGCGGTTAGCCGCCTCGCCGTATATTTTAATATATAGATATTTATAGGAGATAAAACTAAAATCTCCGAATTTTAGAATAAAAATAGTAGAGATTTTATATATATTCCGACAAGGTATTAGTTTATCGAAATTAGGTATTAGTTTACCGAAATTAGGTATTAGAAATACCTATATCTTAAGCTTTATAACTTAGTTTTCTTCTATTTTAGTAGCTAGGAGAAAGCACGTATTAATAGCTAATTTTTATAATCTATCTTCTATTTAGCTTAGATAGAGAAGATTAGTAGTTTTAGCTAGATAGTTTAGTCTTTTAGCTATAATCTATTCTATTATTTTATTTAAGTAATTTAAAAGGGCTATAACCTAGTAGGCTTTAGAAGTATATTTGTTCGGTTTATTAAATTTCTTTAGAATTACGCCGGTGGCTTATTTCTAGTACGTAGAATAGTAACTATACTAAATTAGTAGGCTATATACCTTATAAAAGGCCTCTAGATAGGTATTATATATGTAGATAATTATCTTATACGTAATTTAGTCTAGTCTAGGTATAGTAGCTTTTATTTTCTTAGAATAGATAGTTTAGAGCTTCGTTTAATCTAGAAGAGACTATTTCTATCTATTACTAGAAGTATAGGCGTTTTAGTTAAATAAAGCCGCTTTAGGGGGTATAGAAAATAGAGTTTTTTTTAGTATATAGTACTTTTTCTTAAAGTCTTCGTATAGGGAGCTATCTATAGATCTAATAGCTAGTATACGTTTAGTTATCTAGTATTTAGTATAAGATATTATCTTAAAGATATTTATAGAGGTTTTATTAGCTAGAAACTTATTCTAGTACGTCTATTTAGCTTATTTTATAGCTTAGAAGTAGATATTTTAGGCGATTAGATAGTTTTTTTTATTAGGCTCTAGAAGCTCTTTTAGAAGCTATATTTTAGCTTTTAGATCTTTTTAGAGTTTTAGTAATTTATTATTCTACTATAGTTTTACGTTTATCTTTAGAGTAGCTTTTAGAATAGCTTTATCTATAGTATTACTAATAGCGTTAGTAAGGAATTAGCTAAGATCTTCTAGTAGTAGTATTTTACTATTAGACTCTCTTAGTACCTCTCGCGTAATTAAATTATCGAGTTTCTAAAGTTTTATTTCTAGGCGTTATAGAATTCGTTAATTTTAATTTAAAATAGGGCTTTAAATTAGTTCTAGTTCGCTTTTTTAGTAATATACCGTTTTTAGGGTTTCGGTAGATTCGGCTCGTTTAGCCGAATACTAAAGAGGATAAAAAAGTAATTAGATTCTATACTAAATAGAATTTACTAGTCCTCTATAGTATTTATTAGACTAGGCGTAGCGAGGGTTAGATCTATAAAGATAGGTCTATTTAGATTCGGGTGGTAGAACGTACCCTCTTCTATATTATTTACTAGGCTTAGGTTATTATTTTTTATCTATTTAACTAGCCTAGGCGCTTCGAATAATGTAGGGGATTTAGGGTCCTACTACTAGTAGTATTAGTTAAAATCGCTAGCTATAATCGTAGGGGTAGTTATAGAATTATACTAAAGTACCCTCTCGAGCGTATATAGCTAGGATTTATAGTTTTAGGTCTTTTAGTTATATAGGTTAAGAATTTAGAATTAGATACGTCTTTATCTTATATTTAGTACTATTAGATCGGGCGAGAAATAGATTATTTTAGTATAGTTTATTTTAAAGCTAGATAGATATCTTATAATATAAATAAGCGTTCGTAGCCGTTCTAGAGAAGAGTAAACCGGTAGAATTATTATAAATAAGAAGTAGTTAACCGAGCGTACTTTTTAGAGATTATTTATAAGCTATAGTTTTTATATAAGAATTAGACTTATTTTAAGTTCTATAGCGAGCTATAGTAGGCTTTTAGTAGCCTAGGCGTTTTAATTTAGGTTAGCTTATAAAACTCTTAATTTATCTATTTAGAGGTAGGGTATTTAGTTAGTTTTTAAGTAGTATAGGCCGTATAGATATATTAGTACTATAATATAGAATAGACTTTTAGATAAATATTATATTATAGTATAGATTTATATACGTCCGTTTAGTATCTAATACTTAGATAGTTTAAGTACTTTTTTTTTCTAGTACTTAGGCGGAGTTTTTCGGTCTTATAGCTAATATCGTAGATATAAAGTTACTTATTAATAGCTCTTTTTTATTTCTTAAGCGTTTTAAAAGCGACTATAATAAAGCTAGCGTTCTAGTTTTCTCTTTAGTTCTTAGGAGTAATCTAATAGGGGTTTTCTACTATAGTAAGGTTTAGATTAAAGGTCGTAATCTCGTTCTTAATAAGACTTAAGATATCGAGGTCTAGCGTCTTCTATATAGAAACGCCGTAGATAACTACCTTATACTAGGTTTTATTTACGCGTAGAATAGCTTATAGAATAACTTATTTAATAACCGCCTTATTCTTAAGAAAAAAGGCCGCGTTATAGTTCTTAGTTTCTATAATAACGATATTACTATTAAGAAAGAGTCGAATATCTTAAACTACGGGCTTAGTTTTAAATCCTATATTTTTAAATACGCGGTTTAGGCGGTTATAAAGATTAAGAGGCTAAATAGCATTCTTAGAGTTAAAATAAAAAACTATAATTTATTTATTTTTTATTAGAGTTATTACGAGTTTAGAAGCTATTTTCTTCTTTTTAGAGAGAATAAATCTATTATTTTTAGAAATAGTAGCGGCGATTTTAGCGTAGAATAGCGTTTAGCTTACGTTTAAAGCGTTTTAAGGGACCGTTAATTAACTTAAAATATTAGTAATATTTTATTAGAGTAGAATTACTATATTCTTTATTTTATTTCTAAGCGAATAGGTAACGTTTTCGAGAGAGTAGATCTAGATAGTAAAAATTAACTTAAAAAAATTAATTTTTTCTTTATTAGTATATTTCTAAAATACTCTAATAAGGTCTAGAATATTATAGTTTTATTAGTAGTCTTCTTCGAGGTTTATAGCTTTAAGAAAATAGTCTAGTACTATATTTAAATATTTTTTAGAAGTTATATAGATATTTATTAAATATTAATAAGTAAGCTTATATAAGCGTAGCTTATTAATATATTACCTTAGATATTAGAATAAAACCTAAGATATAAAATAAATATACCTTAGAGTTATAGTAGTAGTAAACAACAGTAGCGAACTATAGTAGTAAACTAAGATAATAAAATTCGCTATTCTATATTACTAACTAATAACTAAATAGGTATAGCCCCTACTATAATTTCTTTTATATAATATAAAAGTTTAATTATTTCTAAATATTATAATATAAAAATTATATAAAATAAATAAGAATTAGGGCTAGAATCTTATTTCTTATAAATTACTCTCATTGGATTTCTAATATAGTATATCTAGAAGAATCTACTTATATAAAAAAAAGTATATATAAAAAGCTTTAGATAGTACTATAGCTTCGTTCTTTAAAATACGTAATACTAAGAAATAAAATATAAGCTAATAAAAGCTTTATTCTATTTTTATTTTTTCTCTTATTTTTCTTTATTAAATCTTTTATTTATTACTTTTCTCTTAGAGAGTTATCTTCTTTTAACTACTTACTAGGCTCTATTATTTATATAATATAGCTTAGTAATTCTCTACCTAAGCCTTAGCGCTTTATAGGTTATAAGCCCGGAGAACTAAAAAGATAAATTACTTTAAAAGAAAGTATTACTTATTTTAGTAATATAATTACTAAAAATAGAAACTACTTTATTCTTTAATAAATACTTATAGTTTATAAAGTCCCTATCTAGCCGTATCTAAGTAATTAGGGTAAATACGATTATTAGTAGTATAAAATTTCTAAAAAAACCTATTAGTAATAAATATTTACTAATAGATATTAACGTTATAAGAATATTAACTTAGCGTAGTTAATATAAGTCTTATAGCGCGTCTTCTACCTATTAAAGTAATTAAATATTTAAAAGAAAAGAGAAGAAATTTATAAAAAACTCTTAAAATTTCTAAAAGACTATAGGCTTTATTTAAATCTTTAGAGTTTATTATAAAAATCTAAATCTACTAGAATCTTATAAAAGACCTAGAGTATATTATTCTAAGTTCTAGTTCTAAGAAAACTTAAAAATAATAAGTTATTAATTATATTTAGTCTTAGAATACCTAGACCTAAGAACTAAAGTATTTATTATAAGCTAAACTTAAGTCTATTATAAATAAAACTTTAGTATTACTTAATACTATTATAAGGCTTATAATTTATCTATAAATAGTACTAAAGTTATTATTAAATAGGCTAAGAAGAAAATCTTTTCTCTTAGCTAATTTATTTTTATTAGTTTTTAATCTATTATAAGGCTAATAAAATTATTTTATAGCTCTATTCTTTTAAGAAGATTTAGAATAAGAAGCTATTCTAATAAATATAAAACCTATATATTTTAGAAAAAAAAAAAACTTCTAGTATATAAAATATAAAATATTCTATAAAGAACTAATTAAGTATTTAATTAGATTTATTATAAGGGGGTTTATATATTATTAAAATAGCTAATTTTATACTTAAAATTTCTAAGCTCTAAGAAAGTACTAACTAGAATTTATAGTCTATTAAAATAAAATCTATTCTAATAGAAAAAAATTATTATAATATAATAATCTCTATAGTAACTAAACTAAGTTTTACTAAGGCTAAGTAAGCTTCTAAAGTATTTACTTTAATTAAATTAAGTCTTAGTAATAGCTCTTTATTATAAACTAAAGATATAAGAAATTCTAGAGAACTATAAATAACTTTAAAAAATTTTTATAAATTATATAGCTTTAGTAGTAAGTTTCTTATTATAAAGAAATTAATTAATACTATATTAGCTAGAAAAAAAGAAAATTTAAAAGTATATTTATAAAAAATAAAATACTTAACTAATATTCTTATTTCTAGAAATATCTAGTTACTAGATAAATTTATAGCTAGTTTAGTATTAAGTAATCTATTTAAGAATTATAAGTAAATTATAGCTATAATTATATAGTAAATTTAATCTTCTAATAATCTAGTATTAGAAGATATCTTTATATAACTAATAAATAAAAAGTACTAGCTTAAAAATAATAAAATCTTTAATAAACTAAAAAATAAAGATATAGAAATATTTCTTAATATATCTAAATTTAATAAAAATAAAGGCCCTAAAGCTAAGTATCTATAGTATAATAAATCTAGCTATAAGAAAAATAAATATTAGATAAAATATTTATATCTAAAATTAAATAATAATAAAAAGAATAACTATAATAAGTGTAAAGCGCTGAGGCTTAGGTGGAGGATTACTAAGCTATATTATAAATAATACAGCCTAGTAAGCAGTCGGAAGGAGATAACTCTCTAGAAGAAAGAATAGGTAGGAGATTTAATAAAGAAAGACAAGAGGGGAGGTAAAAGATAGAATAAAGCTTTTATTAGCTTATATCCCGTTTATAAGTATTGCGCGTCTCATAGAACGAAACTACGGTGCTATCTAGAGCTCCTTATATATACTTATTCCTTATATAAGTAGATCCTTCTAGATATACCGTATTAGAAATCCAACAAGGGTGATTTATAAGAAATAAGATTCTAGCCCCAATCCTTATCCGTTTTATATAATTTTTATATCGTAATAACTGGAAATGATTGAACTTTTATAATATATAAAAGGAATTTTAGTAGGGGCTATACCCGTTTAGTTATTAGTTAGTGAAGTGGGGTGGCGAATTTTGCCACCTTGGTTTGCCACCGTGGTTTGCCACCGCAGTTTGCCACTGCTATAACTCCGAGATATATTCGTTATATACCTTAGATAGTATTCTGATACCTAAGGTAATATATTTATAAGCTACGCTTATATAAGCTTACTTATTAATATTTAACACACCCCCCTAAGCTTTTATAAGCGTTTTAAGGGATTTACAATCTCGATTTTATATCCGGTTTATTGTCCAATTTAGGACCGGTATATATGGGTAAATATAAGCAATTTAGTACCCTTATAATTGGACTTATAGTAAGCAATCTATTGTCCACTTATATATATAGATATAGGGTCTTCTTTTTAGTCTTTTATAAAGACTATTACTAGGACTTTATAAGGCCGATATTCTTTAAAAGTTCTTGCCATTTAGGACTATTAATTGGCTTAGTTAGTCCATCGGCAATAAGAGACTCGGTAGGAAAATAGCGAAGTTCTATTTCCCCTTTATTTATATAGTCCCTTATAAAGTGGTACCTTATATCAACGTGCTTAGTTCTGGCGTGATATAAGGGATTACCGGCTAGTTCTATAGCCGATTGGCTATCCGTGTATATATATTTAACCGGTTTAAATAGGCTTCTAATATAGGAAGGCATTTCTTTTAGAATATTCTTTATATAAAGAAGTTCTTTTACTGCCTCCTTATAAGCCATATACTCGGCCTCGCAGCTACTTATAGCTACGGTTTTTTGTAGTTTAGATAGCCAGCTTAGTGCTATTTTATTTTGGCCTTGTCCTATAGTAAATATATAACCCGAGGTCGATTTTCTAGTTAAATCACCCCCCCAATCCGAGTCACTATAGCCTTCTATAGATAGGGGTTCGGATTGATTAACTAGATCTAGTTTTAGGCTATAGTCCTGCGTTTCTTTTATATAGCCCCATAAATAACTAAGGGCTCTATAGTGTTCCGGTGCAGGAAATGCCATGAATCTAGCTAAGTAATTAACTGGATAAGCTAGATCCGGTCGGGTAAATATAGTTAAATATATAAGAGATCCTATTTCTTGTTGGTAGGCCTTTAGTAAGTCTTTAGTAGCTTCTTTTATAGGTCTTTCTAGAGATAGACCTAAGGGAAGAGGTATTTTCCTAGGTTTTACTCCAGTTTTATTAAATTTCTTAAGTATTTTATTAATAAAACCGTGTTGATTTAGCTCTAGGCCGCCTTTAGAATACTTAATTTCGACGCCTAGAATCTCCTTTGCTTTACTTAGGTCCGATACTTCTAGTTTAGCATCGGTAAGCTGTTTATATAGCTCCTTTAAATAGGCCTCCGATTGGGTAAATATAAGAATATCATCTACCCAAACGGCTAAGATAATAGGCTTATCTTTATTTATAAAGACAGCCGTATCACTTATTAGAGGGTTATAGCCGTATTTAACTAATATAGTAGTTAAATACTGCTGCCATTCCCTTGCTGATTGTTTTAAACCATATAGGGCTCGGTTTAATAAACAAACTAGTCCTTCCCCTTTATTAAAGCCATGTGGTTGCTCCATATAAACCGTATCTTTTAAGGGAGCATTAGGGAAGGCTTGTTTTATATCCCATTGGTAAATATACCAACCGAGGCGTGCCGTAATAACTAGTAAAAGCCGGTACGTTATAGGCTTAGTTGTATTAGCAAAAGTCTCTTTATAGTTAACTCCGAACTCTTGCATAAAGCCTTTAACTACCCATCTAGCTTTATGTTTAATATAAGTCCCATCGGCCTTGTATTTTTTAGTTAAAACCCAACGTCCTTTAAGAATAGGTACGTCTTTAGGTGGTTTAACTAATTGCCAACAATCGGCCTTAATTAGACCGTTATATTCATCCTGCATTGCCTTTAAATAAAGGTCTTTTTCGGGATGATTAAGGACCTCTTTATAGCTAGTAGGTATATATTCTTCCGGCTTAATATTATAAGCAGCCTCTAGTAAATCTTTATAGAAGCTCTCCCAGCTATTTTCTTCACTAGGATTTTCTTCTATATTATTATAAGGATCGGTAGTTAGATCCTCGTATAAATTGGGATATAAACCGTTATTTAATTGGTTATTTTCTGATTCTGGCTCGCTTTCTATAACTAATTCCTCGTCTATTATTAGGTCTTTATAGAACCTGTTTTCGAGGATTATAACGTCTCTTGCCCAGATAATTTTGGTAGTATTTGGGTCTAGTAGTTTATACTGATTCGAGCCGTAACCAATTAAATACCACTTGGTGGCCCTAGAGTCTAGTTTAGATACTAGCTCTTTAGGCTCTTTCTTATAACATGATGAGCCCCATACTTTAATATTTTCTAGGTTCGGCTTCCTTTTATAACGAGCTTCGAAGGGGGTTTGATAATTAATAGAACTATTAGGAGTTCTATTATATAAGTAGGTAGCAGCTAGAAGCGCCTCTCCCCAGTACTTCCTAGGAAGATTACTACTTATTAATAAGGCTCGTACCTTATTAAATAAGGTTCGATTTACCCGTTCGGCTTTTCCGTTCTGCTCTTTAGCGTACGGAGCCGAATAGGTTAATATAATACCCCTTTCTTTAGCTAAATTGTCTATTTCTTTTGACTTGAACTCGTTATCGAAATGGAGCCTCTTTACCTTATTATTAGACTGATTTTCAGCCCTAATAATAAAGTTCTTTAGGTAATTAGCAAGGGCTTCTCTAGACTTTAATAGCTCTAGTTCTAGATAACTAGTAGCATCATCTAGAAAGGTTAAGTAGTACCTAAAACCTCGTACGGTTATAGGCTTAATAGGACCGCCTATATCTAGATAAACGGTCTCTAAATAGTCCTTAGCTTTAGTACTAGGAACCTTGCTTATATTCCTAGTCATCTTAGACTTAATACAGACTTCACAGTCTTTTATTTTTAGACTATTATTATTTTCTAGGGCAGTTCCTTCTGTAACCTTAGGAAGGTGTTCGAGGGCTTTGTTTCCAATATGCCCGAGACGCTCATGCCAAATAGTATTATATACGGGCTTAATATTACCCGTAGTATCGTCCGGATACTTAGGATTTAGAATAGGTAAGCCGTTTATATAAATCCCCCTAGCAAATAACTTATTACTAGGGTAATAGATCTCGAATAAATTCGGCTTAAAATTAACCTTAAAGCCTTTCTCTACTATCTTAGTAAGAGAAAGTAGGTTAACTCCTATTTCCGGGACTAATAGAACGTCATTTATGCGGGCTTTTTTATTAGTGTTTGGGAAGTAGATATTTATATAACCTACTCCCTTAGCCTTAATTTGGCTATCGCCCTCGCCCCATTTAATAGCTATAGGAGTATTATTTAACTCCTTAAATAGATCCGGATAAGCACAAACGTGTGTAGTAGCTCCGGAATCTAGTATCCAAGGCTTACTATCCTTAGTATTAAGGATATATTCCTTAAGGGATTCTTTAGTTATAAGGCTCGATTCTAATTCAGAATCGTCTTCCTTATTATTATTATCCGTATTATTTACGGACTGCTTATTATGGCCGTTCTTTTTATTATTATCCGGCTTTAGATGCGGGTACTTTACCCAGCATTTATCTTTCTTATGGCCGGATTTATTGCACCACGGACACTTAGCTTTAGGGCCTTTATTTTTATTAAATTTAGACGTATTAAGGGACATTTCTACGTCTTTATCCTCCGGTTTATTAAAGGTTCTAGTGCCTTTAAGCCGGCGCCCCTCGTCCGTTAGTTGTGCAAAGATATCTTCTAATACTAGATTATTAGAAGATCGAATTTGCTGCGTAATTATAGCTACGGTTTGCTCGTAATCCTTAGATAGATTACTTAGTACTAAACCGGCTATAAACTTATCTGGCAACCGGATATCCCTAGAGATAAGGGTATTAGTTAAGCGTTTTATTTCTTGTAAATACGCTTCTAGATTCCCCTTTTTTCCGGCTAGCGTAGTGTTGATTAGTTCTTTTATAATAAGGAACTCGCTACTAAAGCCGTGCGGCTCGTAAAGGTTCTTTAAAGCCGTCCATAGTTCTCTAGGATCCCTTATACCTTTAGTTTGTAATAAAGGGCCGTCACCGAGGCTTAATTTAATTAAAGCGGATGCTTTAGAAGCTTGTTCAGCCTCGGTAGGACTTAGTTCGGTTGCCGTAGAGGTCATTATATTATAATAACCTTTTTCTATTAGAATAGATTCTATCCTGATAGACCATAAATCCCAGTTAGAGCTCCCTTGGAGCTTAGGGATTTTAAGTATAGAATCGGCCATTTTATAGATATATAAACCCCCTTATAACGGATCTAATTAAATGCTTAATTAGTCCTTTATAGAATGCCTTACGTCTTATATACTAGGAGTTCCCCCTTTTCCTAGAATGCGTAGGTCTTATATCTATTAGAATAGCTTCTTATCCTAAATCTCCTTAAAAGGATAGAGCTATAAAGTAATTTTATTAGCCTTATAATAGATTAAAGGCTAATAAGAATAAGTTGGCTAAGAGAAAAGATTTTCTCCTCGGCCTATTTAATAATAACTTTAGCACTATTTATAGGCAAAACGTAAGCCTTATAATAGTACTAAGTAATGCCGAAGTCTCGTTTATAACGGACTTAAGTTCGGCTTATAATAAATATTTTAGTCTTTAGGTCCAGGTATCCTAAGGCTAAATATAATTAATAACTTATTATTCTTAAGTCCCCTTAGGATTAGGACTTAGAATAATATACTCTAGGCCTTTTTATAAGGTCCTAGTAGGCTTAGGTCTTTATAATAAACTCTAAAGGTTTAAATAAAGCCTATAGCCTTTCGGGGGTTTTAGGGGTTTCTTATAAATTCTTCCTCTTTTCTTTTAAATATTTGATTGCTTTAATAGGTGGGAGACGCGCTATAAGGCTTATATTAACCACGCCGAGTTAATATCCTTATAACGTTAACGCCTATTAGTAAATGCCCGTTGCTAGTAGGTTCCCTTAGGGATTTTATACTACTAGTAACCGTATTTGCCCTAATTACTTAGGTACGGCCAGGCAGGGACTTTGTAGGCCACAAGCACCTATTAAAGAATAAAGTGGTTCCTATTTTCGGTAATCGTGTTGCCGGAATAGGTAATACTTTCTCTTAGAGTAATTTATCTCTTTAGTCCTCCGGGCTCATAACCTGTAAAGCGCTGAGGCTTAGGTGGAGGATTACTAAGCTATATTATAAATAATACAGCCTAGTAAGCAGTCGGAAGGAGATAACTCTCTAGAAGAAAGAATAGGTAGGAGATTTAATAAAGAAAGACAAGAGGGGAGGTAAAAGATAGAATAAAGCTTTTATTAGCTTATATCCCGTTTATAAGTATTGCGCGTCTCATAGAACGAAACTACGGTGCTATCTAGAGCTCCTTATATATACTTATTCCTTATATAAGTAGATCCTTCTAGATATACCGTATTAGAAATCCAACAAGGGTGATTTATAAGAAATAAGATTCTAGCCCCAATCCTTATCCGTTTTATATAATTTTTATATCGTAATAACTGGAAATGATTGAACTTTTATAATATATAAAAGGAATTTTAGTAGGGGCTATACCCGTTTAGTTATTAGTTAGTGAAGTGGGGTGGCGAATTTTGCTACCTTGGTTTGCCACCGTGGTTTGCCACCGCAGTTTGCCACTGCTATAACTCCGAGATATATTCGTTATATACCTTAGATAGTATTCTGATACCTAAGGTAATATATTTATAAGCTACGCTTATATAAGCTTACTTATTAATATTTAACAATAAGTAGTCTATAAATAATATAAATAATAATAAAAAAGATAATTTTAAATTAAAATTAAGTCTTATAACTAAAAAATTTCTTAAGAAATATATTTTTAATACTAAGAATAGTAAGCTTTAAATTCTAGATTCTAGAGCTACTATCTATATTTATACTTATTTAAATCTATTTAAGAAGTTAAATAATACTTTTATAACTATTAAATAAAGTAAGAGCGATAGCTAAATTAAAACTAAGAAAATAAATTATATAAATATCTATTTTTTAAATATAAATAAAAAAGCCTATATAAATAATATTCTATTAGTTTTAGAAATAGAAGTTAATCTATTTTCTTTTACTAAGATAGTAGAGAAAGGCTTTAAAATTAATTTTAAGCTAAATTTATTTAAAATTTATTATTCTAGTAATAAGTTATTTATTAAAAGAATTTATATAAATAGTTTATTTATTTTAAATTCTAAGTATCTAAACTACGCTATAGATAATATTAAGCCCGTATATAATATTATATAGTATAAGCGTCTCGGGTATATAAAAAATAAAGCCCTAGAATATCTTCTTAAGATTATAAAAGAAATTACTTTAGAAAATAATAATAGTCTAAAAATAAAAAACTATAAAGTCTATATTAAGTCTAAAATAACTAGAAATATAAATAAAATTTCTAGTACTAAAGCTAAGAACTATTTAGAGATTATTTATTTAAATATAAATAATTCTATTAAGTCTATAACTATATAAGGTTTTAGATATTATTTAATTTTTTTAGATAATACTACTAGTTATTTAAAACTAAAGCTATTAAAGTCTAGAGAAGCCCTTACTAATTATCTAAAAAGCTTTATTATTAAAGCTAAAAATTAGTCTAATAATAAAATAAAAAGACTCTATTTTAATAATAAATTTAAGTTAAAAGAAATAGATAACTTAGCTAAAGAAAAAAATATTATATTAATTTATTTAGTTCTATACGCTAAAGAGTAGAATAAAAAAGCTAAATAAATAAATAAAATTTTATTTAATAAAATATAAGTCTTATTAATAAATAGTAATTTTTTTAGAAAATACTAGAAAGAGACGCTTTTAGCCGCTATTTACTTATATAATAAAACTTTTAATAGTTTTATTAATTATTAAACCCCCTTTAAAGCTCGTTATAAAAGAAAGCTAAATCTAAAAAATATTAAAGTATAGAACTTATTATATTATAAAAAAGAGTCTAAAAAGCTAGTATCTAAACTAGACTCTAAAACTACTAAATAGTATTTAATTAGTTATAGCTTAAATTAGTATAAACTACTAGATCTAAATACTACTAAAATTATCTAGGCTAGAGACGTTATAATTTTTAAAAATAAATTTTATAAAGATCTAATAATAGATAAAGAATTAGTTATAGAAAATAAGCTAGAATTAAAAAATAATTAATTAAATAATAGTTTATATTTTAATTTATATAAGAATCTAACTACTAATTCTTATAATAATATAAAAGAAAATTCTAATAAAAAAAATAGCTAAAAAAGCTTCTATAAAGATTTACTAAAGATTACTTATAATATTAAGCTAAAAAAATATATATCTACTAACTATAAAAAAATTCTTAATTATTTTAAAAAAAATCTTTATTTAAAAATAATATAAAATAAATATAATAGTCTAATTAAGGCTAATTATTAGTAATTAGTTAAACTATTTAAAGACGTATCTATTCTTAAAAAATATTAGATTTTAACTAAAAAATATAAGGCCGATAGAACTTATATTAAATATAAAATTAAATAGATAGTTAAAGACTTTATATAAAAGTTTAGAGTTAACTATAAAAAGACTTTTACTAATACTATAAGGTCTATAATATATTAGTTTTTACTAGTTATTACGGCGTACCTCGACTAGTATATTTATTAATAAAATATAAAATAAGCCTTTTCTAATACTTTCTTAAAAAATATAGTTTATATAGAGTAACTATATAGCTTTAATAAAAAAAAGAACTAGTTTATTTATTAAACTAAGCTCTATATAGTTTAAAATAATTAGTAAGAAAATAGTAGTAGTATTTAACTATTATATTAGTTAAATATAATTATAATTTTTTAATAAGTAATATAGCTATTTTTATATATAAAGATAAATCTATTATTTTAGCTATTTAAATAGATAATATTCTTATATTTATTTAATTAGAGATTTATTTAAAGAAGCTATATAAATAGCTTACTAATACTAAACTAGAAGTATTAGATCTAAATAAAATAAAAAAAATTCTAAGCGTTAAAATTAAGTATTCTAAAAATAACCTAGAACTAAATTAATATAGTTTTATTAATAAAATACTTAAGAAATTTAATAAAACTAGAGTAAAACCTAGAAAAATATTTCTTTTCTTAGGTCTATTTTTAAAAAAATCTATAAAAGAAGCTTTTAAAGACTTATTAAAAATCTACTAATAAGAAATAAAGTCTCTTATATATTTAACTATATTTATTTAACTAAATCTAGCTTATTTAGTTAATTACTTAGTTAGATTTATAGTATTTTCTATACTAAAATACTATAAAGTTTTTAGTTATCTATAGAGTTATATAAAAGAAATATAAAATTATAGCCTAAAACTAAATCTAGTTAATTAATTTAAACCCCTATCTATAGAAAGCTATAGTAACTTAAATTAAAATAATAATTTAACTAGAAAATTAACCTTAAATTATATATTTATTATAAAATAAGACTAAAATAAAATAGTACTAAGCTAGCTATCTAAACTATAAAAAACTATAATTATAAATAGCTATAAAGCTAAGTATATAGCTTATAAAAAGATAATAAAAAAATTTCTTTATATAAAAAATATTCTTAAAGAAATATTTTTCTATATTAAAAACCTATTTAAATTAGTTAAATATATATATATAAATAGCTAATTAGCTATAGAACTAGCTAGTAATTTCTTATATTATACTAAAACTAAATACGTTAATATAAGATACTACTTTATAAAAAACTATATAAATAAAAAAAAATAAAATTTTAATATTTTTTTTATTAAGTCTCTTATTATTAATAAATTAACTAAGCTAATTAATAGTTTTAAATAGTAAAAACTTTTAAAGAATATTAGCCTTATAAAGTTCTAATAATAATCTTTATAAAAAATTAAAAAGAAAACTCTATATCTATATATATAAGTAAATAATAGATTACTTACTATAAATTTAATTATAAGAGTATTAAATTATTTATATCTATCTATATATTAGTTCTAAATTATATAATAAATTAAATATAAAATTAAAATTATAAATTTCTTATAATGCTTATAAAAGCTTAGAAGAATATATTAAATATTAATAAATAAATTTATATAAGTATAGCTTATTAATATTTTATCTTAAATATTAGAATACTATCTAAGATATATAATAAATATATCTTAGAGTTATAGTAGTAGTAAACTATAGTAGTAAACTATAATAATAAACTAAAATAATAAAATTTACTACTCTACTTTACTAACTAATAACTAAATAGATATAGTTTCTACTAAAATTTCTTTTATATATTATAAAAGTTTAATTATTTCTAGTTATTATAATATAAAAATTATATAAAATAAATAAAAATTAAGATTAGAATCTTATTTCTTATAAATTATTCTTATTAGATTTCTAATATAGTATATTTAGAAAAATCTACTTATAAGAAATAAATATATATAAAAAGCTTTAAATAATACTATAATTTTATTTTTTAAAGACGCGTAATACTAAAAAATAAAATATAAGCTAATAAAAATTTTATTTTATTTTTATCTTTTTTTTTTTTTATTAAATCTTCTATTTATTTATTTTTTTAGAGAGTTATTTTTTTTTAACTATTTACTAGACTTTATTATTTATATAATATAGCTTAGTAATTCTTTACCTAAGTCTTAGTACTTTATACTTATAAATAAAATATAAGTTAATAAAAGCTTTATTTTATTTTTTATCTTCTCTTTTATTTTTTTTATTAAATCTTTTATTTATTTATTTTTTAGAGAGTTATTTTCTTTTAACTACTTACTAAATTTTATTATTTATATAATATAGTTTAGTAATTCTCTACTTAAGTCTTAGCGCTTTATATTTCTAAAATTTATAAAAAATAAAATAATAATAAAAAAGCTTATAAATAGCTTATATAATATTATAATTAGCTATCTTACTATATATTTTAATATATAAATATTTATAAGAGATAAAGCTAAAATCTCTAAATTTTAAAATAAAAATAATAGAGATTTTATATATATTCTAATAAAATATTAGTTTATTAAAATTAAATATTAGTTTACTAAAATTAGATATTAGAAATATTTATAGATATAAATATTTTTAATATCTAATTTTATATTATAAATAGGGGTTAGATAAAGGCGTATAGGTCTTAATAAAATTTTTATTACCTAGCTTAGTTAAGCTTAAGGCTTTACGAGTTAGAAAGTTTTTAAATAGGCTTAGAAATTTTAGAAATAAAAATAGTTAAATTACTTACTTAAAGAACTAATCTAGTAAAAAAATAAAAAAACTTATATATATAGCTAGCTAAAACTTAAATAGAGATCTATTTAACTATAAATATAAATCTTAATCTTAACTTAATTAAAAGCGGGGCTAAAATACGCTTTTATTAGTTCGCGGATCTCTAGATTATTATATTTATAATTAGAATTAATAATTAAATTTTAAGTCTATATTTTAGCTTTAAAATTCTAATTTAAACGCTTTATTTAGTCTCGGGCATCTCTTTAGGTAGTTTAAACGTATTACTAAATAATTCTTAAATAAATAATACTAGTACTAGTATTTCTTAGTAAAAGTTACTTAGTAACTAGACTAGTTTCTTATTTAAAAATTTTATTTTATTTTAAGGGGTCGGTCTCTAGATAAATATAGAATACTTAGAGAATAGGTCTAGCTTAGATTCTTAGGCCTATCTACTAGGCTAGATATAGCCTAGTACGGGCTTTATTTCTTAGTTTATCTAGCTTCTCGGCTATAAAGTTTATAGATTTAGCCTAAATTTAAAAAGGCTAGGCTATAGACTTTTAGTAGAGAATATTTTAAATAATTTAGCTTATTTAAATTCTTAGTTAGGGGTCTTATTTCTTAGTAATTCTAGAACGAAGTATTATTTATAATATTTTAATAAACTAATATCTAATTTTAATAAACTAATATTTATTATTTAATTAAGTAGTTTTAGTATATATCTAGATTAGCGTCTTAGTAAAAAATACTAAAATCGTGTAACTATTATATAGCGTATATAGAAGCGTATATTATAGTAAATAGTTACTATAATATTATAAAACTTTTTTCTCTACTAAAATAAGATATTTTAAATTATTTAATAAAGTTATATTAAAACCGTATAAATATATATTATAGTATATTACTAAAATCTTTATATATAATAAATCGCTATAAAGTTTTTATATAGAATAGAGTTTTACTAAGCGTAAATTATCTTTTATTATCTATTACTATAATTTTAATATAGAGCCGGCTAGTAACGTTAAACGTAAATATAATTAATACTAATTAATATATATATTTAACTATATTTACCTATCTTATAACGACTAATTAGTATATTAACTACTAATATAAGTAGCGTTTCTACTATTATAAATAGCTTAAATAATATTTTAAAAAGCTCTATATACGCGAAAAAATATTTTTTAAGTAAAATTAGTATTATTCTAAAATAGATAACTCTAGCTATAAAATTAATATATAATATTAATATAGCCACCGCCTTCTTTAATAAAATATTTAATACTAATAATAAAACTAATAATAATAATTTAATATTTTTTATTTTATTTTTTAAGGCTATCTACTCTTCTCTCGTCGCGGTAAAATAAATATTAAATAGCTAGGTATAAGCTTATAGCTACATCTATTATATACTTTACTTAAAGAAAATATAATAATAATATAAAAAAAAATACTAAGAAGTAGAGAGCTTTATTATAATATAATATATAAATATATATTTACTATAATTAAATATAAAATAACTTAAAAAGACTATAGCTATCTCTATTATATATTAATTACGCGCGTAGATAATAGTAATAAGTAAAAAATTACTATATCTATTATAAACTATATTAAAACTATACGTATTACTCTATTAACTAACCCGCTATTATATAATATTATTATTACTTATAATACGTCTTTTAATTCTTTTATATATTCTACTTACTATAAGCGTATGCTAGAGATTATAGTAAAAATTTATAAGCTTACTAATTAAAGTACGCTATTAAAGCATATATAAAATATTATTACTAATAATATAGCTCTTAACGCCTCTTATATTACTATCTAAGATATTAAATATAAAAAGTAGTAGTATAAACTTAAGCGCTTATAAAGCTAGACTTTTATTTAAATACTTTTTAATAAGCTAAAAGATAACTTTAACTAGTTTATCTATTATACTCTTAATAACTAATAATAGCTTAATACGCTTTTTTTTATATATAAGATAAGTCTTTAGATACTAAAGCGCTAGTACGATATTATTCTTCTTAACTATATATATAAAACTAATATATATAAAATACTACTTTTATATATTATTAGTATTAATTATATAAGTAGTAGTTTTACTATTAGCTTTTATTTTATTATATATAAAAACAAGAATATCTACTTTATAGTTATTAAATTTTTTAAATAAGTTTTTAGTAATAATCTTACTCTAGGCGTATTTATTACTAATAAGAAGTAAGTATTAAAAAATATTTTTACTATTTATTTCTCTTTATTTATATAGCTTTTTTATACTTAGTACGTTTATACTAATATATTTAAGTACGTATATAAGGTTTAAATTATATATAATAGCTAAAGATCTAAATTTTAAGAGTAGTAGTAGTAGCTATATAAAGCGTTTATAAGCTATTAGAAAAAAATAATATATATTATTATATAAGAAAATTTTATTAGCTATTAGTAAAAACTTTATATTAATTATAACTTATAGAAGAGCCTTCTTAGCTATATTCGTAAAAAATAGAAGCCTTATAAAAAGTAGTAGTATATAATATAAATAAACTATTATTATTATTATAATAACTTCGTTATTTTACGGCTTAAGGGTACTTATTATTATTTTAAAAGTTATTTATTTATTTTATTCGGTAATCTTTTAAAGATTAAGATTAATATTATAATATATATTTATATATAGTTTATAGTACTAAAGATACGTTATATAAAGTAGTATTTACGCTAGCTATAAAAAACTACGAGTAAGATACTATTTAATAATAATATTAAAAGAAAAATATTATATAAAATACTATAGCTATTTTTATATTAGACTTATTTTTTTTACTAGTAAGAGAACTATAATAGCTTTTATAATATTAAAAGCTATATTTATACTAATAACTTCTAAATAACGTATAGCTTATTTTACTATTATTATATACGTTACTAGCTTAATTATAACCTTAGCTAGTAATTCTAATTAGATAATATTAACTTTTAGTAACTTCTTCGCCTAAATAAAGCTTAAGAAGGTATTAAATATATAAATATAATAAATAAGCTATTTACTCTAATAATATAACTAGAAGCCTCGCTAAAGTCTTTTTTAAACTTTTATAGATATATCTATAATTTTTAAGTAGCTTATATATGCGATAGACTAAAATAGAATAATACTATTTATAAAAAACTTTTATAATACGAGGTAATTACGAGCTAGTAAATAGCTATAATAAATAAAATAAAGAAAATAGTAAAACTATTTAAAAAGAAATAAATAGCTTCTATAGCTATAATACTAATACTAATATAAAAAACTATATTTATAGTCTTTATTATATCTTTTATATTAATAATAGCTAATATACTATAGCTAATTTATATTTCTTTAGCTAATAAGTTTTTTTTAGCGTTACTATTAAATAAGTCTTCTTTAGTACTACTACTAAATAAGTTTTTTTTATTACTAATACTTCTATTACTAATATTTTTTTTAGTATAATAGCCGCCTAAATAATAGTCTTAATACTAGGCTAAATAACTAAAATATAAGAGAGGCCGGCTACTAAATAAAAAAAATACTAAGCTACGTAAAAAGCTATAAAAAATTATTTTAATAATAGTAAGTTTATTTAGACTACTAGTAATAACGCTAGTAATAATATTATTACTAGTAATAATACTACTACTAGTAATAAAACTACTAGTAATAAAGCTACTAGTAATAAGGCTAGTAATAAGACTAGTAATAAGACTAATAATAAGACTAAAAGTAGTTTAAATAATATATAAAATATAAATAAAAGTATTTATACTTAGATTAGCGTAGAATAGATATAGAAGAATTATTTTAATTAATTTTATATAAAAAAAAGACTTTTAGAGACTTCTAAAGTCTATAAAAAATAAAATAATAATAAAAGAGCTTATAAATAGCTTATATAATATTACGATTAGCCGCCTTACTATATATTTTAATATATAGATATTTATAAAAGATAAAACTAAAATCTCTAAATTTTAGAGTAAAAATAATAGAAATTTTATATATATTCTAATAAGATATTAGTTTATCGAAATTAGATATTAGTTTATTAAAATTAAGTATTAGAAATATCTATATCTACCTATATCTATTTTAATAATTATTTTATTTAATTTTAAGTTTTAAATTTTTTTTATTTTATATATTTTTATATTAAATATTTTAGTTATAATAGATTTTAATTTATAATAAATATTAATTATAATTTAAATATTATTAATAAAATTTTTTTAAAATTTTTTAATATTTTATATTTTATTTTAAAGATTTAATTACTATAATCTTTTAGTATTTTTATATAATTTTTAAAAACTAAAGTACTAATATTATTTTATTTAATAGTTTATATTTTAAGTTTTATATATATAGTTTAGATATTTTAGGCGTCTACTCTAGGCTTTATTTAAGAAGGCTCCGCCGATTTAAACTTCCGCTATGTCCCATGCGATCCATGAGGCCAAGAGACGGTAATAGCGTTATGCCCCACCTTTCCCGCTGAGGACATGTGTACCTAAACTATTTACACGACCTCCCCATCCGCTCCTTCAATCCGCCACTCCATCCATCGTTTTGAGCAACCATGGCTGCTGACGCTTATCCCCGTCCTGATTTCCAGCGTACTAGTCTCCATTGGCAGTCTCTCAATGGCCCTTGGGATTTCATTTTCGATGATGACGATGTCGGCCTGTCCGAGCAATGGCAGCTCAAAGGCCTCCCTGAAAGCGTCACTGTCACTGGTGCTGCATCTTCCAAACCAGCTTACGAGTCTGAGAACGAATCAATCACCGCCAAGATTGCTGCCAACACCCAGAACTTGATCAAAGATAACCTGGCCTTCCGGTCATCTAGCTCCACCACCAACAAGAAGCGTCAGATTCAGGTTCCCTACGTCTTCCAGTGCCCGGCCTCCGGCATCAACGAGCGCGGTGACCATGAAGTCCTTTGGTACCAACGTCCCCTTTCTGATCCCCGCTCCGCCGAGCAGAAGAACAGGCGCGACCGGGTCATCCTCAGGTTCGGTGCAGTCGATTATGACGCCAAGGTCTGGCTGGATGGTCACTTTGTCGGGGGCCACCGCGGGGGTCACGTACCTTTCGAACTGGACATCACCGACTCTTTGGACTCGAGTCCGCCTGAGCCCTTGAGGCTAACACTCCGCGTCTATGATTCCGCATACGACTTGACGCAACCCCGCGGAAAACAATACTGGGGCGCTAAACCGGAGAGTATATTCTACACTCCTTCTGGCGGCATCTGGCAGCCTGTCTGGCTCGAGACTGTCCCATCTGCCAGATTGGCGGATAGCAGCTTTGGTACCGTCTTACGCTCCAACGACATTGAGAGCGGAGACCTTAATGCCCATATTGCGTTGCTAGGTCGCAAGGTCGGCCATAAGTACAGCATCGAGGTTGAGGCAAGTTTTGCGGGCATTCCCGTCGCCAAATCACCCAAGAAGGATCTTCCAAAGGACAAGAATCACATGAAGCTGGATCTGAACCTGCGTCTGTCTCAGGAGCAACTGTCTAGTCTCCCCGATGCAGTGCGCGAAGCAGCACCACTGGGAAACGACCGATGTTGGCGGAACAGCCTGGCACTGTGGTCACCCGACTTTCCTCAACTGTACGACTTGAAACTGCGGCTTTTTGACGTCTCTGGTAAGCTTCTGGATGAAGTGAAGACTACCACTGGGATGCGTTCTTTGAACTGGACGCGTGGGGATGGTGCACTGCATCTCAACGACCGGCCGATCTTCCAAGCGATGGTGCTTGACCAGGGATACTGGCCTGAGACTTTCATGACACCGCCCTCTCAGGAGCATCTTAAAGCGGACATTGAACTCACCAAGAGGATGGGTTTCAATGGTTGTAGGAAACACCAGAAGGTGGAAGATCCTGTCTTCCTTTACTGGGCTGATAGACTCGGCTTCATTGTATGGGGCGAGATGGGCAATGCCTACCAGTTCAGCCAGGAGTATGTAGAGCGCTTCAACCAGGAATGGATTGAAGCGGTCAAGAGAGACATCAACCATCCATCAATCATTACTTGGACCCCGGTTAATGAAAGCTGGGCATACACATCCCTTAAAGACAACATTGAACAGCGGAACCACATCCGAGCTCTCTACTACCTGACCAAGTAAGCCAGCAGCTACCATGTCGCAATACACACATGCTGACTCATTTCCAGGACTCTCGATCCCACCAGGCCCATCAACGACAACTGCGGTTGGGAGCATGTGTGCACTGACCTCACGACTTACCATGATTACAGTGACGCCCCTGCTTTGGCAGAAACCTGCTCGACTCTGCAGGGTATCTTAGGTCCAAAGGCAGGCCGGCCTATGTTCGTTGAGCCCATTCAAGGTTTAGATCCGGGTGCAGAGCATCGCCCTGGAGCAGTTGTGTTGAACACCGAGTTTGGAGGCGTCAACATTGCTCCTGCCACAGGCAATTCCGCCGATGAATGGGGTTACACGACTGCAAGCGATCCCGATGACTTGCTTCAGAGGATTGATCGTTTGATGCGTGCTGTTGTCCAAGGCGGCCACTCTAGTGGTTTTGTATGGACTCAACTGTAAGTCGCCGCAGCATTCATGAGATAATCAGAGGCTAACAGGTGTCTCCAGGGCGGATATCGAACAAGAGACCAACGGTCTTTACTCTTTCGACCGCAAAGAAAAGCTTAGTGCAGCGAAGGTGAAAGGCGTATTGGATGAAGTTCTCAGAGTCTTTTACAGCAGCAGAGGCTTCTAGCTTAGTAACCATTGTCACTCTTAACGTAGATAAGACGGGAAATTCAAGATGTCGGCCGCTACGTTTCACTGCTCTATTTGAACGTATGGTCAACTGCAACATCAATCCTATTTTCATAGAATTTGCGGGGCAAGGATGGTGGGCCACTTGCTGTGGGCTACCTCAGTCATGGGATATATACCCTCTTACTCGAGACGAGAGTGTTTAATCGCCCAGCCGTACCTGAATTCGGAACATCGAAAACCCACGTCGAAGATTTTTTAGAGCTCTATATATAATTTACAGGTCCACCAAAAGGCAATAAGTCGTAGACGTGATCCGGGAGAGGCTATATAATATTGTCCGTAGTTTTCGTTGTAGCTATCTCGACCGATACAACGCATTCTATCCGCGAGTCGCAGTCTGAACTGGAGAATACCAAACGCATCTTACAATAAACTACGCATGTGTAGATGAGGTATATGGTCAAGACCCTGGCGTTGCTGGCGTAGCACACTAAATCGATATTCTCGTGTGGGATAATCTGGTTGGCACATCCCTCATAGCTTTATACATATGTAACTCTTCACTATCACCAAGTTGAATTTGGAATATTGCGGCCGCCTTCTTATTAGATCCAGAATCTAATGGACTCATTCCCTGGGAATTGAAATCATTTCTTAAAAATTTCTATCTTCAGGGTGCAACTACCATATGAAATGCGTATAGTACACCTGCGCTTCTAAGCGCGACCCTCACCCCAACCAGCGCTCGAGTTTATACAGATATGCAGCAAATGACGGGCGCTCAAATTACCTCCACTTCTCAAGTCCCCACCCACCGGTTTAACCCAAAAGCATCCGACGTGGGTCCTCGATAAATTCCTTGACCTGTTTGATTTCTTAGCAAAATGTGATCTGGCTCCCCTAGAATACGAAGTGACGTACCTTGACCAGGAAAGTGACGGCTTCCCTTCCATCAAGCAGGCGGTGGTCGTAGGTAAGAGCGAGATACATCATGGGGCGGATTTCGACCTTTCCATTGACGGCTACGGGCCTCTCCTTGATGGCGTGGAGACCCAGCACAGCTAAGACACGTCAGAATCAGACGCAGAAAAAGGAGTCGCCAAGAGGAATCTTACCCGTCTGAGGCAGGTTGATGATGGGAGTACCGTAAAGCGAGCCGAAGACACCACCCTGAAACATCATTAGTTACAAGTCCGTCCACAGAGCCAAGACACTTACGTTGCTGATGGTGAAAGTTCCTCCAGCCATATCCTCAATGGTCAGTTTGTTGTCGCGAGCCTTCTTGCCCAGATCCGCAATAGCCTTCTCAACACCAATCATATCCATAGCCTCAGCGTTGCGAACAACGGGAGTGACAAGACCCTTCTCAGTAGCGACAGCAACGCTGATGTCGACATAATCACGGTAGACAATGGTGTCGCCACCATTAGGGCCCTCAATGGAAGCATTGACAGCAGGAACTTCCTTCATGGCGAGCACACAAGCGCGGGAGAAAGCGCTCATGAAGCCAAGCTTGACACCAGACTTCTTCAGAACGTCATCCTTGTAGAGTTTCCGGAGTTCCATCAAAGAGGACATGTCAACCTCGTTGAAGGTGGTAAGTGAGGCGGCGGTGTTCTGAGACTGCTTGAGACGCTCGGCAATGCGCAGACGCATGCGGTTCATCTTGACCTTGAATCAAGTCAGCTCAGCGGCATAGCACCGGTAGAAAGCCAAAACCTACACGACGCTCTTCACGGTTGCCGAAGGGAGATTCGGTCTTCCTAGGCTGATCCTCCTTCGGCGCAGACTTCTTCTCCTGCTGAGGGGGAGGCTGAGACTTGGACTCCTGCTTAGGAGGTTCGGGAGCCTTTTCCTTTGGCTGCTCGGGTTGCGAAGCAGTCTCTTGCTCCTTAGGGGCAGGCTCCTTGGGTTCCTCTTTGGCAGGCTCATCCTTCTTGCCCTCTGCAGGCGCGCCGCCGAGTTCGAGCTTGACCAGATCCTGGCCGACGGTGACGGTGTCTTCCTCCTTGACCAGCAGCTCGGCGATGGTACCAGCCTCGGGAGCATTGACAGAGACATCGATCTTGTCGGTCTCAATAGTAGCAATCTCCTCGTCCAGCTCGACGTAGTCGCCGACACCTTTGCTGAACTGTTTTAGGGTACCCTCGGTGATGGACTCGGCCATCTCGGGAACCTTGACGATCTTGGAGGCATAGGTGCGGTACTGCGGAAAGAGCAAGGTAGGGAGGCGCTGAGAGCTGCGCGGGTAGGCGGCAGCGAAGCGCACCGAAGTGCTGAGGACGCGGCGAAACGACATGGAGGGCAGCGAGGCGCAAGCGGGACGAGAACTGACACAGCTCTTTCACGATAAGTATGTGGGGGAATTCATTAAGGGACGGAACCGACTGACCAGTGAGCACGAGAACCAGCGCTGCAGCCGAGCGGGTGCGGGATAGCAGGAAGGGAGCGAGGAGGAAGGAGGTGATGGGAGGATGAAGAAATGCCGCTCTCTGCTTGGGCCTGTCACTTGCGCACAAGGCCTGTGACGAAGGTCAGACCCGCTTAGCCTTCCCGAGGTGAGTGCGTCTTTCCCCGGTACGTCCCGTGCTGCGACGCCAAGCCAGCAACTTCATCCGTCGAGTACGCCGGCCGCTGCACCGCTCTCCACCGCGCCCCGCCGCCGCTCACGCATCACACCTCATAATCGCAGCTGCTGAAGCTCCTCGCCGCGGCCGCGCGATCGAAGCAACCATGGCGAGCAACAAGGCCGTCGTGCTGTGCGCATCCCGCCCGCCCGAACAAACCACGAGCTCCACTGACACCCGGCCAGCTCCCTCTACCGACGCTCCCTGAAGCTCGCCCTCGACTGGGCCGTCCACCGCTACGTGTGGAGGGGCCAGGCGCTCTATATCCGATCGCTCTTCGAGGCCAACAAGCATGTCGTCGAGCCCCGCCAACAGAGGGTACGCTCCTCTCCGTTGCCCTGACGCGCGCACAATGCTCATGCCATTCGCAGAAATTGATCCAAGAGACCGAGGCTTTACTAGAGAAATGGAAGCATCCTGACCCGTACAGGCCACCTGAGGCCCCTGGCGGTACGTAGCCTCTGTTGCTGCCAATGCCACAACAAATGCTGACTGTCGCAGGCTCGAAGTACGAGCGCAACCTGCCGACACCTATTCTCGATCGTAAGCCAATCCCCCTTTTTAATGCATGTTGTGCTACGCTGATTTTACTTGCAGCTCCTCCTCACATGACCCTTTGAAAGGCGTATTGGGAGAGCGCGGGTTTACTTGGTGGTTCTGTGTATTCTATATCGGCCGCACGAGCCAATCGCAGATGGTGTATTTGTTATTGGTGGAGAGACTTCATGAAAATCATGAGTGCTATCATTGGAGGGTCTTTGACGGCTGAAGGATCTAGGTGCCTCCAGGAAACCATCTGGAACATCCTGGCAAGCACGGCTGTCTAGACGAGCCAATCAACGGCCCAATTCTGTAATTGGCCTATGGCTTAGATTTCTGTTTAGTGCATCAATTGCTTCCAAAGCCCGCATAATACTGTTACGTTGCGCACCCGAAATTATTCGCCCATCTTGAAAATCCGTCCCTTCCAATGTTCGCTGGTTGCGTTGTGACTGCGCGTCTCATACGCGTCAAGCCGTTCATATGCAGATGGGACGACCATCAGCCGCAAACCCTCATATGCAGCTTCTTCTCCACGTGCCTCCCAGCGCCCCTCCAAAAGCTTTCCCATACAGTTATGACGACCGTCAGCCCATCTCTTCAATCGCCTTCCCCAGAATTGAAGCCAGAAACCGCTCGCTAAGCCCCGGTGTCCGGTGGGGCTCTGCACTATCAAGTCCTCGCACGTACAAGATATGGCAGATCACGCAAAATGGAGAAACCATGTGAAATATAATCGACTCGTCAGATTTGATCCATACCCATGGATGTAATGTACAGCACCTGCCCTATTGCAGTACTCAAAGCCGTAGCCGTGAAACCCAGAACCCATGCCGAAACCCCATTATCGTTAAAAACAAACCGCCAAACCCGCGCCTGAAAAAGCAGAAGCAGAAGCATCGAATGGCTTACAGCTCTTGGCTGGGACCACCCTTGCCAGCCTTAGCGGTCTTCTTAGGAAGAAGGTCTAGAATCGGAATTAGTGGTTGATACGGGCGAACCGGACACGAGTTAGAACTTACTCTGGTGAATGTTGGGCAGAACACCACCCTGGGCAATGGTGACGTGGCCGAGCAGCTTGTTCAATTCCTCATCATTGCGGATGGCGAGCTGGAGATGACGAGGAATGATACGGGTCTTCTTGTTATCGCGAGCAGCGTTACCAGCAAGCTCGAGGATTTCAGCAGCGAGGTATTCAAGGACAGCGGCGAGGTAGACGGGGGCACCTGAGTTGAGTCAGAAATGAAAATCAATCACTGAAGTGGATGACTCACCGGCACCGACACGCTGAGCGTAGTTGCCCTTCCTCAGGAGACGGTGAACACGACCGACGGGGAAAGCGAGACCGGCCTTGGAGGAGCGGCTGAGAAAGTCAGAAACAGCTCGGAATCGGAAGCGCGTAGAAAAGACGCGTCAAATGCGCAAGACGCAGGAAACGCGTCTTTGAAAACCCAGACAGCGCCTAGAACGAAAGAAAACTTACGACTGCGCGTTGGACTTGCTGCCAGAGGCCTTGCCACCAGACTTGCCACCAGTCATTTTTGCGGTTGGAGTTGTTAGGCGGTTTGGGTTGAGAAGTTAGAATGCGGAGTCGTAGAACGACGGCGTGGTGCGGCAATAAGTCGAGCGTAATGAGATGGAGAGTGGATGAGGGATGGGAGACGGGCGGCGCGGGCAACTTATATGAGGGAGCGTCGCGTTTTAGCGATCACTCGGGCAGTGACGAGCGCTTCGGCGGGGCGCGGCACACCAGTCGCGCAGCCGCGCCCGCCGGATAAGCGAGCGTAATTTTCATTTGCGGTCTAGCGTATCACGCCCCGCACGGACCTCACAACAAGCGGCGGGTCGACGCGACATGCTCTTGCCCGATCACTCGCGGCCTTTAAGTATCGAGCCCACCCGCGCAATACATCTCCATCTCCGTTTCTCCATCCACCACCCATAACGCTCCATCGCGCCGTCGCACGCAACTCATCTGCTCACCTCGACTCTACAACTTCTTCGACTTTTTCCGCAGCTTCAGCTCAGTCCACCAAAATGCCCCCCAAGGCCCAGAAGACTCCCGCTACCGGTGGCAAGGCCCCGGCCGGCAAGGCTCCCGCTGAGAAGAAGGAGGCTGGCAAGAAGACCGCCGCTCCTTCTGGCGACAAGAAGAAGCGCACCAAGTCTAGGAAGGAGACCTACTCCTCCTACATCTACAAGGGTGAGTCGCGCATCTTTTTCGCGCTTTTGCGCGCGCGCGCGCCATTCCGCGGCGAACTCCTTACTGAAGCGCCTCGCCTTTTAGTCCTGAAGCAGGTCCACCCTGACACCGGTATCTCCAACCGCGCCATGTCCATCCTCAACTCCTTCGTCAACGACATCTTCGAGCGCGTCGCTACCGAGGCATCTAAGCTTGCCGCTTACAACAAGAAGTCGACCATCTCCTCCCGCGAGATTCAGACCTCGTAAACTCCCCGCCTCCCCGCGCAACTTGCAGCATGCTGACTTTCCTTGTAGTGTTAGGCTTATCCTCCCCGGTGAGCTGGCTAAGCACGCCGTTTCGGAAGGAACCAAGGCGGTCACCAAGTACTCCTCTTCCACCAAATAGGTTACTTCATCTTCGAGATGCGGTGTTTCAGGGTTGACTTAGGTGGCGATGTTCCCTGATTTTCAAGCTCACATCAGGGCGGATCGGTTTGGGGACGGTGTTCATGGGTTTTTAATGCGATCATGGGATGGCTTCATTTTTTTTTCCAGGCCGGGTTTGGCTCTACGGACTCATGGTTTTCAGATATCACTGCGCTTGTACATTACGGTCCTCCGAGGCAAGCAGTCCGAAAGGAATCGGTACTTCAGAATTTTTCGTGTTTTCTGTATGGTGTACCCATATTTAATCGAGATTGCTGACAGAACTTCGCGTATAGACGGACCTTGATGGAGCTGCCATTGTAAGGGAACATTCTGGATACGATATACCCTTTCCGGAACCCGGACCGCGGTTTTCGCCTCGATTCAAATTCGGCACGTAACCATTGATTTAAGACGAGGGAACCCAGAAAAAGTAGAGGCTGTGTAAAGAGTAGATTGCACTGTCTAATACCATGGTATCCCGGCGAAGGAGGCCTGATTAAACGCCTACAAGAATGTTCGAATCATTGCAAACCTTCGTCTTCATCGTCAAATGCTTCCACCTCATCAATAGCACCTTCGCGCTCTTGGCCGCCACGGATGATTGGTTCCGAATCAGCAACGTGGATTACGGGTTTTCCATGCACCTCTGCCACCGCCTTTCTCCAATTCTGCCAATCCGTTTCATCTCGAATCAAAAACGCAATGAGCATTGACGGGTCCATCTCTTTCACGTGAAGGCGTCGCAAGCGACGTGTATGACACGAGTCTATGTCTTCCTGTGTGTAGTCTGAGAGATCGGAGTGAAGAGGGAGGAAAGGCCGAGTGGTGTGCGGATCCAAGTAGAAGAAATAAGAGCCCTGTGTGCCAACGAAATAGTGAGAAGCGGATGGGCGGCCCCTGAAACTGTCAGCCACTGAACCTAGAGAGAACGTAATTTGCAGGCCTACCCAGCGATACCTATCGACTGAGATAATTGTAATGATGCCTTCAGAGCTTCCCAATACACTGGGGTTACGCGGTCGATACCCAGTCTAATGCCGACCAGTACAAGAGTCGGATGGAAGGTGTTGTTTGCATCCTTTGCCACCTTCATGAAGCTGTCCTCGTAGACGTCGGAACCGTCGCCAGTTATATAAACGCGGAGCCCGGCGTCCTCGTACCCGTTCGAGAGGGCCCTGTCTTGCTTTCAGTCCAGATGACGCGAGGAGTACGGACTAAGACATACTGTATGCACCTCGCGGTGGCCGAAGGACCGAACCATTCACCGGGGTGCTTTCCGCATGCCACTGCGCCGTGCTCGACAAACCGGTGAATTGAGAAAGGCGCTTTTGGATCGTCGGCAAATAGCGACAGAATGCGCCGCTCACCTTGCGAATCTTGACCTCTCCTCCAAGCTGCATATGTCAGAATGGGTCGAATGACGTGAGGTAGCGAGGTTGCATACCTCTGCCCAGGCGAAGCACCTGCAAGGCGTTTGCCAGGAGGCTTTGTCCGGATCTGATCATACAGCCCCAACCAGTGTCTGAGGAAAAGCCACCCTGATTACTTATTTGGTTTCTGAGACGTACACTGAAACTCATGGCCGTGGTAGCGTTCGGATCCTGGGATTTCGGTATGGCAGCAAAGTTGGAGCGATAAGTTATCCACACGCGGGCTTCGAAATCATCCAAGAACGGCGATGGCCAACCCCCGTTAGCATCTGAGTCTGAAGCATCGTCGACTGTCGGGAGACTGTCATCTTCGCTGCTATTCTGGCTAGTGCGGTCACCGGTGGCTGAGCGGGACGAGGCGGTGGAGCCGTGCGATACAGATAGCGGTTGAGATGGTGTGGGGGCGGGGTCGTCTTTGAAAGAAGGGGCGAAGGGCTTGGACTCGTAGGCTTGTCCGAGGCACCATATAGGGGAGGCTTCTTCGTTTCTGGGGAGCGGGTCCCAGAAGTACTGAACGAGGCGCTTGCTGTAGCGGCCGATATCGACGTTGGCCATGACGAAGGACTGACGGTTTCAGCGCATCGGCATACCCAGCGAAAGCGGAGGAGGGGTATGCGATGGGGAGAGGAAAGCGTTGAGCGATGCGCGCGGACGGTGAGGCTGCTGTGTCGTGGAAGTGGATGCGATGGAGGTGACAGCGGCGCATGCGTAGACAGCTGACCCCAGGGCGAGCCCTCAGATGGCGGGGAAGGACACGCGCCTTGCCGCTCGCCGCCGGTGCCTGGTCTGCTGGCGCTGCGACAGCTCGCGCACAAACCTATTGTAAGCGTGACCACAGCTTCTGCTACGGCCACAACAGTACTTACAAGGACTCTCGCCTCGCTCAACAAGCGTCATCTGCTGATTGCTCGCAGCGGGCTGGTGGCTGCTGAGATGAGTGGGCGCAATGCGGCGAGTCATGCAAGATAAGATAAACAGCGCCAAGGGCCGGGCTCGCAGCTCCCGAGCACCTCGCTGCTTCTTCGTCCCTCCCACAATCTGCACCCCGCCACCCTAATTCTCTGCACATGGCCAACCACGCGCGCAAGAATGGTGGTGCCCGAGGCCCGCGCCGCAGCAAAGGCGGCCCACGCGGGCCTCCACCTACAGAAGCATTCACCGGAGCCTCCAACGGTTTGTCGCTCCGTCCGCCACCGTCGCTGTCGGAGTAGTGCTCATCTCTTACCAGCTTCCCATGCCCATGCGTTTTCCCTTCAAGAAGAAGCTCGCAATACAGAAAGCCGGCACCGCATGTGGGCAGCCGATGTGAAGCTCCGCCACAAAGCAATCAGTTTCGTGAGCGCGGGTAATCTCGCTGGCACAATGCCCGACGAGCCAAGCTCGGAGGAATATCCTGTCCATCAACCATCCACATACGAATCCAACATCGATGAGTCTCTTTCAAACCAACATGAAACTCTGGAAGAAGTCATTGCTCGCTCGGGGGATGCCATGGCACAGATGCATCTCGAGCCTACCGCCGAAGCTTCGTCCTCGCCACCTCTTGCTGCTCTCTTCTTTGAGGATACCACGGGTTCCAGCGCCCTTCCCGCCACATCAATGCCTCCCCCAGTTGTGCGGAATGTTTCTCCAACACCATCGGATTCGAGCGAAGAAATCGTCTTGTTCAGAGGTCGGAATAATGTGAGGACAGTTACGGATTCAGTGCATCTCGCAGGAATAAACATTCGTGCAGACAATCAATCTGCAAGTACGTTTCCCGCCAAATCTGGTACCCAAGGAACTGCGGACGTGCCAATACCTGTCGGAAACAAGTGGACCAATGACGCATCAACTCGCCACTCAAACCGGTGCTCTAACGTCAGCCCCGAGCCCGATGACGATGCCATGGCAGACTATATTGAGAATATCCAGACTCAGGAGTACGATGATGCAGGAGAGCTTCAATCTCAGGCCCTCTACGAGACCTCAACGCTCACGCAGCGGGTGTTAGGGCTTTCAGATGGTGATGGTTGGGATGACAACGCCCACCAGCCCAGCGGCAAAAATTCCAATAACGGCAACCCTCACAAGGATGATTGGGCTTCTCCACAGCTCGAAATTTTCGACAATATCAGCACATCGTCGGAGATGCTTGGCAGCATTAACCGCATTCTTCGTAAACGGGTAAGATCGAGTGGTACTCAGTATCTTGTCGTCTTTGAAAACTCAAGCGAAGATGAGGCTCGTTGGATCCCAGTATCTCGGATCACTGAAGATCATGAATTAGCACTCATCGCCGCTTTTGAAGAAACAGTGGCAAACGTAAGGTTTGGCAACGAATGCGGGGATTCAGAGAGTTGGTCTGATGCCAGCGAAGAGGACGAAGATGACGCGGATATCGAGGAAGACGAGAATGGTGATGAGTTGGATTCCGAAGATGAGGAAGATCTCCTTCAGAGGAAGATAGAACGAATGAGCGACGAGAAGATTGCTCGTTTGTTGGCAAAACAAGAACAGCTGGGCATGGCGTCGGCGGAACTTCTTCTATTCGACGGCGAGGATGACGATCTTGAGTTTGATGGATTGGACGACGAATTCCAGGACCTCGCACCCCAGCGGACTCGCGGAAAAAAGCAGAAATCAAAAACCACCAGAGGAAGAGACAGCTTCCCTTCCGCAAGCGTCATGGCGGATGTGCTTGAACAAGACCCATATAACGGGTTCGATATCATGGACTTCGAACGGCCGAGCCTCAAGAAAAAGAAAAAGGGCAGGGCAGCCGACCTGCCATTCGAGCTCTCGGATGACGAGCTTGTTGCGCAGCTCGTGAATTCTTGGGAGAATGATCGCAGCAAAAAGCGTGTGAAGAAGCAAGAGCGAGCGGAGCTGCGATCGCAGGGTCTGCTTGGAAAGAAGAATAAATTCAAGCCTGACATGAATGCCAGATACAACGAGGGCATGTCTTTTGTCCAGATCAGGGAGGAAATCAAAGTCTTCTTGAACTCGCCTGCTCAAAGCAGGCCATTTCCTCCCATGGATAAGCGTGACCGCGCTGCACTCCATCAAGTGGCTGCAGCTTTAGGACTAACCTCTCGATCGGTCGGTTCTGGGAACTCGCGCTTCACCACGCTCATCAAGACTTCACGAACAAGGGATTTCGATGAAATTGCATTCTCCAAAATAACATCCAGATACCAGAATCGCTTTCTTCAACGGATGGATAAACGCAGTGGGGGTAAGAAGGGTGCATTTGGAGGAAGTGGCGGTGGTAAGTATTCTGGCGTCTCATACCGCGATGGCGATGTTGTCGGCGGCTCCGCGCCCGAGATTGGCTCCGACAACAAGGGTCGGGCCATGCTTGAGAAGATGGGCTGGAGTTCTGGCACAGCGTTGGGTGCCATGAATAATAAGGGCATTCTTCAGCCTGTGACACATGTGGTCAAGACTACGAAGACTGGCCTGGGCTAGGGGTGTCAGCTTGAGGCTCTCTATCTCATCACCTTCCTCTACGTCGGATCCGACATGTCGTTTCGCCGCTCTCCGTGTTGGTTCACACGCTGCGGATCTCATGGCGTTTTCGATCATCTCTTCTCTAGCCCCTTCTATGCAGCCGCTTGATGTTACGAGTCCAGACCAGGTTATTTTTCTTCCGTTTTCGCATGGCGGGCTAAACTGGGTTTCTCAATCTGGCACAACCGGCGTTCAGACCGGCAATGTGGAAGGTTCCGATAAAAGTATGCACATTAAATAAGCGGCTGTTGACCAGATACTTAGAGGAGCTTGATATTTTAATTATATTACTTAACCAAAATTTGACCAGAGGGTGATGTGCTGCTGGTCTTTGTATTTTAATACTAAATTTAATACCAAGCACGCTGCTATAATGCTAGAGTAAGCCTACTGTCTCATTATAATAACTAAGATACTAACAATAATAAAGAGATATTAATAGTATACTCTTCTTCACAACGAAGAGTATTTAAGAAAAGGCAAACTTGATTATTGATACCAAGTACGACGTGCTATACTACGGTTTGCGGAAGAGTGGTCCAAAGCTTGGACATACTTCGAAATTGTGTATAATTACATGTGGAGAGCATAAGGTCGCGTTCGGATGTGTGCTACAAAGGTACTCGAATGTTACTGGTAATTAAATCACCTCTACTCCCCGCTCAAACCCCGTCACGGTGTACTAAAATGAGCGGGCAAATGCCTCTTCTTGCCCAACATAGTTGGAGGGTCAATATGAATCACCTATTAGCGAATGCCGGTGCTGCGACTCGACCTTGAACAAGAACATCGCGCCACATACTCCTACGTTCCAATTCTCAAATAGCAAGCCGGCCAGGTTGCAGCACAAGAAGGGTCACAACGAGCAAGCTTGAGGTAGAAAAACCTGTTTAAAGCTTTCGTGGAACACAAACGCGCGCTTGCATAACCACACACAATCGCTGAAACGCATATGCATTTCGTAAATACATGAGCAAAGTAGGGGTTTAGATGAAAATACTTCAACACTATATCCTAGGAAGACGCCGCTATCTACCTACAACTAGAGCCATGCCACAAACGCCAGTCTTTTATCGTAATACAGACTAAAAGGACTCCTACGAACGATTAGAACAGGGTATGTATATATCTGGGCAGAACCGAAATGCGACTAAAGGAAAATGGGAACATCCACACAAGACTCAACGCAACTTTTGATATCTCAAAGAGCAAGAAAACGAAGAAAACAAAACGCCGTGTAGATGCAGGACGCCTTCGCAAATGCAGTATACCAAACCTTCTCCAGTAAATTATCTTCAAGTAGCTAATAGTGGACTGTCCGGGTATGAAAGCCCATAACATGGAAATGGGACGTGCAAACCTACGGCCTGTCGTTCTCCGGGGTTTCTTCGCCAGGTAAAAGGATTTCGTGACCGGTGCCGTTACGCACCCAGAAACTCGCAATACAGCCGACGGAGCTGATTGCTGCGACGACCCACCAAGCAAGGCCAACAATACCCTTTTCCAAGCCAACACCGTACCAGTAGCCAGCGGCGATGGGGCCAATGGTGCGGAAAGTTGAACTAACGCTTTGGCCGATGCCGTGGATGGTGGCCAGAACACTGGGGTGCGGGCTCGAATTATTTAGGAGAATAATGCTAGCTGGCAGGGCGAAAGTACGCGCGGTAACTTGAAGGGTGAGGATAAGACTGATGCCGACCCACACCCAGAATCCCGTCGCCGGACTCGGCGCGGGTGTCGGAGAAGGTAAGAGAGACAGATATGGAGCCAAGAAGTATGCCAAGGGGAATAGGAACAGCGAGTAGCGGAAGCAACGCATGAGACCGAAGCGTGAGTTGGACCAAGGGTATATAGAAAGCTGAAGAAACAAGCCCACAATGCCGAGGACGGCAAGAGCAAAACCAATGGCGGCAGGTTCGAAGGCAAGGCCGCCGCTGAAGATGAAAGGGTTAGATCTCTTCGTGAAGCGGGCGGTAATTTCAGCTTCAGGCCTGTCGGTCGACAAGTAGACGATCCAGAGACTGGAAAAGGCACTGTTGAGACAGGGTTAGCGGCGAGGGGAAGGGGGAAAAGAGCAGCGGGGCGGGATGGAAAAACGCACCCCATGTGGAAGTCGAAGATGGCGATCGAGAGCAAGACCCATAGCACATTGGCCGTCCAAATCCGGCTGAACGGTAGGACTTGTGGGCGCTTTGACATCTTCGGCTTCTCTGAACTATTCACCGGTGAGAGTTCAACTGCGTTGTCATCCATACCGGCCAGTAGACCGTCAGAAGAGTTGTCGACAAGGGTGTATCTGTGCGCATTTGTCGAGGTAAACCTGGAAACGAATTTCTTCACCAGGTCCATGGGGCCGGGCAATGGGACCTTGGAGTTCCGAATGCTCGCGAGAGTCTCGGCGAGCAGGAAGTGGACAGCAACAGCTTCGAGCACGAGCAAAACGGAGCAGAGGATGTTGGGCATGGCGTATGGATACTTCTCCATCCATTGAACGCCATCGAGCCCGCCAAAGACAGAGGCAGGGCCGAAGAGCTTCGGGTACGCGGCAACGGGCTCGACGAGGAGGCCACTGAGGACTACATGGGGCAGTTAGTGGGGCAGGAGCTCGGCAGGGCTGGGCAACATACTGGGACCGAGGATATTGGCGACGTTAAAGGCCAGCGGCAGCAGCAGAAAGGCACGCGAGTGGAACCTCTTGTCGACTGTCTCGGCTACCATGGTTCGGGCGGAGCCGATGGTGCCGTTGATGGCACCGCCAAACATGCGCCAGAAGGTGGCCTGCAGGAAGGTCTGCGAGAAGCCGACGCCGATGCAGGAGAGAGCGGTGCCGACGAGGCCGACCAGCAGCACCCGCTTGCGGCCACACCAGGGAGCATCGGCAACACGGCCCCAGAGAACGGCGGTGACGATCTGAGTGGCGGTGAAGCTGCCCTGTAGCACGCCGGCCTGGTGCGAGATAGTCGAGTCGGGCAGCGAGGGATCAAAGGACTTGAGTTGGTGGACCATGTAGGTCTGCAGCGAGGCCATCTGGAAGAAGTCGACGAAGCGCGAGAAGGCCAGAACGGCGAGCTGGCCCTTGTGCGGCAGGTTGGCCCACGAGGCGGGGGGCGGCTTTGCGTGCTCAATTGGCGTGTCCATGTCGAAGTTCTGGTCGAGCTCGAGGCGGCCGAGGGAGACAGAGCGGTTGTGGACGTTCATGACGCCGGAGCCATGGCGTTGATGAGCTTTGTGCTGACGCAGGGCGGCGCCGGTGGACGAGTCAGCGGGCTCGGACTGAGAAGTGGTTCTGCTGCGCATGGTCTGGAGTGGAAGATGGGAGGTAGCAGGCGGGATGGGGCAGTACAATAGGTAGTGCGCCGCCGGCAGCGTGGGTGATAACGCAGGCTGTGGGGCGTCTCCGTCAGCTCCGTCGCAGCAGCATACGTACTGGCGGCTGCGGACGTGCATCAGGCCCTGTTCTTGGCAGGCCTTGGCGGCAGCCGCGACATTGCCAGGGGCCGGTGCCGCTGCCAGTGCCGCCTGTCGCATGCGCCCGCCTCAGGCTATTTGCGACGGCCGCGCAATCATCTTCTCGCTGCTGATCAGCGCCGCTTGCAGCCCCGATGCCTAACGCCGCCCCGAGGTCTGAAAAGCTTGGGAAGGCTTGTGTTGCCCGAGTGTCCACGACTCGCCTGCCTCGCTTCCTCGTCTTCTCCCACACGCTCCGACTATCATTAGCAGCGCCCGCCCCCCCCCTCCTTCCACTGCCCTTCGCTGCCCCCGCTCTCGCTGCCCGCCCGCCCATGACCGCCATCCAGCAACCCCCCGCAAGCCACAGCCGCCACGACGCGCGCCGTTATCTGCCCTCGCTCGTTGCCCAATACACCAGCTCCTGCTGCATCTTCCTGACATCACTGCATCCACGCCGCCGCTGGGCCGATCGTGGCCAAGTCGGATCGAACGGCGAGCTGCCTCGGGGCGCCTGATGTGCATTAAAATGTTTTGTTCTCAGCGATCTATTGTCTAGAAAACTCCTGCCTGATCACAGCCCCGTCTCCGTATCCCCTACCCGCTTGTATTTCCTGAGGAGCCGTTGCCGCACTCCGTCTGGGCTCAGCACCTCCTGCAGGTCGACTGCCCGCTGCTGCAACGATCGCTGCCAGCCGGACATGCTCCGCATGGCCCGGTGTTTGTACAGACACAGAGCGAGCAGCAGCACCACCGCCAAGCCCACCGCCAAGGGTCCTGCAATGCTCGCCATCAACGAACCCACCGACTTTGGCAACGATAGATAGTAGGTCTTGCTGTTCAGGCCTGTGTTCCACCCAGCCCCGCCGTTGGCTACGAATGGTGCGTGTGCTTCGATCACTTCGCCCTCAGCGAGCGGCGGGTGCTGCTGGCAGCTCCAATCGTCGCACGACGGCATGAGGCCCGCCGACGGCACGAACGTCTTGGTGACAGCCGAGCGCCTCAGCACATTTCCGTGCTCGTCCACCGCCTCTGCGAATGCATACGATTTGACTGTTTCGATGCGTAGCCGTGTCTCGAATCCCCTCTTGGTTGCGTTGCCCACAAATTCCCAAGGCCCGTTGGCGTCGTTGCTTGCGTAGAATTTCCACGATCGCACCTCGGTGGCGCCGTTCCACGAAACATAAAAGACCATGCCGGCGACGCTAGTACCCGTGCGCGAGTACGTCCACAGAGCGGGGTTGTCTCGTGGCGTGCCCGTCCACTCATACTTGTACACGCGGTAGTTGACCACGCCAGACTCGGGGTCCGCGAGCTTACCGTACATGACGGCCTCACCCGTCGGCAGATGCTCCGAAAAGAAGGGGTTGTTTCCCCAGCCAATCATGACATGGCCGTCCTTCAGCACCTGCATGTTGCCCTGCGATCCCGATAGAACCCCGCCTGCTTCGTCCGGCGCCAGCCACTCCTGGAGCATCGATGCCGTCCGGTCAATGTGGTTGATGGCAACAGTCATGCCGCGCGACCACGGGTTAGTCGTGTTGTAGTGGTTGCTCGCATTGTCGAAAAGAGAAAGAATCGTGTGAGTCGAGTTCTCCTTCAGCCAGCGAGCATGATGCTGGCTGGAAAAGTGCAGGCCAAGGTTGTGGAAACTGGGGTTTGCGCCGTTGAGCTCCCAGATTACATGCCCATCTTCGCCCGAAATCTTGTACACGGCTGCCATGTGGCGCGAAGAGATCAGATAGTCGCCGTCGGCATTCTTATCAATAGAGTTGATGTGGAAATAGTCCCAGGGCGAGCCGTTCGAGCGCCCGTCGCCGCTGGTGTCGGTAGTAGCCGGCATTGTGTAGCTGAAGCTCGGAGAGATGTGGTCCAACGCCCGCCATTCGAAGAGCACGTCATTGGTCTCAATGTCCACCTCTTGGAATATGCTGTCCACAATCCACCCCATTCCACGCTCAATACCAAAGGGCGCAAGGTCGTACTGGCGCGTTTGGTAGATGGTCATGAGTGCCGTCATACCGCCGGGGAGCACGCGGAATTCGTGCATGTCCGCCTGAGCAGTGGAACCTCCGCTTTCAACCGTCTTGACGATGCGGTACTCGTTGTTCATAATCATGCCGTGACCGCGTGCAAAGCCCTGGTATTGCTCGCCTTGGTAGAAGCAAATGTGATCGGCGCCCTGGTAGTCGCAGACACGCGGGGCGTGGCCAACCATGGGGCCCATGAGACCAGCTCCGGACCAGACGAGGTTCTGCGGGGGGTCAGACTGGGCTGGCGCCGCAGGAAGTGGCGGTACTCACGCCATAATTATCGTAGATATACGGACCCGGGTCGACATTGCGGTAGGGAGAGAGAAATATGTAGCCCGGGGACACGAAGTCCGGCCAGAGCACTTCAAAACGTATTATGGGCGCATGGAGCTCTGGTCTCTGCGGCGACGGTGTTAGAAGCTGGTTGGGAGAAGCAACTGGGGCGGCACGCACCGAGTGGAAGAAATAAGTGGGAGAGGTGTCGTTGTTAAGGTCTGCGCCGGCCGAGGTAGCAAAAGAAAGAATATACAATGCACAAGACAGCAGGACGGAAAGGCGCGAAGGAGAGGCAGGTGCGAGCGACATGGCAAAAGGTGCGGGCTAGAAAGAAGAAGAGCGACGGGCTGCAGTGGGCATTGAAGGCACAAACACCCGTTGGCGGAAGCAGAAGGTTGGGTGGCAGAGGATGACGCTGACGCGGCCAGACAAAATGCTCGCGGGCGCCCTGAGCCGCGCGACGGCCTTACGCAGCCAGACTCAAGCGCAGCAGCTGAGGCGGCGGCCACGTTTGAGTCGCGGGCCCACCCAGTGCCTCGACGCAACAGACGCGCATCCCTGCCCGCGGCCGATCAGCCACACCGCGCCCCGAACGAGATTGGAGGCGTGCCCCCACCAGGCCCATCACAATCGGAAACCTCTCTCCCCAGGAGAGCCTCCAAACACCGCCGTCCCCACCCCTTACGCATCGCACTTCTTGGCAAACGCTCCTCTGCCCGTCGTCCGCTGGCCGCCGCCCGCTACTCCCGCGGGGCCATCCGTCGACCGCCGGACTGGCTCCAGCCCCTGCGCGCCTGGCATCCTCTGTCACCCTCAGCCGTATTGCGCCAAGCTCAGGGATGCCGGATCAGACGGCAAGAGACATGTCCAGATTAGGTGTGTGTTTCTCTCCATCAGATGCGGAATGAGCCCGGCTACCCCCGGGCATTCAAGTGTGTCGAAGGACGATGAGTCGCGCGTAGGATTTGCCCAGAATAGAAGGCCTAACTGGGCTTAGTCCCAACTCTGAAGTGTACATAGTCTCTGCTAGTTGCAGCCCGTTGAAGGGTCAATCCATTATGGTTTCAACAAAGTGCTATGTGCATAAACCTACGCCAAGAAAGAGGTGTCCTCTATACCAGATGCCACATAACTCCGCGTCGCCTGTTTTTCAAGATAACATATTACCAGCGTAAGCCCGAACCCGGCTTGAAGCATCCAATGCGCGTGTATCAAAACCCTGTCCCAAACGTGCTAAGAATCTGTAAGCGTAATCGCCTTCCTTCGTGCAATCCTACGAGCTGCCAAATAGCCTATGGCCGAAGAAGCGATGCAGGGTCATCGACGCCGCCAGCACCGTCGCTGCTGCGCCACCACCGACGACCAGCGTGCGGAAAGCGACATTACACATCTGAGCCCTATTACGCCCACGGCATCTATCGACAAAGCCGTCCGTGTCGTTGGTATGCGGGAACTTCTTATCCGGCACAGGCACCTCGAGGAAGTCGCAGAGCGGCTCCCAGCCCTGGCCCATGCGGTACTCGAGAAGGTTCTCCGGCGGCACCATCTTGCGTACCTCCTCGTAGTGCTCATGGTAGACCTGCTTGCCGTACTTCTTGAAATCACCCTTGAAGAAGCTGGTCCAGAACTTGTGGAGCATGGGCTGGTAAAGACCCGCGCCCCAGTCCCACTTGGCAACCATCTTCAGCTCCAGATCATTGGCGCGCCAGTCGACCGTCTTCAGGCAGGAACTGCAGCTTCGATTAGCAGATGCAGCCAAGTCACGCAACATCCCGTCGACTTACGCGTGCCAAGAGTCAACATCGCGGGTGGTCAGGATGATTTTGGCCTCCGGGTAGGCTTCGATCAGCTCCTTTGCGAAGGCGATGGCGGGCCAGTCGCACAATGACTGCGGATGCGTTAGCTTCTACAGTGTATGGCTGGTCGTGGACAATAATACCTGGCAATGACCGAGCAGCTGGTCCCACTGTTCACGGCCAAACTCGCCAACACCGTCATACTTGTGGGCAAGAGCGTCCATCCAGAAGAGGGCGTCGGGCGGGTTCTCGACACTGACGGCCATCATGTGGTAGGTGTCGTTGAAGCCAAGCTCCCGCAGAGCATCACGCAGGGCTACAGGCGGCGGTCAGCTCTCGAGCTGCTTTCTCGATTATATTCACGGCTACTCACAGGCTGTGCCGGTGCGTCCAAGTCCGAGGCACATGACCCTCATGGGCACGGTACGCTTGCATTGGCGACGGTCGATATCGGTATCAGCCGTGAAGATGTCGGTGACGGGCTTCGGGGTATACTGGTCACGGTATGTCATGGTGAAAGATGGGACGGGAGAGGCAGCGAGGACGAAGGAGCGACAAATTGGCAAAGGTAGAGGTCGAGCGAAGGTTAATTGAGCGCTTGTTTAAGGAGAGAGTGACGGCGGGCTCAAAAACAATTAGGGCTGGGAGCAGGCCACCACTTCCCGCCACGGGCATTCATATATATGGGGACGCTGGGGATGGGCAGTGCGCAAGTCTCAAACGTTTCATGACATGGGCGGCCAGGGACCCAGGGCAGGCTCCACCGGGCAGCGCACATTTCGATCGCCGCGCGTCAAGAATGCCGCTGGCGGCTTCCAGATTGCGGCGCCCGGGGGGTGTGGGTGTCGCAGTCGTCAGCTGTGAGGCGGCTTCACGCCCCTGACGGCTGGCTCAGGCAAGTATCGACGCCTGCATACCTTACGCACGCGCGCCAGCCCGAGAGAGGCAGGGCGGCCGTTTGCTGCAGGCCGGCGGCTGCGGTGCGGCTGCGGTGCGACTCGTGGCAGACGGGCGGCGCTGCGACCGCCAACGCGGCAGAGGGATGATGCTGATGACGCTGACTGCCGCAGTCGCACGATGGGCGTTGCGCAAGCCGCGCACGACTGGCTGCCGGCTGGCCGCTCGAACCGCAGAGTCTGGCGCGCCGACGGGGGGTCGAGGGCTGCATGACGGGAGGGATGGGCCTTGAAGCAGAGAATCGAGGTGAGTGGAGGCGATGCCAAGGCGAAAGCAAAAGGGAAGGACGCTGCCCGCGCGCGTCATTGGCCGGCAGATCACGCGTGCTTTCTCATCCCGCCAGATCTCAGCAAAACACTCTGCCCGCGTCCCGATTTCCCGCAAATGACTGCATCATTTCTTCCTCTCCGGCCGCCTGTTTCATCTTTCAGGAGACGACTCCCACCGTGCGCCTCCCATTCACGGCAATGATCCTGCGCTGCCCGCCGCCAATCTCGCCGTCGCCGTGGCTGTGGCCGTCTGCCGGCGCCTTTGTCCCGCCGCCATTTACGCGAACCCCGCCATTCGCCCTCCACGCTGGCCTCCTGCATATCATGGCCGTTTGCGCGTCGCACCAAGCCCGCCTGGGCGTTTGCTCTTGATCAACTGCCAAGCTGCTCGAAACTTTCCTCCGTGAAACATGTGAGCCAAGGCTGTTTGCCTGATCCAGCAAAATTGCTCTAGATGTCCAATGCGAGGCCGCCCTCGACGATCGTGTCGCTTTCCTGCCTCCCTCCGTGTTTTTCCTGGCGTTTTGTCCATGCGTGTGCATCGCTTCCACGCCGACGGGGGGCCCTGCCGGCGCCGCTCGCCAGTCGGGGAGTGAATGCGCTGTGCCGAGCCACTGTAGCAGGCGCGGGATCTGGGCGGGAGGTTCTGAGACAGTGGAGAAGGGGAGAAGACAGGGTGGGTGGCCCGGCGAGGTTGAGATGAGGTTGGAGCGATGTCAGCCCTACGCTGCGCAAAGGCAAACCGCCGTCCAAAGCCACGAATGCGGGGTGCAGCGCCATGTTGCTTAGCATCTTGGGCTCGGAGTCCATTTTGTCCCGTTCCAGCAGGTCGATTTGCCCAATTCTGCCCTTGCGCTTCCTCGTTCGGGTGCTGATACTGATGTCGCCATATGTCGCCATTCTCGCCTCTCCCTCAGCCTGCCAAGACGCCTGTTGCCGCGCCAACTATCGACAAGGCTGGGTAAACCGAGACCTTTGCTGCACCTCAAACCGCCCGACCGTCACCGAGAAGCTCTCTCCCAACGTTGCATCCCCGCCTCTGAATCACCGTGTCCTGCCTGTCTGTCACATGGCCCGCTCCAATTACGAGAGCAGCGATGACGAGCTGCCAGCGCTCACAGACATCCTCGCGCGGCGCCGCAATGCAAAATCTTCAACCACGACAGGCTCACCAATGCTGAAAGCCAGGAAACCAGTACTGCCTGTCGACCGGACAACATTGGTTTCGCCTATATCCAAGGAGACCGCGGGGATTTGCCATGATGATTACTTGGAATCGGTGAAAGAGCCATTTGTTCAAAAGGCCAAGGACAAATCCACTGCACCGAGACGACAGCGTTTGCTCAAAAATCCTGCTCTACGCACGAGGTTGATACATCAGGCCGACCCGTCCACTTTTGGGTCAATCGCTTCACTGGATGATGAAGACATGACCCTTCGCAGGGCTTCCTCCTCCGTGAAGCGGACACCAGCAAGAGCAGCTAAGAAAACAGCGAGGTACATCATAGAACTGGATGACACCGATGGGGCTTCGGAAATTCAATCGGCTTCGGATCTAGGTTCAGAATCTGACTCTGCTGAAAATGTGGAAACAAGTTTGTGGTGCGGATCAGATTACGAAGAATCAGCAGAAGACGGCCAGCTTCAGGACGGGCAACCACTTCCACCGAGCACCCAGGAGCCTGGCGCAAGGAACTCGCAGCCTGTGGATGCTGTGTGCCATAGAGGTCCCACAGAGAGACCTCAAGGCGTTGTCCCCCCAATTCCCACTGCAAAATGCTATGATGACGAACATCTCGAGGATGTGTTAGCCACACCAGCATTGAAAAAGCCCACCTCTATACGTGATCCTTGCGAAAGGCCTTCCAGCTCTTCTTCTGCGGATCAAAATGCTGTATTAAGATAGTGAGAGCAGTCAACACCCCCAATCCTAAGCTCATATGTGCTAATAATGAATTTGCAGCTCACCCCCTCGCAGCAAATCCCCGCTCAAGGTCCGAGAGCTGATCGGTCATCATCGTACCCCATCGCCCCCCGCGAATCCTTGTAAGCCTGGGCAAGCCTCTCCTTCGAAGAAGATCAGCATTCCCACACCCCCGCACGGGCCAAGCGTGGATGCCTTCTGGTCTGCTGAGGTGGTCAACACTTGGAACGATCAGCACTCCCCTCGCAAAGTCCTGTCATCTCCTAGAAAACAGCAACGTCTCGATGTACTGGACGATAAGTCAACTGAACAGCCTTTTGAGCGAAAAAAGAGCCCGGTCAAGAGGGACCCTCGTCGCAAATGTTTTGAGCAACGAAAGCATGAGCTGGCAGAGAACTTTTTGAAAGAGCTTGATGATACAATAACACAAGGACAAATATCATCGCTTTCGGCCGATTGCGGGGGAGTAAAATTGGTATGGAGTAAGACGTTGAACACCACGGCGGGAAGAGCAAATTGGAAGAGAGAAACCCTGAAGACTCTGGATAACGGAACCTCCATGGTACATCACAGACATTACGCTAGCATTGAGCTTGCAGAGAAAGTCATAGACGACGAGGGTGAGTACGACTTGTCTCGTGCACAGAAAGCAGGCTGACCGTTCCTGAACAGATCGACTCCTCAATGTCATAGCGCACGAATTTTGTCATCTTGCAAACTTCATGATCAGCAACATTCAAGACAACCCGCATGGAAAAGAGTTCAAGGAGTGGTATGTTGATAAGAGACAAAACATGGAGTTCTCGAACCAAGCAGGGCTGACTTCGGACGATAGGGGCAAAAAGGTTACACGGGCATTTGGTCAGAAGAACATCAACGTGACGACCAAGCACACCTACACCATCGATTACAAATACATATGGGCCTGTGTCAGTTGCGGGCAAGAGTTCAAGCGCCACTCGAAGTCTATTGATCCGGCAAAACATCGATGCGGCTCCTGCAAGGCAGAGCTGGCGCAAATCAAACCAGCTGTGCGACAGAAGATTTCAGTCAAACGCCCAAGCGAGTACCACATATTCATGAAAGAGAACTTTCAGAGGATCAAGCGCGCGAATGAGGGAAGGTGTCATAAAGACATAATGGAGATACTTGGAAAAGAGTACAGAGAGCACAAGGCCATGAGGAATGCCGCTGCCGCCGCCAGTATTAATATGGCGAACATAAATAGGGCCATGGAGACGGTAGGGCTCGACGATTGAAAGCTCGATAGCTCAACCGAATAGCACCGAATCCGGAGAAGGCGTCATTATGTGCGCTTGGGAGATACCAGAAGACCATAATTCTATATATACATAAATATTCTTAGAAGCCTACATTCTAAAAGCCTATCTTCCAGTCTTGTGTGTTTATTATTGACTGAGAGCATTCACCATGCTAACAGTTCATCTCGCATCCTTGCTAAACATCAAGCTCACGCAGATGGAGTTGACTATACTATCCGTCCTCCTGCAGAAGATGATGTTCACTGTCTAGTCCTGTTCGTTATAGTGCAGTGGGTGTGGTCGTCAAACTCAACTTTAGCCGGAGGTGGCGTCCGTCCTTCAAAGATCTTTCATGCATGAACTGATTTGGTGCAGACAGAGTCAATTTGTGTGTTAAGCTTACGTCAATTGTGCACAGCCTAGATTCGCAAGTGATTCTATTTGTTTCTAAATTTGCCTCGCTTTGTTACGGTACATGTGCTCCGGCGAAACCATAAATAGAGTTAATGGTTAATGAAAGTAAGGTAACGGCTGCTGAGGGAAACATGGAAGCCAAGGCCTGGATCGCTACAGACAGGACATTCCTTTTCGTATTGCTACCTCAGCCCATGCCTTAGATGATGGAAACATTATACTGTCGGCGTGTACGATGAGAACCCGCCTTTGTCGATAGGCTGAATGGGCATGCAGCATGTTTGCCGGAAATTAAGCGCATACGCATTTCGTGTACCTTCTGATCAATAATTCTTTGAGGTTTTATGGTTCACTCACTCTCGCTCTTACTTCGCGGATCTTTTAGAATCCGGCTCGCTCCATCTCCTCTGCATGCCTGGCCAGGTATTGCCATAAGTACAAGCGAAAAGTGCGAACCAAGGCGTCCTATTTCTCGAAATCTTTCATCACCGCTACGTATATACCTCGAAATACAGTGTTAGATTTATGCCTTACAAGTGAAAGATGAAAATAAATTGGCCGAGGGGCTTAAGGGATCCGGGCTCTTTCGATGAACAGCTCGGATGTAGGTGAGCTTTATAGCTTAAAGCCAGTCGTGAATATCTATTCCCGCAGCCACCTTTATCTGAAAGTATACATACTTGTGTGGGGAAAAGGGTAGTCTCCAATCGTAGAGTCGATTTTTATAATCCATTTTCAAGCCCTAGGTATTGTGATGCCGAAATAATATGACAACTATTGTAAAAAAAAATATACCTTGGATGATCCGACAACTTATATAAGGTAATGTAAGAACTCCACGGCCCGTGGGACTTTGAGACGAGAAAGGTCAAAGCGACGGGTCTTCTAGCAAGCACTGTGACCGAGAATTTCTCGCCCTCATATCCAAATATAGTGTCCAGCAAGCGTAATAAGAAAGTTAGTTTATTTTTCAATTCCGTCTCGCTACTTTATTTCCGTAAATAGTCTCAAAAAGCCTCGCGTAATTACTCTATTCCGCGGTTGACGTCCATATCTGTGTAACTAAAGAGACAGCCATCTCCACCGTCAGGGACGAGAGGATAACGACCAGGATACAAGCTAACAGAAGCCGATCAAAATAAGTGTAAAGGAATAGTAGAGCTTGAGTTAAAATAAGGTGTAGATATCTATTGCGGTACCGCGCATGTATAGATCCCCTGACTCAACGCATAATGGGTTAGACATTCGAACAAGGTTCGACTGGGGAAATACGAATGATCAATGACAGTAAAGCTGAATGGCGCCAGTGGTGCAGAATTTGGTCACTTTCTTGCGATCCAATAAGCCGCAAGCATCGAGAGATGTCCCAAATAAAACCTGAGACAAAATACTATGCAGAGCATATTCATCGAGAGTTCTATCAATGCCAGGCCTATATAAGTCACACAGGACTATCTGTGATACCGCCTTGGAATGAAGAATGTATAATAGACAATGCACCTACCACCGACCAGAGGATCGGCACTTGTCCTGCCAGAAGCCGCTTCAACAGCGTATTTATGCCGGTGCAGACAGGACGGGAACTTCTCGAGAGGGTTGGTCTTGGACAAACATATGAAATAGCGCCGTAGAGTCATGATGATTGCCATCATTTCAAGCTTTCGAGGAAAAATTAGGAAACTGGATGTCCCGGCGACTCGAGAGTGCCGCAGATTGAGACCGCGCCGCAGAGTCCGCTTAGCGACTGAGTGGGCCATGCATACACACTCCAGTAGAATTCGAAATAAGCTATAATACAGCTGTGTTGGGATGCTTCAGCATCCTTGTTGAGATCAATCGATACATGCCACTTCAAAAAGGCTGCCTTCATGTTGATGTATACTGCTCATTCGCACTTATTGGTGGCAGATGTAGGACAATGGAAGAGTGAGGAGCCTTTGGACGTAGAAAATGATGCTGATTAATATATAAATGGCAGATTACGATGCTGGCTTGAGCAAAAAAAAAAAAACGAAAAACCGCAGTACAGGAAAAAGGGTCTACAGTGGGTGCTGTTGCTCGATCGGGCAGGGAGATCTTATCGCTGATAAGATTGCTCTTGCACCACCGCACCCCACCTTTCAGCCCATCCCTTGGCTTTCTCCCTTCAACTCTGCAAGTCATCCTGTCTCGAATCTTATCCACCATGCCTCCCTCAGTACCGGCGCCGGCCCGTCGCGTCCCAGTCGAGAAACTGACGCCGGCCGTCTTTTCGCCCTTTGGCACAGTCGTCGAGAATCCGATGCGGACGGGCTCGCCGCCGCCTGGTGACGGGCTGCAGACGGTGACAGCCAACCAGGGCACCGCACTGAAATACCTGGATGTCACACACATGACTAACTTCTACCACATGGCTGCCAGCCGCAAGCCTGGCAGGGCGGTCATGAACATGTTTGTGTGCTCACCGCGCAAGTTGCGTTCGTCTGGCCCAGCGGACCCCCAGATGTTCGACATCTCCATCCTCGAGCGCCATCCGTTCACTTCCCAGACCTTCATTCCTATGGGGCTTTCAGCGTCGGACGCTTCAACCCAGTATCTTGTCATCGTCGCCCCGACGTTGCCCGTCTCGACCAAGCATCAGCAAAAGCGTCCACCGCCATTCCCGGCACCAGAGCCGCGAAAACGACGCTCCATCCGGGGCATTTTCTCACGTGCTCGCCCGTCGCCCTTCGACAACGAGGCGGCGCCGCCTTCGCCTGCTGCGACGAGAGGTAGCAAGAAGTCAACGTCAGTGCAGCCGCCGAAGGGTCCAGGCATGCCGGATCTTGCCAATGCGCGAGCCTTCATCGCGAGGGGCGATCAAGCCGTCACGTACGCGGCGGGGACTTGGCACGCTCCCATGTGCGTGCTGGGTGTCGATGACATCGACTTTGTAGTCGTCCAATTCGCCAACGGGGTGGGTATCGAGGATTGTCAGGAAGTAGAGCTGATGGCAGCTGAAGGGGCTGAAGGGTTGGCGGTATCGCTCGGCGAGCACCACGTTCCAGGAATGGTGGTGAAGGCGAAGCTTTGATGAAATGACGGTGTGAAAAAGAAGCTATATATAAAAAAAAAAGAAAGCAATAGACGCTGCTAGTTACAGTATATTATCGTGTCCACCAAGTTCCAAGATACGGCTGCAACAATAAGGAAGACTGAGAGAAAAAGCAACATCTCATGTGTGAAGAGGCGAATGCAAATTGTCTCTATGCATACTGACTGGTGCTCTGTGCCTTGAGCTAGAGATATTGGAGAAGGTAGTGCGGAAAAAGCAAACAGCGGCCAGCAAGAAGGTAATGACGGCGAGTCAAGAAAGATTACGATTCTTTCACCAGCATTACCAAATTACCACGCGCATTCGACCACGATCGCTTGGCCAAGTGGCCTGCAGAGCCGGTGTCTTTCCTCGCCAGTTGTTGCTGCATAGCACCAAGAGCGCAATCGCCCCGCCAAGGAACGCAGCATGTTCACGGAGGTGTCTTTTACCACGGTGTGCCAGAAGAGGTTGTGATTGACACCATCCCATATTTAGAAACGCGCAGAGGGCATATGATAATAGTGGTAGCTTAAACGGTGGTATATACGACAAGTTAGGGCAGGAACGACGCCAAATCGAAAAATTGCCGACCGGCGGGGAGAATGAAATCTATTGCACCCCAAGATTACCAGCGCCACCTCCTTTATCCTGCAGCGCTTTCCTTTGTGGAATCGTCAAGTTAATTCAACCCCCGAACCCCCGAACCCCCCGGTCGTCGAAGCCCAGTAATGGGTACACTAGGGCGTCCTGATATGCGTAGATGGCGGCAAAAAGATGGAATCGGCGGTGGCTTGAACGCCTCAAGGTCGCTTAGTACCTTGACAGCGGCGTATATGTGCCGAGAGAAAACGCAGTGGAAGAGTCAGATCGATACGCTAAGCCTAGCGTCTCGCTTCAAGTCCCTTGGAAGCTTCCTATACGGGGGAAAATGTATCTATCATGGCAGCAACACGGGGACAGTTGCCAAAGGGAGGTGCTATGCAGCAGCAAGGTACGGACGACGGTGTGAGGGAAACCACGAAGCAAACGACAGACCGACGACTGCAACAGCACAGTGAGCGGGCAGTTCCCCGGATGCATGTTCCTTGCGGATGATGGAAGCATTGCAGAAGGGACGGGGAATTCCTTTTGAGTTCCTATTTTCGAAACACGGCCCTGCGTCGCAGCGATGATCTGTTGCCGATTGTTACCAGCAATGACGACGGCCGCGCCAGCACGCGGGACGCACGCCCTGCGCCTGAAGCCTCGAGTGCCGGCAGAGCGTCCGGCTAAGGTACCATCGTTTGTCAAGGGCTCCCGGGCGGTGCAATGCTCGTTCGCGCAACACGCTCCAAAACGTACGGGTGAGCACGGCGCTGAAAGACGGCGCCACGGTGCAAGCCAAGCGGCGTGGCTGAATCGCCAACAGCTATGATGCCTACCCTATAGCACGCCATACTTTTGTCATACAAGGGCGGCGGACGGGGCCGGGGCCGAGTCGGCGCAGGCAATTGCCGACGCGCATGGGGCGTCATAGCAGAGTAAGTAAGATACTGGATCCACGGCGACGGGAGTGGTGTAGCGTCGTGAGGAGTCTGATGGAGATGCAGAAGAGAAGGGGGTTGGGGGTTTGCGGTCTCCGCGATGACGTCGGTGCGAGGGTCCAGGAAGAAATTCCGACGGATCTTGGGCCATCATCTTGCGCGCGCCCCACACCAGCCACAGCAGCCCGAGCTCGTCCCACGCGTTCTACCACTCTCCTCCCGCATGACCACGACTCGCGTCCGAGCCAGCCGAACCCTGCCGCGCCTCTTTTCCTTTTCCGCCTTGCCCATCCAACCAGCCCGCGATCGAGCGGCCTGTCCCGCTTTCCCAGCGACACCGCAACCGACTGCGTGCCACCGCGTGATTCGCCTCCCGCATCCCAGATGGAGCCTGGCGCCACCCAGCTTCTGAAGCTGCCCGCTAGGCCGTTTCATGTCCGCTTCTAGACGCTCGCCTCTTGCCTGCTGATTAGGCAGGAGCCCCAGCCGCTTTGCGTCATAGGGCGTTGTCCGCTGGCCACTCCGCGTCAAACGCCGCCCGACCGTCGACGCCCGTCGGCCGTGCCATCGACTGGATGCCTGTGGCCGTGCAACCGCTTCGAGCACCACGGGTCGGCTGTCGATAGGCCGGCTGCCTATCACCAACACTGCACCCTGACACCACCACTTGGACACCAGCTGCGCCGCGTCGCTTGCGCCTCTTCTGTGGCGAGCCATGAGCTCTCTCCTGCAGCGCCGCGCTCCTTCTCACCAGCCCCGTCCCAATAATGGTCTGGACTGCGGGCGGATGGCTTCGACCGCCTGCAGGCGGTCAGCCGATGCACTCCTCGAAGCAAGGGCCGTCCACCTTTTTTTTTTTTTTTTTTTGAGATGCCACCTGGCGGCCGATCGCTGTGGCGGGAGCTGTCCTGTGGCTCCCTGCTCCTCGAAACGGCAGTCAGCTGTTCATCCAAAACACCCTCTGTTGCGGCGTTGCAGCACACGCCTGCCTTGCCACTCTCCCAACCCCCCACCCTTCCCCGAGGGGCCAAGCGAGGGTGCTCCCGAAGCCCGCTCTCTCGCGCCGGCAGCTTAATGTCACGCTCTGGTGCTCCCTCTCGCTCGTGCTCGCTACCCGGTGCCGTCGTGATGGCGCGTCGCAGGCCCTCTCTCGATGGTGGAACCATGCCCCGCGTGGCTGGTGATCGAGTATGTACCCAGCAGCCAGTAAGCTACAGAGAATGTGGGGCAACGTTGTGTGTGAGACCCATGGTTCACCAGTTCCCACGAGCTCACATGAGGCGCGCCAAACGATTTGTAAACAATTTCAAAGCCCGTGGCATTGCATCGCATTGTTGTCTACCCGGACATCTTCGCTTGTCCCGAATTGTTGCAGTAGAGTATTACATGGAGCACAGATCAACTAATGGGTATCTTCTTTCGTGTAAAGAAGCAAGCGTGCCGTCAAAGGCCCGTCAGGAAGGGGGAAAAAAAAAAGAATTATAGGAGTACATTGCAACGCAGAATACATCAACGTGGAACGATAGCACAAAGGAAATCGAGAGCAATCTCAGTCGTTGCGCTGTGCGCTATAGATAGAAGCCCTTGAAGCCGCCATCGTTGCCAGTACATGCAAAGAAATTAAGTAGTGGGTATCCGAAGAAGTCGCAAATGCGGGCGAATCCGAGTGGTATCTCAAGCCAAAATAAACGCCCGTAGGTGCAGATACATGTCCCTAAAGCGCCTCCGACCAGCGCTCGCGCCATGACGAATTTTATAAGTCATTACCGGTCATTAGGCTTCGGAAACGAGTGTACGTGTGCGCTGGCGCGCCCACTTCAGAAGAGGAGTCGGAGTTCGTAGCCCGACGTCGTCGTCGTCTCAATGGCGCCGACGTCACCGTCAACTTGAACGTCAGTTGGGCCCGAGTCCCATTCGCGTTTCATTGGCGAGTCAGCGTGGATCTCCTGAAACTCTGCCGTCATGTCCTGGCCTTCGGGAATTTCCTGCACGTCCCCATCGTCCAGCGCGATCGCAAGGCCCTTTGCGTTGATCCTAATTGTGCGCACTACTCGTGTTGGCTCGAGCTTGCACTTCATCGCGATGCTGTTGACAAGCTCCTTGAGCGTTCGCTGCATGAGGTACACAGCCCGGTAATAGTTGTCATCTGGTGGTCTTCCGACAAATCTCGGTTGTACATAGAAGCATGCAACTAACTAATTGTCAGAACGCTGCTCGTGAGGGTGGCAATGACTCAAGAAGCTTACCGGGTTTGATGGCCCGTTCCGGTGGGGGCTGGTAGGAAAGATCCACGCCCAGCGCGTCAATCCACCCGCCAATGGAGCCGTCCGTCGACGCTTTCTGTACCTTGACCGGGTTATTTGAGATGGTAGGCTGCATAGCTAGTGAAGTAATATCGCCCGTCGCAGTCTGCGGCATGTTGCGCCATTCGTTTGAGGAGACGCGAGATGGAGGAGGGAAAGACTGGAAAGTAGAGCTCCGGCGTCCGCCCGAGTTGATCGATTGCGAACTTGGCGTGGGAGAAACGATCGAAGAGTTCCTGCTCTGTCCATCCCACATGGCCGAGTCGCCGGTTTCTACCTTGGTGAGGTCTTGCGGTTCGCCCGAAAGGTGCACAGGGTGGAGGTCCGGGTCATCAAGCTCATCGCCCTTCAAATACAGGATACTGGTTGGCCTGGTCGAGGTGAACATGTCTTGGAGCGTCGCCAGCTTCAAGTGCAAATCTTCCTCTGCCGAAGGTCTGTTTCCAGTGGAACTGGCGGAGGACATAGACCAGGTGCGCTTGTGCTTTGGGACTTTACCGGGCCGGTCGTTGGCGCTGGCAACGCCTTTGGCGATCGACCCTCTCTTTCTCTTGCCGAAATCCTTCATGCCCGACTCTGCCTGCGCGATTTGTTGCTTGAGCTTGTCGATGGTCTTCTTGACGTGAGTGACATCGTTGGAAAGCTTGCGTTCAGCTCCGTGGTCGCGGAAGAGCTTCACCTTGCAATAGCATATCTCCAATTGAGGAGCCTCAGCCATACCCGGTGCTTGGGCTCCAATTTGTTCCGTCTTTGAGCAGAGCCTGACAGGGATGCCCTTCACACCCTTCGAGTGGCTGAAGTCGGTGGAAAGGAAGTTGAAGCGGACGGCGATGGAGCATTCGACAACACCATTTGCGCTTGCGCTGGGCGTCCAGGTAACTGCGAAACCGTCAAATGAAGCGGACTCCAGCTCGACACGAGGGCGTGTTGAGCCGTCACCACCTCCAACTTGAGTTGGATCGACGAACTCGACTGCCTGCAGGCGGCCGCCGCGCTGGTGTGCTTCATTCGTGCCACGTCCTTCCTTCCACAGCTGCCAGCAGGCTGCAGGACGTTGACGCTGTTGCTCATCCTCAAAAGAAATACGAATGTAAGTACGGTACTTGACAGCTACGCCCGCAATTTGCGGAGTCGGAGCTGTGTCGACAATCGCGATAGAGTAGGCCTGCCCTTTGTTGAGGTAGGTAACCGGAACCTCGTCGGCGTGCTTAATCATGGCAGTGGGCGCGTTCAGCGTGACATGCCAGCGGAAGCTACACCTAGTTAGTAGAATCCACAAGGCATTGATTCAGGGATGACATACTTTTCAATGCTTTGCTGGATGGCGTTTGGACGGGACTGTTCGCTGAAGCTTTGAGCGAAGTTGAGCATGGGGGACTGTTCCTGCATCTCAACGTCGACGGGCATGTTGTCCATTGGCGCTTCTTCGGCCTGAGACATGGGATCGAAGGCAGCAGTCTGATGGGTGAACTGGTGAGGAGCGAAGGATGGAGCGTGATTCATTTGGTGAGGCATAGCGAACGGATTGGGGTTCTGGAAGGGCAAGGGCGCAATGGGATGAGGCTGGAAGGCGTGCATGCCGGCGCCGGTGGACTGAGCAGCCTGGAGAGCGCCCTCGGAGGTAGGCATGGACAGCGGAGTGCCCAGGCCCATGCTGAAGCCGGGCGTGTGCAGGTCGCCGGCTTGGCTGTGGTAGATGGTATTGGTGCCGCCGGGCGTGGGCGTATAGTAGCCCGGCGGCTGGTTGGCGAAGGACGCGAAGGCGAAGCTGTTCGGGTCCATGAGCGAGGGCGTGAAACGCCACTGCTCTGCACCCCTCGGGGTGGGATCCTGGTCCTTCACGTCGTCAGAGTCGCCAAAGTGACTGCAGCACGCGTGGGTCAGCAAGGTCGCGCCGTGGTGTTGATGCGGTGCTGGGCGCGACAGTGATGCGCGAAGCGGCTAGCGCACCGGGCGACTGAGTCGCGACAGCGGGTGATCAACATACTGAAGTGCCAAGTCCAAGGCGGACGTGGTGTTTTGCGAGGGCGGCGCAGCTGCGCGAGAGCTGGGGTTGACATGAGGGAACGAGGCTTTGAAGCTCGCGATCAGCTCGTCATTAGGCTTTTGCGAATTGGTCCTGCGCGCACAAGACAGTCAGCAGCCTGGCAGGACGCGACGCGCAAATTCAGCGCTGCAGCGACGCGCGCAACATACCGATTGCGGAACATGTCTGGAGAGCTCGGCGGAGCGTGCAGTCAGGGCGCCAGAAGCATGAAGAGATGGGGCAGGTAGGCGTGGAGGGAGCTGAGGTGTGGGACGGCGGCGGTGGGCGGTGCGTGGTCACCTAGTACTGTGGCTGACTACAGGTACGGCACCATGCGGTTTGGGGGGCAAGAGGCGGGCGCGCATATGCGAGTGAAAGGCACCAGTCTTTTATGAAGCCAAAACCGTTTATTTCGACGCCATGTGGACCAGTACTTGCAAGGGTGGTGAGGGAAGGAAGAGGCGCGCACGAGCCCACGAAGGTGACCGCACCGGAGCAGCAGATCACGATGCGAGCGTCAATCGTCGGGGTCGGGGAAAAGCGCGAAAAGCCCTACACGCCCCATTGCACTGCGTCATACCTCAAGCCCGTGGCTGTGCGCTGCGCGACGCGTGCGAGCCGTCACCCGGCTGCCCAGGCCAGACCTCCGTCCCGCCAAACAGACAAAGGCGTGCTGCTGCTGCCGCCGCGGTCCTGCTCGTCCGCCCGAAAACTCGGATGCTGATCGCTCGTCCCTAGAGCAGCGAAGGCGCTCTCATCCCAGATGCCAGCTGCGGCTGCCCGCGGTCTGGCCGCCTGCAGATTGCGGCCATCCTCTTCGGGACTTGCAAACGGCTGAATACCTCAAATCTCTCGCGCCTGTCAAGACAAGGAAAAAGCAACCACCGCACGCTGGCGCCACGGAGGGCGGGCAGCAGGCAAGCATGTCTTCGCAGCCAGCGTCCAGCGCACCAGCATCTCCGTTGAAACTGCACCGTCTGGCGCGTCCAAGCGTGCCGGGGCACTCGCGCTGCCGCCTCTAGAACGTATTTTGGGCCCGGGGCGGATAGCAAGCAGCCACACGGCCAACGTGACGCCCCAGGGGCCGGCTGCATTCTGGTGCGCATGCTGCCCCGTCCTATCGCGCGGCGGGAGCACAGGCTGCGCCTCAGCTGCCGTGCGGAGATGAGCATGACGTTCGAATGCCGTTGAGTGCCTGAAGCCGCTGTCTGCAATGCTTCCCCTGCGTGATGAAAGGATGGGAGGCATGGATGCTGCTGGGTCCCCGCGGCGCATCCTGCCAGGCGACGAGCCATCCGCGACCAATTCCTGTGGCGCATGCGACCAAATCTGTGGCAGCCATATCGCTTGGGAGGAGATCGAGAGCGGCCGCCGTGGGCCAACCGAGATGAGGACAGAGATCCAAAGGCAGCGTCCGGCGCGGCGACACGGTCTCGCGTCCGGAAATATGCGGCACTGAGCTGATGGCGGCGAGCAGAGAGGGCGGCGAAGTCCGCGGCTCCATTACGCGCTGAAGAAGCAGCAGTAGTGGGCGGCCGTTTGTCTGACACGGCGCGCGATCGCTTCTCGACGTGGCGCTCACAGGCGCGTTGCAACAGCGCTCAAATCGGCGGGCCGGGGACGTCGCACACCATAGGTCGGCGGCCGCGAGAGGCAGTCATGCCGAAGCGCCTGAGAGCCGGCGGCGGGCTTCATGCGCCACAGCTGCCAGGCCGCACAGGGCGACGGGGCCCGTTCCGCAAATCAGTGTCGCTGGCGATCGGTCGCCCGTTGTGGCCGGGCGGCGTGCGGTGCAGAGGACGGCGTGACGCGCGTATTCGCAGCGGCCGAGAGTCTTGAGCCTGGGGCTGCCCAGCAGCTCCGCGCGCCAGCGCAGCGGAGACGGTGGTCGCGCTCCAGCGCTGGCGTCATAAGAGCGGTGCTGTTGTTCCGCTGTGCGACTCTGGAGCGACGCGACTCGACTGCGATGTAACTCGACGCCTCTCCGCCAGTCGGCTTCCCGGCACCATGTCTCGGCATGATGCAATTGCGGTGGAGAGCGTGCCCACTGCACGGGCGCCCGTTCCTCGTTGTTGAGAGCGCGTAGTGAGAGCCTGGAGCATGGAGCCCAGAGCGCGCGCATGGGATGGCAGCGTTGTTCCTGCAATTTCGAACGGAGTGTGCGCGAAGCGGAGTGCGATTGGCGCTGGCGCGCTGCGGGCAGGGGCCTCCTCAGTGGCAGGATTAGCCGCCCCAGTCGTAAGCAGCTTGGCGTGTATTTTACCGTCCAGCTTGCCCGCTTTGGCCGCGCCCGTAATGGGGTGCGCCCGGGCTAACCCACGTCAGCACGGAACTGCCTCTCATTTCCCCCGCCGTGAGGGGCTTACCTCACTCCCACCCATCAATGCTACAGCTGCGCAGTATAATCACCAGTCGTCCAATCGAGCGCGTCTGCCCACCCACAATCAACCCTTCATTTTGAACTATAGGCATACTTCGCCTTGTTGCGCTGCTCACTAGCCGGCGTTGCTTTTCGCCGAGCTTCCTCGTCCAACTGTTTTTGGTTTTTTTTTTCCGCTCACGTTCCTGTCTGGCGCTGAAACGATCGCGATCGATCGAGATGTCTATCGCTGTTTTCACCTTCATCTCCGACGCGTGCTGCAGCGGACTTCTTGGAGTTGCCTCAGCCTCTTGAATCCTCAAATGAAGCAACCGGCACGCCGACAAAATCAAACAGGCCGGCGTTCCCTTACTACACCTGCTCTCCTTCCGCTTTGCGGTCTCGAAAATATCCTGTGCTGCCTTGTTTGCTACTTGATACGCGTCTGGTTGGCCGGTTGGCACGCACCATCCTCCATGGGGTCAATGCGGTTGACTGCGGTCTCTGAGCTTCTGGCCGACCTAGTACCCGTAACACCTACGGCGCTGTCTTCCTGATTAGTCCTTTGCTTTAGCGACAGTTGACCGCTGGTCCGGCCCGTGACTGGCGGCGGTGAGCTTCTTTGGAGTGCTGCTGTTGTCGTGGCTCCACCCTGTGCTATTGACACCGAAAGCGAATGCCGACTTGCTGCCTTTGGCTTCTGCTGGACCAGTGTGTTCTCCAAGCCTGCAGTAGAGTCGAGCCGGTCTGAACTGTTGCCCAATGCGGTTATGCGAGAACTGGCACTGGATGAGAGAATTTCTGTCTCTGGGCGACCAGGTCCACCCACAACGGTAACCACACAAGATCTTTGTTCCTGACGTGAGAACACTTGCCCCTTATCATATGTAGGGCTGGGAATCTTCGGAAGTCTTTTCATCACGGAGCCGCCGTCAGATTTATCAGAGGTACTAGCTGACAGATCACTCGGGATATCACAGCAAGACAACGCGAAGCTGTCCATGGTTCGAAGGGGAGACCGGACGGTCAGGATCACGACTGAGTCTCTCGGATCAAAAGCATCGTCCCCAAGTACCCAGGATGGTGGACGGCGAATCATAGGCCCGGTTGGGGCCCTCTGCATAATTTCCAACTTTGTGGGGATGTCCAACTCTTTCAAGTCATCGAAGAGTTCGATGAGCTTGGGAAGTATTTGGTCCACACTCAAATCCCTGCTTCTAGCGACTCTAGACGCCATTCGCGTCAAGTCCTGGAAATCCTTATCAGTATCCGCCATCAAAAATGTTCTGATGTCTTCGTCTTCGCGGGGTACGTTGCCCCCGCCGCTGATAGCTTGCATACTGGCTTCGGCGCCAGTGCTCCTGCTCTTAGACTCTGGAGACTGCCCGTGTATGATATACTCCTCACGCTCATGTTCGCCTGGGGGCGCTGGGACCCTTCCTAAGGCATTGAAGAGGTTCCGCCGTGGCAGTGTTCCCACTGAAATATCGTGGTTGACGGCGGAAAAAAGCTGGACTGGGAGAGCCCTTTCTTGGCTGAATGGTGACATCGAGAATAGAGGCAGAACGTTCTCTCTCAGCATCATCCCCGGATACACTGTGACTTTTGGTCCCCTTACCTTGCCGAATACCTCTGGACTGTCTCTCGTTGGTTGGGACGGTTGTTTTCTTCTTGACTAGCATTGCCGTGGTATGTTGGTCCCTCGAATTTCTCTTTCTGTTGATAACACTATCGTGACGCGAAGCCAGTAATCGCGACATTCCATTCTTTCCTCTCGCGATAATGAGTTCAGGGCGCTTTATCTCAGCTCGACATGCCTGATCTTCGCATTCCCAAGCTCTCTCAGCCTCCGCCAACCTACTATCTCTCCCTCCCAGTTGTTCGTCCAACTGTTCCTTTTCCATGCTCAGGTCTCGGTATGCCTCGATGATGTGAAGCACAGAGCTATTCATATGCGCAGGCAGTCCGTCGAATGGTCGATTGCAGATTTTGATGAAGATTGCGTCAACCATCATCGTGATATCCGGCGAAGACGCATCATCTCCAACGGCCTCGGTTGCCCAAATCTCCATACCAGGATCCTCGAGATACTTGGGGGTCTTAGAAGAAAAGTAGGAAGATGGCTTCTTGCGAGGACCGACACGCCTTTGGGGTGTGCTGCATTCGGAGAGCGAGCTTGCGTCGACATTGGCGCGTCGTTCGTCAGGGATGAGGGAAAAGGTTGGAGTATGCGTCCTGAAGGGCTGCATGGTTTTGCTCACCCAGATCTGTATGTCTGTCGTGACGGCAAGTAGTGTGGGAGTGGTTGGGTGGGTGCGCGGCGGTGGTTGCGTGCGGTGGATGATCGAATCTGAGTTCTTCTGAGCGACGTCAAAGCAGGAAGGCTTCGTGACCATATAAGAAAGGAAGTCAGTGGCAGCGGAGGGAGTAAAACTTCGCAGTAAGCGCTTCCACACGCACCTACGACTAGTGGATAGCGCAGCATCCAGTGCACCATCGATTGTAAGAACTAAGCAGTTGTCGGGACGTGATCGTCATTGGCACTTTCAACATTTGATCAACATATTTTCACAACTCCATATACGGGACTCTCTTACGCTACTAATATTTCCCAATACTGAATGCTTGCACCGTCCCCGCTTCATCCAAATCTCCTACGACGCGAAGGATATTGGGCCTCACCGGCGGGTATCAGCACAGCGATCTATCATTTTTTTGAGGGGAATTGAAGCAGCCAGCCAGCCATACATATCAAAGAGACTAATTTCATTTTCATTGGGGCCATAGCTTCCGCTCACCATAGGTGACTGTTGTCACGCCTTAGATTCCGAAGCCCAGTCATTTCGGGTGGCAGTGATAGCCAATACTGATTGCGCCACCGAAATTCGATATCCTCTGCGGCATTCTCGAAACACTGACATGAGACTGACACTTCAAAGGTCCGATATTAGCCTTGCAGAACGGCGATTAAGGGTACCTTGTTATCCAACACCAAAGCTCCTCTCAAGAGTGTTGTCGGTGAAAGTCTGCTGCGTCGAGACGGACTCACATCGACATGCAAGGTCGACTAACGAGCTTTTGCAAGAAACTGTGTCTAGGAATACTCCCGTGGACTGCTAGGAATTGCTGTGCGGCATACACAAGTAAGTCCAAATATATATTTATACCCGAACTGACACATCAGCCTCGAACAATAGCGCTCGATATGGGAGAATTTTAAGACAGATCTTGCGGAAGGTCTTACCAGGCACTTGGAAATACAGTGGAAATGAGGGATACTTCTGTCGTCACGTAGCTGGGAACTGCTTGCACGGCTGCCAACTATTCAAAGTGAGCGGACTGCAGTAATGATAGCTATGATCATAATCAGATCAAGTCCAGTGACCATCCCATTAGCCCGAAACAATATGGGATAGCATTCTCATTGTTGGCATCTCTGGATTGTAGCCATTCAGAACTGAGGGTACAGCATCCAAGCTTAACTGAAGAAATTAAAGATGTACATTGATGAGGCAGTGTTAAAAGGTATGTGGCCTCTTCTCCATGCACCCGGACCCCACGGAAAAAGAGGCTGGATGTTTGGTAATGTAAGGGCAAGTAATTTTGGCACGAAGAAATCCTTCAGCATTCGCGCATGGGCTGGGCGCGGGGCTGTACACACTAATGCCGTGTATAGACGAGTATAGCAAAGAAATGCGTTATCACCAGGTCGGGTTGCTGCATCAGCCGGGCCAGATGTTTATGATCGACTGGAACGCAAGGGAATCGATAGATCGTTCGGGATCGAAAAGCCATTTTCCATTTTCCCGTACAGAGGCTGTATCAATGCGACCAGCTCGATAAACGCCAGCCGATTTAGATTTCATGCCGTCAAGACCATCTCCGGGTACTCCTGCGTCTCGTTTATGCCGCATCGCGCTTGCCTTCCTTTACCTCCTTCTATAAGACGCCGGGTATATTAGCTGTCGATGCTCACACAGATTCCCGACATTCGGAGGGAGATACGCACCAGCGCCCTCATGGTGCCGTGAAGCGCATGCCTGTGGTTCCTCCTGAACTTGGGGTCGACACCCTTGAGCGACGGGTAGCGGTGTGTCTTAGGCTTCTTGATACTGTTGCGCGCAGCGGGTCAGAAACACATTGGAACTTCTCTGGCGGATTTAACTGCTGAAAGCAGCGGGAGTAAGGTCGACGCAAATTAGGCAAAGCCGATCGAAAGAGCAGTCGTGGTGGTGCGTACCCGTTACGGTGAGCCTTCTTGGACTGGTTGTGCTGAGACGAGTTCTTGGACTCTGAGAAGTATCAAGTCAGCGTGTGAGGGCATTCAGGCATAGGTATGGTACTTACTGGCCATGGCGACTGATTTTCCTGTGCAGCGTCGGTGGTATGGCTTTCGAAGTCGTCGTTATCCGACTGGACGTGTGTAGTTTCGCTCGCCAAACGTTCAGTTGTGCGCGCTAACAAATATGCGCTAGTCCTAAAAAGTACATAGAGCAGCCCGACCCCACGACAGCATCACCCAGCTGCGACCCTCACTGACACATCGCTCCGCTGCAAGCCCCTCCAAAAGCATGCAAGGGCTTGGACGTTTGACCGACCTGTACATCGTTCCCCAGTGAATCCCTTGCGATACGGGGAGAGTTGGTCTTCGGCTGCGAGTTTCAATACCAGTATATTACGTCTCTGTTGTGGGGAGCAGAAGCGGCCACCTGAATGCATATGCTCATCCTTAGTATCTTACATTCTACTTAGCCCTTTATGCAGTTCAGTCATCACAACCCAAGCTTTGGAGTTATAGTCTCTTTGCGCAGCAAGCACATGGCTAGTGGGTTCGTTAAGGAAGAGCATCATTGACCTGGCTCGCCCAGATCTCCGTGACCAATCGCCACTGTCGAGCCGAATCCGTCACATATCTAGATCTCGGCCAAAATCTACGAGCCGCATTTTCCTTGCGTCCTTTGGATGGAGCTGCGCAACCTTTGCTCGCACCAAGAACCGAGCAGCTGCGGAATCTCTTGTCAGTTCCACGTATTCCCCTCCATCGCTCTCGCCGACTAATGCCTGTAGCAAATCTTCTATAAGAGACTTAACATCTGTAGCGGCAGCATCCTTCTCAGTAAGGGGCTCATCGCCGACCGCAGCCATCCTGCCCCAAGTATCATCGATACGCCTCTGCCTCTTGTCTACCGCGGCCTTTCCTTGCTTCAGTGGCCGTACTTTTCCGTGCTGTGAGAAGCCGGCAGCCAACGTCTCTTCGTCAATATCCATGAGCTCACCGACTACGGGCCCACCAAGGTCTTCTGCAGCGACAGACGCGGCCAGATGCTCCTCGATGAAGTTCTCTAGAGCGGACTGCAGTCGTCTGCTATCGATGTCGTATCTCTGCTTTCGCTTGCGAGTTGCAATTAATAGCTCTTGTGCGAATTGAGAACTTGGCTTTGCAACACGATCCTGGGTCGCAAACCCGACTTGGGCAACGCGACTCTCCAAGCTCCTAGTAATTGCATAGGCGTCCTGGACACTCTTCTCTTCGCGCTCAAGGTCTCTCTGTGCGGTCACGAGCTTGGCACGAGTGGCCCTGACAACATCACTGGCTTCGACAATGCACTGTCGAATGATGCTTGTAGTCAGAAGAGCGGGCAGCACAGACGAGGAGATCGGAAGGGGGGGCTTCGCTGGAGCGATGTGCTCATAGGCGTCCTTCAAGACTCGAAGTTGACGGAGGCGTTCCCGGGCATGAGAAGAAGGGGTATGAAGGACCCGCTGGCGAGATGACGTTCGAAGCTGAAGGAAAATAATCATCAGTATTGACCCTTTGATGTCAACATGAGACTGTACATACCTCGTTCAAGGCGCGCTGCAGTTCCCCGACGCGGTCTTGTAGTTCGTGCACTGTCTGGTCGAGCTGAACTCCGAAGGCGGTATGATCGGGAATATCGACCTCTCTCTGAGCCTGTTGCGCGGATGTAAGCTTGGCAGCATAGCGGTGAATTGCCGGAAGCGCGTCGGAGCGAGTGAGGTCCATGATGGACGCTGGTGTTGAGCAGACGCGGAATAGCACGCATCCGAGCTCCAGGCGGGGGCTGAGCTGCGCGAGTCGCTGCGAAACGGGGAGTGGACGGGTAGAGTCTAATGAGATTGCAGGCGCCGCGAGTCGCCGATGCCAGGCCGAGCAGCACAATGTCTGTGGGACCCGAGAAGGGGAGAAGGGAGTGAGGTTGGCTGTCACGACGGCACACTTTGGCGGCGCTCTGGCGGCGCAGGACCTTCAGCGACAGCCTCCACGCGCGCACGCAACAAAGGAGCCAGGCAGCGGATGCCGGTCTGCGGGCCAGGTAGTTACGACCACCAGGCTGCCAGCTGTCGCCAAAAGGGAATGACACAGTCGCAGTGCCGTGGACGCGCGCGTGCCCACGGAACAACTCGCCTCCCGCACCGGGGCCGTTCTGCTAGCTTCTACCTATGTCGCTTGCCTGTTCCTGCCCGCCCGACGACCATCGCAACCTCTTCTCCCTGCCCTCGCCCTCGCGACTTCCACACCACCTCATTCATCGACCGTATCGCTGCTCCCATCCACCTCGTCTCCCCTAGGCTTTTCCGCCCGGGCGCTGCTGCTGCTCAAGCGCTCCGCTACTCGCGCTGCGACGACGCTGCAAGGTTTGCTTTGGCGGGCGCGTTTACTGAGAGTCTTCGTCTTCTTCGGCCCCAGCTCCTGCACCAGACCGCTCCCTCACTCCAGCTCACCACCACTGGCACTCCTCTCAATTCCGCTCTTGAGCGAGCTCCTCTTCCAACCGATCTTCCTCTCCTCGCCGCCACCCGCACACTGCATCATTCTCCTGGCGACTGCCCACACCACCCAGACACTCAAGTCCCTTTGCCGATCCGCCCTCCAGCAAGTTTTCCTTCGACAGCCCTCTGCTGTACGTAAATCGAGCAATACGAAGAACTTTACGACCCGATCTGGTCCTCTGAGCCTGAAAGAGCCTGAAGCATCCTTTACTTTGATACAGTAGGGCAACAATGTCTGCATCTCCCACCACTGCCACGGCGCCCAGCCAGAAGCGCCCGCTGGAAGAGCCCTCATCCCCGTCGGGCCCCGGCGACCAGCCCGACGCGAAGCGTCCCGCTCTGGACAAGGTCGTCAAAGACGAGTCCACCGAACAACCCCCTTCAGCTCCTGAGCCGCAATCCACTTCAGCTCCTTCCGACTCGGCCAAGAGCGATTCCGAAGCACCTGGCCCCGTTGCCCAGAACGGTACTCAGGACGTCCAGGGCGATACTGTTGTCCCGGACGCTCCGACCACTGCTGCAACTGCTGCCCCCGACACACTTCCCATCCAATCCACCTCGACCGTCAACGGTCCCCCTACCTCGCAGGCTGTCACTGCTGGTCACCAGGATGAGTCGAATTGGCTTCATGTGCGCGCCATCATCTCTAGTGCTGAGGCTGCCACCGTCATTGGCAAGGGCGGTGAGAATGTCACGCAGATTCGCCGCATGTCAGGAGCTAAGTGCACTGTGAGCGACTACTCGAGGGGTGCTGTTGAGCGTATCCTGACTGTCAGCGGCCTTGTAGATGCTGTTGCGAAAGTAAGTGGATTGTTCGCGCTTATTTCCAATGGCCCAAGCTGACAATCCGCAGGCTTTTGGGCTAATTATTCGCACGCTGAATAACGAAGATCTCAACTCGCCTTCTACCCCGCAGTCTAAGACATACCCCCTTCGCCTTCTCATTCCCCACATTCTGATTGGCTCGATTATTGGCAAGTCCGGTGTGCGGATTCGCGAAATACAAGAGGCTTCGGGTGCCCGGCTCAATGCTTCTGATTCGTGCCTTCCACTTTCAACGGAGCGGTCGCTTGTCGTTCTAGGTGTCGCCGACGCCGTCCATATCGCGACGTACTACGTGGGAAGTACTTTGGTTGAACAGCTGACCGAGAGGTTTGGTGGACCGGCAGCTTCCGCATATGCAACTCGCAGCGGTGGCCCAGCCGGGGTCGTTCCTGGTGGCATGCAGGTCGTGCCTTATGTTCCTCAGCCCGCAGGCGGTCAATGGGGCCCTCCCGACACCTTTCACCGCAAGGGCCCCCAGGCACAGAGGACTCCAGCTGCTGGCTACGGAGCCCCCATGCACGGCCAGTATCCGCAACAGCCACAGGCGCCTCTTCACTACGGGGCCGGGTCGCCCCGCCATGCGTATACGGGTGCTGGGCCGCATCAACCCCAGCAGTATGGTGCTCCTCACGTCGCGCAGCCCAGCCATGCCGGTCAACCCGCGCAACCAATGCAGGGAATGATGCCTGGCCAGCCCATGACGCAACAGATTTTCATCCCCAACGATATGGTGGGCGCCATCATCGGTAAGGGTGGCGCTAAGATCAATGAGATCCGACAACTCAGCGGCAGCGTCATCAAGATCAACGAGCCGCAGGATAATAGCAATGAGCGTCTTGTTACGATCACGGGCACGCAGGAGTGTAACCAGATGGCACTCTACATGCTCTACTCTCGACTCGGTGAGAAATAGGCTTGAATCAAGGGCACGTAGGTCGCACCGCTAACAGAAAGCTGCAGAGAGCGAGAAGCATCGCATCTAGGCGGACCGGTTATTTCCTTTGGCGAACGTGTGCATTCGGGATTAAGGGTTAAAAGTCTACGGCTTTCTGGTTTCCAGCTTCGGTTCTGTATGCACTTTTAAAAATCAAGATATAGCCGGCGGGCAGTCGAGTGCGCATAGGCGGCCTTTTTGCTGACGTTTCGATTTGGTGGCTACTTATTGGCGGCAACGGACATTGCGCAGGGTCCGGATCCTCGGCAGGCGGGAGGCGGCATGAAAACGGTCGCCAACTCGGAAAACTGACAAGCTCTGGATTGGTCCTGTAATGCGATTGAATACGCAGGATAAGCAAACGATGATGGCGTGCGATGTTCAGGTACCGTGGCGATAGGCCACGATCGCTGGAGCCCTCAGGCAGTAGAGAGCCTGACGACCGGGAATGGCCTTGGTTGTTCGATAATGGCAGAACGCTGACCGCCCGACCGTGTTGTTTTTTAGTGTCTTATGATGCGGCTACATCGTGTCGACGTTCCGCATCCGGGCAGGCAGAGGGCGACACCGACAAAGGAACGTTTGGGGTCCCCACGCGAACAGTTTGCAGCCCCATGCCACATAGCCCTGGCAGCCGCTCGTAACTGCCCAGCGACGCGAACAGACGAGGCGTGCCGCGGTCCTTGCAGCTTATAATGACGAATGCCACACTGTCCTGCGTTTGACGCAAGCTCACACGCCCCTCCTTGATTGACTAACAGCGCGTGCCCTTGTCAACCCGCCAAACGTGCGCGCAGCCTCTGGCCGTGTGCTGTATCAGCGCGCAGCTGTCAGCGCCAGCAGCAAGGTCCTACCTCACACAATCTACATTTTTCTCTCTTCCTCTGGCCGCAAATCCTTTCTCTTCCTCTTTCCTCCTCTTCCTCTGTTCCTCTTGGCCTCCGGTCGCCATCGCCCATTGATCTCTCCCGGAAGCGCCAGCATTCTTCCCGGTCTCGTTGATATCAGGAGAACAGCCTTGCAGCCGTCACCTCAAACGAGCAACCGTGGCGCGCCTCATCCTCCGCGAGTATCTGGCTATGGCAACAGAAGCCGAAAAGCCTCGGGCGCGGACGCCTCTGGCGCTGAGGGGTGGAGCCCGCTCAAAGAGTAGTCGGCCGTTCTCGCTTCGGTGAGTGTGCTTTCACTCCAGGGAATATGCAAGGGGAGGGTGTGTAGCTTGCTTTACCTATCTAAGGCAGCAATGGCATCACAACCCACCCTCTGCGACCTTTTGATAAGCCGCCCAATCTAAGGAGGCACGGCATGCTCGGCGCACATGACATGTTCTTTTACTATCCCCAGCTACTGTCGACCGCAGCCCACGGGTCTGCACGGTCATTGCCGGTAGATTAACTAACCTCCACAACAGGACTCAATTCAAGAACTTCACCACCATCTCCACCATCCTTGTTGGCACCGACAGCCAGCCCTTTCTGGTCCATCGCGACATCCTCACGCACCATTCGCCCTTTTTCGCCGCTGCGCTCACTGGTGCCTTCGCCGAGGGTCTCTCTCAGGAACTCTCCCTGCCAGTTGAAGACGTCTCCACCTTCGAGCTCTTCCTCTCGTGGGCGTACGTGAAGCCCCCTGCCCCGTGCTGCAAACATGAATTTCGAACATGCTGACCATCCTTGCAGGTACACCGGCCAGCTCGACGACATCTTCACGCGCGGCGGCAAGGTCGCCTTCTACCTGCTCCTCTCGCTCTACGGGCTGGCGGACCGGCTGTCGGTCGAGTCGCTGCGCAACGCCGTCGTCGACCGCGTGGCGGAGCTCGCCGAGAAGAGCAACTCAGTTCCGACGCCCAGCGACACCGTCACCCTCTACGACGAGATCCGCGACACGGCGCAGCTGCGCAAGCTCGTCATCGATCTGTTCGCCTTCAAGAAGACAGACGTGCTGCTGGCCAGCCACCCGGATGAGTGGCACCCGCAGTTCCTGCGCGAGCTCGTCGTCCGCGTCAAGCGTCCTGAGTTACAGGGCCTCAGTCGCCATGACCTCGTGGCCTGGAAGCCCGCGAGCTGGACTAGCACGCGCGCCTGCTGGACTTGCAGGGACGTCATGCAGCCGGGGTTGAGCAGCAACAGGTGTGAAGCGTGCGGTTACGCCTTCTGCAACGCTTGCGTTGCATCCGGGAAAGCATTGTGCGGCGATGATGCTGCAAAGCTGGCGAGCTGCAAGCCTTGGGTAAAGAGTGTGTGCCAGCATTACCACGAACATGCCGAGACGCCGCCATGTGCAGGGAATTAAGACGTTAGCTATGAATTGTATGCGGTAAAATGGCTGTGTGACACGGCTTTAGGCTAGGAGGACAGCAATTGCTTTGAGCGGAGACGCGAAAGCGCGGGTGGTGGCTTAGTAGGTAGGCTTTGCGATGCTAAAGGCTTTTTACTCTGTTGAATGTAGATATACCCATTTCTTTTCGGCGTTTGGACATGAGTTGTCATCAGCGGGTCGCAAAGCAAAGGGGGACACGGATTCTTTTAGAGAAATAGTATAGTGAAGTACGAAGTCTCACACATGTGCAATATGCTCGCGCGCAGTCCCGTTATCATACAGCTGTGCCGTCATGCGGATAAGTGACCGCCGTATCCTCCAACGACTCCTCAAACGCCTTGCAAACGCGAAAATGAAGCCAAACATCCCGCCCCATTCCAGGTATTACATCCGTACCTGCATTCAGATGATTCGACCAGCCATTTGCCGATCCTGTGCACCCAAGCCAGCACTCAAAGCGCACAAAACTAAAACATGAAGTCACGAAAGGCCTAAGTCCTCGGAACGATGTAATCTTGGTTTTCCACCGTGACACTCTTTGTCTATGAGCCGACAGAATAATTAGCATATCTGTGGGTGGGTGATGGGAATTTTATTTCAGGGGAGCTTACCATATGGTTGACCTTGTATACACCGACCAAGCGGGCTGCAAGCTCGAACATGTTGTTACGCAGGGAGATCACCACGAACTGAGCATTCTTCGTCCGCTCCTTAATATAGCTAGCAACGATGGAAACCTGGAATCAAACGTCAGTTATCCTTCGTGGAACGTTCACGGTGTGCGTGCGACATACATTTCTGAAGTCCAATGCCGCGTCAATCTCGTCCATGACGTAAAGGGGCGTGGGCTTGTAGTGGTGGAGCGCAAACACTAGCGCTAGACTACTCAACGTCTTCTCACCACCCGACAAGTTGGAAATATTTTTCCAGCTCTTCTTGGGCGGCATGACACTGAACAATATGCCTTCTGAGAACGGGTCCAAGGAGTCGACAAGTTCGAGCTCTGCATTGCCGCCCATGGTGATCATTTGGTACATTTCCTTGAGTCGGAGAGAGATTGTGCTGAAGCCTTCCATAAAACCCTCTAAGCGTAGGCGGCGCAGCTCATCGCAGCGTTTCTTGGCAGCATCGCGCTCAGCAACAGCAGTGGCAAGGTCGGCGCTTCGTGCGGCGTGCTCCTCCACACGGCGTCGGTACTCAGCGAGGACACCAAGTTCCACCTGAACATTCTGCGTTTTCTCTTCAAGTGCAGCGATGTCGCGCTTTAGCTGACCCTTGTCCATGTCTTTCAGCTCATCCTTGGTGTAGGTCGGCAAAGCGCCGGCTTCTTGCTCCTCACCGAGGTCGCTGATGTTCGTCAGCGAAAGCTTGTTCAGCTTTTCCTCCCAGTGCCGCAATTTAACCTGGTTCTCCTTGAGGGCCTTCTGGTGCTCTTCGAGCTGGTTCCGCATCTCGATCTCGAGGCCACGAGTTTCGTTGAGCTCAGCAGTCTTCGTGTCGAGCTCGGCTTTGAGAGCCTGCAGCTCCTCTTTCTTCTCCTCAAGGGCGTCCTGAGCTTCCTCAGCCTGCTGCCTCGAGCCGCTAGAATCCCTTCGTTGAGCACGCATATCTTCGTCCACCTTATCCATCTCAGCGGCCACTTTTTCTAACTCTTTCTCTGCCTCGACAAGCGCCTTCTCATGCTTGGCTTTTTGCTTCTTGGCCTTCGCTCTGTTCACGTCGGCTGAAGACATTTCCTCGTTGAGGGTATCGATTTGCTCCTTGAGACCGTCTACCTTGGCCTTCTGAGTGCGAAGCTTGATACCTCCAATCTCCATGATCTTGTCCTGGAGGGCCTTGATCTCCTCTTCGACGCTGGAGGTCTCAGCACGGAGCTTGCTGATCTCCTTCGCCATGGCGGCAATGTTCTTCTCAAGACTGGCCATTCGTGTCTTGTTTGATTTGGAGGGCTGCTGCTCAGCCGCAATTTCCTTGATACGTCGTTGTCCGTCAGCAATGTTTCGATCGTAGCTCTCAACCTCAAGTGCAATCTTCTGGGCCTTGGTCTCCAGTCTGGGGATCTTGTCGTTCAAATCCCTTAGCACCTTTTCTCCTTCTCTTAAGGCATCTTGAAGATCGGAGAATTGCTGCTCGATTGCGTCACGATCAACCTCGAGTTTGGCGACTTGTTCCTTAGTCACATCAGCAGCCAATTTTGACGACATGGCACCCTTTGCCACTCGCGTACCACCGCCAGACATGGTACCGGACTTGTCAATAAGTTGACCATCGAGAGTCACAACGCGCCATCTCTTGGCCCCATACGCGATCCGATTTGCTTGCTGTAGATCGGTCGCCACAAGGGTATTTTGCAGGACGCTGTAAAATGCTGGTCGAAACTTGTGGTTTTTTGATCTAACGAGATCAAATAGTCTAGGGACATTTTCGGGCGTGCTGATCTCAGAAAGATCGCGTTGTGGTAACCTGTCGAGCAAGATGAAGTTTGCGCGACCAAGGTTGTTCTTGCGAAGGTACTCGATGCACTGCTGACCAACCTCGACCGAGTCGACCACCAAGTTATTCAGGGCAGGACAAGCGGTTGAGATAGCGATGTCGTACTTCTGATCTATAGTGCCCAAGTTACCGAGGCGGCCGTGGAAACCCTTGATTCTGCCAGACTCCTGCAGGCGCGTAAGTCCTGTAAGGACATTACCCTGAGACTGAGTCGCTGAAAGATTGGATCTCGCCTCGTCTGCTTTCTGGCGGGCGCTGGAAAGCTTTGAGCGAACCTTGGGCTCCTCCTGGCCAAGTACAGCCATCTCCTTTTGGACCGTCTTGATCTCTTTCTCAGTTCTACGCTTCTCAGACTCGCAATCTTCAAGCTCTGACAGCTTTGCGGCCTTTTGCTCCTCCAGGCTGGCGATCTTTGCTTCAGTCTCCGCGATTTTCTTTTCACCCTCGTTCTCCTTCTCGCGCAGGATATCCAGCTCACTCTGTGCGACTGCCATTGCTGATTGCTGGTCGTTTATCTTCGCATTCCAGGGCTCAAGGGACTTTTGTTTGGCCGCAATCTCGTCGGAAATGCTCTGGGTCTTGCCTTTGAGACTCTCTCGGATTGAATTTAGCTCTTCTTCCTCAGCCCGCATCTTCTCCTCGAGCCCAGCAATTTCAACCGTGTTCCTCTCAATGTCGTCGGTGCACTTTTTCATGACGTTATCCGCTTCCGAGGTGCCGAACCTGCTCGTCTCAAGAGTTTTCTGTAGCTTCTTATCTTTGTTGGTCAGGAACTTCTTTTTCTCCTCAAACTTGACAGTTTCCTTATCCAACTTTGCGAGCTCCTTGAGGAATTCTTGGGTCTGCTTCTCAAGCTTCTCGTACTGCTTGCATCCTGCCTTGTATTGCTTGTCAAGTTCCTTGATTTCCTCCTCATTTCCCTTGTGCCTCTCAAGCTCCTCGTTGAGAGAAGTTTGCGCCTCGTTGATTGCCTCTTGAGTGATCTGGATATTATCGTTCGTATCGTCAAGGAATATTTGGTAGAGAGCAGATTGTTTCGTTGCGAGCTCATTCTCATCCCGAATGTACGCCAACGCCTTGCTTTTCTTGTCTTCAAGGCCCTCCTTTTCCTTCTCAACGTGCTGGACTCTGTTATTTTTCTCTTGACAGACCTCGTTCAGAGTCTCAACTTGAGCGGCAGATTCTTCGATAGGCGTCTTATACTTCGAGGTGCCAATGATATCCTCAAGGTACTCCAGAAGGCCATCGTCGTGCTCGTTTGCTGCCTTCGGTTTCATTTGCGCAATGGACTCCACTTCACCTTGAAGTATTAAGAAACGCTTATGGTCCAGATCGACGCCACGGTCGCGGAGCAGAGTAGTCACGACGGTGAAGCTAGACTCCTTGCCGTTGATGTAGTACTTGCTGGAGTTATTCCTGAAAGCCTTGCGAGAAATAACTAAACTGGAATCAGGAATGACCTCGTGGTCTCCTCCAGGCAAATCCATGACCTCCTGGAAATGGACTTCAACTTCACAGTGGTCTAGGTTCGGGAATGCTGCAGAGTTGTGAATCAAGGCTGAGAGCTTGCCCTGTCTCATTTTGCTGGCCCTGAAGCCAAAGACGAACAAAAGAGAATCAATCACATTTGACTTTCCAGAACCATTTGGACCGACCACAGACGAGAAAGAAGCATGGAATGGGCCAACCTCTTGTCTGCCAGCATAACTTTTGAAATTTTTGAGTATTAACCAAGTGATGCAGATACGCGACTTGGAAACCTCAGGCTCTTGGATCAGCGGTTGTGCAGCTGCTCGGGCCTTGGCAACAATGTCCATAGGCTTCTCCAGCACGGTGTTCAAAGCATCCACTCGCGTGATTGTTTTCGGAGTCTGCGGCACCGGGGTCTTCTCGTCAGGAGCAGGCGTTTCCTGTCCCGAAACGGGCGTGTTGCCTTCCGCAACGGGGATCTTATCTTCGGGCGCAGGAGTCTTGTCTTTCGGAGCGGGTGTCGATGTTTTCGTTTCGGCGTTCTCGAGATTGCCAGGATCAAAGGGCTGGGGGGTTTTTTGGCGTGGGGTGGCATCGCTTTCGGTAGACTTCATGATGTTGAAAGACTTGTCGGCGTCGTGGGTGATGTCGGACAGTGGTGATTTGTGGCGCAATTCGTGCTCGGATTCCTGTTCCTTTTGTATGAATTTAGTATCATTCACGGGAGGCATCATGGGCGGCACCGGGTCCGGCTCGGCGACGGATTGCGGGGCAGAGAGAGGAGGGAGTTGTTGTATTACATCGGGAGCGACTGAAGCCCTGCTTCTCCTGCTGTCGCGAACGTTGCGGCGGCCCCTCCGCGCGGCGGGAATCTTCTTGGGCGGCTTGTGCGATGCTTGGTCATCGTCTCCATTGTAGTTGCCGACAGCAACACCGGTGGCGGCACTCTCGACAGGGCTTTGGATGGTTGACGGCTCAACTGACTGGCTGGCTTGTGTTCTGCCCTTCTTGGTGGGGACGGTGCGCGGGGTGATGGGGACTTCAGAGGCCTTGCGGCGGCGGGCGCTCTTTGGCGCAGGAGTAACTTCGTTGTCATCGCTATCAGGCCTCACAGCGGTGCGGCGGCGGGCGCCCTTGGGAGGTGCTGGCTCGGGCGCGGGCGTGAACTCTTCCTCGTCGCTGTCATGCTTCACGAGCGTGTGCTCGTCGGAATCTGAGGACTCGACAATGGTCTGGCGACGCGCAGCCGCTCGCCGCGAGGGTCTTGCCGTGGACATTGTTTGTGCTGGCGGGTGGTTGGCGGATGGAGTCGTTACATCGCGAGCTCGACAGCAGCGCGGCGGCCAAAACACCTGACTGTGGGTTGGAGTAAACACACGCAACGCGCACGGTCTGTCTTGGCGCGCTGTTCCCCGACGCGCTCCGCCCGACGCGCCGTATTCCGCTGTCTGACATCAGTTTAGCTGAACGGCTTTTCTTCGCATTCCACAACTGAGCACGGGCTTTGCATTCTTCAATCAACGTCTTTGCGCAAACTACATGTTCTGCACGCCCATGTCTTGTGGCTATTAAGCCTTGGGCAATTTTTCTTCTCCGACGTTGGATGTGAGTAGGTATTTCTGCTTCCTTGTTTCGCCATCATTATTCGCCATCCACACCACTGCACATTGCTTTCGAATGCCTCTATCGCGGCGGCTGTATCAGTACTGCTGTATCGCCTCTCCGCATGCTGTTGAGGTTCATTCGTCGCACCGGATCTCTTGTTCCACAAACTGTCTTGGGTCGAATTGCATGCTCGGCCTACATCATGCCGTGGATCCTTTGCCCAGAGCCGCTTATTTGCACCGCTTCTCCACGATACCTGCTCCATGCTCGTCATATTCCTTCTTGCTCACCCACAGCTGCATTCACTGTTAATGATACCCCGGCTACAAATTAAGGATGGGGATGTCCTACCTGATGAAAACTGCCCAAGCTACCAAGGATGCTTCCTCCAATCCAACTAGCGTACTTGCGTTCCACCGTGTTGCCCGGAGCCTGCAGCCTGATCCTAGGGCCAGGGTATATCTGTGCGAGTTCCTGGTTAAGCCGATCGTTGAAGCCGACAATTAATGACGACCCGCCGGTAACGACTATATTCGCCAATAGGGCGGGGCGCATCTCAACATCAACATGGTTGAGCGCCTGGACAACGAGCTGCGGAATTGTTTGGTCATCCCGCGGTCGTGGGTTATCCGCATCCTGATATCTCGACTGTCAGCACCAACGGTACAGCCTCATGTTGCCATGGGAATAACCCACTGTTAACGCAGCCTTTGCGTCGAACAAGCCTTCGACCGCCTTGAAGCGCTCCGCGCGAAATACCTGATTCCATCCGTCTGGCATCTCAAAGGGCCTTCCAGGGCTGTTGCTGTAAACCTCCTCAGCATTCCCGGAGAATTTTCCTCCAGTCCAGACCTGGACCACCGATTCTTTGAATTCAGTGAGCACGCGCTCCTCCTCTAGCCTGCGGAAGGACGGCGTGGGCTCCTTCTCAAACTTCTTGAGGACTGCCTGCGCAGGAGCACCGGCCTCCACAGGTGTCTTGGACGCGATCATATAATGCGGCGTGAGTTGTATGGGTGGTTGGGCTTGCTGAAAGACCAGGCGGATTTGGCTAGACACGAAATTACCCGCTAGAGGGGACTTGACCACGCCTGTAATAACAGTGAGTGCCCGGGCCATTTGGCCACACAGATACATGTCTTACCTTTCTTGATGACCATGCCGTCGATGACAGGAGTGACAGATGTGGTGGCAGCACCAACATCGATGACCAGCGCTGAGGGTTTTCCGGACGCAAACCTGCAGTTCTAGTCAGCGCCAATCTAGTTGATCCCGGACTGTGCACACATACGCTGCCAGGACACCAGTCTTCTGCACGTAAAACGCAGGGGCACCCCATTCTTCCATGGCGACCTCGATGCACTTCTCACGGTGCTTTGCGTTGGCCCAGCCAGGTTCCGTCATGAGCAGGGGCGCACCCTCCAGCGGCTTCTCGGTCTCAGCCTGGGCGTCCATCTCTACATCCATGTCGCCGTTCGAGGGATCGTTCAGGCCATTGCTGGCAGGGTTCTGCTCTTTCGCGCCGGTCAAGCGCGAGGTGATGGAATACTCCCACAGCTTTGTTGCCGTTTCCCAGTCATCGACAATGCCTTCACTGGACCAAGGATTCTTGATTTCGAGATTCGACAGCGGGTTGTGGATTGCATTCTCGCCGAAGATTGGGTTGGAGTTGCCCTCGCGGAGGCCGTAGAAGGTGGGAATGACAGACTTCGGCACGTCCTCGCCTGCGAAGCCGGCGCGTGTGGTGGAGTAGCCGGGGTCGAGGATAATGGCGGACACTTCATCTGCGAAGGGAAGTTAGCGCTAGGTACAACAGCAGCACGCGCGAATGCAAGTGGAGCTCACCTCCGGCATACTCATTCGTAGCGGGCGGCTGAGAACTGGGCAGCGCCATGGCAGCCGAGATGGGTGCAAATGCAAGCGCACGGAAGGCGGGCGTTCCAGGCGCGAAATGCAGGCGGGCGCAGAGATGACGCGCGGGGAGACGCGTGGGGATAATGTCGGCCGGGTGGTTGTGATGGAGCTCTTTGGGGCGATCAGTTCCTGGCGGCCTCGGCGCACGGGGCCTTGACCTCCGCTCCGCTCTGGGCAGGCATGCGGGACGAGACCAGGCGGGCAGAGAGCTAAGCTCCGCTCGACAGTGCCAGGGCTGACTTTCCACGCCATCCAACTCGCGCACGACACGGGCCGCTCACCCTGCCTCCATACTCTTCAGTCCACTCTTTTCTGGAGCTCCTTGCTGAGCCATGGCTCTGCTCAGCTTCTTGCGCCGCCTGTACTCGCTCGACACCCTCGACACCCGCTTCACCAACTCGTCCACGACACCCCCAAAGCACGCAGCTGCCGAATCCCGCATCGATCCCGCAAAGCCGTCGCCCAGTGGGTCTAAGAATGCAGCCCGCTCCGACTCTCGCGCACCGGGCCCGCAGCCTTCCAAATGGCACACTCCCGAATTCTATTTGTACTACCTCGTCTTCTTAACTGCTGTGCCTTCCATGTTTTATGTTGTCTACGATGTCTCCAAAGGTGCACCCGCCCTGGTTCCCGCCCACAATACTTCTGGCTGATATCCGCCAGAATCTCACCCGAACTACCCAAAGTTTGAGCCTCTGCTGTCTCCAGGGTGGATTCCTGGTCGCAAAGTGGTACGTTCTACCGTGTGATGCCTGTTCAGTGTTTGTATTCTGACTTTGGATCTCAGGATAATTCCGATGGCCAATATTCCTCCTTCCGCGACAACCTCCCCTACCTCTTCGTGATCGCCCTTGTTCACCCTTTTCTCCGCAAAGCATACGACTATCTGTGCCGTGCCGATACCTACACCCAAGTTCGCCAGATCTCGGCTCCTAGCGGCCACCAGCTCACACAGGGGTTGACTGCACATGCTGCTGCGGATGCGAGGCTAGAACAGCGCGTGTCTTTTGATTTCGGTTTCGCAATCATATTCACTTTTATCCTGCATGGCTTTTCGGCGCTTAAGGTTCTGCTGATTCTCTATCTCAACTACAAAATTACAACGTCGCTGCCCAAAAACTACATCCCGGCTGCTACATGGGTGTTCAACATCTGCGCTTTGTTCTCCAACGAGATATTTCGCGGCTACCCCTTCACAAGCATTGCTGCTTTTGTTCATGGCGGCGACGGTTCGGGCACTTGGGGAGCGTGGCTTGACAGCTACGGTGGCCTGAACTCGCGATGGGAGATCTTGTTTAACATTACCGTCCTTCGCCTCATCAGCTTCAGCATGGATTACTACTGGAGCCTGAATATGCAGGGGGGAAGCCCCATTGAGGTAAGCTCCACCGGATACAGTCCGCGTTGCATTACTCACGCGCACAAGAAGAAACAACTTGATCCCTCGAACCTGTCCGAACGTGACCGAGTCTCCACCCCCGCGAAGCCTGGTGACTATTCATTCCGTAACTACGTGGCCTACGCTCTGTATTCTCCGCTGTACAATGCTGGCCCCATTCTCACGTTCAACGACTACATATCACAGCAGCGCTACTGTCCTCCTAGTATCACTCCTGAACGCACCACGCGCTACGCCGTCCGCTTTGTCCTTGCTCTCCTGGCCATGGAGGTCATCATCCATTACATTTACGCGGTTGCCATTTTCCATGTGCAGCCTGATTGGGACGCCTATACGCCTTTTCAACTGAGTATGTTGGGTTTCTTCAACCTGCATCATATCTGGCTGAAGCTTCTCCTTCCCTGGCGCTTCTTCCGTCTGTGGTCTCTTTTTGACAACATCGACCCACCTGAAAACATGGTCCGCTGTATGAGTAACAACTACAGTGTAATGGGCTTTTGGCGCGGCTGGCACCGAAGTTACAATCGCTGGCTGATCCGCTACATCTTCATTCCCATGGGCGGCAGCGGTCATGGTCGCAGTATATTTGCTACCATGCTCAACTACCTCACTATCTTCACCTTTGTCGCACTTTGGCATGATATCCAGCTGCGTTTGCTTATGTGGGGCTGGCTCATTACTTTTATTGTAGCTCCTGAGATTTTAGCATCTCTCGTCTTTCCCAGGAGAAAATGGGCAGACCGACCAAATGCTTATCGTGTTCTATGCGGCATTGGGGCTGTCGCGCAGATTCTCTTCATGATAGCGGCAAATCTAGTTGGGTTTGCCATTGGAATAGATGGTCTGGAGGGCTTGGCAAAGGCCGTCTTCGGGTCGGCCTCCGGACTGACCTTCTTCGCTCTAGCATGCGGAGCACTCTTCGTGGGCGTCCAGGTCATGTTCGAGATAAGAGAGCAGGAAGCAAGGGAAGGGATCCGTATGAAATGTTAATTGTTCCGTGTATAGAACTTTTTAGGTCAGCTAATTTCAGGGAACCATCACATGTGTCGCCCTGACGGCGTATACGCTACAGTTGTATCGTATTCACAGCTGCATAAAGCGACTCGTGCCCATGGTGTCTCCCAGTATTCTCAATATCGTCTTTGAGCCCTCCTGAACAAGTGACCACGCATCAGCTGCCTTGACTTGGCAGTGTTGGCCCAGCATACTTGTGATGACTCTAAGTAGCTGCAAAGTATAGTAGCAACTTGATCTTACAGTCTGCTGTGTGCTTATTGCTTCATACGACAGCAAACAAAAAGGAAGAAAGAGAGATAGGGATAACTATAATTAACTAGGGTTAGAAGTGAGCTAGCGCGGTAATATAATAGTTATCACTCGCAGGAACAGATCACATCGTTTATTATATAGAGGAAGTACAAGAAAAACGCTCTATATATAGTATGTTATAGTGAACAATAAATTGAATAAAGGGGAAGAAATAACATACATACTCTTAACTTATAATATAGTACAGTATACACCTATATAGCGGAATATACGCCTATTAACTCACGCATATACGGCTTACTAAATACGGGAAAGGGTGTAGCAGTTTATTATATATCTCTAACTAGGAAAGCTATATAGACCTAAAGCTACTACTATATAGTATTCTCTAAATCTCCCTATCACCTATCTCGCCCATAGCATATCCCTGGCTAAGGACTTCTGCCACATAACTTTCACCCGAGTAGGATAGCAAGGGTAAGATAATCACCAGTTAGGATTTATTTTTATGAACACGCCTCTGTATATAGAGTTGTTGGGGCTAACCAGCACTAGGCTGGTTATTGCTGTAACTATTGTCGACTAACGGGCTACTCGCGGTCGGCGGGAGGTTGGCCGAATGTCTTTGCAGCAACGACTGAAACCAAACACAGTCGCCGCGCTGTAGTAAAACTCTCGCCTTAACTGCGAACCCACCCGGTGGAGGTTCGGTCCATGACATGTATCTCCAATCCTAACTAGATTATAATAGAATCTATAAGGCATACACCGAAGTTAGAGAAAATAACCTTACATAAATAAAAACATCTGACGATATTTAAGTGTAGACAAATGCGTTAGTTCCGACACTTTTTAATTTAACACTCGCTATAACAATTACTCTCAGCCTTAGGATCTTTTTTTTTAGGAGTAGGGAGGGTGTAAATTATTTACGCGGTGCGAATACTTGTTTAAGTCCTTTATAGAATTGGTCTCAGAATCTCCGTACTATTTAAAAGGTATCTATGCTACTACAGTATTGATAAAAGGCACTACTACTTCAGCACCCTCAGATCAAACACGAAACATCACGGGTTCATTCTGCTCTCTATATACACTCTACTCAAACAAGAATCGACGCACGTACGCAGTGATCAGAGCCATTCGAGTCAATGATGAAACACACATGGAAAATGCGTTAGACTTTCTTCCATTCTTCTTTCTATATGAACATGCAACGAAGAATGAGAGAGAAATCAGCTACAAGGAACAAAGAGTAACAACAAAAAAAATGAGAGCATTCCCACCTTTCAAACGAAAGGGTGGAGGGAAGGAGAAGAGAAACCCTGTTACAGGCGAATGTGATTACGGAGCGCTCGCAAACAAGAGGGAAGAGAAGGACTCACGTGAATTGAACAACGAACAGCAAGCAAGGAAAGAAGAAAGAGCAATCGTCGATTCTCGGACTGAGTTGTGTCGACAGGAGGGTGAATCAAAGCGCAATCATGTGGTTGAGGGCTCTAAAGTCTCTGCATGCTGCCGCAAAGCAGAAAATGTAAGGCAAAAAAGAGCTAAAATATATATAGAGCGAAGAAAAATACAGAGGCGAAACAGACGGGGAAAGAACAACGCCGTGGTATCATGCGTTAACAGCAACACTACGAAGCAGCACAACCCACACAAAAGGAGAAACCCCCTGACTTCAATTATACCCAATTGTGAACCACTGCTCTTTCTTTTGTTCGGTCTCGGCAGAGCAAAGAAAGGGCGACGATGAAGAAACCAAAAAGACAGGATGTAGAAAACCTGACATAGGAGAGATAGACGGGAATGGTTGCGTTTGTGGTGTGGTGTGGTGTATTCTGGCTTTTCCAAATGGTCAACCGTTTCGGAAGATCCATATGTTGTGGCTTTTGTAATTGGCTTTTTTTTTCTAGGTCGGTGCTCCTTGATCCCCCATACAATGACAGCAACAGTGATGTGGCGACAATGAAGTGTGATATGGAAACTGCATGATGTTCATGTATGGGTCGTGTTAAGAAAAGAGAGAAAATGAGGAAGCAGCAGCAGTTTAGAAGGCCGTGACGTAGTGCAAACAAATGGACTCCACACGCGACTCAACTCAACCCGCCCTCGCCTCACTCAGTTTCTTCTCGGATCTCCTTTCTCGACTCTATCGTGCTCTTTGATAATTCCTCCCCACATCGGATGGTGGGGCTGGAAACGTTAGAGCCGGGAGAGAGGGGAAAGAAAAAGCGAGCCCAAAACATGACATGACGCCCAAGGAAAAACACAAAGGAAATGGAGAGAGTGATTTGTGTTGTGACTTTTCCCAACAGCAGATTATGTAAGAGATCGTGACAAAGCAGCGATCCGATCAGATCAGGGTATCTTTCTTTTAGCAGCAACAGCAGCAAGCGAATGCCGGCTAAAATTCAAAACAGGCTGTTTAGTTAACTCGCGTGTCCACTCGCGCGACTCTTTCTTCCATGTCCACCGGCTTCATCCGAGGCGGGCTTCGTGTGAAACTACCGGTAAAGTTTGGTGGTGGGATGGGGAGTGTCTTGTCCTTGAGGCGACCGCGCTCCTCCTTTGGCGGCGTCGGCGGCGACCCTTGCGGTTGGTAGCCATCGTCTTTTGGAGGAGTAGGCGGGCGTTGGTCTTCATCCCTGCTGTCCTTCGGCGGTGTTGGCGGAGGCCGGATAGGGAGCTCAGAGCTCGGGCGTAGACGTGGAGACGCCTCGTGACTACGGCCACTACGGCCTCCAACACTTCCGGACTCGCCAACCTCCTCGACAACAGGAAGGATGCTACCGTGAGGTTCACCTCTCTCAGCTGAGGGGCTTCGGGCTGGGTGGATGGCGCGCTCAGGCACTGACTCTTCGTTTGCACCGTGGCGGATAGACTTCTGAGCTTGATGCTCTGCCTTCTCTATGACCTCGTCGGTTTTACTTGGTTGCAAATTGATGCCCTTCAAAGCCGGATCATTGATGACCTCTCCCTTTTCTTTCTTCTCCTGCTCGGCAAGCTCACGCGTCTTGGTCACTCCACTGATGAAGCGCACAAAACGATCACCATACCGTTCAGGAGGAATTGCCGAAATCTGGGACTCCGTGTTCGTGAGCCCCTTGAAGAAATGCTCCATTCGCTTGATGAAAGAGTACTGTTTCACAAGTTAATTTCAAGCTTGTAAGCTAGCGCATGCTCCAAAAACTTACATGAGTCAAGCAATCGATGATCCCAAGGTAGTAGATCTCCTCGCCGGGCGTGTTGTTCTCATGAGTGGCCTGGAATCCTCCGTCATCGCTGTAGAAGTAGAAGTGCTTCCGGGTCTCCTGGACATCATCCGGCATCTTGTTACTGCTTTGATCCATCGGAATCGGTTTCTGGTTCTTGATTATCTGGCGAAGTTCCTTCGCTTTCCGGGCATTTTCCAGCTTCGATGGTGTCCGTTGGAGAGGGTTGGGCATGTGGTCCTCCGCGGCATCGCCGCCGGGTTGGAAAACTTGCAGCGTCTTGTCGCGAAGATTCTCCTCATTGCCCTTCTCCAAGTCATGAATACCCACTAGTAGCGAGTAATCCATAATTTTTAACTTCTTTAGGAGCTGTACGTCCCTCTCCATCTGCTCAATAAAGGCCTGCTTTTTGATTGGACCAAACTCTAGATGCAGATTTCGCCTCAGCCAGTTGAGATCCTTCAGAGTGGCCCGGGGGTTCTTCTCCAAATCTTCCTCCCTAAAGTCTCTCCCAATAGTAGATCCTTTCAGGTCGAACGTGCGGTGAATATCCCTATGGGGCGGGAACAGGTTGTTCATCACCACAAAGTGGATCTTCCGGCCATACGGGATTTTGACACGGTGCAGCCCGTAAAACTGGGACAGCAAGGTGTTGGGATTCTCCCGAACGTGGTTGTAGTAATCCTTGAGAATCCTCCGCAGGAACTTGTGTTCGGCATGGTGGATGGTTTTAATGATATATTTGTAGTCCCGCGAAAAATAGAAGAAGCTGCCACTCTTCCCAGGAGATCCGAGCTCGGAAAGAATGTACTTGCTGGTTAGTGACATCAGGTAATCCGCAGGGTCGATCTTGAAAGTCTGTCGCAGATGACGGAAGACCCAAGGTGCGTAATCCTTGAATTTGAAGTCGTACTTGGCCGAGGGCGTCAGCTCGTTCCCGGTACTATATAGAGAAAAAGGATTAGCAACACCGTGGAGGAACGACAGCGGGAGCAGCTTACATATCGAAAGAAAACTTATGCTTCGCTTCGAAATCCGCATCAGTAAGCGGTCTATCCATCTTGGCATTCGTCCGCGAAACAGTGAAACGGATTCCTGTCAACATATTGTATGCTGTCACCCAATTCACGTGGTTCTGGTCCACTTTAGTGCCCACGACCACTCGGTCGTCGTCATCGTCTTCCTTCCTCTTCCTCTTGCTCGCTCGCTTTTGGCGAATGTGCTCTGCCCAGCGCGCAGCATCTTCATCAGCGGGAGCTTCATCCAGATGCATGTCCGACTGCATTGAGCGCGTGGTGCGCCTGACCAGGGACATGGAGCCTCGTCTTTTGGTGGGCGTATTAGGAGAGAACCGCCCAGTGGCCGACACCACCATATCATCCGAGTTACGCTGAGCCTCTCTCGAGGAGCGGTAACCCGACGCCTTTGGGACCTCCAGGGTGTGGCGGTGTTGTAATCCAGGGGCCTGAGCGGTAGAGGCAGTGGAGGACGAGCCCGGAGGGTTGTGACCGAACGCAGGCGGAGAGGAGAGACGATGGGTAGACGAGCCGGGCACGCGCAGAGATTGGTCGGGCGGCGGGTGGCTTGAGGTGGTGGCCGTCGAGTTCTTCCTCTGGGTCAGATCTGAAGAAGGGGCGGACGGCAGGGTGGCCGAGACAGTCCTGGACGCCGGGGCGCCGTCTCCGTTGGGCAAAGAGGGCAAGGGCTCCAGTCTCACGTGGGTGGTCAGACAACCGTCCTGGGTGATGCCGTTCTGCACTGCAGCAAAGTATCCGTCGTCGCGCCCTACCAGTCTGCCGGGGGCGTCCGCACCGTCCAGCTGGCTCCGTGCGGATTCAGAGTTGGAGATTCGGACCGTGTCGGTCGCGTGGACGGGAGACCTCGCAGCGTTCTTATCGGCGTGCGAGCCACCGACAGGGCCGCCGTTGGGTAGGGACGAGGCCTGGCTGGAGACGGAGGTGCCGTTGGTCAGGACAAGGTCGGGCGAGTAGCGACTGGCGGCATTGGAGTCGCCGTTGGGCAGCGGAGAATGCTTCTCGTTCGGCGCGGGCGAGGGAGAGTACTGGCTGTAGGAGGAGACAGAGAGGGCGGAGCGGTCGGTGTCATCGGCAAGGAAGGAGGGCATGGCGAGGGAGGTTACGGGTGGGTGAGCATGGACGACGGCGCTGAGTCCAGTCCAGCCAGGAGGAGGCTCTGGCAGCGGACGGGGGGCTTGGCCTGTCGTCTGTAGATTGCGACTCGGGCAGCGGGAGCCTCCTTGCGGGCGTCTGGAGGAGGGAGGCGCGGGCGTGGGCAGCAGGCGCGGGCTGGGCGCGGAGCGGTATCACAGGAAAACAATGTGTCGATGCAAAGTGCAGGAGAGATCGTTGCGCGCTGGCGGGCAGTCGTGGGCTGGCTGCAGATGACAAAGAAGGCCAAGCTGCGTCGCGCCTCAATCGAGCCTGGCCGGGCGTCATTTCGGCTTGCGCGCCGCCCAGCTCCGAGCGAGCACAACCAGCTCCCGGCAGCAGCAGCAGCAGAAGCAGCAGCACAGCCTCGATGCCCATGTCCATGCCCACACACGTGGGTTTCTATTTGGAGGGGCCCTGCATCGCGCGCTGCCGTTGCCGCGCCACCGGCCAGCAGCGCGCTCACTGACGGCTGACGCTGGCACTGACGCTGGCACTGGCACTGGCGCCTGTGTCTCCGCTTCTCGTGCATGCGCTGCCCGTCGTGCCCGTCAAGGCCCGCCCTGCCTGCCCGCTCATCAGGGGATACGGGAGATCACATGCCGTGGCTTCCGTGCTGCGTCTCATCAACAACACCACCGCGTCGCTTGCCCTGCCCGGCCCTGCGCGCCGGCCCTGCCCCGGGGCTGTTCGTCACCCCCGAAATAGCACTTGCAGGTTTCGGTCCTACTTGCTACTGCTGCCGCTCTACTCCACAGCATGTCTGATTCAGGAGCCGGGGCCACTGGGCTCCAGCCATTGCGTGTCCTGCATTTGTGAAACGAGCCTCATTGGCGATTTTGCCGGCATTGATGTGCTGTCTAGCGCCATGCTCTCGTCCATGCAGCCTGCGATCATCCCCTCCAGATGTTGTCACCGCACCCAGATCCCAATCATCTGTCTATGCTTAGTCTCTCGTCCGCCGCTAACGCCACCCGTATACGAGTCTACTCTCGCTACTGCATCCCGTTTAGGCTTCTACCAGGTATTGCTCAAGTCGCCCGGCACTCGCCACGTTTTATGCTGCCGCGGGCAACCCTCAGCACCATCTTCAGATGTCGAAACACTGCTCCATCCACACCGACATCGACAAGACTTTTTGCTGTCAAGAGTCAGGGCCGCCAGATGAAATCATGAGAAAGACGTCTCGGTTTCTACATGCGATGGACACTTGCCGCGCCGCCACTGCCAGTGGCTGCGAATGTCAAATCCAGTAATGACAACCCCTCGAACGCCCGGCATACTCAGTCGCCTCGTTTCCCAGCAAATCAGCAGAAGCAGCAGAACAACAATAAAAAGCCATATACCCATGGATCCCGCCCCCTCAACCCAAGACAGCAAAAAAGAAAAAGAGACCCAGCCCATCGTGACCGTAAACACACCTTGCGCAACCACGCGCCTGACCCGAGGACACATCGCGCCGCACCCGAAAGACGGAAGCGTGAATATCAACCCGCGAAGGATGCCCGTGACAAAACGCCGCGATCCCCGCCTCCCTTGCCCGAGGAACGACAATTGCAACGCCAGCTGATAAAAGCCATATCGTTACCGAGAGATAAGTTTATCACACACCAGAAGAAGTAGACAAATCCGGAAGTTAAGGGCACAAGAGACCATCCGCAGTCGCTTAAGCCTTGGTCTCGGCCTCGGCCTTCTTCGGAGTTGCCTTCTTGGGGGTGGCCTTCTTTGCCGGCGAGGCCTTCTTCGCGGCAACCTTCTTCGCGGCCGGCTTAGTCTGAGGGGCCTTGGTCTTGGTCACACGGCCAGACTTGGTCTTGCCCAGGACAGTAGCGGGCTTGTCCTCAACAGCAGGAGCCTAAAGATCGGGTCAACTCAGCTCGGACAGTGTAATCAAGATATCAGTAGACATACGGCGGTGGCTGCCTTGCGGGGACGGCTAGCGTTTGCTTTGGGCTTAGCAGCAGCCTTCTTGGGAGCGGCCTTGGCGGGGGTGGCCTTCTTCGGGGCAGCGGCCTTCTTAGTGGGCGCGGCCTTCTTAGCTGGAGCAGCCTTCTTCTCGCCAGTCTTCTTCGGACGGGTGTTAGCTAAACAGAGGCATGCATGGACTGAATCATTTCGTACCTTGGCGGCGGGTGCCTTCTTGGGGGCCTCCTTCTTCGTGGCAGGAGGGGAAGCCTTCTTCTCTACCTTCTTGTCCGACTTCTTGAGCTTCACAGGACCAGAAGCACCTGATGAGATGCAAGGTCAGCGATGCGATGAGCTTTGGAAATATCGCGGGCTAGTGGCCCGGGAACAGAAAACGCTTGCCAAAAGAGCGCGGCATGGCGTCGTGTCAAAGGGTAGCAGCAAGGAACTCACCCTTAGGCTGGTCGAAGTGACCCTTCTCCACACCCTGCTGGATAGCACGGTTGACGTGGGAGTTGAATTGGGCAGGGGTAATGTCGCCGATCTTGTTGTTGGCCTTGACGTACTTCTTGATGGCCTGGCGGCTGCACAAGCGTGTCAGCACTTCATTCGGTCAGGTAAACACCAGCGCGCGCCCCGTAGCAACAAGACTTGAACGCGACGAGAAGATACTAACCTGCTACCAGAGCGCTCCTTGAGCTAAGGTTGCAAAGAAACGCATCAGTAAGCTTTCGACTACATGGACCTGGGGTCAAGTGGCAAGTGGGCGCGAATTGGGCGGTCGCGCGGCGGGGTCTCATTCGGGCGCGCGAATGCGACACGCAATGCGCCGGAACATGTGGACTCACAGCAAGAATAGCATCCGAGATCATGGCTGCGATGGAGAGTCAGCATCGACCGCAGAACACAGCAGACAATGTGCGATGGCATGGCAGCGGCGTGGTAGAGGGCAACTCACCCTGGTAGGAGGTGTGGGCGGGCGCGGCGCCGACGGCCTTCTTGGGCGCGGCAGCAGCGGACTTCTTGGGAGGCATGATGGAAATAAGCTGTTGTAATGGGATGCGCTGGGAAGGGCGAGAGCTGAGCTGTTCAACGACAGGCTTGACGGCGGGAGTCGAATGGAGGCGGGGCGAGACGAGGGTATTGCGATGGGGAGACAAGTGAGCTGCGGGAGCACGTCTCGCGCGCGGGGAGGGGAGCTGGGTCCTACTTAAGGCGACGAGACGCGGCTTGGCGTGCTCCAGATCACTCGCAACAACAGTTGAGACTCGACCACGCTAAACCCTTTCCTATCGCGTCAACAACCTTCGATCATCACGTTTCCTCTGACCTGCTGCCCGATGCCCAGTCTGAGCCGTCCCCAGACTCGTTACAGCTGTTCCCCTCCCCGCCGCCGTCGCTGCCATTGGTTCTTACCGCCGTATACTTTGCCGCCTGGCTGTATCTTTACCTTACCTCATCCCCGCCCTCCACGTTCAACCGCTGACCGTGAAACTCAACTCCCGCTGCCTGGACGCTCTGCCTTGACTCACGCGCATGCCCGATCATTTTGGTGCTCCCGGCCCCCAGCGTCCGTCCTCCGCCAGTGTCTTCCGCGTGTCTCAAGTTTCCCCCGGCGCGGGCGTTGGACGGCGCGGGTAGCTCCTGTCGCCCGCCGTAGCAGCAGCAGCACCCGCACATCCAAGCATCCACCCACCCACGCACACCCACGCACCGCTACTGACCGCAAGCGCTGTGGCCTATCCTAAGCGCCCGATTTGGCAATCGTCAACAACGCCGCCCGCAGATCCGCGTCGCTGTCTCACATCTCTTTATGCCCGCCTGCCTCTATTACAACCGACACGCCTTGTCCCGCCTCCCGCTAACCCGACTCACTCCTCTACTCTGCTCCTCCGTCAGCTGCCGCGGGCGCACAAAGAAAGCCGCGCTAGCAGTCCTGCCGGGGAAGGCCATATGATAAAGGAGAGAGTGAGGGTGCGCGCGCGCACTTGCTCGCCCGTCCCGCCTCGTGACCAAGAAATCCCGCAGGCGAAAAAAAAAAAAAAAAAAAACGCTACTACCCTCCCTTCCCCCTCCAGTCATCCGTTCTCTGACCATTTTGTCCCCCCGCCCCCTTTCCGTTTCCCATCAGAGCCGCTCCCCCTTTCCTTTTCTCCATCTGAAATTCGCATGTCGAATCTCACTTACGCCTCTTGAGCATATTAGTCGCCCCTGCTGATGTCGCGCGCTCGCCAATGCTGTGAGACGTGGCGTGCAGCGAGTGACTAGGGGGACGATTGTACTTTTCGGGAAGCGTGCGTGAGCATCTTTCGCAAATCCGCAAAGCCTTTACTCTTCCAACATGTCTACATCGCATCTGTGTCGGCATAGCAAATGGGCTGCTCCGCTAAGGAAGGGGGTTCCGCGAACACAGGTTTTGTCTCATGTGCGGGACGACTGGGAGCGCCGATCAGGCACCCATCCTTCTCATACTGACCATCTGGCTCGAGGAACGGATGAGTGGAACAGCTCTCAGATTAGCTGCGAGCTAAGTGAGCATGCGTGCATGTGGCAGCTGTCTGCATGACGTAGGTGGTGGGTGATTGGTGGCTGGGCCAAGCGTTGATGAATGCAAAGGCAAGGACCCCGGCCAAAATTCTCCTGCCTTGCTTGGGTTCCGCTGCCACACCAATCACACTGTGAATTCTTGCTAGAAGATGCTCATTCATCACCGTGTACGTAAAGGATCAATCCAGATCCGTTAAAGGTTACGCCTCATCGAAGAACGTGACGACTCGAGCGGAATATTCTACTCCCCTGTTTGGTTGACCTGATCGCAACTGCCTCGACCGTGAAGGCGCATCCTACCCGCTATGCTGGAAACCGCATTTTGATCTCCTCGCCGCTCTTCGTACCCAAGGAAACTCCGATGATGCACATTGTCCCCGGTCTCAAAAGCACCGGAGAACACCCACCCGCCAAATCCTGGCATGAACCCCCTAGTGAATGATAGGGAAGAAGATATAGTAAAGGGACGAGAGGGTGAGTCAACTTGTGATTAAGCTTTTACCCCGTATCCTGTCCATCCGCAGAGGCCGGAGTGTACAGTTCAGGATATGCCTGCTGTGGCGCTGCAGTAGCCGATGATGCTTGCTGAGCCGCTTGAATTTTGGCCTTGTTGAATGGAGGCTGCGTACAACCAGGGTTGATCTTTTCCAATTTCTCCAATTCATCTACCGTCGAGGCAATGCCGTTGAGCATGGGACACATCCTGTCAAATGGATTAGCCAGGTTCTCTGCGTCGGGATTATCAAATCAAGTACTTCTTATTCGTTTTGATGTGACCCGCACGGTTACAGTTGGCACACTTGCGAGTCGTACCCTTGGAATCGCCATCCCCGCCGTTCCGCATGTTCGCCTTCTGCTTTTCGCGCACCTGGCGACGTTCTTTGTTGCGCTCCAGTCGACTAAGCTCGTCCATCAGTCTGTTTTTAGACATTAGCATAAAGGATTCATTTTCGCTCTGGCCATGAATAGCTGCCTACCTCTTGCGTTGACGGGCATCGACCTCCTCATCACCCGTGGGTTTCAGTTGCTCTAACTTCATTGCATTAATCTCCTGTTGCTTCTTGATCTTGACGTACGCCTTGGCAACGTTCGGGTCGCTGATGATCTCTTCTTGTTCCTCCATTTTACCGTACTTATTTGGCATGCGACGAACGATTCTCAAGACCTTGTTCTTGGACTGGCTGGCATTGCTGATACTGGTGTACTGGCTAGTGGTCTCATCATCGCGGCGATTGAAAGCGGCAGGAGTACCATATTGCGACTGCGGGGTCCTGCCACGGCTGAATGACGTGTCCTGCTCGATGGTATCGGCCTCGGCATCGTCTGGATCTTCGAAATCCGAATGTTCGACCGTCGAAGACAGACTTGCCTTCTGTGCCTCCCATATTTTCTCGATAGCCGCGTTATAGTCCTGTTCCTGCTTTCTGACATTGTAGCTGTGGCCTCCCAACTCTTTTAATGCCTTCGCGTCCATTTTATCCTTCGCGCTTTCTCCCTGCGGTTTGAAGCCACCCTTCATTGACGTCTTGATCATGCTGATTCCCTCACCGCGGCCAGTTGGGTCACCCACGCCATGCAGCTCCAGCATAGCTCTACGTGAACTTGCCTCAAGAAAATTACGAGTAGTGTTCCAGGGCGCCAGCTGTTGCGCTTCATTTGTCTCATCATCTTCGGGGTTGGCATCATCGGCTGCAAAGCCAGCATCCTGCAACTGACGGACGCCTACCTGCATGGCATCAACTAGACAGAGATCTTCAGGCGAGATCCAACCACGCATCTGATTCTCATCTGGGACTGTCTCTCCGGGCATGGGTTTCCAAGAAGAAGTTTCTTTGTCGTACTGCATAAATTCGCGCATCTTGCCTCGGTTCTGTGCAATGTCGCTGCCTGGGAGATGCTTCTGAATATAGCTATTGCTCAGCTTGATATTGGGATTTTTCTTGGGGTCAAGGCTCTTTGTATAAATCCGGTAGGACAACATCTTAAGGCGCCTTTTGCTGATGTCGGTCACTTTCCTCGAGTGGATACCTGGAACTTGCTGGGAGGGGAACTGCTGCCCGACAACGAAAAGATTTTCTACATTGCGAAGATACCATTTGGTGCCGTGCGTACCTGTGTGGCTCCGGATTACGAGGAAGTCCGTCGGCTTGGTCTCATGCTGGAATACCGGCGCACGGAACATGCCGTTGTGCAAAGTCGGTACCGTCTCCCCCTGGCGAACTTCACCGAAGATAGCAAAGGGGCTCTGGTCGTTAGGGGTAAGGACAACAGGCTCGCCAATATCAAGCTTCGGGCGGTACGTGTCATCCTTGTCCTTGCGACGGTAGTAGTTGATAAGTCGATTGCACATGCCAAAGTTGGATAGGACCGTCGGATACTCCTCTGAATACTCAAGCAGAAGAACATTGGAATTATCGGCCATGGACAGATCCTCTGAGGTAGCATAGACCGTCTTAGGGTCCTGGCCCTTGAACTGCTTCCTCTTTTTGAACTTCGGCTTGTCAAATCTGATAATGTGACCAGGGGTCACAGTAAAGGCCGGCCGGTGGAAGGAACGCGTCTCTCGCGGGCCGAGAGTAAGTCTGTAGAAGGGAAATTGGAGCTTGACGGCAGGCAAGCTGTGCTCTAGCGAATTGAGATTCGTGATGTTTCGGACCTTCTCACGATTGTTGTGCTTGAGAATGTCATAGCTCTCATCATTCGATATGTTGAACTTTTGAAAGAGAGATTTCGTGAGGCTGCCGCTGACGTCGCGACGGAAGTCCTGAGTACGAGATCTCTTGCGGTTGGACTCAGGCTGTTGCACGTCGATGAGTAGCTCGGGATCATTGAGGTTAATGGCGACTTTCCTCGCAAGTTTAGCTGTCGCAGCCTCAGGCTCTTCCAGATTTGGAAAGTTGTCCTGGAAGATCGGAAGGCTGCTATTTGGACCAACAGTCCTGCGCCTCTTGGCAGGGCGGACTCGTTCGTCGATATCCCAGTCGCCATGGAGGGAGCTGACATCATCCGTAGCTATGTCGCGCAAACCGCCAGTATCGGATAGACTGTCCGGTGTGCGAATTTCCCAGTCTTCGCAAAGCATCTGCAAATCTTGCCAAGTGACTCCGCCAATTTTCTCGTCCACTTCAAAGTCGTCGAGCTCCACATGATCGTCATCATCGCTCTTCTCGCCAGCGTCTGCCTCCGTGATAGTGATGATACCCTTCTGGTCCACCTCGTTTTGACGAACGCTACGAACAGATCCTGCACTTGGGGGTAGCTTAAAGGCCTTCTCTTGGTCCTGCGCCAGCTCCAAATTAACCTTGCTTGGGAAAATGGGCTTCGGCGGCTTCAGAGGAGTCTTCGGGACGTAGTACGCGCGACGGTGTGGTAGAAGCTCTCCGAAACGGAGAATAGCGCCAGGCTCGTAGTTGTGCCATATTGCCTGAAAGACATCATCGTCGGTCTGCGGCGCGGGCGGCAGGTCGGAAACGACAGGACCGTTACGAAGCCGGGATTGGGCCTGGGCAAAGAGTTCTCTTTGCTCCCTGATCTCGGGATCCTCCTCGTCTTCTTCCATGACCTCTGAGCTGAGAATCTCATCGAAACTGGCAAGCTCCCGAATGCTCTCGGGGCTTTCAACCTTGGGCATCTGAGTGGGAGGTGGAGATTCTACCAGTCTGGGAATGCCAGTCGGAGCAGCACCCGCATCCACAATTGCCGCAGTCTGTCCGTCGTTCATATCATGATCTTGTTCGGCATGCGGTGACGTTGGTACGTCGCCGAACAGGTCATCAAACTCGTCATTCTCGGCATCGGCATCCTGAGTTTGCATCGCATCGTCAAGAATTCCTTCCATGAAATTGTCCACACCATCCGCCGCGTCACCATTCTCCCCGCTAGGTTCCTCCTCATCAGCGAGCTCATCGTCGCTAATGTCTCCGTAATCGACGGCATCCGCTGCTTTCGGCTCACTGCCAATCGGGCCATCGAGTAGACCCTCCAAGGGATTGTTCGTAGGGTCAGTGTTGTTGAGAAGCTGGGCGATGGTCCTGTCGTCGTTCTCCGCAGTCTCGTCGACGGCGTGCGGCATGGTGGCGGATTGCGCTGCGATGACGGCAGATCCTTGGATAGGCAAGTGCGCAAGAAACCGATTCGTTAACCCAACGTGTAGAGGTAAGCGCGAATCAGTCAACGTCGAAGAGCCCGTCGCGGGGTCGTGAAAGCATTGGAGAGAGGGCGAAGGCGGACGTGCAGGTCGGGGCGCTAGGGGCGGAGGTTCGGGGAGTGCCCGCGGGAGTCGGATAGAGGAAGCTCAAGCTGCCGCGATCAGTCCACTCACGTCGTAGGGTAGCAAAGCAAGTGCGGGCTCAAGGGCGAACACGAAAGCGGACGACGGCAGCGTGACAACGGTGGTGGACAGAGATGATGAGCAGCATCGGCGCGGAAGCGATGGCTCGTGCGCTGCTTAACGCGCTTGTCGCGTATGCCTCCTCTTTATGCCTTCGCCTTTGGCCTGCAGACAACCGTTCCGCCCCAGTGACAATGGCGGAGCATGCGAGTGTGAGACACGAATTAATAGCACGTGTCAGTGATTCGAAACTGTGGAAATCTTTTATCGTTCTCCTCACGTACAACAAATATGCCATTGCTAACAATTCACTCTGTCGAATTACTCTCAACACTGGCCCTCCGCCGTCTCCATCTCCTATGAATCCGCCAGTCAACCGGATTTGGCATACGGCAAATCTTGGGAGCGTCGAGGAAGACACCTCAAAATACCTAAAAAGCAATAGTTCTGTCCATTCGGCATCAAGATGTGTTATCAGTGGCGCATCTCTCTGGTTAGTGCCGTCGCCATTTGCCCCAAGAACTCCCGCCCCATGACTATTGCACGGTGTGCACCGTCATCGAATAATCGTGTGATTACCTCCCCTCATGAGGAAGGTCAAGTCCTGGATTGGTCTGTTCATTCGCTCTGAAGTATGGTTGGCATTTGGGCGTGCATTAACCCATCAAGCTTACGGAGACTCAGGCGATAGGTCCAAAGTCACCATAGTATGCGCAAAGTGCCTATAATCGGTCAGCAACGCGTGTCGGCAAACTCAGGAGATACAAATTACCTTGCTGGCACCTGACATGCAGTAATGTGCGACCTGGATTCTCTGACCATCCGGCACGTACTTGGCCAGTTGGTTCAGGTCGGACGTACGTGGCAGAAAAAGAGCGAGCTCCTTGGTGATTTTAGTGAACTCGCTATACAACTTATGCAAACTATAGGGCTGCATGGTCTTCAGATCAAAGATTTGGTCGCTACGATAGGTCGGGCCTGTGAGGCTGGAGTTAGCACAGGAACACGTCCCGGTAGTTGGGCGTAATTACCACCCCACGGAGGGCTCGCAAAAACCACGGCATGCTCTTGCTGATCAGGGAAGCGCTTTTTGGCCTCCTCAAAGCAGTCACCTTGGATCCACCAGATCTTGTTGGCGACACCGTACACTTCAGCATTGTGCTTGGCGCATTTCAGAACATCCGGGTCTTTCTCAAAGGCAAAGATGCGACTCCACCGACCGCTCCTAGCAAAAGCAATCGTATTGCCTCCTGCACCGGCAAAGGCATCGATTATGGTGTCTTTGTGGGCAGGCACAGCACTGGCCATCTGTTCTGCGATTTTACTGTGATAATTAGCGTAGATTGCAAGAAACGTGCCAGATTATCTCACCAAGCAATCGGCTCAGGAGTGACACCAAACCAGAGATCATCAGTCATCCAGATGCCGTCGTCATATTTATAGAAGATGTCGTACCGCTGCCTCCAGTACCTATCAGGACAGTCAGAAGGGAGGTCACAGGGTGTCATATCCGGCCTACTTTTGGATGTCCTCAGGAACGTCGGAGATAACTTCATAGTGCTTGATAACCGGCCACTCCCGATCTAGGTGCTGGTTACCCTGGCGCCTTGACAAGGTGCTTGTGCTTGTGACTTTGCGTTGGTCTTCGGCAGCGGCGGCCGCCGCCGCGCGCTGTTCGGGCGTCTCCAGTGCGAACGCCTTCAAGAATGCGCCCACGCCGGCTGACATGTTGCAGTGATCTTCAAGATTGGCGCAGGCAATGTTGCGGACCAAATTCTGCGGTAATGTACGGGAGGAAAATTGACTCGAGTTGGGCCGGCTGAGGGACGAGCGATGGAAGGAAGCTATGGCCACCCGCAAGGCGACAGGGACCGAGGAGCCAAAAAGAGCCTGGCCGGGCTGCATGAGAACACGACAACAGGACATCTGCAGCACGTGAAGCCTGCCCTCCACAAGCACACCCCAATCGCAAACAGCAGCCATGAGCATGTTCGGAGCCCTAAATCGCTTCATCTCGCGCCTCGACGCCGAGCCCCAAGAGCGCGAGCAGGGCTCCAAGGGCGCCTATGGCTTCCAGGTCCTGCGCAACACCAACCAGGAGCTGGCCATAGAGCCGTGGTTTGACTTCATCATCGGCATTAATGGCCGCACGATAGTAGGCCTCTTGCCGGATGTCTCTCGGTTGCGCGGCTAACCAGGTCGCCAGGACAACCCTGACCCGACTCTCTTTGCTACAGAGGTCCGCAACTGCGCCGGGCACACCATCAGTTTGGGCGTGTGGAGCGCAAAGGGTCAGCGCATTCGTGAAATCTACGTCCCCATCCCGGCAGAAAATCCCACGCTCGGCATCTCTCTCCAATGGATACCGCTGTCATCTACAGAGGATGTCTGGCACATTCTTGACGTGCAGCCCAACTCTCCAGCCGACGTCGCTGGCCTCCTGCCCTATGGCGACTATATTATCGGTAGTCCTGAGGGCCTCGTGAGAGGTGAATCCGGCCTTGGAGAGCTTGTAGAAGATGTAAGTCATGGCTGAAACTCCTACGTCGGTCGTGCATGCGCAGGCCTCACTTTCTTGGTGCATTCAGTCAGACTCTTCAATGATGCATCCGCATTCTCGTTCTCTGTTGTTTCTGGTTCTCAACACGTTCTTTCTTTCTACCCTTTTCCTCCCTTTTCGATCCGTTCTTTATATCTGTCATCGCCGCGTCTGTGCCGTGTCTCCGAACTTACAAGCTCCGGCGGGCGCGCTTCAAGCGTCATTGCCGGCCTGCTGACTTCCACTCTCTTCCAGTACATAAACCGGCCCCTCCGCCTCTTCGTCTACAACCACGAATACAACGTCACCCGCCCCGTCACCATCACCCCCTCGCGCAACTGGGGCGGCCAAGGCCTCCTCGGCTGCGTCCTCGGCTTCGGCGCGCTGCACCGCCTACCCGCCCCCCTCGAGGAACCCCCCGCCGGCCCTGGCGAGATGCTCTTCGACACCAGCGCACCTACCACGTACACGACCAACGCCATCCCGGCCGACCTCTCCGCCGTCGCCGCTGTCAACCCCGCCGAAGGTCCCGCATTCCTCGGCGCAGGCGCACCGCCCCCGCCATCCTCGACGTCTCCGTCATTCTTCGTTCCCGCCAACATGCACACGCCGCCTCCCAAGAGCGCCGGATCGCCGGGACCCGGCCAGCAAGCAGCAACCCATGGCGGCAGAGCGCGTAAGACGCGCGTGCACCACGCGGTGGCCGCTGGCGGTATTGAGGACTACTTCAAGGAAGGCGAACAGAAAAGTCGAGAGTTGGATTATGGAGGTGGGGGAAGCAGAACTGGCAGCGTTCCTCCGCCACCAAAGGCAGCAGGTCCGCCAAAGGGTGGGCCGCCAAAGGATGCCACTGTGCCAGTTCCTACCGACTCCGCTCCTGCGGCGGAGGAAGTATCAGGCTGAATGGAGAAAGGAAGAAATGGCATATGAAAGCTTTGAGAACATTGCGCCGTAGCGCCCGCAGCAGCCATTCTATAGGTCGTGGAAGAAAGATATTTCTAGAGAGCAAGTGATAAGCCCTCGGATTGCCATCCTCCGCTCTTGGGTGTGCACGACTAAGATGATAAGCGATACGGAAGCGACCGATCTTTTTCTCGACAAAAGAGTGCTTTGCACCGCTGCCGCCAATTCACACTCCGTTTCAAATGAATGGCGATTTTTGAGAAAAATAGCCTCAGCCTGTAAAGTGAAAGCCCCAGTCTATGCCACCTTGATAATCCCTCACCCAAACGCCAACAATGCCACCAGTCTATGCAGAAAAATGGAAAATGATCTCATAATAAGGAAAAAGATTAAACCCCGAGATAGACAAGAACGCCTTGGCAGACATTTGCTGCTCCAGACTCTAGGGTATACCCATACCGGCCCGCAGGCGAAAACGAGAATCACAAAAATACGTGAGAGTGTATCGTAAAAGACAGGCACTGAAAGGCCGGCAGGTAATCAAATGGCACCTACCGTCGAAAGTCAAAGTCTCACCTGATATCCAGCTGGAATGGCTTGAATTTTCCTCCAATGGTTCCGCACCTCGGACAGCGTCCACGGCCACGGTTCTGCTCGCTTGAAAGCACATCGACGCAATCTTGGCAGAGGCCGCATATGCACTCGGTACAAGCGTAACTGGCGCGAAGAAGGGACAAACGTCGGCAAGCGGCACAGTAGATATGCACATGTTGACCGTAGGTTGGCGATGAGTCTGAGAGGCCCTGAGAGGAGATATGGAAATTGTGGCCCGACTGCGTAGACTCAATGGACGACTCGACGGAAGGGAATGGCTCCATTCCGGGCTGGTCCGGAGGTGGCGGCGTCAAGGTATTTTGAAGCGGCGAAGCGTGGTAAGAGTGGAACTGGGATGTGACATAAGGTGGGAGCGAAGCTCGGTTCAAGTGATGTGGGGATTGAGGAATCTACGCGCAGTGAGCAGTGCTGGTCAGGGTAATCAGTAGCGGTCAGAGTCATGTGCTTACAGGAGTCAAATCCCGACTATCCTCTTCCGTGGCCGAAGCTGCTGCATCGATCAGATCTTCCCACCGCTTTCCGTACACGTTGGTTCCTGAACTCGGAGGCTCGACTGAGAAAGCCTTTCGGTCGTGGCTCATGCGCCTCTGAAACTCCTTAGATCTGTTTCTTTCATGCCTTGGCCTTCGAGCATTCTGCGTTATTGAGCTCTTGCGCGACCTAGATTTGTTTGGGCGAGGGACAGGAGGCAGTGTGGATGAGCGGCCCGGTGGAGAACGGGCCAGCGATGAGGGAAGCAGCTCGCGTGGCGTGGAGGTGTTCACATAGGATATTTCGCCCTCACCCATCAGCTGCGGATCCACCGCGAAACGGGCCTTTTGCCTGTTCTTAGATTCAGGATCCGACAGGGCGTCCTGGGAATTCTTGGTCAGTATTCAGCAAGTAATTTCGAAGAAGTCAGAACAATGCTGCAGTGATTGGTCTTTCGCTCATTGTTCCGCTGCCAAGACAAGGGATTCCCAGTTCGGGGTCATTGCAGGGAACGCAGACCCGTCTAGAAAAGGACGGGGTTATTCGCGAGGCCTACCTGCTCCGAGTCCCAGTCGTATTCAGGCCGGTGATTGTGCAGCTGCGCGAGGGCTGCGGCGGCGCTGGCGGCCGGCAGCAGCGAGCCTCGCCGCATCTCGTCCGATGACCTCGGAGTGGTGTCATCGTGGTAGTAGGCGGTGGCTTCATGCGCATAGCCTGGAGCCGTCAGACCTGGAGCCCAAGCGTGCCTTTCCTGAGCGGCGAACGCACCAGCAGAGTGTGGGGGTGGAGCTTGGTTGTTCGGCGGCGGCGGCGGCGGCGGCGGTGGGCGCTCGTGGGGCGGCGTATTGACCATCAATGCGAAGCTCTCCTCAGTAGCAGGAAGCTTGGAGATGTAGTGTTCGGGATGGGCGCGGCGGATATGCTCCTGCATGGAGCGGTAGCGCTTCTCCTGCAGCGGCGAGGCATGTCAGTACGAGCAGTGCCAGAGGTATTGACCAAGAGGCACGGAGAGCAGCAGCACCCGCGCGCATGCAGGTGCCGAAGGGAAGCGACAGCCCTTGCAGGCGCACGAATGCTCCAGCTGGCGGGCGAAGGGAGCTGGAGGCGGACTCACGCCTATGCAGCGCTTGCGGCAGCTGGAGCCATCCTGGTTGCGCAGCGGACAGACGACCTCGTTGGTGCTGTCAGAGACGGAGAAGCTGTTGGTCAGATTTCTGGGTGGTGGCATGACAGCGCATGCAGGCAGGCTCGGCTGCGGGGCGGGATTGAAGCTGGAGTCGAGCTCGGGGGAGAGGGCGCGGTCAATGGAGCAGCGGTTCTGGAGGAGTGAGCTGTGGTGTAGCTGGTGCGCGAAGCTCTTGGAGCTGTCGGAGAGATTGAGGGGCTGCGTAGTCAGGTTTTCAGGAAGCGGGGATCACTGCTGGGTAGCGTAGGCCATTGCCGATGCAAACTCCTGCTGCTTAGGCCGTGATATGGCGGCGGTGATTGGTTGGGTGAAAAATCAGCGTCAAAGGAACTAGAGCATTTTGCAGCGCCCGAACCAGCTGTTGCCCGAACCGCGCCGCTTGGTCCAGTGCCGGGCCAGCTCCGGAGCCTGCACAAGTGCTCGCCAGAGCCGGACGAGGCACGGGAGCTTCAGCTGAGAGCTAGGGAAATGCGAGAGCTCTCTGAAGCTGCTGGAGCTCTGGAGCTTGGGCGCGCGCTCCCTTCGCACACGGCGTCGCGGCCCCAACAACACACCACACTACCCCAGCCCGCGTGCTGCTTGCCTGCGTGCACCCCGCATGCTCGCGCAGCGCCGCGCCAGCTCCAGCAGCCGGCAGCGCAGCGCAGGCAGAGGGGCAGAACCCGCCGCGGCGCCAGCTGATCGGGTCTGCGCCCGCACTTGGGCAGCGGTCGGTGCGCTGCCGCTGTTGCGCTCGCCGCCGTCGCCCTCGCACGCTGGCTCCTGGCCTGGCACCTGACGGAGCGGCCTAGGAACAGGCGCGACGAGAACAAGCTGGAGACCTCGCTGCTGCGTGGTGTCGCTGTTTCATCAACTGCGCCCGGCACCATGACCGCGAGCTGCTGCCGTCGGTTAGCATCGATGACGGGCTCCACCGGAAAGGCGATCGATGCCGCGGACAGTCGGAGCACCTGTCCGCCTGCGCGAGCCCGGGAACTTCTCTGGGCGCAATGGCGATGGCCGGGCGGAGATTTCCTCTGCTCTACCCGCCTATAGGTTCGCACCTGACCTGAGCGTCAACTCGCGCGGGCTGGTGTGCTCGTGGGTAGATGCACCGTCCTTGCACGCTAGTCGGTCTCGGCTCTCTGTGCATACCAGCGCGGCGTAAATGGAACTCGGAGGGAACCAAGCACAAGGGTCCGCAGATTGCCGCCATCGACTCGAGCTGCCTCTGTCTGGGTGGCTTCCGCCTCGCCGTCTATTGCGCTTCGCACGCCGGTGGCATTCGCTGCCTTTGGCAGACCGCCCACTTGTCGCACTGCCTGCTGCGTCTCATCTAAACCTCCCCCTCCGCTGCCGCCAGAGGCCCCTGCCCGCTCTCACGGCATCGCTCCGTTGCCGGTCAACGCTGCGGAACGGCGCCCCTCAGCCAAAAGGAGGAGGGAAAGCAGGCCACCTGCCCTGCCGAAAAGCACCCAATCAGACGCCGGGATTGCCCTTAGAAACCGTGTCAAATCTGCGGACGCGAAGCCTCGGCGCTGCCATGACGGCGGCCTGCAGCTCCACACGCTTAAACCTGCCCCCCACGCTCACTTCTCCCTTTTCTCTTACTTAGCCACAGTCTGCCCGCCATCAAATGTTTCCATTTCCTCTCACCGTCCTCTCTCCGCCTTCTGGGGCGCGTGTCCTTGCTTTCCACGCGCCAGCTGCCTTGTCAAAGCCATCATGCTTACCGTCAAGGCTCTGAACGCAGACACTTCCTTTATCGTCACACTCTCCCCCTCCGTCGCTCCCCAAGGCCTGCCCGCGCCCCAGTGTCCCGGTTCATTCACAATCCTTATAGATCCCTGGCTTGCCGGCCCAGCTCAGATATTCAGCCCCCGGTTTTCCATATCTCAACACAAGACACGGCCATGTGTCTCCTCTCTGGCCAAACTGCCGGAACCGGACATGGTCCTGATTTCTCAAGATAAGCCAGATCATTGCCATGAAGAAACTCTGAAGCAACTACCTCCGAATTCCGGCGCAATCATCCTTGCTGCCCCCGCCGCCGCTAAGAAGATTCGTAAATGGAACCACTTTCCTAAAGGCAGCGTGCACGCCCTCAAGCCTTTCTCCGTCGATAATAGCAGCCGTATCTTTCGCCTGGAAATCCCATCATTCTCGTCCAACGGTCTTCCCGGAGAAGTCACCGTGTCTTTACTTTGTCCCAAGCGAGATCTTAGTGGTCTGCACAATGCCATTGGTATCACCTACCAGGCACCAACCAGTGTTCTGAGTCCTGTCAGGACTGCCTACATCGAACTGCCGCCTACACCCCCACTTTCTCCGACTCTCTCGCCTGCTTTGGGACGCTCAACAAGCATGGCAAGCTTGAAGATATCCAATCCGCTTCCCTTGTCGACATTCTTCAGCCTCCGCCCACTGACACCGAATTCCGCCACCCCGCTCGACCGAGAGCGTACCCTTTCTTTGATATACTCACCCCATGGGGTTTCCTATTCTGTCCTGGAACCGTATGCTTCGACGCATCTTATCCAACAATCTGCGCTTCCGCTGACGGCGCTGCTACACTCTTTCGACCGTGTCGACAATCCGTGGTACTTGGGCGGCAACATCGCGGCGGGCGTGCCTGGTGGCAGTGAGATTGCACGGCAACTGATGGCCAAGTGCTGGGTCAGCGCGCACGATGAAGAGAAGGACAATCGTGGTGTGAGCGTTATGAAACTTAGGGTCAGGCGCATGGAAGTCGAAGAGGTCAAGCGTACGCTAGAGGAGAAGGGCATTTCGGCGCAAGTGGCGCGATTACAGCCTGGAGAGGAAATAATAGTGCGCACGGACCTGTGTTGATTGACCGGCATGTCTTTCTGGTATTTTGATTGCGTATTCAGCGAGGCGCATGGAAAAGGATCGGTATGGCGTTCATCTACAGTTGAGTCATTAGAAATAGGATACCCCTTGGGAAAGGGCGTGCGGGTTTATCAGCACGATAATCACCGTTAGTGAGACTTTTACCTCTTTTTCTTTTAATTTTTGTACGCGACGAGAGAAGGAAACTTGGCTAGGATATTTATGCATTTTAGCTATTTCGAATGTCTAAAACTCGCTACTGATATCGTCTACCCGCTACGGGTACACTGATTTTCTGCTTGGCTGTGCCGCTGTAAAATGTTGGGTTCTGCCAAAATGCCCTGAGATGGGAGTTTTGCAATATCCATGCCGTCTTCGAATCCACCTCGTCCTCTTCACCGCATGGTCATTGCTGGGGTGTCAACGCTTGGAATGATGAGCATGCGTCTTCGCTACGCTTTCATGGTGCGTGCTGCCTTCTACTGATCTTCAATCTGCAACCTCCAGATTGCCGCGAGAGTTCATTTAAATATGTCATCTCCATGGAGGACATAGTTAAGTTTCATTTGTGAAGCCTGGCAGTTCAAGGTATTAACTACCTTGATTGAATATTACCAATAATACGAAAGGTTGGGGTTAAAGGTCGGGTTTGATCTAGAGTGGGCTTAGATTTATCTTGTTAAATATCGCTTTTTGATATTATTGTTTCCATCCAACGCCTTACTCTGTGAAGGTGCTTGTTAACTGTCAAGGCAGGTGTATTGAGGGCAGGAGTGCGGCTTGGGACATATATCAGAAGTCGGCCCAAAGCTGCACGCCAAATCCATGATAAGTAAAAGTATCATTATTTGGAACTGCTGACCAAGGATTTAGGCTAAAGAAGAACTTCCGCGTAGCGAGAATATGCGTATTGCGAACAGGCGGCATGACATAGAGGTCCAGGAGTCAGAAAGTATGAAGATCGCTGCTGGAGGTGAGAGCAATTATTTTTTATTTTATTTTTTGAACAAAAAAAGAGAGTTGATGGTAGTCTGCATGATATATAATTATAGAAACAGTATAGAAGTGACGGTGAATAAGCTCAAGGAGTTGAGACTTTGCATGTTGATAAGGGGAGTTGAACTCTGCTCACACTTCTGCATTTGAACGGTGGCTTTGAAATTTTTCATTTCTTTCTGGTGATACTTTATTTTGGCACTTGAGATCACAACTTTAAGTAGATCCTTCTTAAATTTTTACCACGAGGCCAGATACGACCTTCAAGTCTCTAGATCGTGCAGCAGTATCAAGCAAACATGTGCGGGGATCAGATGCATTGGTCTGGACATAGATGACATCAATCTCGTCAAGCCCTAGGTCTAAATCAAATTTTCTTGCTTCCGGTCGAAAGATGGTGCTGTTGTCAAAGGCAGAGAACTTGTTGGTGTCCCTTGACGCGATGATTGCAGGAAAGCTGCAACCCAACGGGACTTTTTTTTTTTTTTTTTTTTGGAAGAGAAATGCTTTAGAGCTAGCAAGTAGATGTAGAATTCGAGAAAATGCTTATTCGGTTCGAATATTTTGCCGTACACCGTAAACTCCGGACCCTGGACATGCAGCGGGTCTGACCATGATATCTCACATTATATTACATGGGAATGGACAGTCAAAATTTAAAAGTTCTTTGACTCCAGAAATTTGATAATCTGGTCTCTGTGATCGCCCTTTTTTCCATTAGATTAGCATTGTATTCAGCGATACGTATTCCGCAGCGTACCTTTGCAATGATATTTTGCGTGACCGAATTGATGGTGATCTCCGCCTCGGACAGGTCCAGATACGCCTTCAGATCGTTATGCAGTCTCTTGACGTCTCCGCTTATCTTCCGCACTTTGGTAAGCCTAAGATTACCGCCCCGCTTCGTTTCTTTATAGACAGGCAAGAGATTGGACGGCGTGCGCTGGACGAAGTATGGGAGCAATGTCGACCGCACTTGCTCGGCGGCGAAGGTGGTGTCAACAGGCGCAGTAGGGGTAGTGATGACTTCAGTTGTAACCATTGTCAGATCAGCACATCGATGCCCACGTGTTTTGCTAGATAACGGAATAAAGCATACATTCTTGTCTGGAGCAGGCGCATTGCGAGAAGCGGTTGATCTGCGCGAAGGCCGCGGGCCTGTGGATCGCGATCGGGCGGAGGGTGGGCAGGATAGGCCGTGCAAACGCCATGGCCGAGATAAACTGGAGGGCAGAGCGAGTAACAAAGAATGGCGGCGAAAGTACGTGCCCGGCAATAGTGGTTGGGTTATCTGGTGTCGTGCAGCTGCAAAGGACAAAGTCCAAGCGGCCATCGGCGCTTGGCCCAAGCGAGGCGACACGGCGCGGAATTTTGACGTCCTGCGAGCACCCCACACCACCACCACCGCACGCTCAATCCACCGCGTCCGCGTCCTCCCCTGCACTCCACGCGTTCGTAGCGCCTTCAGCCTTGATACAGGACCGTCGCTATCTGATCGCCCAACATGGCCGACGCTGCCCAAGATGTCGCTGAGCAGTACGACCTGCTCCCCAAGATGATCCCCAACCTGGATCGTCACCTGGTCTTCCCACTGATCCAGTTCGTCGCCGGCCCAGAGGAGGAGCAGAACGAGCAGGATAAGAAGCTCCGCTACGAGCTGCTCAAGACCACCAATATGATCGACTATGTCGGCAGCCTGCATGCCGAGATCAACGGCCTTTCCCAGCCCGCCGACGAGTTCAACAAGAAGCGTGAGGAGGTTCTGCAAAAGCGTGAGCAGCTGGAGGAGGATACGAGCAAGATTCTGGGTCTTTTGGAGGATGAGACCGTCGTCAACAACCTGCGTAGCGACAAGACTGCCAACTTGACCTACTTGAAGGACAATCACGGCGTGACCAACGACATGGTTGACAAGCTCTTCGAGTTCGGTCAGTTTCTATACAGCTGCGGTGACTACGAGCGCGCCTCCGAGTCGCTTTACCGGTTCCGCGTCCTCTCCACCGACAACGACAAGGTCTCTGAATCCACCTGGGGCAAGCTGGCCAGCAACATCCTCACCACCGACTGGGAGGCTGCTATGGAGGAGGTCGCCAAGATCAAGGAGAGCATCGATACCAGACTTTTCAGCAATCCCTTGGCCCAGCTGACCCACCGCACCTGGCTTATTCACTGGGCTCTCTTCCCCTTCTTTAACCACGAGCCCGCCCGTGATACCCTGACCGAGCTCTTCTTCTCTCCCGCCTACATCAACACTATCCAGACCAGCTGCCCATGGATCCTCCGTTACCTCGCCGCCGCTGTTATCACGAATCGTAGCCGGAGCAGGACTTCTAGCCAATACCAGAAACAGCTCAAGGACTTGATCCGCATCGTCAAGCAAGAAGGCTACGAGTACAGTGACCCGGTGACCGACTTCATCAAAGCACTATACATCGATTTCGATTTTGAGGAAGCCCAGAAGAAGTTGAGCGAGGCCGAGGAGGTCCTTAGGAGAGATTTCTTCTTGGTTGCGACGGCCGATGCATTCGTCGATGCTGCCAGACATCTGATTTCCGAGTCTTACTGCAAGATTCACCAGAGGATAGACATCAAGTAAGAGACACCCGCAGACTGACTCCAAGACTAAGACTAATTCGAACGTAGGGATCTTTCCACCCGTCTCGGCCTCAGCCAGGATGAAGGTGAGAAGTGGATCGTGAACCTGATTCGTGACACGCGCGTGGATGCCAAGATCGACTACCAGGCGGGCACCGTTGTCATGAACCATCCGCCGCAGTCGGTGTACCAGCAGGTGATTGAGCGCACCAAGGGTGGCTTCTTCAGGACACAAGTCCTGAGCGCAGCGGTAGCAAAATGAGGGACGTTTCTCTAAGGTTTTGAGGATGGGTCTTGCTTTTTTATCCGGCGTCCCGGCGCTTGAAAAGTCGCAGGTGCCCCTGCATGGCATGGATTCAGGTGGCCTAAAAGATGCAACGGTTCAGATGGAGTGGGGGGCAGTGGATGATGATGCATCGGTTCTGTGGAGAGCAGGGTTGTGCATGACGTGAGGCCTGGTGAAGAGCAAGGGCGATGTCTCGGAGGCCGGGAGACTATCAGAATTTGCTCTTGCTGAGCCGGAGAGTGTTTGATAACCAGTTACACGTAGAGTAAGAGCCGAAAAATGCGATGCCATCTACAAGCATGAAACACGGTGTTTCTGGTGTTTCACGCGCACGTGGAACATAGAGCGGAGACATGGTCAGGGATTCATACAATGGACAGCAGGCGAATGCAGTAGACTTGGCTGTGTGGTCAGCACATCGGCCGAAGATGTTTCCTCATTTGGTAGTTCTGGAAAGATGGATTCATTCGGACGTGGTGCGCGCATCCACAGTGATGCGGACCCTTGGCGCGGACCGGAGCATCAAAAACCCTAAACATCCTTGACCCTAAAACTTTCCAACTGCCATCGAAACTCCGCCGTGACTTTAGCGAGTCAGAGGCGTTTGCCAGCCCGGAGCGAACAACTTTTCCTGCCACTCCCCCACGCGCCATCATCCGCTCCATCCCAACCCTCAGCGACAGCCACGGCTCGCAATAACCCGGTCGCCATGCCTGACGAGCCGCGAAAGCGCAAGGCGCCCGCCGAAGACCACTCACATGACCGCAAGAGAAGTAGAGTTCGTCCACTCAATGTTTTGGGCACATTGTCCGGCCCATGTAGATTGACAGGCAGCACAGGGCCGTAAGCAGTGGCGCACCCTGCCCGCTGGAAAGGGCGGCGGCAACATCGAGCCCGGTGACTCTGGCATTTGGGCCACGTGCAACATGGGAAGAGAAGCCAAAGCCGTGGCTGAACTGAAGGATATGTTTGGAGAGGTGAGCAGCCGGCCGCAGATTCTCGTATGCGCGCGTGCACAGTAGCGACCGAGACTAATGCGACTCTAGTACGTCGAGAAGGTGTACGGCGGCGCAAGCCGTGACGAAGACGAGGGCGAGGACACCTCAACGCACGAGGACGTGGATGTCGAGGCTGAGATTGCCAAAGAGCTGGAAGATATCCGCAAGCCGGCCAAAGAGCCTCCTTTCAGGCACATCCGGGTGGACACGGACTGCAGTCAGTCTTACTTGCGACCTGTATTTTCGCCGACGCTTGCTAACGTACAGGCAGTCATGTTTTTCAAGACACGGGCGCCTATCGAGCCTGTGGAGTTTGTGCGGCGCATTTGCGAAGACGCAATGGCGAGCTCAGAGCGCAAGACGGGCCGCTTCGTCAAGAGGCTGACGCCGATGACTCTCATGGGAAAGGCATCACAGAATGGCTTGGAGGAAGTTGCCGCCAAGGTGCTGGCGCCGCACTTCCATGCGGAAGGTTCCGCTGGCAAAAAGGCAAGTAGCTCCATCTTGGTGGTCGTATTCCTTCGGAGTTTTACTGCACGAGTGTTTCGGCGTGCCACTGGCAAACCAACTTTTGCTGACAGTGCTTTCGGCTAGTTTGCAATAAGGCCGAACATACGCAACAACAAGGACGTGACGAGAGATCAGGTCATCAAGACGGTGGCTGCTGCCGTCGGACCGGGACACAGCGTCGACTTGAAGAACTACGACCTGCTGATACTTGTGGACGTCTACAAGGCAAGTCATGCTGGTTCTTGGAGTGGTTGGGCCCGGGCTTGGCCCGCGGCGGGAACCGAGAATGCTGACGATACGCACAGGGCCTCTGTGGAATGAGCGTGGTTGGACCTGACTTCGAGCGACTCAAGAGATACAATCTCTCGGAAATATACGAACCCTCACCGAAAGAACAGCCGAGTTGAGCAACACGTCAAGCGAGGCTGTGGCGGAAGGTAGGCGAGGGCTCGGCAAGCAGCAGCAGCAGTAGCAGCAGCAGTGCATGAAGGCGGCGGACGCCTCTTCGGACGAATGTGCGGGTCTGTATCAGCATGCAGCGGACGGCAGCGGGGCGTCGGGTTTAGATATAGGCAGCATCTGGGCGGGCAGGGAGGGCGGTTGTGGGCGTCTGGCGGGCGGGCTTCAGGCGGGAGGCACAGCATGGGCAGCCGGGCCGGGCGGGCTGGCGGAGGCGGAGGGGCAGGGTGGAGATTGGGATAGAAAATCCAGCGACTGGGCGGCGGCGGTGGTGGTTCCAAGACAGCGGCATGACAAGCCACCCGTCGACACAGGCACGCGAGTTTCCGGGGCGGCGGGCAGCGGGCTCGCTTTCTGGAACACGAAAGGCGAGTTGGGCGATGCGACACGGCAATGCCACGTCGAGGCGATGCACGACATCGAGAGTTGGCAGGGCGGCAGGCATGGCGCGGGGAGGACTGGCTGCTGGCGGCGGGAAGCTCGCTTCCTGACGCCACGGGATTTGTGTTTGCGGCGGGCCTGCCGAGTGTTTGATGCCAGGCGTGCCAGCCAGGCTCAGCCCTGCGCGCTCCAGAAGCGCAGACCACACCGCCGGGGCCGCCAGCCGCCGTGGTCCATGCCGCATCGGGCAATGTCTGACGAGACCCGACTGCCCGCAACTGAAGCCTTCCTCCCCACCAGTAACTGCACCAACACCAGCACCAGAGCCATGCGCCCCTGGTCGTCCGAACATGCCCTGGCGCCGCACGCAATCACGCCCACGCCGTGGCCGCGCCCGCGTCCGCGCCCGGCCCACGAGACCTCCAAAGCCGATGCTTGACCTCATCCACCATGCGCTCAGTCCTCGCTAGTTCCCGGCCTGCCTCGGTCCGACTGCGCTGCCCGTCCTCAAGTACTGTCCTGCTCTCATCGTTATCTCCACGAGATATACAGAACAGCTCGCTCGGAGCCGCGGTCATATTTGGCAACCAACCCCCTCCCATCATCACCTGCTGCCAGGCCACACGAGATCTGATCCGGCACGCTCCACGTTCGGTTTCAGCATTGCGCCTCCTACCTCTGCCTATTCCTTTCTATTTATCCTACTTCCGAGCTGCCTGCCTATGGGGCCCGCTGTCACCATGCATCTACCGCCGCTCGACGTCCACTCCTTTCCGCTCGTAACGATGAGCCGTCACTTCCACCAGCCCTCTTCCAATAGCCTAACTCCTTTTGCTGGCGTCCAGGCCTCCTCCAGCCGGCCACAGTCGCCCTCTCCGGACCTTGCTAGCATCCAAAAGATGCTCCGCGAACACTTCCGCTCCTCCCGCACTTGCCTTCAACAACTGGAGCGCCTGCCCGCCAATCTGCATCGTCTCTACCTTCTCTATCTCACTGATGGTTCCAGGCTGGTGTTGAAGTGCCTGCCAGCTGCTACTACACGCCTCCTGCGCTCTGAACACCTGTCTATCGCCACAGAAGTCTATGTCCTCGAGCTCCTTGCCAGCTCCAGCTCTCATCTGCATATACCAGTGCCCCAACTGCTCCGTGCAGACACCGCCTCCGACTCTGGGCCCCTGGGTGGCAGCTATCTCCTCCGTTCGCACATCCACGGCATTCCTCTTGCCGACCTCAAGCCTCACTTGGGTGGCTCCGACCTCGCCAGCATCCACCATTCTCTAGGAGGCTATTTGCGGACATTAACGTCCGTAACAGCTCCGGCCTTCGGACCAGCGCTTATGGTCGCTGCTGGCCGGGGCAGCAGTTCTTGGAGAGAAGCCTTCCTCTTGCTTTTAGAGTCGGTGCTACGAGATGCAGAGGATATGCTCATCGCACTGCCTTACGACTTCATACGCTCACTCGTGCAGGCTCAACAAGCCACGTTGGATGAAGTGCGGACTCCAGTTTTGGTGCCCATGGACGCGGGCAGACCTGCAAGTGTACTTGTGGACGAGCGTAGACGCTGCGTGAACGGCCTGGTGGGCTGGGGAAACAGTCTCTGGGGAGATCCACTGCTGGCTGGCGTATGTTGGGGATACTCAGCTGACCAGGCGGACGGAAGCAACACGGCATTCTGGGGAGGTTTCGGTGGGTGTGGAGGGTCCCATAGAGAGGGCGTTAGGATGAAGATGTGAGCTCTATCGCAAAACTTGTAAGATTTGCCTCAGGATGCTTTGCTAACCTGCCTGAGTAGATACGCCGTCTTCAACGCTGTGACGACTATTGTCACGCAATACTATCGGCCAGATCAGATGGATCATGAGGAGTTGGAGGCAAGGAAAGCGCTAACGCGGGCACTCAATGAGTTGCAGGAGACCCTGTAGGAGCAGGCAACAACATCACACAGCACACAGGAGCACATATGCCTCACCTCTCGGCCGATCCTCTTCCACACTTCCGCGTGATCTTCCGCCGGCTTTACTCGCCTGGGAAAGTCAAGCACTGGACGGAAGAGCAAATAAAAGGAAGGACGTGTCGAACGCCGCGTATGAAGACACAGACCTGGGGATAGACGCCACGTTTGCAGATTCTGGGAGGATGCATCAGTATGACCAGGGGCAAAGCAACGCCATGGAAGGAGTCATGGCGTGGGGGGATGTTGGTGGAGGACAACATACTGGCTCTTCCGCCTTCTCGAGCTACTTCGTGTTTCTTTGATGACGAAACGGCCTATTTCGCGTGGCTATTTTTGGGCTGGCAATTTTTTTAAGCGTGCATATAACGCTCATAACGGTGCAGCAGCGTCCACTGACATTGCTTTGGAGGTTGCGTCCTCGGAAATCTATCCGTTTATAGCATGGTATTGGAATAGACGAGATGGAGCGTACAAGATAGTGCTGGCGCTTGGGTTGCTTCCGGGTTTCGGATTAAATCGAATTTTAGGATTAAGCAATACTCATTACCAATGGCGATTACTGAGATGAAAGACGGCGGTCATGTCACAGAGTAAACGTAGCTGCTAGCCAAGTTTACTATTGACCGTCCTTTCCTTCTTTTCCCCTTCCATTTTTCTGTGGATGTTCGGCAAGGTCTCCGTTTATGGGGGAGCCGAAGAATGCTCACCCGCGCACAGGGCCCGGCAACGATATCAAATTAGAATGCGTACATGGCCGGAGTAATAGGGTAGCATCAGTTACAGTTTGTATGAGGTGAGCACGGAATTCGCACATGCAGGAATGAGACAAGTATTCGGAGCAAAGAAGAGGTATATTTGGAATGGGGGCCGCGCAAGGCAAGAGAGGCTGTGCAGCAAGAAAAGAATGAGATGTGCAACACGTTTTTGTTGTTTCGAGATAGCTAACAGCACCACGAGTCAAATGCGGCACAGGGCCAGTACAAGTTTCGCTTGGCACGGGTAGTCGAAAGCATGCATCTGCACGTGAACAATGCCTATCAGTTTGCATGTCCATGCGGACGAATCCTTAAGACCCCAAGGCACATGGCGAAACCGAATCGTAACCGCCCACCCCATCATTGCAAGTCGCCAACACCGCTTGGCAGACCATAAGCGCCGTCTCCCTCGTTGCGTGCTTTTCTTTGCTTGCTCTCGGGAATGAGCCCGTGATAGCGACCAATCCTCTCGCTGGGAACTCTCGTCAAAGCACTCCCCGTCAGCTCATTGCCACGTGCTGGGTGCACATCCTTTTCCTGATCTCGCATGCACTGTCCGAGAGATCAGCAAAAATGTGGCGCTGCTGTGTTGGCTCGGAGAAGGGCCGTCGGATGATGCAGGAGCTGGATCCCGGACGGTGGCCGAGAAAATCAGAGAGCGGGCTCGGGCGGCAGCAGACAGTGTGGGAAAGGCAACGGGACGCTGATCTTTCGCCGGAAAGATCGAGAAGTCGAGTTGCTCGGGCAGAAATTTTCGAGGCGTGCGGGGATGGCGACCGAGTTCAGGCTACCAGGTAGCGAAAAGAGGAGGCATAAGCTTTTTCGGGGGCACGCCGATCGTTTGCTCGGGCCCTGTCCGGTCGAAGGGTGCCCTCAAGGGTCGCTTCGAGCCGCATGTCATTTGCGCGAGTTCGCTGATCGGGAGCCCTTTCGGACGAAGGATGAGGGCGAGGATGGTCCTGCGCAGCAACAATAGACGGGATACACACGGCGATCAGCGCCACACAAGCAACGGAAGGCTGGCCATTTACAGAGCGCGCGATGGTGATCGTGTTGATGACGATCTCCCACTGTCCGCGTCTGTTCAGGCCTGCATTTCCGCGCAGCCAGCCGCCGAGGCCGCGCACGAGGCAGGCAGGCCAGAGAGCCGGAGATGGCACCGACAGGGTGCAATTTCGCTCGGCATCCCGATACGACGGCTCCGCGCCGTCATGGAGGCAGCGGGGGCGGTGCGGCGAGATGGCACAAGCCGGCGTGGTGGATGGCGTCGACGCCTTCACCTCGCTCGCTCGCAGGCTTGGCGACGGGGGTTAAGCGAGGGCGTCGCGCCGTCTCCGCCTTGTCTTTCTAGAAGGCGCTGCTGCACTCGTCGCGTTTGCCCTTGGCGGCAGTCGTCTCGCTTGCCCCTCCACCCTGCCGTTGAACCTTCTTTGTCAGTTGACTCTCGCCGGCCGCAGCGAGCCACCACGCAGAGATGCCCTTCTGCCGAGGATCTTGCTCCTTCCAGCACCAAGGCCGCTGCCCGCCCGGATGTGCCCGTCTGGTGGCCTCGCGTCCGCCTGTTCCCACCTTGCGGCCGCTCCCGCCGTCCGTCTCCCAGCTCCCGTCTCATTTCACGCGGCACGCGGTACGCGGTGTCTCTCTGTGTTCGATGCCACAGCCCCTCTTCGCCGAACCAACCATGCCCTTCTCTCGCTAGCAATGCCTCGATCCGGCAGTGGTAAGCTCAACGTGAGGATGACCCCGGCACCCACGCTGCAGTTCAACTTCTGGCTGTCGTCTCCGATTCGACTCCGTCCCTTTAATGATGGCTTCTTCAGCTTGACGACTCTGCCAATCAACCCACAATCGCCGCGACCTGACGTTACCTTCGGCGCGCTGTGCCGAGAGTAGACCTCTTGCGCCGGCACTAAGTGTGCAGCAGCTGAGCCAGTGCTAACGTTGAAACTGCTGTCAAAGCTTCCCTGCCCCTCGGCACCACCGGCGGGCGCCATTTCGGGAAAAATCGACCTTCACTGCTGGGCCGGCGAGTCGCGCTTTTGGGTCTTTCACTCGCTTGGCTGCGTCCGGATGTAACATGACAGCTGCGTCTTGAGAAACTTCGGGCTTGCTGAAGCGGCGGTAGTCTCAGCGCGGTGGGTTTGACGGCGGGGCCTGCCGCGCGTTTGGCCACGCATGGCTGTCGACTTAACGCTGCCTTCGCATCGCGCTGGATGTCTAGACCACAGGATTCGCCATGACCGGTCTGGCCTCATATCAGGCTTGCGATATACCTTCACTACTGCACCTCGTTAGGTTCTCCGCTGTGCGGCCGACGGACCATATCCGGCGCGGGTTTTTACCTCGTCCCCAAGAATGCACATTCGCTTGCAAAGCGAGCCTGCAAGGGGACGTGCATAATAAGGCGCGCCCGACCGCCCTCTGGAGAGGGAAACGACGGACTCTGCGTGCATAATGATGGCGTCGAAGTCGCTTAATGCTACACCTTTCGCTTCGTCGACCGGCAGATGCCTATCCAGTGCTCGAAGTGGTCCGCATCTATCCTCAGTCCTCACAAGACACAGGCACCAAGGAAGTCTAGTTGAGGAAGCTAGGCAGGTTCTCTCATCATCAGTACAGTATATCAATGCAAGAGGCTACTAATGTTGGACGATCTGAAGATGATCAAATGCGGACTCCCTACTACTTGCGGCCACATGCACATGTATAGCTTACACCCAGGATTTACACGCAACCCTTCGGCTAGCCGAGTCTTCAGTCGGTGATCTTATTGACCATATATTGCGTGAATGCTAGGGCATCAAAGGAGTTCGAATACGGCTTATCTCACATGCTGCTGCCCGCCGCAGAGGTGTCAGTCAAGTGTGCATCTGTGAGAGAGAAGGTATCCTTCCCGCTGCGCGCTCTCTGCACTCTGAACAGTCATCAGTCAACGAACGGCAAAAGCGAATGCAGCCGCAGGCGCACTCACGCACAGACAGGCACAGACACCCTGGCCATTCGGACACTCAGACACTCGGGACACGGCAAGGCTGAGACATCTCGCGCAGCCCGACCAAGACCATCGATTGAGGGATCATCTACCTCCGGCCTTTATTTCCCTTCTCTGCACGCAAGTCTCAATGTGCTCCCCTTTATCGCAGTCATATATCCGATCGATTACCGCTCATCTAATCTCCAGAGGTCTGGCCCAGCCGCCACGGCCCAGCCGCGAGGTCCGCAAGCCCGTGCTCTCTTATGATTCACCCCTCTTCAGCTTCAAGCCCCCCTTCTGATCCGCGACAGCGGTTCGTGTTGAGGAGGCACTCAAAAGGGTCTCGTTGCTCCGGCGCTCGGGATACCGGGCCGTGGCCTGGGCAACGGGTGCTCAAGCAGAGAACGAAGCACAGAGGCGCAAAAGAGACGATCGAACGATGAGCTAATATTTGCCACGGACGACTGCTGTGCATGTTATGTCCGGTGTCCAGGAAATCCGAGCGACAAGGCCAACGCGCAGGCAGCAACGCGCAATCCATACTCCGTGTGTACCGAATCTGCAGTGTCTGTGGGCGATACGGTGCCTCCCGTCGGTTCTTCCCGCAATAAGAGGGGAAGAACCGAGCGGCAATCGCCTGCCTTGTGTGGGCATCCGCCCAGACGGTATGTACCTTCAGCGCAGGCGTTACGCCGTGGAGCAATCAGCACACCAGGGAGGGGGGGCAAAGGGTGTTGGAGGTCGCCGCAGGCAACGGAGCAGTAGAAGGAGGTTGAATACGAACTACAGCGGGTGAATGCGTTGGAAGAAGCAAGAGCCATACTTGTGTTGCGCGCGGAAAACATCTCGGCAGGCCCCGGATGAGCGAGGCAAGACAGGTCCCGCATCCGCGTCTGCAAATGCCCTATGCGCGCGTGTGTTGGTTTGTTCCGCATCACATAAAGTGGCTTGCAGGCAGCAACCATGGTGGAGACCATGCAGGTACTGCTGGATTACTCGGCTACATGTGCTGCTTGTACTACCAGTCCTCGTGGCTATGAGCCTCCCTCGGTGGTGCTGCATAGGGCTTTGTGCTTGTCATGCGCCCCTCTACATTTCATTTTCATAAAGGGTAGTATATTCCTGACGTAGGATGCCCCCGCGTCACGAACTCGATGCATCCGAGCGCTTTTGATCAGAGTGGGCAATGCCTTCAACATCCAGCTATCTGCTTTACGTTGCGCCCTACAAGCGTGTGCCGCTAGTTGGAACAGATGCTTATTCCAGTTGAGCACATGGTCAATGTTCGCATATGCCTCTGCATGGCTGCCCGCCAGCTCACCTCACTCTCGCCCTCGCTTTCTGTCTCGCATACGGAACTGCAGGAGAGAGATCGCCGGCCCCCAACTGACGGAGCCAGCCAGAGGCATCCGAAAGTTCCTCCGTCTTACGCAGGACGAGACGCACTCCTCCGTCCGGCCGCTCTCGCCCACATCGCTTAGTAAAGAAAAGAACAACGCGTCAAGCCTCGCTGCCGTACTGTAGCAAAGAGCGGCAGCCGCCGTCCCCGCCGCGGAGCGCCCGTGAAAAGGTCATGGGTCTAAGATGGAAGAAAAGGCAGAAGGGAAGGCGGAAGCGAACGTGCAGAATGTATGCAGCTCTCTGCATCCCCAAACGGGATCGCCTTGGCACACAGGCCGGAGTATACTCCCACAACTGACCCCAATCTGCCAAGGGGCGCATGGAGACCTCGCAAGGATCACGAGAAATCCCACACAGCAGGGCACCAAGTTTCCTTCCGCACCAGCTTGTCTTGGGGGTGGGGGTTTTTTTTCTTTTGCGTATTTTTGGTACATGCAATACTTTTTTGGGTCCTGTTTCTTACATCTGCGCGGCCCTTAGGCACACCATGCGTCTAATTTTTTGTGAGCTCCGACGGCTTCATCCGTCTGTACAGACGCCTCCAATTCCACCCTCGTTCGCCTCCTCTTTTCTTGAACATTGCATGTGGCATGCCTAACCGGGAAATCCGGCCCTCGCCATCTTCCTCGCTCGGCCTTCGCGCCTGTTGTGGTTTGCGCGAGACGACTTGTTGGCCTCTTTGCGCTGCCTGGCAACTTGAGTTGTCTTGTCATCCGCTGGTCCCGCTGCGCTGGCATTACCGTTCCTACCACCACGATGTCCACGTCCCCTCCCACGGCCGGTCCCGCCCCTTCTGCCTCTGCCTCCGCGCACACCTCTGCCACCACCGTCCGTATCCGTACCCGACTCTGCCGGCGAGTCGGTCCATCGTGTCGACACTAGCTCGCGCTGCTGCCCGTCAAACGTGGCGAACTTGGCTTCCAACCTCCGCAGCCTACGCGGGTCCCTCGCAAGCATGATGGCCCAGCCCTCGATCGCCTCGTCCGTCATGCCCGTCTCACTGCGCAGCGCCTGCCTGGCGCTGCCGCGACGCGTCGCCACGTCGCGGCCGAAGGCCTCCTTGGACAGCGAGTACGCCCTGAACAACGCCTCCTCCGTGCGGTCATCGCGCAGCTCTGCGGCCTCGTCATTGCCTGGGATGGTCGAGTCGATGGTGCCGCCGACGTCCTCGACGTCGTATGTGTCGTCGCGCTCGTCGTCGTCGAGGTCGAAGGTTGCGAGCGCGGAGAGGATGGCCGCCTTGTTCGGTGCGGAGCGCTTATCAGAAAGGATGTTGTCGGCTGTAAGGGATTCGTTCTTTCGACCAATGTGCAGTTTTGAGGCATCGATGGCTAGCTGGTCAAACTCATCGTTGTCGTAAATGTTACGTCTCGTTGGTGGAGGAGTAGGCCGCGGAGGTAGATGAGACGCGAGGTCACTCGGTTTGTCCAGTGCGGGTGCTGGCAATTGCGCTGTCCTGTCGGCACTCTGAAGGTGCGAAGGTAGGGAGTCGTCTAGTAGATGCGCGGTGACCTGCTCCACGTCATCGTTGTACTCGTCCAGGCACTTTACGATGAAGTTGGAACCAAGGTCCGGGAAAAGGTCCTGTATTTGCGTGATAAGGCTCATACGGTGCACATGGACTCCGCCGAATGCCGCGTGACCGTACTCATCCTCCACTGCTCTTCCCTTGCCCTTGTCGACCTTCCGACGTACAAACTTCTTCGGTCTCGTCAGGTCTGAGTGGCGGTATGCTGTTAGTGACTCGGCTAGGTTCTTTACTCTGACTCCTTCGTCGCTCGTTCCGCTAGCCTTGATACGTGCGACAATCGAAGTGTTGGTGACAAGATCCGACAGCAGGGAGACTTGGCCAGACTTTTGAGCGGTATCCGCATTTGACTTCAAACCGTAAAGTGTATCGGAGAGAAGAGAATACTTTGGCTTCTCGCCTTTGGTAAGAGCCAATAGTCCTAATGATGCAACAGTGACAATTTTCGGTCTGAAGGTTGGGGAAGCTTTAGAATAAGCGGCACACAGAGAGTCTAGGAAGTCAGAGCCTGCTATGAAGAAAGTGGCGATGTCAAGAGAAGTGTGCAGCAGCGGCACTAAATCCCTAAGGGTCTCCTCGGCCGCAGCGGGTTGCTCTGAATCTAAGCTCTTGGTGAGAGAAGCCTTGAGCTTCTGCAAGCTTGCTTCGATCTTCTCGCTGTGCTTCTTCCAGATATTCCCGAGCATGCCTCTAAAACGCTCACTGCGTAAAAACACGTGGCTCATATCTGAGAGGAAAGGCCACTGAAGGAGGCTTGAGGGTATCCGGTCTGCAGATAGAAGCCTATGCGAGAGAAAGAAGCTTTGCTTGCGTAGGTCCATGGCTTTCTGTGACTGGAATTGATGCTCATTGCCTCCAGATCGGGCAGCTTCGTGGAAGTAAGATGTAAGAAACTTCACCAGGCTGCTGTCGTCTGAGGCTGCGGAGGAGAAGTCCTTGGCTGAGAGGTTCAGATAAGCTTGAGTGAGGGTTACCCAAGCATCCAGAAAAGCGTCCCATTCCTCAGGAACAATGTCGCGGCGAAGGGCAGCAGGCGGAAACGGAGCGAGAGGCGGAAGAGTCATCTTGGAAGCCCGTGGGTATGTCGGTCCACGGGAGGGTGATTCGAAGACTCAAGGCGATAGGAAGGCTAGGTGGAAGTAGGCAACTACAGTCTGGGGGATTAAGTGTGTTTTATTGAAGCTGGTGACGATTGGAGGGGCCATGAGCCAGAATGATGACCGCATGGGTGGGCAGGCTGACATCCTGACGCTAATACCAAAGATGGTTACCGTGCCAAGATTTTCCCGACCGCGCACACAGCGAAAAAGCGGGCTCAACACCACGGTTTCTCTCTTCAGCACACCGCGCCAACTTGCTGCTGCCAGTCATCACGTAACCGCGAGGAACACTCCGAGTCTTGACTGGGAATCCGCCACTACAGTACGCCACCCAACCGTCCGCGCGAACGCCTGTACCCAGCGCATGCCCTCACCGCACATCGTCCAGAGCACCGCTAACACCTCGTACAGCAAATCGCCAAAAATGTCTTACAACAAGGAGAAGGATTTCGGCGACGGCCCCAAGATCCACAAGATCAGGATCACCCTCACCTCTCGCAAGGTCCAGTCCCTCGAGAAGGTCTGCCAGGAGCTCCTCGACCGCGCCAAGAACAAGGACCTCCGCGTCAAGGGGCCCGTCCGTCTCCCTACCAAGAACCTCAAGGTTACCACCCGCAAGACCCCTTGCGGTGAGGGTTCCAAGACCTGGGACACCTATGAGATGCGCATCCACAAGCGCCTCATCGAGTGAGTTTCCCTGCCGCCGGTGTATATATATATTTGCTAAAAAAGAAAACTTGTAGCCTTAACGCCCCTACCGAGGTTGTCAAGCAGATCATCATCAACATCGAGGCGGGTGTCGAGGTTGAGGTCACCATTGCCGCCTAAACATCTAGGCTTCGGCATGGTTGTTGGATGAGCGAAAATCAAAAGCATGGGCCGTGTCATGTAGATACCCAATTTCATGACCCTGCCTTCTGGTCACTTTGTGCCTCTCATGCATATCACATTTATTTTCTTGCGCGAGCACCCTTAATTGAAAGTGACACACGCTAACGTACTTTGCACTTGCATCACTTTGCGACAAAGGCGACATGTCGGCGTATAATACCGTCCTGGGTGGGTCTCCCTGCTCAACGTCGCTACATCTTAGTTCTGGTGATACCACTGATTGCCTTCCCAATGATGTCCTCCGAAAAGTTCTAGGTTCGTGCTCGAGGGTGTCACAATTGGCTTCTGGAGCGTGGCTTCCGATTCGAACCAGAGACTGTACAGTGTTTTTTTTTTCCCCCCAAGGTTTCCGCCAAGCAGCAATTGAAATGTATGTTCTGACGTAAATGTCAGGACATTGGCAGCATTCAGGTCTACGTGATGGCTTCAACTACTTCTTGCATATTAACGTATAATCACATCACACGAATCCTAGAAAAAGCCTAACAGTAGTTGGGTATCCACCCACACACCCATCTTTTTCTGCCAACAGCGGGCCAGGGACTTGTATACCTCTTCTTGTCGCTATCGAGGAATGATGTAGCCTTTGGTAAACCACCTTGCTGGCCCCAGTCGTCACCACAAAAGTACAACTTTGCACAAGCCATATTCAAAATATTGAACATCTCCTCAACATCGACTCCAAACAATGACGGCGTGCACAGCCAACAATCTGCTAGGTCTCCCTCGTAAGCTCACAAATATGATCATGGAGAAGTAAATTGTACTTTATAGCGATCGTTACCTGACACGCAGGAGCTTTCGTCTCGGAGAGTCATCACAAAACGCATTGAGACAGCTTTTCACCTACGGCACATCTGCTAACAATAACGCCATAAAATTCTCAACAGTTAGCAATTGCACGCTGAGTCCTCAGAGGCTTTGGCAGTCCGCTCTCGCCATTCAATCTGGCTCCCCTGCCCTGGGCTCATGGATACTACAACGCTGTTTACGTGGCTTAACTACTGTGCCGTTCAGTTAAACGCAGAGAACAAGGTTCGACTCACACAGCGCGACCTTGTTCGTCATGTGGAACTGGAGTTGCATCTGGAGAGATTCTATCAACCTGACTATCCGTTGCGCTGCATTCATTACGTCTTCACGACCTTCATCCGCGCAGCAGTCTCCGCTTTCCCGGGACGTTGCAGCCTTTCCACCGCTTCTTTTATTGAGACGATGGCGGCGATGGCTTCAATGGACCCAACGCTTGCGAAGGTGCAGAAAGAGATCGTAAGCCACTTCTTCAAATGCGATATCCGCTCGTACCAGGCGTATTTCCCAGGGCAGGACCCTCACTGCCGAGTATAGCGCTGTTCACCAAAACCGAGGTCAGGAAGGACTACATCCCTTCACTTCAAATCTACACGAGAGTCGACCACGTCGACTGGACGGCCAATACGATACGCACCGTCATCAAGATTGACCATGAATGAACTTTCTGGTCAGTAACATCTCCTTGGCTGCTCTTCATGGACGAATGCTGATCAATTGTTGAAAATTGTAAGGGCATCATGACGAGCGCTTACGAAGCTTGCCGGACGCTCGGCCTCAATTGCAGTTTTCTCAAGTTTCATCTCCATCTGGATGACAAAAGCGGCCACTTGCACAAGAAACGGTTCAATGCACTGGAGTAAGCATACAGGTGCTTGTCTGACGGCAGCAAGCCGGGAAAAATAGCGCACCTTCGTGAGTTTATGGAGCACGGTTGGAAGAGGCAACCGATGGCATACATAGCATCTTCAAATTTTAATTGGTACAATAGCGTCGCCGGTATGCTTTCGCAGAAAGAGGGCATTGATATCATTAGCTCAGGCGTCAAAGGACCTGTTAATGTGAAAAAATCTATCCAGCGGGGCGTTCAGAATCCCAAACCGAGTTGATGCAACATGCGGCATTTGTGTAGTAGAATTTCTGGGAGTGCTCTCCAAAGCATAAATGAAGACACAATTGTACTGGGAGACTTGAGCTATGCTAGTAACATGTCTTTCCTGGAGTCTTCAATTTAGACGTGTTCAAGCCGTTCACGGATTTCAAAATCCATCTGAGCACACCACATAATTTATATGTACAAGAAGCGTAAACGTCGCCATAATCTCCTCGCCGAAGTCTACCACGCTCCGACATCACACAATAAGCGTGTTGACTTAAGCGGACTTGTCGCCAAGGCCCCAGGTAAGCTTGAAGTTAGAAGCGTTATTCACTTGCGAGCAGACCATGTCGTTGATGCCAGCGCCGCCGGCGTGGCAGTAGGTGGGAACGCCGACTTGGCCCCAGATGTCGTAGCCACCGCCCAGAGACTTAGAGACAGCAATGGTGTAAGTAGAAGTGCCGTTGTCCTGGAGCGCGAAGCCGTAGTAGGCGTCGGTGGTGTTGCACTGGCCGAAGCCGAATGTGCTGGACGAGCATTCGTAGGGAATCTTGCCGTCGATGCTCAGCTTAAAGGAGAGCGAGCTGGTGGGGTTAGTTTGTCGCTCAAATAAGGGTAAACCAGCAAGGTCCAGGCTTACTTGACGACGGTGCCGTTCAGCTTGCGGGCGTAGAGGTTGGTAATGGCGGCGTGCTCGGTGGGAAACTGCTGGGGAATAAAAGCAGCAGAGGCAACAGAGCCGAGCGCAAGGGCGTGGGAAAAGAACTTCATTGTGACGACTGAATGATTGTTTTTGTTTGGAAAAGAGTGTGGTGGAGATTGTAGCGGCCGACTTGAAGGCGATGAGGTGAAGAAAAAGATTGTTGATTCAATATATATATATGGCCGGATTAGAAGGCCCTATGAGCGGTAGGGAATTCTACGAATGTCGAGAGATCGACAACCGCTCGATAAGGCCAACTGGGGCAACGTGCGTACGGTGCGGTGACTCTTGATACGAATCAAGCGAGATTGAGCGCACGGAAGTGGCTAAACGCCTCTCCCGACAGGGCTGAAAATGACCGACTGTCCTTCTTTCGGTCCCCTGGATTTAGGAGGCCTTAAGAACGGAGTTAGATTCAAGCCGGCCACGCCAAGGGAGCTGATGCCACGGTATAATGGCTTTTTGATTCTCAAAATAGCGGATGGTCATCCCGAATTCTATCGATTAAAGACGTATATTGGAGATAGGAGGAGGTAAACTGAGGTACAGTGCGAACGTTGCAGTGATCGTGATTAAAAGTATCTCTTATGTAAGCCTTGCAAAAACCCTAATTTATACTTCCAGTGAGCAAGACGTCATGAGACGTGCCGCACACGAGCACACCTGCGTCTGCAACTACTTCAGCTGAGAACAAGGTAATACGAGTGACAATTAGCTGGGAGCTGATCTTTTCAGGCTGGGGAGTCCCCAGCCGAACACTTGTTTTAAGGCCGCCTCCTGCAACTAATTTTGTGCATCGCAGGCTTGGTTTTACAGAAATGAGACGATGCGATGAGGTCTGAACTACTCGGAGACTATTGAGTTAATGTGGCATACGAGCGTCGTGACTGACCTGCCCAAGCCAACCGACTCTTTGAGCCGAGCTGTAACATCGTTACTCATTCCCCTATGCAGGTTTCGGAAATTCCGCAAGTCCGCATCGATCATCAAGGCCACGTTACTGAATACGGACTCTCCGAGGTTGCATCCTCCGCATCAGGAGGAAAGCCAACACCGAAAAAAATCTGGGCAACAAGCTGGAGACCATTCGATGCGATTGAGATCAATAAGCGAATATGTATTGCAACTGGAGTCCATGAAAGCCCACATTTTCCCACATTGCCCGATTACCATCTGTTGACTTCTATCTTCTTCACCAAGTTCCCACCAAGCCTTGCCATCTCAGCCAAGATCCCTTCTTTATTAATTTCTGCATCAACATCCGCCTCACCTTCTTTGGCGGAGACCGGAACGCTGGAATAACCCATCCTGACCTTCCACTTCCTCTTCGCCGTGTTCGCCGGGTTCCAAAGTCCAGTGATGACGTCACCTTCGTCTTCATTGAAGAAGAAAATGACAGCGTGACCGAAGTTCTCACGTAGCTCTGCGAGGAATAGCTTGACAGGATCAAACCCCGCAAGGTTCGTGACGCCATCCTCAACAACCTCAGCCTGGAGCAATAGATTTTTAAACTGTTGCTTCGAAGTTTTGTTCTCCTTGCCACGGCCAGACTTTGTGAAGCTCGGGTTAATGCGCAGAATGAAGTCGTAATCGGCAAGCTGAGAGGTGAACAGCGTGACCGGCTCAACCGCGATACCCTGGTTACGGATTGTTTGCGTTGCTGCCCTAGCTAGAGCACTCATGCGGGTCGCAACAACCTTCGCCGGGCGTGCATGATCTGTCCAGGTGGTGCCCTCATTGTCGATATTCGTAGCAGCGAATATGACAACGCGATTCATTGCTGGATCGATCCTGCGCCAAGCTTCGTATCGTGTGGCGATAGCAGAGACTTCCTCAGGCTTCATGTTACCACCAAAGTCGACGGTCAGAGGTTCACTGCGCCAGTCCCACCGGGCGAGGAAAGCGAGAGTACGAGAAAATCCAGCCATCGCACTCGTGGGCGGTTCCCAAGGGTATGGGTTTAGGAAGATGCGAACCACCATCAGCTCAATGAGCTCAGGCGCGAAGTGTGAGGACAGAAGGTGAGCAGCGAACCATTTCTTCAGAAGACGAATGGAAGGAGATAGAGCTGGAAGTCGGGTACAAAGTGCTTGAAGCGCTTGGGTATGTGCAGGCACACGGGTAGACTCGCGTTTATAGGTTGCTAGGGCAAGCGCAGTTGCCTCTCTTGATGCGGCGTCGAGGTTCTTGTCTTTGAGACGGCGCTCGAGCAGCGTTTGTTCACGGTCATGGTGAATACGCAAGCGAAAAACTGCACCAGAAGGATAGAAAACATCCAGGAAGGCCTGGTTCATGAGATCCAAGCCCTCGTTATCTAATCCAACGCGAGTGACCACACCGTCGACAGTTTCCTGTAAGAGTTCGCCGAGCTTCAAGAGGAATGCAACCTTGGTCATCTGAATAGCCTTGATGTCATCTGGCCAACGCGCAGAGCCCTCAAACTCAATGACAACATTCGCAGGGAGCACGGTATCCTGACGGTTGTTGGCCAAAGGAATTTCCACGGAGGTGTAGCGAAGCTGCGGATCGGCCGCGAACACATGACGAGCAGCCAATGGCATGCCCTCAAGGTTACGGATATCCCGCTCAAGAGTGTCAAATGCCTTGCGGAAAGGCAGGAAGAGGTCGGTACCGGCTTGACCACTGCCTGAGAGCAAGCGAGAGAAATTTTCGCCGAAGAATGTTGCGTTTTCTGAAACTTCTTTGCCCATGTGCCTAGTCAAGACATAGCGTATGATCTGCTCAAAGATCGAAGCGCTAGAACCCTTAGTAGACCACACAAGACTTTCCAGGATGCTCCCATCCTTGAAACGACGGAGCTCTGCCTTTTCACCCCAGAATTGACGGAAAGCAGCAGCTTCCTTCTTGCTCTCGGCTGCGGGTCCGTGGTCGACGGCTCGTAACGCGTTGGCTGGATCAACAAGAAAGCCGATCAGAATGCGAGCATCCTTGGACACTGCCGTCTTGGCCGATTCGATAGCCCAGGGCTGGCTCTCCGGAATGACTAGAGACACAAGCTGGGCGCGGTCTCCCACACCACGTTTAAGCACGCGATAAAGCTTTTGATAGCTCTTAAGTAGCTTCTGAGTACGATCGTCGTCTTGGAGGTCTATTCCAAGAGCTGAGACCGGAATCTCTACCAAGACATCGAACCTGTAGAGAGGATAATCGGACTTCAGGACAAAGGTGGAATCGAACTGGTCAAAAGCGCTATCTCCCAAGGCTGTAACAGTGGTGCGAGCTTCACGTCGCAAGAGACGATACGCCCATGGCATCATCTTATACAAGATGTTCAGACCACGCGGGCCGTCCAAAAAGGTGGGTGTGCCGTCTTCGCCGGGAATTTGTACGCCCGGAGCTTGGTACAAATGCGGTTGTTCCACCAAGTCCCGTGTAGCCAGATACTGCAGCATGCCCTTAAAGAGCTGGTAGCTGCTGTAACCCGTAGCGAAGAGCGGCTTTTCTGCCGGACCGCCCCCTTGCAACAGGAGTGCCATGATAGCGGCCCATTCAAAATTTCCAAAGCCACCGTTCCGGACCTGGCTGCTAAATCCGCGCTGACGTAGCCAGGCTCTTCCGAGGAGACAAGCATCTCTAAAGGCCTCAGTTCGACTCAATGCACCATGAAGGAGCTTCAGGTACGCTGTGGCTTGGCTGTCTCCGCGGATAGACGCATTGTAGAATGGCGTAGGCTTCAGCGTAGGCTGAGCTGAACTTTCGCCGGTATGCTTTGGTCTAATGCAGTTCTTCCCAGGCAGAGTTTTTTCCTCGGGGAAGACACCATCCGGGACGACAGGAATGATATTCACCCGGTACTTGGAGCCCAATACATCAGCATCTTGGCCATTCCCTCGAACGACGACAATGGGATGCAACTCGTTTCCGTTCAGGTAATCGAAACTGAGCTGGAAGCCGTAACCCTTCGTTTCTTTGATCCCAGCGGCAAGACATGCGACGTAATAAGCCCTCTTGTAGAAGTAGCGGTAGTTCAAATAATCCTTCTCCTGGAAAAGTGTGGGTGGCATGACTACGACAAGGTCAATGGCTTGCTCGTCGCTGGTTCTAGCGTTCAACTTCAACGGGTAGCTTCCCACTGGATTGATCACAGTAGGCTTCGCATACTCCAGAGTGTATTTTGCGTCATTCGGTGGCCGAGGATGGGGAAATGGGACCGTGACTCTGCTCTGCTTAATCAGAGAACGCTCGGCTTCTATAATCTGAGTATTTGATTAGCACAAACTCCTTTCGTCAATTAAAAGTCTATATGAGATGACTGCAGAGTGAGCATAGCCAATTTAAACAAGGAAAACTTACAGAAGCCGGTTCCCGAGCAGGAATCTTCTCGATGATAGTCTTGAGCTCACGGAGAGCCTTCTCAGCAGCAACCTCTTTCTTCCCATGCTTAGGCTTTATCTGATTCAGTAGCTCATCCACTTGTAATTTGAACATGTTTGACTTGTAGACCTCGCCCGTATAAGCGCCTGTCAATTCAGCCATGTCGCGATCACGAAGTGGTCCGTTGCGTGGCTCCTTCTTGGACTTCTGTGGCGTCTTCTTCGAGCTTTTAGATGGGCCTTCGACAGCTGCATCTTCTTTGCCAGCCTTACTGTCACCATTACCCTCTTCGCCATCCTCTTCGCTGGTACTTTCTTCGTTTTGTTCGTCGTCTTGCGACAAGCCGTCCATGTCTATGTCGGCGGCTGCCGAGACATCGCCTTGCTCGTCATCGTCGCTGGAGACAGCGTCGTTGGTAGCAAAGCGGGGATCGATAGTGCCTTCGCTGCTGTCTTCGTCGGAGTCGTGGCTGAGCTTTCTGCGTTTGACGGCTGGGGGGGCCATTTTCTGAGGGTGTGTTTTCTGAGCTACGGTCGCTGCTCAAGGCAAAATTTCTGGGACCCTGGTCATGGCAGAGCTTATCGATAATGCCGGCCCCAAAACTGACTCGCGTTCCGGTCATCGGAGACATTACACTTCTGCGTCGAACTCGTCGGTTTCTATTCGCCGTTCCCACATCCCACTCACGTCTTTCACTCTGCAATCATGACTGCCTCTACGCTTAGTCCTGAAAACGATGTTGGAGAGACTATTCCTCCGCTGACTGCCCATGTCTGTCCCTCAGCTATCTCGCCAAAGTACTGCACCGAAATGGCGTCATTGCTAACTTTTGCAGGCTGTGAGTGTGTCACTGCCGACATGGGACGCCAACATCGGCTACGAAGAAGGCCGCCCTGAAGTATTGGGAAGGATGAAGACAGGCTATCCTCGGTATGCGTCGCTGCCAAACCAGTGGCCATGTAATTGCTCACCATGATAGTTTCTTCGTCCACAAGTCGATTGTCCGCTTCGCCGATGCCGTCGCAGCTACCTATGGCTCGCCGACCGAGAGCGTCATGCTCTTCCCATCCCATGTTGTCGCCTCCCGATGCGTGGATTTCTTCCGCAAGCAGGCTCCTGAACTTGGACCGAGCGAAGTCCGCGTAGTTGATCTGGTTGTGAATCCGGACCACAAACACCCCGAAGAGCGCGTGCTACCCCGAGTGTCCGCCATTATCTTCCCGAAAGATCGGTTCAAGGTTGCCAAGACTTTCTGGCAGCATTCCGGTGAAGGTGTCTCCAGCAGAAGGGCAGAATACTGCCACAAGGCCTTTGAGGATGGATTGCTCGTGGAAAAATCTCAGGCGGGACAGCGTATGTGCAAGGGTCCCCGCAGGTACCAGAAAAAGGGTTCTGTTGATATTACTGCTCAGCATTCAGCGCCCGTTAGAGAGCCGGATGGCCAGGATTTCCTGCGCTTCGTAGAGGAACGGTTCGGCAGAAACCTTGATGTGGGCTTCGCGGAAAATGCCAAGTATGCGATCAGAAGGCGTATCGCAGGATCTCTGACTGCTAACGTCGATCTGGAGGAAGCTCTAAAGCTGGAGCGTGATCACGAACGAACTCGGGCTGTGGCAGGATTTTCGGAGGATGATGTCTATCTGTACCCCTCCGGCATGAGCGCCATTTTCAATACTCACCGTTCCTTGATGGCAGCCTTAGGACAGCAAAAGAGCGTCAGCTTCGGATTTCCGTACATCGATACGCTCAAGATCCTTGAAAAGTTTGGCCCAGGTGCAATCTTCTACGGATTCGGGTCCTCGGAAGAGTTGGATGAGCTCGAGAAACTTTTGGATGGCGGTGAGAAGATTCTCGCGCTTTTCTGTGAGTTCCCAGGGAATCCACTCCTCAAGGCGCCTGACCTAGAGCGCATTCGGACACTCGCCGACAAATACGACTTTGCCGTTGTTGTGGACGAAACGATCGGGAACTTCCTCAACATTCACGTCCTTCCTTTTGCGGACGTGGTTGTCAGCAGCCTCACAAAGGTTTTCAGCGGAGATAGCAATGTCATGGGTGGCAGGTAAGTCTTGCTGGTTTTGGTATTTCGAGCGACAACTAAAAATAGGCTCAGTGCGATACTGAACCCGAAGGGCCGGTACTACGACTTGCTCAAGAAGACATGGGCAGCCGAGTACGAGGACAACTTCTGGCCGGAGGATGCAATTTTCTTGGAGCGCAACAGCCGCGACTTCGTCTCACGCATCGAGAGGATCAATTCCAACGCGGAGGCCATCTGCGAAGTTCTCATGAAGCACCCGAAGGGTACAGATGCATGCGCCAAGGACATGGGAAAGCAAAGACTGACAAGGGGCAGTGAAACAAGTGTACTATCCCAAGTACAGTTCAACGCGGGCGAACTACGACCGCTGCAAGAGGCCCACTGGCGGTTACGGCGGCCTTCTGTCCGCGACCTTCTACTCGACAGAAGACGCCATCAAGTTCTTTGACCACCTAGACACTGCTAAGGGGCCCAGCCTAGGCACGAATTTTACCTTAAGGTTGGTAGCCTTATTCGGAAACCCGGACATGAGACCCAGGCGCTGACTGAGAAATTGAACAGTTCACCATACGTCATCCTAGCTCATTTTACTGAGCTCGATTGGGTAAGTGAAGTTTTCCCTATGACGCATGCCCGGAGCACCGAAACGCGGCGTGCACAGAAACCGGAGAAAAAAAAAAAAAAAAGGCGAGGTGGACTACTGGCCCTCATTACCGGTTGCTATGGACTCTCACACAAACATGAAGCGTGTGTCCGGCTTGGTGGCGTACCTCTCATCCGGGCGGGATGCTCCATGTGTGCATCGAGTATACTGCCCGCTAGCCCTACCGCGCCACATTAATGGGCTGATGCATGAGGGGTGGCGGGCAGCGAGGCCCATCTCGCATCACCAGCGCGTCTAGCGTCGCACTTGCAAGACGTTAGCACCCGAGCTGATAATTTCTGCCTTGCTAACCGAGGACACAGGCGGCTTCTTACGGAGTTGAGTCAGATCTCATCCGATTCAGCGTCGGCCTCGAGGACACAGCGGAGCTAGTGCAAACGTTCAACCGCGCCCTCGCAGCCATGGGATAACGACCCTTTCGACAACGACGTCGCCTGGTAGGGAGCGGGGCGAGAAGAGAGGCTGGGGTGGGGGAATTGAATAGCCGACGGTGCGGTCGGGTTTTTTCTTGGGGGCGGATGTGCTGGTTGTTGACAAGCGTGACTCCAAAAAAAGTAGCTCGATCTTCGAAAAGGATCAGAAAGGACGCCGTTGGAACCGGCATATGCGGGCAATTGCATGGGGCGCGTGCATTTGCCCGATTTTCCCGTCAATGACAGGCGTGGGTTAACTGCCTGCTTGCCAGTCTCCACCCGAGGCATGGCACAAAGCGACAAGAGAAAGGGCTGGGCCGAGTGGCCGGCCGCTCGCGCGGACAGAAAACCAAGGGCAACATCATGGAATTACCGCGCCTTGCTGTGGGGCCAAAAAAAATAGGGCAAACCGTGGGGCCATGGACTGATCTCGCAGTGCGTGCGCTCTTTTGACATTCAGGTGGCGGCCAAAAAGAACCAACGGCATGACTTTCCCAAAAAGCGCAAGACAAAGCCTAATTCGAGCGAAGCCCGCCGCCCTAGGGCCCAGGCCGCGCGAGCGTGCGAGGCATCACACGCCTTTTTTTTTTTTTTTCCCTTACTTCCTTTGCCATTTATTTCGCATCATCGTTTGGGGACATTTCCGACACCATCACGTACCTCTGGGTCACTCGATGATGACTTTCTTTCCTCAGCAAGAATGGCCGCTGACCTAGGCTGCTCGTTCACCTCTCTACGGCTCGCTGTCACTCTCCGCTTTTTTAATAGGGTCGGGGGTTTCGGTGCCCGCCGGTGGTCCCTGACATGTGCTCAGGGATAGGCTTGCTCGCCAGGGCAGCGCACAGGCAGCGAAAACGGCAGGGCGGGGGCCGCGTATCTTGGGCCTCCCGACGTTCCCCGATGCTACCCGGCAGGCCTGCTTCAGGGTGCATTAGCGGCAGCGACAGCGGTAGGGCGGCGGGGGTGCATTATTGTGGAGGACAGCTGCACAGCAGACTTGCACGCTTCCGGCCAGGGGCTCGATCGTGAGGGATGAATTGGCTTTTCCTCCTAGCCGCATGATCCTCCCCTCCTTTCGATCACCAAACACATAGTCCGAAAGAGAACTTGAAATAAAAAAGGGTCAGAGAAAGCGAGAGAAAATAAAGAGGCGTCGCCAAATGGGGCATGGGCTGGGCGCAGGCCGGGCCAAGCAAAATCTAATGCGCGCCGGGAAGCTGGAGATTCCGTAGTACCGCGCGTGGTCCAGTCATTTGAAGCCCAGTGCTCGGCATGATGGTTGCGATGATCGCCATTGCTGCCTGGGGCACGGCGGGCCCAGGTGAACATGCGCATTTGGGAAGCAATTCGCGAGCGCTCGACGGGGGCAAAGCTGGCGAGCAGGACCTATGTCCGCGACGCGACGGGGAGCTCTGGGGTGGGTTTGGAGAAAAGCGAAGCGGGGCTCCGACTTGTATGTCGGGTGGTGAGATGCGCGGCACGGGCGTGCTCTTCCTTGCGTCGACGGCCCCGTGGAAGCGGATGCGGGCTACAGCGGCAACCAGAAATCGGCAAGCTTTGCGCAATGTTCATCTGCGCGCCAGGCCCCCTGTCGGTCAATCCCAGCTCACGATCCGACGATCTTGCGCCGAAAGCGACAACCACTGACGACGACGACACCGCCAACGACAACGACAGCAATAGTGCTCTTCTGCCAACGCAACGCCTATCACATGCGCTCCGCGGAACAAAGGCCCTGGAGCTGTCTCAGGTGCGAGCCACTCCGCACCTGACGAAATGAAGATTGCTGAGGCTGATCGCCCGGCGTTCTCCAGCTGGGGAAGTGGCGTCTGCCAGCAAGCCGCACCCAGGACGCGAGCGAAGGGAGCGGATGGAGTGTGCAATACCTCAAAAGCGATAAGCTCGGGCAACACAGCCGATCAGATGACTGCCGGCGCGGTGCTAAAGCTTCGGAGCCGAGTTTTAAGAACAGACGATGCGTGGTTGTTGCCGTCTTGGCGGGGGTCGTCTGGTGCATCGAAGCACTCCCTCCTCGGTGGACGAAACGGAGATTTTGGACGCCGAGCGTTTTATCGACGCGTCGATCACCGGCAGCCGCCCTTGCGTGCATCTGATGGCGCTTCCGCGGGGATGCGTGGAGATCACGGCTGCGCTGCGAGGTTGAAATTAAGGAGAGCAGTCCGGCGTCGACGGCCGTCTAAGGCGGCGCGCGGGCCTGGTGTTGAAATTGGCACGGCATTCGGTCTCTTGGCCTCCGAAGCCCGAGACCGCGCCATGCCTCAGCAGCGCGCAGCCTCTGGGGTCAACAATCAACCGGACCGATCTGATATCGCTGGCCGCCGTCAGTTGCGGGCGCTGCGCTTGTTCAGCCGCGCGCTACGGCTGAGGGTGCGCAGCAGAGCTCCACTTGCCGTCCGTATTGGGGACGCCGCGGAGCCAGTCAGTGGGCCACATCCTCACCGGGCGATCGCAGGCAGGCGTGACGCGGATAGAGGACCGGCGGCCGCGCTGGTGACGGCACGCGGGCGGACGGGAGTGCTCAGTGCTTGCTTCTATGAGGTTAAAATACGTCCGGCACAGCTCCGTTATGCTTGGAAATTGGGCTCTGATATAGCGTGCCAGAGCTGCGGGTGGAGACGACAGGGCGGCCCCCAAAGTACGCAACCCTGCGACGGCAGCCATGGCGCCGGCAACTCCCAGCAGCGCGCGCCCCCGCCGGCGGCAGGGTCTCAGAGGCCCATTTTCGAGGGCAGTGAGCCAACGAAATGCGACAGCCGGCACCAACCAACATGATCGACGCGCTCGCTGCCGCTTCCCATTGGTGCAATATTGGCGGCCAGCGCTTAGCTCTGCCGGCCGTCGGCCGTCATGCGTTGCGCATAGCTGAGGCTCTCTTTCTCTCTCCTGCTCTGCGGTGAGCAGACCGGGCGGGTCATCTGCGCGAGCAGCCTGCGGTGGAAGGGCCCGTTTGACGGGTTGCGCGGGCGCGGGCGCGGGCGTGGGCGTGGGCGTGCGTGCTGCGTCATCCTGCGTGCTGCGTGCTTGCTGGACCTCCTCCTGCTACTGCTTACGATGCTGCTGAGGGCGGCCGGTATCATGCGACCTGGCACCGTTACCCCAGCCGGCTGGAGGAGGTCGAAGAAGTGGGGAAGTGTGAAGATCGCCTTGGTGGTGGCCCGCCGTTTGGTAGTGACAAGCAGGCGGCGGCGGCGGCGAGCGTCGATCCGAGCGCCAGGTCTGGCACCGATTTGGACCGGCAGACTGGGCGCAATGCGAAAGCGAACGAGGGCACGGTATCTACGGGCAGCGAGGGCGGCGGCAGGGGGCTGTGGTGGGCGAGATGAGGCAGGGTAGGGCAGACCGGTGGGGCGGCGTCGACGCAGGCAGCTAGGCAGCAACCATCGTGCCAAGAGCCGTAGCTAAGCACCACGCGCGGTGTGTCTTCCCTTGCTTCGCTGGTTATCACGTTTTGTTGCTAAGTAAAGACGCCGGCCGGTGGCGCAGCGGCCTGCCGGAGGCACCTGGAGCAGCAGAGCAGCAGCAGCAGCGGGGCTGCCCAGATCGATCACCGACACGCGCGCCGCCCACTGGCCACGGCGCTGGTTCTGGCTCTGTTGCTCTGGCCCGGCCACGGCTTTGGCCTGCGTGCGGGTCGTCTGCCAGGTCGCCGACTACCAGCAGCAGCCTCGACGCCCTATTTTGGGCCGGCAGCGAAACACCCGCTGAAACGACCCGCCTGCGCGCATCTCGAGAAAATGCAGCCGCCTTGAGCGCCACCAACACGCGTGACTGGTCCCAAGCCCCTGGTCCATAGGCGGTAAACCCAGGGCTCGCAGAGAACGCTCCCTGGGGGCGCCGTGTCACCACAGCTCGAGCAGCCCTGACAAAGCACGCGCTCAGCAGCCAAGCGTACCATGCGCAGCCAAAGCTTGTACTAATCTCCCGTCCCAGCGTTGACAGCCGTGCGGGTGCCAGGCACGCAGGTGGCATCATGTCCTATGCCCACACTAACCTCTATGGCCCGCACGGGTTTTCCCCCAAGCGTGCCGACAGGGGGGCGAATCCTTCACGCGCACGGGGCCAACCAGGCGAGTGTTGGTTCTTCCACCATGTTGTAGACATCTATATGATGTACCCTCGCCCCCGGGCATGGCGCAGGCAGCTGTTGTCCGAGAGTAAACGTTTTTAGCTGTCTTCCCAGCACACGACCTTCCCATCGCCCAAACACTTCCCGATATAAGACATCAAATACACTCTATCGGTAAGTGTATTGCGGCGTGGTAGCTCCAACTCCCACTGACGATCATGGCTCCTCCCAGATCCTCATCTGCTCAAACAGACCATCCCGACTGCGAATCTGATCTCCCGGGCCTCCGCCATTCAAGCCTTTCCCGAGACTCCTTCGCGCCTCATAGCCAATCCTTCCCCGCGGCCACCCCGCCGCGAGACTCTTCCTACCTCCTGGACCCTACCTTTCAGGACCTCAACATCCTCGATCCATCCTCGTCCCTGGATCTCGACGACCACGACATTGGCCCTTCTGCTGCCGACCAATCCTGTTACAGCCCTCCCAGCCACGAGGCCCAAGACATGAGGTAATCCTGGACTCCAACCAATCTGGACGCCACTTCCAAGCAATCATCACTCATCAGCTCTGCAGCTCTCTCGGCTTCATGATGCCCACACAGTACGGCTCCTTTCCCGCCTCCGGGAACAACTTCGACTATGGTAAGTCGACCCATCCCGGAGCTGCCCAGAGCCACCATCGTCGGCGAAGCGAGGAAAAAGCGGACCCTCTCCTCGGCACCGCCGGAAGACGACGAAGTGCTTTCCTTGGCCTCGCGCCCGCATGCATCAGCAGAGCAGCAAGAAACGGGCCTTGTAGGACGTTGGTGGCTCGTCGCGCGCTTCGAAGAAGATTCAAGAGAGGAACGGATCGGGGCTGATTGGGAACGAACAGGTTATGCGCCGGATCAGACCCAGCAGTCATCTCCGCAGCACCAGAACTACACGCAGAGCAGCGGAGCGCCCTCTCCGTACATGCAGTCCTACCCCGGGGTGCTCAGAAGCAGTCCAGGTGCCGACTATCCGTCTAGGCATGGCTCGATAGCAAGTTCATCGGCTTCGGGAGGCTACGTGCCCGTGTCCAGTGATGGAGCGTCAATGGCAGGTGCAAATGCGCAGACGTCGCCGTACCCGCCGATTCATCCCAACATGCCCGCACCGTATGGCGGCAACTACTCGAGGTAAGATATGAGCCCCAATACGAGCGCTGCGCATAAGCTCTGACCTTGGATAAGCCAATACAGCGCCAACACTGGATACGGAGTCCCATACGGCACGGCGCCAGCGGCGGCGGCGGCGGCGGCGGCGGCAGCAGCAGCAGCACAACCACCCATGTACGGAGGCGCGACGTCGCCATACGCAGCACAGTACGGCGCAGGTAGCGCGGCGGACCCGTCAGCACTCGGAGCCGACCGAGGGGTGCGCGTGCTCAACTCGAGGCCGAAGCCGCAGTGCTGGGAGCATGGCTGCAACGGGCGGCAGTTCTCGACGTTCAGCAATCTCCTGCGGCACCAGCGCGAAAAGTCGGGCACGGCGGCCAAGTCCTACTGCCCGCGGTGCGGCGCAGAGTTCACGCGGACGACGGCGCGCAACGGGCACATGGCGCATGACAAGTGTAAGCCACGGAAGGCCTCGGACGCATCATGAAGAGTGAGAACGGATGTCCAAGGGCAACAGCAACAGCGAGAAAAGCGGGCGGTCCACGTATGACATGCATGATCTTTCTTCTTTTTGTGGCCAGCAGCGTCGCATCAGCTGGATGTCCAGCCCGCTCGCTTAAATAGCGTTGCGCGGGCTGGGGAGCCTGGTGATGTTCGAGGCTGGCCGATCTCTTTTCTTTCTTTCGACCTTCGTTGTCCTCTATTTCCCATTGTTCAAAGCAGCATGGCGCGGTGTTCTGGAGGGCACTTCTCTTTTTCCTGTTCTCTCCTGGGTTTGAGCATTTCACCATGGCGTTGGCGGCGGCGGCGGGCGGCGGGCAGGCGGGCGGGCAGGCATATTCCCAACTTCACACATACGTACCCTGGGCAGCATGGGAGGACAGCATCAGGGAGCTACGATCGTTCGTTATTCGCAGGCAGCACGGAGGCAGCAGGCAGCGCAAGAAGATACCAATTCCGTTACGTCGTTTCTGTCGAAGAACTTGCTGCAAGCGGGAAAGTTTACGATGTCATCATCCGGTTTGGCCGTCAGGGCTGGGGCAGATCTCTCTCGCTGGGCAGACCGGGCAGCGAGAGGCGATATTTTTGGCAGCGTTAGCGCAAGCGTCGAAATTGAGTGCTTACACAGTAATCTGCCCCGTCTGCAGGCTGACTTGGCCGTCCCGAAATGGCAGTCGGTAGGCCACACGCGGTGCTCGAGCGCTGGGCTGGGCGGCCGAGGCGGGAAGGGGACAGTATGACGGCGAAACGGATGCTGTTGGTCTCTCACCATTGACGAGTCTGTCTCGCTTCAAGCCGCAGTAGTGAAGGCAGCGCTCAGCCGCAGTGCAACGGTTGGCGCGGAGTTAACCGCCAGCCGGCCGAGGACGAGGCCGTGGGCTGGTGGGCAGCCCTCATCAGTCAGTCAGCTGCATGAGCGCATTCCGGCGGGCAGGTAGCGCGATCGTCGCGAGCGGTATCGCGACGGCCCTAGAGATGGCTTCTCGAAGACCCGGCAGTGGGGAATGGATCAGGCACCCTCCAGGCAACAACGCAATATGCATGAGCGGTGAGTGGGCGCTGGCCAGCGGCGGAAGGGCGGCCACCGCAGCCGATGCCCGGCTCCATCAGATGTGGCCCGATTCTCCGCCCCTCCGTCGTCATCTCGCTCCTGGCCAACTTAGCCCCCACGGCTAGCCATGCAACTCTGCGGCACAGCTCCGCTCCCAAGCCCACCATGTGTCCCCGCATGCTCCGACGTCAACACCGACCCCGTCCCCGCGCCGGCACTTGCCTTGCCAGGCGCGAGCCTGCCCGGAAGCGGCCCCGCAAGCGCTTGCCCGCCGTCGTGGCAAGCGAGATGGCTGCAGCATCGTCGACGACGAGCTGTGCAGGCAGAGGGCCTAGGTCACGCCCGTTGGAGCGGAAGGCGGGACGGCGGGCGCCTGGGTTCTTCCTCTTCCGAGCACCCCCCCCCACACCGCCCGCCGCCCTGCAGGGCCGCGGCGGGAGGAGTCATCCTCCATCAATCACCACGCGCTCAGCAAGTGCCTGCAGCTCTGCCATCAACACCACCGCCTCGCTCTCCATCTCCGTCGCCGTTGCCCTGTCGTCGGCACCATGTCTTCCTGCTAGCTTGGCCCCCAGGCTTGATCTGCCCGATCCCGACGATGCGACACCGCCTTCTTGACGAATCAGCCAAGATGCTACCATTACTATCAACTCCATACCGAATACGGCCCTTATCCACCTTCTCCAGCTTACTGCGCTGCCCCTTTTGTTGGCTCTGGAGCCTGCCACCCCCTGGATTCAGCCCAACGCCAGCCCTCTGCAGGCGTTAAGCGCCGGTCCGCCTTCGTTCCGCCAGCTCGAGCTTCCCCTCCGCCATGGCGTCCATCTTCACCTTTGATCCAGACCCCCCGCGCGTTGCTTCGCCCTGGTCTACCCCGCGTTCCCTGACGCCGCGCGAACCGTCAGGGCTTGCCGTCGCGAACCACCCGCCCGCCGCATCCTTCGCTGCCGGTGGCGGCCTCGAGCCTAGGGCTGTGCTCGAAACAGACAGCGCTGTCACCAGGCTGGATGCGGAACCCCAGGAGGGCCCAACCGAGTACAAGCTGCACCTGCTGCTGCGCCCACGGCGATCTTTCACCACCTCCTCCACCGCTCATCACGTGGCGGGCTCGCATCGTTCGAGTCTCGGAATTCCAACACCTCGAAGTGTCTCCGAGACTGCCGTATCGCGCACTCCGGCGAGTACTCCGCCAAAGGCAGCTTCCAGCCAATCACGCCAGCATCGTCTGGAACAGCTGACCACGCAGCTGCTGTGGCGGCTGCAGCAATCGTCACCTTACCACTCCACCTCGGCCAATGAGCTCGTCGTTCCGCAGCTGCCTGAAGCAGCCGAACAGCTCAGGGCACCGCCTTCTCTTGCAAGGTTGCTGCCAGGCTTGGAAGAGAGCAAAGGTGCATTGTACGAGATTGGCGTGGCTGACGATGGCACCTTTGTGGGGCTCGCCGATGATGAAATGGAAGAGAGCTTGACCAATCTGCGCGCCATGGCCGCCAGTCTCGGTTGCACCGTCAAGGTCCTCCGCATGATCCCCGTCGGAGAGTGCGCCTGGACCAGCGAGATCGATGAGACGCTACACGCTGGCAAGCTCTGGGTTGCAGAGGCTTTCGTCAAGCCCCAGGCCAATGGCCCGCACGCTGCATACGCGAGTGCACAGCTGGATCATGTTGCACAGCCATTCTCACAGATTGACCTAGAGAGCCCACCTGCATCCGAGCAACTCCGTGTGTCTCTGACCGGAGCAACAATGTCTGGCAAGTCCAGTCTGCTCGGCAGCCTGTCCACCGCAACTCTGGACAATGGACGAGGCAAGAGTCGACTCAGCTTACTGAAACATAGACATGAAATCGCCTCTGGAATGACCAGTTCTGTCACTCAAGAACTCATCGGATACACCGACTCTTCTGATGGTTCTGGAGGCGTGGATGTGATCAATTATGCGTCAGGCAACGTCGATTCTTGGAATGATATCCATGCAGCCTGCCACGCAGGTCGCCTCGTGTTCCTGTCAGACTCTGCCGGTCACCCGCGTTACAGACGGACCACCGTTAGGGGCCTGATGGGCTGGGCGCCTCATTGGACGTTGTTGTGTGTCCCGGCAGATAACGACGAGGACACTTCTGGTAGAGTCGGCAGCACACCATCCTCGGAAGAGGTGCTTGGCGCCGCTGCCGCGGATGTTGATTTGTCTGAGGCTCATCTCGAACTTTGTCTCAAGCTTGAACTGCCACTCATTGTCGTGGTAACCAAACTCGATCTGGCATCGAAGTCTGGGATAAAGAGAACGCTGTCTAAATTGCTCACAAGCCTCAAGGCGGCGGGCAAGAAGCCTAGTATTTTGCCCAGCCAACCTGTGACGGGGGCTTTGACGGAGGACGAGTTCGCAAGCGTACCGGTATCTGAACTTGAGGTCGTCCGAAAGAAGGCTACAAACGAACTTTTGCACGACCCCCTAGGCGTGGTCCCGGTTGTTTTGACCAGCTCTTTGAGCGGTCTAGGCATTCGCCAACTGCATGCCATTCTGCATGAGCTTCAGGTCCCTTCGCCCGCCGCCGTGCCTGTGGGACCCGAACAGCCTGGGTCGCGTGAAGAAGCGAAAAACGATACTTCTCTCGCGGCCCTTTATCATGTGGAAGATGTCTGGCGCCTCAACTCCAGCGGTGAGGCCACGCCCGAGACGCCCGAGATTTCTATCGTCAGCGGCCATCTTCGCTATGGTACGCTTCACCTTGGAGATGAGCTTCTCCTGGGGCCCTACCCGGTCGGCAATATTGCTGCCGCCGCCGCAGCCGCCGCAGCAGCCGCCGAAGATGGTAGTGACAGCAGCGGTTCTGCAATTCCCACAAGGCCCTCCTCTGTACTGACAAGCCGCTCATTCCCCGGCGCTCTCCACAAGAGCCTGACGCTACCACACCACCCCGCCTCGCGCCTGAGCAAGCAACACGAATGGCGCCGCGTCTGCATCACGAGCATCCGCAACCTCCGCCTGCCCGTCCGCACACTGCACGCCGGCCAGGTCGGCTCGCTCGGCATTATGCCCATCGACGCCTCAGCCTCCTCCAAATCCTCGTCCGCGATAAGCACTGCTGCTACTGCTCTCTCCTCGTCCACTTCCTCAAAAACTGCAGCGGCGGCCGCCGCTGCGTTGCAAGGCCGAATTCGCAAAGGCATGGTCCTTGTCCGACTCCCCCCCACCAACACCATCGCTCATCCTCCGCCACACTCTTGCCGCGCCTTCATCGCGCGCTTCGCCGGTGAGGGCGTGCGCAACCTGATCGTCGGCAGCCTCGCCGTCACGTACATCGCCAGCGTCCGTGCGAGCGCAAAAGTCGTCGCCATTGCCATCGACGACGGAGGGGCAAAGCAGCAGCAGCTGACGATGGGGGAAGGCAAGAAGGACGACGATGATGTGCGCAAAGAGGACGATGGGTTCGGCTTTGCGTTTGAGGATGAAGACGAGGATAGTGGAATTGGCGATGCGGACGGACAGGCGGAAAGAGGTAAGAGCAGGGAGGAGAGCACGCTCGTGACGTTCCAGTTCGTGGCTACAAGGGAATTCATCGAGGTCGGCGCGCGGGTGCTGGTCATGGAGGGTGGGAGGAGGCAGAGGGAGGTGGCGGATCGGTCGGAGAAGAGTGTGGTCGGGTTGGAGGGCTTTGTAGGGAAGGTCGTGGAGTGGTTTGGATGATGATAATCATTGCGACGGCTTTCAGTTTGCATCTGCACTTTTTCCGCTTTTCCTTCCGCCCTCGCATTTGGCCTGGGGTGACATGGCGGCATGATGGTGTTATCCTTGGTGAAGCCTCTGACCGTCCGTTCTTAAGTATAGAATCAAGGCAAAAGATTAGATGTGGGTATTTCTTGGACCACCGGTATGTCTCCTGTCAGACATCAGTCTTGGATACGTTGCGTGTTATAGAGAAACATACACCGAGATATGTGAGTATTCTGCCTCGAGTAGCTCCACCTAGACCAGATACATGTACCTTGTCAGAGTTGTCATTAATATCACCCCTCCCCATTTCCTCTGGTGAGGAGACCAAGATCCAGCGAAGCAAGTGGGGCAGGAAATCAGTTAGCCACAGCGAGGAACGTCACTGGACTACCACATTCGCTGATGAAAAAGGTAGTCAATGCGCTATCTTATAATCACAGCAGGTTCTCAAACCCATTAATGAGCCCGGCAGAACTCGCTGAAACTAATGTCCCTTTTGTCAAAAACCAACACACGAATCCTGTACCATTCTTCCCCCTTCCGCTTACGAATGCTTTTTCGAGCTCTTGCACAACACTCTCCACCCCTCCCAGAAAGCCTTTAAAAAAATAATCAGATCACTCATCGCCTCCGAAAAACCCCCCTCCTCAGTACTCGTTCATCCCCCTTCATGCCTTCCCCGCCAGCTTCGTGACCCTCGGCCCCCTCTTCGCAATCGCCTTCTTCATCTCCTCCCTCACGACGTTCTTCTTGGCCGTCTTCCTCACAAACTCGCGCACCTCTTCCCTGCCCACAAGATGCTCCCCGCCAAATGCGGCGTCCTCAACGCTCCTGAGCACCAACGCACCACCGCCGGGACCCACGCTGCCCCTCAGTCCCGGACTGGCCGAACCGCGCCTATCGGGCGTGAAGAACAGCTTCCTACTCGTGCTGCCGCCAGCGCTGAAGGGCGTGCCTTCGCGACTGCTGGTGGAGCGGCCGAAGCGGCCGCTGCGGCGACCGGACGGCGGCGTAGCGAAGACGGCTGGGCTAGCGTCACGGCTGAAGCGACCGGAGCCGCGGAGCGACATGGCGGTCAGGCCGGCGGCAATGTCGTCGTCGTCAGCATCTTCTCCGCCTTGGGCTCCCTCCTGCGAGTCGTCCTCGTCGCCAGCCACGAGATGGAGTTTGTGAAGTTGATTTTCGAGGACGTCGAGGTCGCCGCTCTTATGCTCTACCATGGCTGTCATCTTCTTGATGGTGTTCTCGACGGCCTCGGCTGTGGGCGTGGCGGAGGAGGTGGCCCCGATGCCGGCCTTGCTCGATTGCGCCGAAGAGATGCGCGTCTTGAGGAGAACGATGCCCTCTTCGGCTTGAGCGAGGAGCTTCTGCGTCTGCGCGAAGGCGGAGCGCAGCTGCGCTTGCTGTGCGCTCTGCTCTTCCGAGAGAGGTGTTGCGCGGGTGATGGCAAGTTTGTAGGGCTCGCGATGCTGCTCGATGGACTTGCGCACGTCATTGAGGCGCCTGCGCAGCTGTCCCACATCTTTGGATAGGCGGATCAGATCGCGGATCTTGTTCTGGACGTCGGCAACGCGACCAGTATCCAGGGAGCGTTCCAGGCTGTCCTCTACCTTGGAGAGGTCCTCGATCTCGGCAAGCACCCAGTCGTTCTCTTCAACGTTGTCGACGTCGACTTCAAGATCTTCACGCGAGCGAGCTTCATGGGTAATCTCATTGTGTCCCTTGATGAATCCCGCGAGATGATGTGCGTTCAGCCCGACAGTATCAATCATGCTCTGCATATCCCTGTACAGTTGTTCAATTGAACCGGGTACGCTAGAGGGACCGGATCTTCCAGCATAATCTTGGTGAACGTAGAATTCATCAAGGACCTTTGTGGCGCGTGGTGACGAAGACAAAACTGCACGTGTCGCCTCAAATTCTTGATCATCTCCCAGGTCTTGCAAGATAGGATCCTGCTGCGGGGGCTCGCTAGGCCGCGATGTTGCGCGGGTAATCGGCGTCGGAGGGGGAATGGTCACAGCCTGGCGTCTAGGACCGGAATTCAGTATCGATGTGGAGGCAGCACGAACAGGACTCGGCGACCGGAGAGGCTCGTCCTGTTGAGAGGATGACGGCGGAGGGAAGACTGGTATCGGTGCCGTTTGCTTGGGCATGCCGGCGGGGGTAGTTGATGCAGCGAATATATTGCGGCTGGGCGAACGAACCGGCGAGCGAGACGGACTGCGTGACTTGGGTTGCGCCATCGGCCTGGACTTGGAATCGGAGCGAGTCTTTTCCACTGAAGGAAAAGACCATGCGTTGCTCGTCGCCGTTGGAGGTACCGCCACAGGACCGGGTGCCACTGGACCCTTTTCGTCCTTCTCGTCCTTCTCAGGCTCAGAGAGCGAAGGAGAATCCGGCCTCTCCACATTAACGGGAGGGCTTCCGGCAATCGGAGGTAGGTCATCTTCTTCCTTCTCATCCTTGTTTTGTTTCGGTAGAGTGAAGTCAGGGGGAAGAGGAGCATCTTCCGGTTGGAAGTCGTCCTTCTTGGGGGGCTTCTTGATGAAATCCGGGGGCAGAGGGGCAGCTTCAGGCTTAGGCTCCTCCTTGGGCCCCTGCGGCTGTGGTTCAGGTGTAGCAGACTTCGCCTTCTCTGCAGGCTTGCCAAAGGATGCGAAAGGAGATGCGGAAGAGGTGGACTTGTTGAATCCGAACAAGCTGCTGCCAGTCTTAGAAGGCTCCTTAGGCGATGTCGACGCTGTGGCCTCCGGCGCCTTGTTGCTGAATAGAGAAGACCCGGCTTTGCTAGGAGTCTTTGGATCTGCCCTTTGTTCTGTCTGTTGAGAGTCCGCAAGAGCACCTCCCAAAGACGATCCAAGACCCCAGCTGCCGAAACTAGACCCTGCTTGGGGCTTCGGCAAGTCATCCTTTGCAGTTCCATCACCCTTGAATGCTGAATCTAGCTTAAAACCACTGGAGCCGAGGCCGAATGAACTGGGCTTTGCGGTTTCCTTTGGGGTGGCGGCGTCATCGGCGTCACCCATGTCGGATTCCTGAGTCTGAGGTTGCGCTGCTGGCTTTTGCTGACCAAAGAGATTTGTCGTGGGCTGAGATGGAGCGCCAAACGATGGAGACTTGATTGTTGAACCGCCTGTTGTCGAGTTTAGTGACACTGTTGACCCGAAACTGGGCTCGGTGCGTAGACCGAAGCTTTGGTTTGGCGTACCAGTTTGACCGAAAGGTGAGCCACTACCAAAAGGTGACTGTCCAGGCTTGCTATTCGCCGCCAAACCTGCAAAGGACGACTGCTGGCCAGGTTTGGCAGCAGCAGCGAAGGGCGAAGCGTTTTGCTGGCCGAATTTAGCGAATCCAGAATCACTAGAACCGGAGCTTCCAAAGGCTCCGCTTAGCTTAGGAATCTGGGATTGTGCTGATGAAGCCTGGGATGCCCAAGGAGAAGACTTTTGACCCAGGCCACCAGCTGCACCAAAAGCCGCTCCCGTTCCAGGTTGAGAAGGGGCACCAAACGCGGGTTTGCCAAATGCAGGGGCGCCTGGTTTGGATGCGGAACCAAATGCAGGCTGGCCAAAGGCAGATACGCTTGTTGAGCCACCAGTGCTTCCAGAAGCCCATGAGGGCTTGTTCTGCCCCATAGGGGATGCGGTGCCAAAGGCGGAGGTGCCAAACGTAGGTTGGCCGAACGCACCTCCAGCTGGCTTGCCAAAAGGACTAGCTGCAGCAGGCGCGCTGGACTGGCTAGATTGCAGCCCAGGCGCAGGCTGCGCACCACCGGCTGCAGCAAGACCCTCATACGCGGTCCCCGCCTCCACAGAAGCATTATAAACAATCCACCATGCGTTCAGATAACCCTCCTGGTTCAGGACCATAATAGCAGGAAGTGGAGTCTTCGACCATTCAATGTCGCTTCCACTGATGGGCTTGTAGACATTTTCCTTGCTAGACAGGTCGACGGCAAGACCGAGTGGGGACGAGTCGGGCATGTCAGGGTATGCCTCCTCGTCAACCGTAGCAGGCATTGATGCTTTGCGTGCGTCATCCGCCATGACAGTTGGGACGTAAGTATTGGTAACCGGGGTCTCTCGCGACAGTGGCTGAGAGCTCTTTGTGATGACACCAAGCTCCAGGCCGCCTGTAGAGGAGACCAAAACCAAGTCGTCCAGGCTGGGCTTCCAGTTCCGAAGGCGGACGATGAAGTAATGCGGAGGAGAATTGCGGACCTCGCCGAATCCGTCACATGCGCCCAGAATGAATTTGCTGAACGTATAGTTCTGGGTCCCTTTCTCGCGCTGCACAAAGTGGTAAGTCATCTCGGGAGGGGAGCCAGGCTCGATGCTCGTCGGTGCATGCACAATGAAGAAGTCATCGTTGGTTAACCACGAGATGGCGGAGACTGCTTTCGTAAGTACCAAGTCCATGGTGGGAAAAATAGGCATGCGTACCGTACTGATCCCCCTCCAGAGTGGGCGGTCGGGGGATAAGTGCTTGCGGCGATCCATCTGGTTTCAGTTGCACAACAGTGCCATCAGCCAGGCCAGCTACTAGTTGCTTGCCCTTGTTGCTCCATGTCGCGCAGCTAACGTTATCCTTCAACACAACGCCGTTTTGCGTCTTCAAAAAATCCCTTTGCTTCAGATTCGCAATCATCAATTGCCCCTTCTCGGTGACAACCGCAACGTTCTCTGCCAACTCCGGTGCCGGGTTGGGAATCAAGGCCCGCACCCCCATGCCCTGTGTCGCCATCTGAAAAGCCGGGTTGGTGTTCTTTTGCAACAGCGCCGCAACCTCATGTATTGCCAGTCCACCACCCTGCTGCGCCGAAATGACCAGGTACTGCTCGTCCGACGTGAAAGCGACCTGCGAAAGGCGCGGCAGAGGAATAGTGAGCTCGGGGGAGAACGAAACGACGGGCTCTTTGTTAGACTCGTCGCGCTCGGAGGTAAGTGCAGCGCGAATGCTCTCGGCAGACGCGATGACCAAGCAGTCTGGACCTGCCGCGGCAACAACACCTCTCCGAGGAGCGATGGCGAACAAGCTGGACTCGGCCGGAGGCAGATCGTCGGCGGGCCATGGCGAAGGGAGTAGCTTGAGCTTGTTCGTGATTTTGGTCTTCGTATTCCGTCCGGCGATGGCGGCAAAACCGAGGTGCTGCAAGTGAGGGTTAGCACATGAACTGTTGGCTTGACTAATTGTGCGGCCGTTGGAGTTGTTGAGCGGATGTAGCCGTAGTACCTCAGTCTGGATGTCCAGGATGTCGTCTGCCTGACGAGCTTGAGGGTTGGCGCCGCCCATGGCGCCAGCAACTCCGCTCATGGAGAAAGCCATGCTTATTTGGGGTATCACGATCGCGTTTTTCGCAGAGGCCAGTGGATGGAGGTGAAGATTAGGTGGAGGCGGGCGGCATGCGATTTTGCGGCGGAGGCGCGCTGTGTTGGAAGGACGAGGAAAATGCTGGAGCTCGCAATGGAGGTTAGACTAGGGCGCAATTGCGGGAGCCTGCGCAGGCCCAGGCGGCAAGAAGGTCAGGCAGCAAGGACGGTCGGGGGAGCTGGCACTCCAGGTCGGGGCGGGGATTAAAAGGTGTGGTGGTTCATGTTGTAGCGGCGGGCGTGGACGCGGCGCGGTCAAGTCGAGTGAAATGGCTCGGGCCGGCTTGCGTCGTCTGGCGCGTTGCCTGGAGCTTGAGCTTCCACATCCCGCAGGTCGCCAGCACCGCACATCTACACCAACGCCGTGGTTCCAGCAACCAGCACTGTCAAGTCCCCTACGCCGCCGAGCAATCTCACCCGTCCTCCTCCTCCTTCTCCGCCTCCTCCTTCAAAGACTCGCCACGTCTCGCTCTCCGTCCACAGCCGTCCGCTACCCACCGCTCAGCCACCGACCTCTGCACTCATCACCGTCACCATGCCCGGCTTCGACTTCTCAAACTTCAACCGCAATGCCGCCCTGCACGCACAGGGCGTGCCGCTGCCCAAGGCCACGAGTACCGGTACCACCATCGTCGGATGCCTGTTCGATGGCGGCGTCGTCATCGCCGCCGATACCAGAGCTACCAGCGGCCCCATAGTAGCTGACAAGAACTGCGAGAAGCTCCACTACATTGCCCCCCAGATTTGGTGCGCCGGCGCCGGTACGGCCGCAGACACGGAGTTCACGACGGCGCTGATGTCGTCGAACCTGGAGCTGCACGCTCTGTCGACAGGCCGCAAGCCGCGCGTCGTGACGTGCATGACAATGCTCAAGCAGCACCTCTTCCGCTACCAGGGCCACATTGGCGCCTACCTCGTCGTCGCCGGCGTCGACCCCACCGGTGCCCACCTCTTCACCGTCCACGCCCACGGCTCCACCGACAAGCTGCCCTACGTGACTATGGGCTCAGGTTCGCTGGCCGCCATGTCCGTCTTCGAGACTCAGTGGAAGCCGACCCTGACCCGCGATGACGCCGTCAAACTGTGCTCCGACGCCATCTTGGCTGGTATTTTCAACGACCTGGGCTCCGGCAGCAATGTTGACGTCGCCGTCATCACCGAGGAGAAGACTACACTCATGCGCAACTACATACAGCCCAACCAGCGCGAGCAGAAGCAGCGCAACTACCGCTTCCCTCGCGGCACGACCGCCGTCCTCAACGAGAAGGTCATCAAGAAGGAGGACATCAGCAAGTACGTCACGGTGCATGAGCTCACTGAGGGCGAACAGACTGCTGAGAGAATGGATGTCGATGCATGAACTTAAGGAGGAATACAGGAAACAGAGCCGCGTGTTGTATACTAGGGTGGCAGAGATAGGCAGAGAGGGATAGATCGACTTTCTGCTGCTAAACAGCCACTTGGAAGTGGCTTAAGAAATGGAACGACTTTAATGAAGATTCACCCGCTGCATAGAGGCAGTGGCAGCATTTGTTCGGGTGTTGATGTCTTCGATTTTGGTACACTCATCCGCAAGGGTGCTTCAGCTCCATACGGGGGCTTGGTCTTGCTGCTGTGACATTGAAGCCGATTCAATCCATTCCCTACGCCCAAATATCTTTGTCGCCCATGCGCCGGGCATTAGCGCCAGGGCTGCGTGCAGGAAGCTAGTGTAAATCATCGTTGCGGACAAGCTGTCGACAGGACTGATGAAGCTGTGTGAAGTCGCAGGGGAGTACCATATAAGAGCAAATGGCGACAAACTTTAATTGGCGTGGTAGGTTATAATGAATTCATTTCTTGCCTTTTACCAGAAGTGACCGTGTAACCGCCACTAAACGCCATTTAAGAATCTTTGGAACTGAACCAGAACGCCACTGCGTGTGGTCGATTCTCGTTTTGCGCTGTTCGAGTTTTTCTTTTTTTCTTCTTTGTCCGAACAAAAAATTTGGAGCGCCCGCGCTGGCCCACTCTTTTTCCCCTAGCTGGTCGGGGCGGGGAAGGTCCGCTTGAGCGGTAGCCACATTTGTTTTGGCCCGGGGGCAGCTCTGTGCGTGGTCCAAATAACCACGACTCGAACAAACGAAGCGGCTAGACAAGTCTTCAGCGATCTTGTTCGCCGGCAGTCTCTTGCAGTCGCACAGATGCAGATTGACTGTCACAGCTTACTTCGTGCAAGAGTTTGTCACAATTCGAACTAGAGTCAATCAACTCAAATGCAGCAATCTTGGACCACCTCCATTCATCGGAGTCTTGGTTTTACTGCGTAGGATCGAGCCACAGAACTTGCCCCGTATCAAGGCAATCTGTAAATTGGAGAATGAGGGTAGTCACGAAGTTGACACATATTTGTTTCCTGCTACGCCATCGCTATGCAAATAAAGGGTATAATTACACAGAAGCTTGTATTTCAGGCATGACTCAGTGCATCCTATTGTCCACCAAAGAATAATTGTCCATGGAGCCGATGCCGTTCCATGCCGAAAGGATTGAAAGAATGTATTTGTCGCCTGTACCTCGATAACATCCGGAGATGTACCTTAATTATCATCGTCCTCTCCATCCTCGACGCGGGGCTGTAACGACTGAAAAGACTGCTCAGTTGCAGAAGCCGAGCTGCTAACGCCATTGCTGAGGGCAGCATGCTGACGAGCGTCAACTATGCTGGGCTCTCGGGCTTTTTCAGTACTCTCTCCAGAAGTAATGGTCGTAGCAGTTACGTCACTTGGGTTTTCCGATGAGCCAGCGGCGGCTGGTTGTGATTGCTGCACTGAAGACAATGAATTTTCTGTATCCACAGTGCTGCTTTGACTCGGATGTATCGACCCAAGAGGGGCCGCATTCCGAGCAGGTATAGGCTCGTTGACGGGCTGCGCCAAGAGTTGATTGGCTATCTGAGCCGGTAATCTGGTCGGGCCATGGGTGGTCTGTACAGCAATTCCAGGATCGTTGGGATCCAGAGGCATAGCGCTTGGACCAGGTAGGGGGTTCCCTTAAGTTCGATTAGTGGGCATTCCTGATATCAAGGCATCTTACTTACCCAATCCGTTAGATGGATTGGTTGCTGGCTGTGGCTGCGACGCAACATCAACAGGTGTGTAATTGCGGCTGCGTGCTTCGTGAAGCGTCCGCGTCATTGTGTCGTTCCATGTTTGGAGGGATGCTGCTGCGTCATTTGCCGACTGAGCTGTCGAGCGGCCCTCGTGCGAAGGCTGCGCTGCCCCCTGAGTGCTCGATTCTCCTTGTGCCACCGTGCCGTCAGCTCTGTGAAGCGGCAGTAGGGTCCAGCCGTGAGGTAGCGCGAGGCCTGGAGGAAGATTGGGATCATCAGCACCCATCATAGGCTGTTCCGAAGCCGGATTAAAAATTTGCGGTTGGTTAATGCCGGACCCTAAAGGCGCGTTGAGGTCAAGGCCCGCGGTGTTCATACCAGCGAAGATATTTGCGAGAGGAGATTGTGCGTCTTGTATCGGTTGAGGTCCGTTGACAGCGTTAGCTGCTGCAACCCGACGAAGACGCATGTACTCTGCCTGCAAAGCTCGAACAAGATGAAGCTGGTTGTGGGCTACGTTTAAGGCTTGTATTTCGCTCATAAGGCGACGCTCCAGTTGGTCTAACCACATGGTCTGCGCGATAACGGAGTCTGCACGAAGAGGGTTGGCCGTGGCCTCCCGCAGCAGCGCACGTGATGAGCGGTCCGTGGGACCACCGCGTTGCTGCTGCTGCTGCTGCTGCTGCTGCACCTGTTGTTGTTGCTGCCTGCCTTGCTCCAGGACTTGTGCGAGTGGGTTCTCCAACTGCGCATTGTTCAGGTTTACAGCCCGCACTCCGTACCCAATGCGGAAAGGACCAAACTGGATTTGGCGCATGCGTGGGAGAGGTGGTTGCTGAGCGTCAGGATCTTGCGGGTCATTCTGTCCACCTTGCGGAAGTCCGGCCTGTGCACCAACATTGGCAGCCGGATTGGCGCGATTGTTCTGTTGACGTTGCCTAGTCTCCTCAACGAGTACAGGTTGGCGACAGGTAGGGCAAGCTTGTTGACGTTCAAGCCAGCTGCGCAGACAACTGATATGAAGACAATGGCCGCATGGTAGCTTCTTGGCCCGGTGACGTTCGTCAATGGGACGCGGTGGCGGTTGATGGGGCTGAGTGCGATCCACAGGAGCTTGTGCTTGTTCTGACATCGTCCACGGACGCATCTCCTCACGGCAGATGATGCAAATGTTGTTCTCTCCGAGGTCTTCGGAGGTAGCATCAGGGTAGCGAGAGTTCATATCGCGAGTAGCGTTCCGGTAGCGTAAGAAGTCGTAGATCCGTTTGTGGAACGAGCGGAATGTCAAGAGGACGTCTCTCATGATATGGATAGGAAGGCCATGGAACATCATTAAAATGACAAAGAAGGCCATATAGATGGTCAACTTGACGAAATCTGGCACCTGTTAGTCCGAGCTCTGCAGCGGTAATTCCAGGGGCGAACCTTTTGCGAGGTCCAAATAGAATATCCAGCGGCCCTTGCCTTCCCAGCCCGGTACGTCGATCTCGTTGTCATCCACCTCTATATCTTCTGCAGCAAGGTCAACTTCAGAGATAGCCCCTTCTCCTGCTTCTTCCCTTTGCCTCCTTCTTTCTACCCTTCTCTCTTGCAAGAGCTCTTGTCGTTTGGCCTCTGTTTGCTTTCTCTGAACCGTGAGATCGACAAGACACAATATGTGTCTGAAGAAAGTTGCACATGACTCGATGAGCAGTAAGGCATACTCAAATCCGAACATGACGATCATATTTGGTCGTGGCTGTCGCAATACCGTGTCTATGCAGTATCCGAGCATCATTGAGTCATATACGATGGACAGTATCAGCGAAGAGGAGAGCCGGGAGTGGAAGAAGATCTCGTTCGAGGTAGGGGGCTGCTGCTCGACGAACTCAACGCGGCCGGCACCGATCCACTGCCATATCTTGCCAGCTATGAGGCTGACAAACATGACAAAGAACCACACGCCAACATCATCCCGGAAGATAGTCATAGCTAGCAGAGTTTCGGTTATGGCAAACCAAGCATGCTCGTATAGGCGCTCAACTTCCATTGGGCGAAGAGGTCCGTAGAGGAGACGTTGGAGTCCGTACATGAAGGAGGCCGTGAGGAGCAAGACGAGGTTCGTAAGGATCTACAGTAGCTGTTAGAGTGGGCGGAAGGGGTGCGGAAGCTCGGATTATACGCACCATAAGACAGGCGTTCGATTGCGAGAGATAGACGCAAGCGGAGTAGAAATTAGGCCTCTCGTATGCTGCGCGAAGTAGCACCGAGACGGCCAGGGCCACCGAAGTCTGTCGCGACAATGTCAGTACCTCAGCGAGTTGCGGAGCTGGGCGGCGTGAGCGGTTTGAGCTTACCCCAACGTAGGCGGCGATGCGCATGATGGCGAGCCCGTGCAAATCAAAGGAGGACAAAGTAGCGCGGGAGATCCATCTGCGTGGGCAAACGTAGGCAAGAGAACCAGCAAGACGGTGTGGTGGCGGAAGAAGTGTTGCGCAGCTCTGGGACTGACAATCGGACACGTTCACGCAAAGCGCCGGGTGAAGCTGCAGCCGACAGTGGGACGCGCTCATCAGGCAACGACTTCCATGATCGCCTCCCGATCACCGACACCCCACATCGTTCCGAGACCGATTTCCCGCCATCTCTGAGACGTTCGAATAACGAAATCAGCAGGGCTCGACATCAGAAAGCCACACAGCTTATTCCCACCCCCCAACGCTCCGATCGCTGTCGTCTTCGTCTCAACCAAGAATGCAGCTCGGCTTGCTCCGTGACCTTCCGTACCTGACACCAGGGCTCCAAGATCGTTCCGAACGATTCCCAGCAAGGTCCGCCAAATAATCAAACGTCACATTGGCAGCGCCAGAGACGATGGCTACCGGTCGTTTGTCCAGGTAATAATTCATGCATTGGAGTGGCCTGCCCACTCACCAGAAAGTACTACGGATGCGATTCCACTCCATTCAGATTGGTCGATAAGAGGATTTGATTACTTTCTGGAACCTGTTGAGACACACTCCTGGGCGGTCCACCGCATACTGTTGAAGAACATCTCCCGTCGCAGAGAATCCTCCGAACAGTAAGTTTGCCAGTAGTGAGATTAGTCGGGGCGGTGATTCAAGGCTTGAATGATGTTATGCCGTCAGAATTTCCTTTGCTGGAACACCCAAGGACGGCGATGGTACACGTTGCGCACGAAACGAAACGATGGATTGAATGGAATCTACCAGAAAGACGCTGTCATCTCATTGATGCTTTTGGGTATGCATTACACTCGGTATCATGAACTTGAAGGTAAGTCGCCCATTCCTCAAGTCAATACATCTTCTTCCCCTGCCCCCATCTTATAGCGTTTACATCTTTCCCTTGACCTCCTCGGCCTTGCCTTGGGCCTTACCAGCGACCTCGTGAGCCTTGCCCTTGGCCTCACCGGCAAGCTCGTGTGCCTTTCCCTTCGCCTCAGCGGCAGTGCCCTCGGCCTTCTGCGCACCAACGCCAGTGGCGCTCTTGACTTTGTCGGCAGCTTGCTCTGTAGAGTCTTTGAGTCAGCTCACGTCTTGTGTGCGGTCGTGGAAGACTTGGCGTTTTGTTGAGAAAACATGTGCTGTGCAACGGGCGAGGACGGGATGAGGTATTGATGACGTACCGCTCTTCTCAATGCCCTTCACCAGCTCATCGGAGACTGTCCTGTCAACCTTCTTGGCAGTGTCCTTGACGCTATCGACAGCGCTCTTCTGGAAACGAGCCGAAGTCGTGAAGAGGCGGGCGTTACGGGCGATGGCAGTGCGGAACATGTTGGCGGTTGAGGGCGTAGTGAGTGTGAAGAGAGTCCGTGAAGAGGCAGAGTGTAGATAGAGAGTGGGATGTTGGAGGTTGGAGGAGAGTTGTGCTTGGAGGTGATGAAGATGACGCTGGCGCTGAAGACAGGAGAGAGAGAAGAAAGGGAGACAATGCAGGAGCGCCAGTTGATGTAGGCGGACAGCTCGCTGCAACGACGTCACTTGCATGCAGCTGGGGAGCTTGGGCCGTGCCCCCAGTTGTGAACCGAGAAATGCCATCCCGCGCGCGACGCAACCATCCCTGCCCGCCCCACACCCGCAAAAGCCTCATCGTGCGCCGGACCCCCCGCCATCCTGGCAGACATCCACTACATAACCTCATCGCTACGTTATCCACCACCTCACTTGACCTCAATTGCCTGCTGCGCATCCTCCAAGGTGAGAACAATAACGGTGCTCCCGCCGATGTCTGGACCATTCGTCTGTCATCCCGAGCTGCGAGCTGCGAGCTGCTCTTCCGTCCTTGAAGACCTACCCAACCCGGGGCAAACTCAGTTGTGCCAAACCGCAGTGGTTCTTGTGCTGTTATGTTCTCTTTCTGCTCTTAAGTTGCGGTAATGCCAGCGTCTGAAGCTAACACTCAACGGTAGGCGCGCTATAATGATGTGATGCCGAAGCCGAAAGAGGAGTGGCAGCACTGAGTGCTCAACCCCCGAAGTCTCCCTTCAATTCAGCCGCACAGCATCACGATATGCTGGTGGAGGTGATTGGCGACCTTCATCGCCTCCACGATCGAATACAAGCTCGCCCACTAGAATCTCCACCCAGAGACGGTAGTTCGCAGTCTCCATTTGAGTCAACAGAATAGCTGTGCCAACGAGAACGTCCCTGAACTCCTGCACCCAGTCGCATGTGTGGGATATCCTGTCTTCGCCGTCGTATAACTGATTCCTGATTCGATTCCATTGAGCCCGGGTGCGGTCGAGTGCCACGAGGATAGCTCTAAGGCTCGTCGCGCAGCGTCAGCATCCCTGAGAGCAGCGTCTCTTCCCCTTGAAGCCGCTTCGGACTCGCAACGATAGAATTGTGCCAGAAGAGATCCATCATGCCGATGGGCGTTTGGGTGCAGTCCGTCATCGGATAGTTCGAAATGCTGCCAGATTTGCGTCCTGTGCTACGTTCAGCTGGGGATGCTGGTATACGGCGAGCAACACTAACGCGAGCCTAGCCGCTTCTCGGCCGTCAACTTCAGGTATTTGCTCTTCCAACCAGCTCTTGCTTCGATCTGTTAGTGTGAGGCAGTATGAGAAGGCTTGGCGACTCACAAGCGGATATAGTCAGGCATGTCGTCAAGTCGCCTGTGCACTTATGAGAAACAGGTTCCTCAGCAATCTTGCAGTGTTATGAGAGGATTGAAGGCATCAGTACCGTACGGACCACTGTTTGTTAGGTGGCTATGTGCGATCTCCTGGTTGCCTGTTCGGCGGTTCGAGACGCAACATGGGCCCTGGGGAAGCTGTGGGCTGAAATTTCCACGACAGGCTTTCCGCCCCTCACATGCAGCTACAGTGACTGGAAGTTGCTAAGTTCAGGCGATTCTCATTTCACACCGTCTGTCCATGAAAGTTTGGGTGTATGATTTCCTCCCTCCTCTGCACATCAATACCCTGTCTTCGAAGTCTTTATCCTTACAGACTGAAACGAAATTTTACTACATGCCTGCATAACTGAGTGTGTTAGATCACTTCCCATATTACTTTCTTTAGGTTTGCCATGAGGAGGACTAAAGGCTAAATGCACAGCTTGAAATTGCTCTGCTTCTCCCCTCTATGAGTTCCTATCGCGAAGTTGACTTGAGGCTTCCCCTTTGCTGACATATTGATAGGCCCATGCACACGATAATAGATGGCGGAGCTTTGTTGAGGCTACATCATGAGAAAGGACGTTAGGGTGCCTGTTCTTCACGTTATGAACCTACTCGTCCCGCGCGAATTCGTCCGGATTCTGAATATGGCTTGTGAAAGCAGTTATCATGGGCAGTAGACGCAATGATCTGGGTGAAAACGTAGCTAATTTACTGGAATGCATAGCTCTGGTTGAATTTCTTGATCCCTATAAGCGATGGCACGATGACTATGATGTCGCTGAAGCTTTCCAGCGAACTTGTCTTTTCACACTGCGCGAGTATCCGCAACAGAGTTGTGTTGCATAAAGAAGACAAGCATGGCCTGAGAATACACTCATTTAGTAATAATAGAAAATCGATTACAACACAATTCGAGATTTATTAAGTGGATTGCAAGGTCAGTGTCAAAAGCATATGCAGCAATCCGACAACAACAGTGGGTAGTTGAAGCACTCCTCCGGATACAGGTATCCTTACGATTTTTTTTCTTCCTCTTTTTTGATCGTACTGATATACAGGTGAGTGTTTCGACTCTGCATGATAATGGCACGTTTGCAATGTTCTGACCACCGGCCTGGTGCACGACGTGGATCTAATGCCAGAGTTCGGAGAGAATGATCGCTCCGTGTGCTATACGAACTTGGCTGGTAAGCGCGTTAACGTCATTCCTCGCCAGCTTTCGATATGAATAGCAAAACAGTGCGTGGGTTTAATTAAAGCTGATAAATCCATGAACGAGAGTCACATGTTCTGTCGTCGTTACCATCGTGCTGTTCTATAGCCGACCCTCCGGCTGAGAGGCTGAACACGTGTGCGCCTTTTGGCGCTAACATACGGCTTGTCTTTAGCCCGTAAGCGCCATTTGGTTCCGCCTTCAACCAAGCCACTCTGCCACTGCATTCATCCCTCTCCGACTAAAATCTCACACGGAAAAGCCCGACCGCTAACTGTGGGCTGCTCGTTATTCGACCGCTCTTTCCAGACCCTCCGTTTCCCGCTTACCAGCCTCGCTGTGCTTACAACAGGCCTTAAGTTGGCGCCGCCTGTCATTGCATCCATGTGGAGGCGACTTTGGGTTGTCGGGAAGCGGTTAGGACAACTGCTGAAAGTGGGCTCGGGCCACAGCCATCGTGTGACGTGCACAAATCAGCGCCTCCGCAACCGTAAGCAGCTCCAGGCAGGTGGGGCATCTGCCTCTCCGCCCGCATTCGGGAGAATCCTGCAAAGACTCGAAGGCTCCAATCTTTATTAAAGTTGTAAGTCGCTGCTTGAAACTCGATGTTGGGTCCTTGTAATCCTGAACCATCACATTCCAATTCATATACCTCGACAACAAGAGATGGATTACGTACCGTTGCTCAAACCGGCGGCGCAGAGGCCTGTTTCGTCGCCGGTCAATTCTGGACAGAGAAAAGAATGGGGAATTCCTGTGGCCATGATTGCGGTATGTCTATGAGTCGTTTTCCGATTCATTTTGCTGCAATCAAACATGCTGATCGCACATGATAGATTATCCGCGATCAGCTCACCATCTCATCCTGGCTTGCTCTTGGAGCATGTTTCCAGTGCCTTCTCTTCCTGGCTGTGGGCCGCATTGCATTTGCACCAGCTTTCTTACTCATTTTCTACCGTGTAGTGGACACTGCTTTGATCACGAATGGCGTAAAGCCAAATCCTGCAGTGGAGGACACTATATACAACAAATTCGCAGTTCATTACCCGGATTCGGATGGCAAATACAGGGGCCAGACCGCCAACAAAGATATTGTCGTTTTTCACATTGGGGCGAGGAATACCCAGTAAGCTTGTCCGCTGCCTGGACTGTGAGATGGCGCCGCTGATTCAAACAGTCCCCTGGGAATGTTTGCGCCGGGTAACAAAGAGCTCGGAGATTACTTCAATGGGCTGTGCCAGGACGCAGAGAGTAAGCTATATGGCGGACGCAGTTGGCCGAGATACCTGTTGACAGTTCTTTTCAGAGCGATCAGAGGAGTACGGCCTTTTGGGCATGACCGCTTATCACGTTGTGGGCGATTCATCGACAAACAGCGAGGTCATGACTGTTATGTTCTTTGAGAACCTGGAAGGTCTGCATAAGTTCGCGCACGACCCTCTGCACCGGGAAGCGTGGAACTGGTGGAATCAGAAACTTGCCAAACTCAAGCATATCAGTATCTGGCATGAGGTTTTCCGAAGCCCTGCCGGTAATTGGGAGGTAAGACAGCGTATACTGCAGGCAATGACTACAGCGCTGAAGAATAATCCAAAGGGTATTTACGTCAATTCGAAGCCGCGCGGTCTTGGTGAGTTCACAGTGTTTAATTGCCCTGGCTGACCGAGGAAATGCTAACGAGCCACGCAGCTGCCACAACCGTTCCCCGCACGTTGGAGAAAAATAATGATGCGCTGGGCGTCAAGGCTGGGGAAAAGGGGTATTACTACCCCATCGTGGATGCGCGTAAAGGCCTCCTCAAGACTAGTGCAGGCCGGATATCAGCAACTGGCTCACAGGCAAAAGAGCACGACAAGTACAATGATGATCCGTATGAGAATTACGGTCGCCTGAACGCTATCTGAGGGGTTGACATTGGCTTCTCTTCGGCCGGGATACGTAGGCGTTAAGCAGTCTAAATTGGACTGGCGCCATATATGCTTTTGCAGGCCAAGTGTTGAATAGTGTCACTGGTCTTGAATGTTCTCTTCTAGGCATTGCAGCGGGTAGTCGAGCGTATAGCAATTATCTGGATGAAAATTTTCGAAAGATCTTCCTGGCGTTCACGTCCATGATACTGCTTTGACTTCTCAAAAGTGGCAACTAGGCTTCTGTTGCTCATACCATAGGAGAAGTCCGAGCAATTCCTGCAGTAGGAGTGTTGTTGCTGTTGTTGTTGCCGTTGTTGTCCATTGAGATGAAGCATGCTGCACAGCGACGCTTTTGCGGGTGAGCGCGAGGGAAACTCGGGCTAACGAGAACAAGTAGTCTCCGAGCAAGAGGCAAGTGGCAGACTCTGGCCGGCTACTAGTTCGTGTTCTCAGCAGACGCGCACCTGCACCCGAATTCCTGGATTTGTGCATCACGTGCCCGGGAGGCGCAAATCGGGCGGAAAAACTTGTCGGCTCGCTTATGCTGGATCGGCTTCACCCACCAGAAATTCCACGAAAGACCGTGACGGGCAGGTAGCGACGACGACCGACGACGACAACCCCCAGGACACGCCGCCAATCGACCCAAAATGAAGTACATCCACAGCTCCGAGTCGCTGACCATCCCCGAGGGTGGTGAGTACCACACGGCCCGCGCCGCGCGCAACGATACATAAGAGGCACAGGCCGGGCTAACGAGCGTCGCGAATCGCAGTTAAGGTCTCGATCAAGACGAGGGTTGTCACCGTTGAGGGTCCCCGCGGTAGGCACCAATGCGCGCAAATGCGCCTCGAGCAGAGAGATTGACAGTGCCTCTAGGCAAGCTGACCAAGGACCTTGGCCATCTCGCGGTTTCTTTCACCCACCCCAAGAAGGATGTCATTAACATCGAACTCCACCACGGCTCGCGCAAGAGCGTCGCTACCCTCCGCACCGTTCGCACCATCATCAACAACTTGATCATTGGTGTCACCAAGGGCTTCAAGTACAAGATGCGTTACGTCTACGCCCATTTCCCCATCAACGTCAACATCGACAAGAACAAGGAGACTGGCCTGTTCGAGGTTGAGATCCGGTACGTGGAGTCAAACGTGTGGAGGAATATGGCGTAGGAGAATCTGGCGGGAATAGCTGGCGCTGATGTGGGTTACAGCAACTTCTTGGGCGAGAAGTACGTCCGCAGGGTCGTGATGCACCCCGGTGTCGACGTCGAGGCGTCGAAGAACGTCAAGGACGAGCTCCAGCTCACCGGTAATGACCTCGAGAATGTTTCCCAGAGCGCCGCAGACATCCAGCAGGTCTGCCGTGTGAGGAACAAGGATATCCGTAAGGTGAGTTGAAGCACTGGCCGCCCGGTGCCTGATCAAATGATTGACGATTGTGCCAGTTCTTGGACGGTCTGTACGTGTCGGAGAGGGGCAACATCGTCGAGGACGCGTAAATTTGATGTGACGAGTGGGGTTCTTCATGGGGGATTGGCGCCTTTTTTCAGCGAAAACGGCATCACGGCATAACGAGGGGAAAATAGGTGTTGAAAGCCTAATAGCACTTCCTTGAATGCTGAAAAATTTCTTTTCTCTGACCCCCTGTGCGCCAGGCGGATAGGTATGGGGTGCACATGTGTTTTGACATACTGACAAATTAGCACTTGTCCGCATTGACTTCACATCAGCTCTCCCTCACTAACCTAGACGCCCGTACTTGGAGTACGACTACCCGAACGGCTGAATTCGAGCCTTGAACTACAATCACGAGATCAGCAAACCAGATCGACGAATACACTTCCAGCAACCAGGATTCGCACGAAGCCACGGATCTGAAGTGGAAAGGCTCCACGCAAGGTGCGGGAGGCTACGGTGGCGCGCAGTCCGAGTAACGGGACAGATCGGATGATCTGAGGGGAAAGGGCACGATCAGAGGACGGTAGCATGATGTGCGGCACGGGCATCGAGTCACAATGAGTCGGGCAGTGAAGTGCCTCCATTATTCACTCAAACGGTAAGCTTAACCTGTTCCTATTATCCTTTGTCCCCGCTACCTGGTTCAATGATGAAGCATTTCGGATGTAAATACTCAGTATACCACCGAGAGCGCAAAACCATGTGGATATTTCCGTTGCCTTCCTTCTGATCTTCAACCAAGTAACTGCAACATTTTAGTATTACTCTTCTCCGGCAGTAGTGCTAACGCGTCTGTTGTCAATAGCTCCAGAATAACTTCGATTTACCACGAGGATATCTACGGCTGTATAGTGTCTTTACTTCGTAAAAGGTGAGATTGACTCAATCCTCAATTTCTTGTCGATCCTCCTCGTGTTACCTGATGAGACCTACGCTGGCACCAGTCCGAGAAAGACTTGTACTCTTTTTGCTGCGGATTAGCATGCCGCAAGGAACATATACAAATCCTTGCCTGAACATAACATTCACCTTTAAAGATTCTGCTTCGTTATCGGCTTCTGAACACAGGCTAATCACGTAGTAGAATTATTTTCAGTATCCTCCAAAACCGCTATTTGAGTATTCTGGGTGGTGGTTCTCTGACATGAAGGGACTTCTCCATGCGTTTCTGCCGCAACTTAAGGCGTTTGTCGAATGGAATACTGTCGACGTTGGTGCCGTAATTATACGGATTTGCATGTCATTTTGACCGATGAATCGATTCCATTTCCAAAACTATTCAATGTCGCGTGCGTGTCCACGTAATCTATGGTGTAGCAATATCCCGAGGTGGTCAGTTTCGTCTCAGCCTTGCCACTTGCATAGCCTGTTAACATTTAGCGAGCCACAGAATGTTGCAAAATACTGAACTGAATGAGTTACGCTGTGAATGGTAGTCAAGAACAAGCCTCCGTCGGAATCTTCTGCGGATGTCATGAGCAGGAGAAAGAAGCTTGGCGCGAGCATCGTCGGTCTCTTGGTTGCAGGGGGAAAGGATGCGAGACGGGCGCCATGTGGGTCCCGCGCAAGGTTGACTGTGCATGAGCGCTAAGAAGGGAAACGCCTCCGCCGGGGGGGATTTTTGAGTAACATCACACCACGAACATCAGACACACGACAGCGATGAGGTGAGAGGGAATGAACTCGACAAAAGGTTTGGAAACAGAGAATGTGTGATGGATGGATGAATGAATGAATGAATGAATGAAAGTAAAGGCTGACCACGCTCTTATCACAATGGAGCAGTTGTCATGAGCGAATTATTGAAGTGGTACAGGTTTCCCATCCTTTCCCAGCCAGCCCAGCTAGCCGGCCTTGCGATGCCTTCGTCTCCCCGCTTGCCCTTCGCCCCATCACACAAAGGTGTGACGGACGACAGTGCGGCAAGGTAGTTGCGGCATCGCGCCTTTCTACTCCCGCCAGCCTCCTTGGCCTTCTTCTTGGACTTCTTGGACGACATGGGTGGGCCGCCTTCCTTCTTCTGATGCACGATGAAGCGCGTATAGCACTCTTCGCGATCCCACTCGAATCCAGCGAGGTAGGGAGCGTCGAGCTCATCGTCAGCCTGGGTGGGGATTCGAGTTAGCCCAAGGCCTTCTTCTTTGACGCAAAGAAAAGGGTAGAAATAGAGGTATGCGGGAGAGGAGAACGACTTACCTTCTTCTTGAACTGCTTGTAGATGGCGTCTAACGCATCCTTGATGGTTACTCCCTTCAGATTCCGTGCGGTGACCTCCAGGCCGAGAGGGAAGTGCAGGTCGATCTTCTTGACCATGGGGGTGACGAGAGGCTTCTTTAGCGCATCTTTCCACTCTTCTAACGATGCAGGCGAGGTGTTGAGCTTCCTGTCGGGGAAGGTTGATTCGTCAGCAAACTGGACAAAGAGAGGGAATGAGGGATCACGCGATGACGCTAGAGGTGGAATGGCTGGGTAGGATGGCAGTGGATTGCAAGGCGGCTTACCAGTTCAGCTTCTGTGTCTCCGGTGCTATTTGCAGGTCGGCTCCCTCCTTCTCTGCGGCCGAAGGTCAGTTCCCGTGCTTGCTTCAGCCTTGGAGGTGGCGGCTGTCGATGGCGGTGCGGGACGGAGACGGAGAGTGATCCACTTACCAAGGTCAAGGATGTTGTGGACGCCTGCAGCTGAGCTGCTCTTTCTCCGGTGCTTGGGCTCCTTGTGTTCCTTGGGGGGCGAGCCAGGCTCGACGGCGGAGTCGATCTTGGTGAGTGGTGCGGTATCGGCAGACATGGTTGGGTTGTGTCGCGGGAATCTGGACCGTGGAGATGGCTCAGAGGAGGCAGCTCAAGGCGAGAGTGGCGAGATTGGTTTGGACAATGGCTGGTGTACACAGGAGAAGTGTGTGAGGAGAGGAGACAGATGCTTGGGCGGGCGAGGCAGGGTCAATATAACGCCACGGGGGCGGGGTCTGGCGGATGCGGGCTTTCTTTGGTGCAACAGGTCTTCGATGAGGAGACGAGCACCTGACCATGCATTGATTGATGAAAATGCCCATGCCACCAGGCCAGCGCTCAGCACGCGGGTGCCCTGGCGCGGCGGACGCCCCCGGGCTCGCCCCAGGACGGTGCCCCCTCTCGTCTCCGGCCGGGGCGGGTTTCGACGTGATGCTCACGCTGCTGCTCACACCACACGCGCAACGGGCGAATCAGCGAGCGACGCCGGGGGGAGCTTGGGCCTCGCGCACGCGCCATCGGGCGTCGTCATTGGCCTGTCTTGGCTGCCAAAAAGCTGGGGTGACGCTGAGCAGCCACGCCGGAATGCGGGGAAAGCTCCTCTCACACACGACCTGCGCCTGCCATCGCCCCTCTCGAGCGCCGCTGCCACTCGTGCCGCGACACCATCACGCCCCTGCCCGGCCGGACGCCCCTCCAGCAATTGGCTCGGTGCTCGCTCTACGCCTGCCTGCGCTCGCGCACCTGGCATGGGCAGCTGAGATATGGAGAGATGCTCTGGGCTGGGCCTGCATGCCAGACCAGACAGCCAGCCAGCACGCATGCTACAAGGACACACGCAATCGGCGGGAAGCAAGGGAGCGCTAACGCACGACCCAAACCCCGCAGCCTGCCTCGCGCCGCCTTTCCTGCCGCGGATGCGAGCTGCTGTTTCTGTTCGTGCTCCTCCCAGCCGGCCCGTTGCCCATCGCTGCCACCCATCAGCTACGTAGCCACTACTCTGCTAGCACACGCCCCGATCTGCGGGAGGGGGTTGATGCGACAGAAGCACGAGCGGTCCACCTTCCTGCCCTGGGCCAGTGGCTTGTCCCGAGCATGGGGTGCAGCTTGTAGCCCGCCGCCTGCCGGGCATGCAACGGACGGGCAGGACAGTGAGAGCAGCAGCCGCTCACACGACACTCTCTCCCGCTTCACGCCAGGCACCGGCTGCATTCCGGCGCTTTGTTGGTGCGGTGCACGGCGTCGTGACCATGGCTTCGACTGCCTCTCGTGTCTTGGAGGGCATAAGGCCGTGCCCTCCGCTGAGGCCGAGGCTCGGTGACGGGGGCCAGAAGGGAGAGGGGTAAGGATGAATTGGGGTGGGCGATGGATGTCATGGCCAAGTTGGAAACTGAGTTTGGACATGCAACCTACAGCCGTTCCTTTCTCGGCCAATTGGCTATGCAGACGGCTGCAGGCTTTGTTTGCGGAGCTAGTTGCCGGAGGAGTTGGCAGTTGAGTCAGAGAAGGCTGATGAACTGAGTTGGCGTCCGTCCTCCTCGGTGCGGCGCAGTGACGGCAGTGATGCCGGTGTCGGCTGGGCTGAGCTGGGCTGGGATGGACGGCAGCAAGGACCACAACAGGCCATGCGTGTGTCTAGAATGACTTGAAGGCGAAACGGCAAGCCACGGCGTGTCCGCTTCAAGACCCCTCTTGTGCGAGACAGATGATATGGCTGTTGGTCGTGGGGTGAGGTGCCGATCTCGCATGTTGTGTGGCCTGTCTGTCGCCGAAAATGTTGCCTGCGAGAACATGGGCCACCGCATCATGTGTTCTTTATTGACGCAATCTGGAGCGGTCCTTTGCTGCAGCGATGAACGAATTCACGCGTGGATACTCGGCCGACATGCGCACGTTCATTCAACATCGACATGGCTGACCGAGTCTCTGGCCCTGTCCGCCAGCTCTCTCAAATGCTATACGTTACGCGACGACACGCGGCCTGTGTCTGAAGCGTTGCGGCATCCACCGCAGACACGCACGGGAAGCCGAAGGAGTCGTCCGCATACAACTGTCGAGGAGACTTGGTAGTCCTGAGAACCAGATAAATGCTTCAACGCACCACGACAAAAAGCATGCTGCAGCGCTTTGCACCCCGGCGTTCGATGGACATCGCAGCGCAGTATATCTACCAGTACGGATGCATAAGGACTTCCCTACGCCATTTTGCGGAGCTCTGAACGAATCCGACTGCGAGGAGATTCTGCCGCCGCTTGGAATGATGGCGCCGATTGACGGTGTCCGAAGCGCCCTTCCTCGGATATGGGCAGAGGCGAAGTATACTCACGAGGACAGCTTTACAGAAGCAAATCCTTGAGTTCGCAATTGACCAGAAGACGGCTTGGAGTTCGAGATGGACTTCACACCTCATGCTTCCGAGCTACCCATTGATCCGATGTGCAGGGCGAAGGACTTCAGGGTGCTCAAAGCCAGATTCTTCCCGTCGGAAGCGACGGGTGAAGGCGGAGGTGCAGGATTATGAGTGATCATGCTATGCTTGGAGAGTCCGCAGTCGCATTCGAAGCGGGAAGTTAGCGGCTTTCCGACCGAAACGTACGTGCTCTGCTTCGGCCATGGAAGAGCTGAAAGTACAGCGAGAGGTCCCATGCGGCGGAGTTACCATGTCGCTGACAGCCACAAGAATGCTGACGAGGACGCGTTTGTTAACAAACAAAGTCAATGCGGGTATATCGTTGGATTGATGACAGTTGTTCAGTGGAGATGCTTGGTATTAGAACGACAGAGTGGCGGCGGGCGGAGGCCTCCTGCGCTCACAGCCCCACGCACGAGGTGGGGCTTTCCTAACAGCCCAGGCGGAGAACAGCCACCACTTGGCCTCTCGTCGCGTCCCTGGCCGCTCTCATTGGGCCAATGTCGGGAGGCGATAACAGGCACGGCCTACTACACGAGCAGCACAGTGGGAGGCCTTCTTGTAGCAGCACTATGCGAGTGGTCGAGCGAGCCGTTAGCAGGGTGATGACCTCATACCCTGCCGATTAGCTGCATGAGCTGTTATTTGGTGGAGACCGTGCGAAACCTTCATGTCCGCCCCTCTTTCCATCAAATACAGCCCAAAATCGCCTGCATAGCGCGAAGGTAGCCACCTCCTCCTGTCGCCGTCTGGCCTTTCCAAGCTGCTCCTAGCTATCCCGCTGGCTGAAGTGCACCAGTCCCAGCCCGTGGCTAATCGGCCGCAGATCCTCTAGCAGGCAGCCCAATATGGTTGCTACCGATGACCATGCATGGTGGAAGGAGGCCGTCGTCTACCAGGTACGCTGTCTTTGCGGCTGACGGATGCGGCTGACGCTGATGAACCAAGATCTATCCCGCCTCGTTCTACGACACCAATGGCGATGGTTGGGGGGATATCAAGGGAATGACGGCCAAGCTCGACTACCTGAAGGATTTGGGAGGTCTGTATTCTTCAAGCCTCAGGTGTAATTGCGATGCTGATAACTGCCTGCAGTGGACATTGTTTGGTCGTCTCCATGTGCGTAGACGAACGCATCTGATGAAAATGATTGCAGCGGCTGATTTTCCAAGTCTTTAAGTCCCCGCAGGCTGATATGGGATACGGTACGTCCAAAATCCCGCTCTGGGCCATCTCTCTTTCAGAAGGGCAATGCTGATCACATGACTTCAGATATCGTGAGGGCTTCCTCAACTGGCGACCCTGATTACCTGCTGACGAAGTAAAAGTCGGATTACAAGGATATCGACCCCATGTATGGAACCTTGGAAGATGTAGACGAGCTCATCGCCGAACTAAAGAAGCGTGACATGAAGCTTATGGTCGACCTTGTCGTAAACCACACCTCTGACCAGGTAAGCTGTGCAAATTGTACCTTGGCTGCGAAGACCTTGGCAATCTTTTTCCTAGGCCATTTCTCGTTGGCTCTCTCATGTTTCTTTTTCCATCTCAGCCCAACAAACCCTCTTCTGCATCAGTAAACCGGGATACAAAGCCTGATGCGGTTGTTTGTCAAAACTAACTTTGCTCGTCAGCATCCTTGGTTCACCGAATCCCGTTCTTCCAAGGACAACCCATACCGGGACTGGTACATCTGGAAGCCCCCGAGGTTTGATGAGAACGGTGGCCGCATTCCGCCCACCAATTGGGCTATGTTGCTCGGTGATGGCAAGTCCGCTTGGACGTGGGACGAAAAATCGGGCGAGTATTACCTCTCGCTGTTCACATCGGAACAACCGGATCTCAACTGGGAAAACGACGCCGTTAGAGAAGCCGTGCATGATGTCCTCCGTTTCTGGCTGGAAAAAGGGGCGTGCGGCTTCAGGATGGACGTTATCAATCACATCTCAAAGGTCCAGACCTTCCCAGATGCCCCGATTACGTCGCCAACCTACAAGTATCAGCCCGGTGATAGGTTCTTCGCCAATGGACCTCGCCTGCATGAATTTCTCAAAGAGATCCACGAGAAGGTTTTATCTAAGTATGACACGATCACCGTAGGCGAGATGCCCTTCGTACGCGACGAAAATGAGATCATCAAGGCTGTAGGGCAGCAGGAGAACGAGCTGAGAATGATCTTTTGCTTTGATATCGTCGATATCGACAATGTTCCCAACCTTGGCTTCAAGTTGGCTCTCCATCCCTTCGACACGCGCGACATCCGTCGCATCGTCAATCGTCTTCAGAGGCTGATGCTGGAGCGTAATGGGTGGAACTCCCTCTTCGTCGAGAACCACGACCAGCCTCGTAGCGTGTCTCGCTTCACCGATGACAGCGACCAGTGGAGAGACTATGGAGCCAAGTTGCTCTGTCTGATGCAGACGACCCTTGCCGGTACGTTGTACGTCTATCAGGGCGAAGAGCTGGGCATGAGGAATGTCCCGCCTTCCTGGGAGCCCCATGAGTACAAGGACATCGAGACGATCAACTACTGGAACAAGTGAGTTCTCCCCGTCTACACCCTTCCCAATCATCTCACCCTAAACCCCCGTCGCAGCCTCAGTCCACCATCTCAAAACTAACACTGTCCCTCCAGGATGAACGAGCAGCACCCCAACGACCCTGCCAAGCTCGCAGAAGCGCGCCGTGTCATGCAAAAGAAAGCCCGCGACCACGCGCGCACCCCCATGCAGTGGACTGCCGACGCGCACGGCGGCTTCTCGCCCGCCCTCAAGCCCGGCACGCAGCCCTGGATGCGCGTCAACGACGATTACCCTGTGCGCAACGCGCGCGAGCAGACGGCCCACGACAGCAGCAGTGATGGCCACCTCTCCGTCTACCACTTCTGGAAGCGCGGCCTGGAGAGCCGCAAGCGGCACAAGGACGTCTTCGTCTACGGCGACTTCAGAGTGCTGGGACCGGAGCACGAGAAGGTGTTCGCGTACAAGCGTTGGAGCAAGGACGAGGCGTTTGTGGTGATTTTGAATTTCTCGGGTGAGGAGGTCGACTGGGAGGTTCCGCCGGATGCGAAGGTGCGCAAGTATGTGGCTTGGAATTACGGCGCGGGGCAGCCGGATGAGGGGTTGGCGAGGCAGGGGTCGGTGCGGTTGAAGCCGTGGATGGGCTTGCTCGCTGAGGCGGGCGTGTAGGGGGGCTGGCATACTCCTTTTGGGCAGCGGGGCCGGGAGGAGTCGATGGCGCATAGAAATAGAATGTAAGATCGTTGCGGTCAACATGTGGTGTCTGAGCCAACCCTTGCAGGTAAAGCGCTAGTCGATTACGTTACTCATATCGCTACAAACCACTTGGAAGGGTAACAATGTGTATGAGCCAGGCTACACATCTACTGCATAATGAAGTGGAAAATGCCATTTTAGTGTATTCAGTCAATTCCGTGGCGGGAGTTGAAACCGCCACCCCGGTATGGGCTTCGTCTTGCTCTTCTGGATGTTTACATTCGTATGGCTGCTTTAGGCTCCCCGGAAAACTGGATTGCTGCATGATAGGATCGTTGTTGCAGACACCGGCCAATGCCTGAACTCTTCCAAAGAGGGCGTAGGCATACTTACACCAAGATCTGGGAAATCCTTACCAGTCGTTCACCCATGAAAATCAACGAGCTTTTTTACTGTATTCGCTCAGACGTCTACTCCAGAGAGCCGTCGCAGAGGCTAGCAGTGCCAATGCCACCGCCGAAGCGATGCGAAATGCGCGTGTGATACAAGAGCCGCCCACATGGGAAATCGGAATAATAATCCGCATAGGAAGGTTCCATCTCATCTCAAAAGATTACATACGGAAGAATGCCCCAACGATTCGTGCATCTTCTTAATTTACATACGGCACTGCGCGGATGTTCAGTAAATCTGCGAAGCAGGTGCTGGCCGACACGACATCCTGACCGTCTCCAATCGTCGCCAGCTCTCCCGCCACACACGGTCATCCCAACACACGACGGAGACTCGAGCCAGCCAGACATCCCAGAAATCCACACGTCTTCCATCGCTGTACCAACTCTCTCCACCACCAACAGAGCCACCTCTCTGCATTGGCATGACTCAATCCGCCTCCCGCATACAGCCGGCAAAGCGAGAACAGGCGCGGCGATGGCGTCAGTACGCATAAACACGGTCAGTGGGTACCGCCACTCATGTGTCCCCTGCCTCCAGTCACCTTAACCACAACATCAATCCGAGAAATTCCGTCTTCTTATTGTTTTTTTTTTTCTCGGATTTGAAAGGAATGAGGATGAAAAGAACGATCACCGATTGCCGTATTTCCTGGACCGAAGAGCCGGAGCCCGTTCGTGTGTCAGTGACTCATATGGAAGGTCAAATATTCAGTAAAACGGGTTGGATCGGGCAGACGCTCCCACTTGGTCAGAGGGACTAGCAGGCCGACTTAGCCGCGTGCTTGGTATTGCCAAGTGCCCTTCGGCATACCTTCAGTATAACGATCGTCCGGCGGATGAATATACATGTATGGATGTTGAGTCGATCTGCTAATCACGTAGGGCCCACGAGGTGCAGAGGAGGTCGAGGGCCGAGAAGACAAATCGCAACCACCACACGCGAGACTTTGCTCAGAAGAACGCTTTCTCTATTCTTTGTATTAGAAATTGCCGGAGCGCTCAGGAGAAACGCCCAGTCTCATGAGAATCTAATCCATTAAATGTGCTATGGTTGTGCCTTACATGGCCCTTATCCAACCAAGCGAAATATGCAACTAGCGAGCGAGTATGCAACGGCCACACGCCTCTATTGCGCCCTATCACCGGTGTGTCCATATACCAAAATATGGGAGAGTGGAGATCCTCATCATCAAGCCCAGCCAGCCCCTAGGAACATTAATAGAGGTGCAGGGCGACACATGAATGCATGAACACAGCTGCGAAGCGCTCACGAGATGAAAGTGGCCTCGGTGAAGAGCGTGCCTTCCTCGCTCTTTTCCTCGTCACCAACCTTGACTTTGAGCGTCAACTTCGGATGCCACTGGTAAATGTAAGGCTTGGTGCCGGCTGCGCTGGCAACGATGGCCTTGACGAAGCCAGGGACCTCCGCCATGACGTCAACGCGGTCCACGCGCGGGCCAAGCGAACCGGTCAGGTCCGCGTGCACATCCTTGCCGTCCGCAGTCTTACCATCCCAGACGTACGACGCAGCCAGAGGCTCGGGCCACTCGTTTTCGGCGTCCTGCTTCTTCTCTGTGTGCGTTGCACTGTTGTTCGGGCCGGCGAAAATGATCTTGTCGTCCGTCGCGATACCGCCGACACTAACGTTGGTTGAACCGTAGGAGGGAGGAGTCGTGTATTCCATCATAACAGCGGAGTAACTGGGGGACTGGAAGTTGACAAAGTTCCAGCGGGCAGCTAAGGGTGACGTTAGTCCGGGAACGGCCGACAGTAGGTCGATGCATGATATTCTTACCTGCGTGATGTGGCTTCATGCCCTGGAGAGCGTGCACGAAGAAGCCCCTGCCACCGAAATCCAGCTCGCCGTCCTTCGTCAGAATGCTGCCTTCAACCTTGCAGCGGGGCCAGAAGGCATGTCTCATGGAGCCCCAAGGATTTGCCGGGTCGGTGCCGAAGTAGCTTGTTCCGTTCTTGCCCACGACGAAGCCCGGGGCGGACTTGGTGAATTTCAAGCTCACGATGCTCTGCTTGTTGGTCGAGGACTTGATAGTGTACGAGGAACCGTCGGCGGAGAGCTCAACGGAGCAGTTGTCGGCGTAGAAGTTGGTCTTGGCTTCGTCGAAGCGGTAGTTGCTGAGAGGGTCGGAGGACCACAGGTGGGGCGTCTTGCCCTCGTCGTTGTAGAAGATCTTGGTGTTGAACTGGCATGTCGTGCGGATGCCTCTGCACAGCGAGTTCATTAGGGCGTTGCCGGCGGCAGCGGCACGGGAGTTGCTCACGCTACATTGCTGTATATGACCTGGGCCATGCCGAGGCGGCCGTTGTCGGCAATGAGATAGAAAGTCTGCGTCTCGACGCAGGTCGACTCCATGGCGACCCATTTCAAGTCATCTTTCTGCAGCTCGGTGTAGGGCGTCTCGGCGGCCTGCTTGGTGACGGGCTGGATGGCATCAGGGCCGTAGATGGGCTCCTGGGTGCCGGCGACGTTGGCGAGCCTGCACAGTGGGTGAGCGTGGGCAGTGGGCGCCCGCAGAGCGGCGCGACTTACTGTTGCTTGGCCCAGTTGAACATGATTGGAGATTTGTCAAGTGGTAGGGTAGTTTGGAGGTTGCGCGGTGGGGGGGACGGGTACGGCGGCAGACGCAGACAGCGGTGCAGCGAAAGTCCGGCGCATAGAAGGCAGGAATAGCGAGCACGCGCGCGGACGCGCTGGGCAGGCTTGACGTGGTAAAGGCGAGGGCGATCGGGGCGCGGGCGGCTGCGTGCGACGCAATTGGGCGGTGCGATTCTGGCCGGCGCGCAGACTTTGCCCGCACCCACTCCATCATAGGCCGGTCATCCAGCACCCATCCCACGGCACCTGGAGCGCAGAAGCCGGGCCCCGCTGACAAGCCCTCGTCCGCCGCCGCCGCCGCCGCCGCCTCACGTCCATCCTCCTTCTCCGGCGAGCTCGTTCTTCTTCCTCTCCTCACGCAGGTCCACCCGCGCGCAGACGATCGCCGCCCCCCCAGCGCCTCCGCTGCACACCCCCAGTTGTGTCGCCGAGACTCCAAAGGCCCTCTTCCTGCCTCGGCCAATTCCCGGCCGAGCCCAGCCCTCCCCTCGCACGCCCTATGACGCGGGCCTCGTCTCAAGCATCGCTGTAACGACTCTCCATCGCACGCCTGTCTGCGCGCCTGCACCTGCCCCGGCTCTCAGGAACAGGCAAGCCCGCCTCCGTCGACCGCATCATTGGCTCTCTCCAGCGCGCCTTTCATCCGCCCGCTGTCCTGACGGGCGTGCGCCTGCTCCCTCTCCGTCTTTGCCCGGCGCCATTCCCACTCACCACTGCCATCACTGCGTCCGATTAAGCTTGCCCGCGATCTCCCACTGCTGTCACGACAAAGTAAGCTTATAATTCGCCCGTGCGCCGGTGCCATATTTGCCGTAGTCCGCGGGCGCCGGCACGCCCATGACCTCCATCGTATACCTGTGCCGCCCAGGATTCTCTGACTGAGACTTTGCCAGGCTCCTTCCGAAAATGTCCAAACTTGAGCAGGCCGACGCCGCCCTACACCAGGGTGTGCGGTTCGCTTCGCACAATGAAGAGATCGAGCCTGAGCAGGCCCTCCAGCAGGTCGAAACGTTGACGAGAGCGGAAGGAAAGCCAAGAGAGCAGCTTGGCTCGGACGCACACGAGGAACTCCGCAACCTTGCTTCCACTCTGCAGAGCTCGCGCCTCCAGTCCAAGAGACTGGAGAACTTCTCTTTCGAACCCGTCTCTTTGCCGGCCTCTAGAGTAAGCGACTTGGCCACTGACTCGGTCTTCGTTCCGCATGTTGATCCGTACTTGTAGGCGCCCTCTCCCTCGTCGGGTTCGCGAACGCCCATGGCATTTTCTGGCGCGCCGTCGCCCAGACCTTCTCCGCCGACCTCCACGATGCACTCCCCTCCGCTCACCCCAGCTGCGACCCAGTCCCGAGACAGCAAGTCGAGCACCGCGCCTGCGAGCCGGCTCTCGCAAGACTCGAACATCATGACACCCGAGGTGTCTCCACCACACGACACTCCGCCGACCTCTTTGTCGACCACCGAGGAGGAGAGGAAGAAGCCGTCGCACATCAGTATTCCCGCCGCGCCGCATGCCAAGCACGCCTCCGACACAACCGGTGTCACTAGCCACCCCAGAGAACCGCCCAGATTCGTTGTTGGACCCTCTGGCGATTCGCTGCCTGGTTCCAAGGACGTGAGTCCCTCTGCCTCTGGCACAAGTACTCCTGGGGATGCCGGAACTGGCCCCAGCACTCCAGCCCCACCATCGCCGTACATCCGGCCGACGCTATCGCCAAGAGGCGAAATTGATGATCCCTACTCGCGCACGAAACGGCCGCCTCAGCCCCGCGACAGGGCCTCGCTAGATCCGCGCTTTATATTTGGACGTGACCGCGAAAAAGCCAAGTCTGCCACCTCACCCCTTCCCCGCTCACGAGGTTCAGAAAAAGAAGAGAAACGCCACACCCTCTTCCACCACCACGGCAAAAAGCATGACAAGCACGAGAATGGTGACCATCGCAAGGACACTGCTGAAAACCTGAAAGAAAAGCACGGATCAATGTCGGAATTGAAGAGGTTCTTCAAAATTGGCGGCCACAGAAGGGACAAGAGCAAGAGTCGGCCTGCATCTCCGTCAGATTCAAGTGGTGTTCTGTCGACGAAAAACAGCAAGACCGGCACGCGCACTCCTCCGTCGAGAAGCAACACGGCCGCAATACCCTTCGCTGATGACCACGGACTCGAGGCGAGGTATGGCAAGTTTGGCAAGGTCCTCGGCTCCGGTGCAGGTGGTTCGGTTCGCATCATCAAGAGAGCGAGCGACGGCACTGTGTTTGCTGTCAAGCAATTCAGAGCTAGGCACTCGTACGAGAGTGAAAAGGAATACACGAAGAAACTCACGGGTGAATTCTGTATTGGATCTACGCTACACCATGGAAACATCATCGAAACCATGGATCTGGTTCACGAGAAGAATAATTGGTATGTCGTGATGGAGTATGCGCCTTTCGATCTTTTCGCGATCGTCATGACAGGCAAAATGAGCAGGGAAGAGGTCGCTTGCTGCACGCTCCAGATACTGAACGGCGTTTCGTATTTGCACAGCATGGGTCTGGCTCATCGGGACCTGAAGTTGGACAATGTGGTCGTGAATGAGCACGGCATCATGAAAATCATTGATTTCGGCAGTGCCGCCGTCTTCAGATATCCGTTTGAGAACGACATTGTTCTTGCAAGTGGTAAGTACCGTCCCGCGGTTTTAACTTTCGGGAAAGAATCATCGCAGACTAATGCAAAGTGTTACTGCAGGCATCGTTGGTTCCGATCCTTATCTTGCTCCTGAAGTTTATGACCTGCAGAAGTACGATCCGCAACCTACCGATATTTGGTCCATTGCCATCATTTTCTGCTGTATGACTTTGCGCCGCTTCCCTTGGAAAGCCCCTCGAACGTCGGATAATTCTTTCAAACTTTTTGTTTCTCCCCCTAACACCAACGATTGGCCTCAAAGCACGACCAGGAGGTCGGCTGAATACCATGGAAACTCGCACAGCACTCTTGACGTGAAGGAACATGGTCGTGATCACGCATCGCGACGCGCCATTGAAAGCGCACCGGCAAGCAGGATGACCAGCCAGGTGGATCCCAAGGACACCAGTCAACAAAATAACCAGCAGCAGCAACATCGGCACGGTGATAACGCAGGTGATCGTCCCGCAACCGCAGGCGGTAGCGCTCAAACTACACCTCCGTCAAGGAATGACAAGGACACATCCACGGCACCCCAAGCTCAGCAGACGATCAAGGGCCCCTGGCGTCTCCTGCGCCTTCTTCCCCGCGAGAGCCGTCACATCATCGGGCGCATGCTTGAGATCGACCCGAAAAAGCGGGCGACGCTTGAGGAGATCATGGAGGATAAGTGGGTCAAGTCGACTCCAGTCTGCCAGCAGCTCGATGGTGGTAAAATCGTCAGTGCGGACAATCATACCCACACGCTCGAGCCGGGCAACGCTCAGGCAGTTGCGGCGACACCGGCTCCCAGCCACAAGAAATAGACACGGCTGCATTATATTTCTGACACTTTCTGATTATTGCACTTCGGCACTTCGACTTTGGACACTTGCACTCGGGAGAGATGGATTTGATATCTTAAGAGCGGAGACTTTTTCTTCTTTTCACTTTGATAGAGGGCGGTTTTAATTGGCAGCGAAAGACATTGCGGGTTGCGGGGGGGGTTGAGGGATTTTATATAGTTACGGGATTGTTGTACAAAGGGCATTTGTTGTCAAGCGGCGCAGGTTGGATGGACTGGGACTTGCATGTGGGCTTTTGCGCGGCATAGAGGACTCAAAGACAGAAAGGTCGGGCGGGAGCGATACCATAGGCAGCAATCACTCGGCTCATCCTTCGATTCGCAGCAAGCAGCAGGTACAAAATTGACAGAGTTGTTCCGCAGGGGCGGAAATTACTTCTGGGCAGCGGAGGGGCGCGTCGCGTGCAACGGACGGAGGGGCGGGTAAAAAGGCAGACGACGTCACGGGCTTCATTAAAACAACCCGAGTACCTGCAGCCAGACCGCCCGCAACCCTCCGCGCACTTCACGCCGCAAATCTGCAAATCCTTCAGAGTTTTCGTCGCGGGCGGGCGCACGCGGCCATGGCTAGGCCGGTCACGCGAGCGCCCCGGGCGCGCCAGACCAGCGCTCGCTCTGCTGCGCCGTCTTGGCTTATCGGCCAAAACGTGCGACGATAATTGGTCTGCACTTCTCTTCAAATGCCCTCTCCGCCGCCCTCCAGCTCGCGAGCTATCCCAAGCTAACATTTTTGTAATTAATCATTCCCACAGAAACAGCCTGAATTATATTATTATTGCCATCATGGTCCGCCATGTAGTTCCCATCAATACCATCAAGAACTCGATTCACCAGCCGCCCACCTCGAATCCCTCCTTCTCGCAACCTCCCGCCTTTGGAGAGCATCGTCGTGGTTCTTCGATCCCAGGCTCCAGAACCGCTGCTGGTGAGTGGATTCTGCCCTTCAATGGCCTCCTAACGCGCTTTCTCGCCCCCATGACGCTCTCTCGACGTGCTCTTCCGCTCCACCGATCCGCGGACTGCAAAAACTCGCTTTCTTCACGCCGCTGACACGCCTGTTCATCGCAGCGTTCCTGACCTCTCTGTCCGCGAACCTGACGCTGCCGGACGTCGACTCGCCCTTTCCCTCGCCCGTCTCGACGCCGCTGTCCATGCGCGACGGCAGCGAAGCGCACATCTCGCACCTCCCGCCGCCCTCACCGCTCGCGTCCGCTATCCCCATGTCCGCCGACGAGTACAGCAGCGATGCAGTGGGACCGACAGATCTGCTCTCGCCCTCGCTGGGCGCCGCAGCCGCGAAACAACAGCACCAACAAAACGCGTCTCAGGTTCGGCAGCGTCGTCATCAGGAGGGAGCGGCGGGTCGCAACGGGCAGCAGCAGCAGCAGCAGCAGCAGCAACAACAACAACAACCGCAGAAACAATCGCAGTCGGCGGGAGCGAACCCGCTGGCGGGCGTGCCAGAGCTGCTGACGGCGGCAGCGCAGAGCGAGGAGGACAAGGTCGCGGCGCTGAAGCTTGTGGCCGACAGCGTCGCGCAACAGCGCCAGGCCGCGTCGTGGGCCCTGCTCTCGCACCCGGCCGTGATCGCCGGGTATGTGCTGCTGCTGGCGGTGCTGTACCGCTTCATGTACCGCGTGCCGAGCGACATGCCGGTGCTGTTCACGACGGGCGCCGGCGTCACAATGGCCTGCCTGGTGACGGTGCGCCTGCTGACCGGCGGCTACATCCGCCACGCCGAGTCGATCAATTGGGGCTTCCTGGACGAGGCTGCCGACAGCGTCATCATCACACGCTTCGGCGAGCAGATCATCGGCGCGTTAGTGCTGGGTTGGGCTGGCCCCAGCAGTACTGGCAATAAGGCCGCGAGGCGCCGCAAGGGGAGGGGCATGATCAAGGCGTGGACTGTGAAGCTGAGGTACAGAGGCAAGAGTGTGGGCACCGGGCTTTTGGAGGAGGCTGTCAAGGAGACGGTCAAGCGCGGTGGAGAGGGCGTGGAGTTTGCGGAGGATCACGCAAGTGAGTACTTGTCACTATGTTGCTCTTCAGATTTGAATCCTCTTTTGTGTGCTAATTGCTTCGCCAGACTCTCGCCGCTTCCTGCCGCACTACTTCAATGGCTTCCTGGATCGTCGCGAGGATCGCGCTCACGACGCTTTGCAGGATGTTATCAACACGAGCGGGGCGTTCAATGGAAGGCGACGAAAGTCGTCCGTCTATTAGAGCGACTTAACACGGATTGAGACCGCAATTGCTGGCTGCATGGTCGCGACCTACTGCGTACTTTACAGCTGGGTCCAGCGTAAAGAGGATACCATGCAAGAGAAGGATTGGATTGACAGGAGTATGGGATGGCGGGATGCTTTGAATGGCCTAGGCTTGCCGCCGAAAGACTACAGGAGCTCGTTGGACCCTCACGGGCGAATTGTCTCAAAGATTCAACAGGGTTAACCCCGCAATTTTTCCCTCTCGCTGGCGCCCGGCACTTTTTTCTTTTCGCCACCACATGAATTCGTGTTTTCTCCCGCAAGGCGTTTCAGGTTTGAGGCGTTTCGGAATGGTAGCGTTTTGAACCGGTGAGCCAGGCGTTTTCCCTTTCTTTCCTCAATCCTTCGCGGCAGCGTTCCACCCTATCGCCGCTTGCTTTGGACATTTTTGTTATGTTTGTCGAGCTCTCACTCGCTCCAGCGCGCAAACGCTGGCTGCTTACCTGCATGGTGCAAGGGGCAGGGTGGTGTTGGGGGAGGAGGTGGAACGGTGGAAGATCTGCAACCATGGAGTGGATTTTTTTTTTTATGTCTCTCTTACACAAGTTTCTGTTTCGCTCTTTCATCCTCGCGTCCAAAGAACGTCGAGAGAGTGGGTTCCATTACGTGGATGACGGGGGAGCGGGGTGGTGGGGTCGCTGGGTTGGGAAGGGGACTGATCGTCACGGTGCTGCTGCTGTCAGCCTTGCGCACGCCGATTGGTCCGCAGCAGGGATTGGGGTGGAGGAGAGTTCGGAGGGAATGGGCTGAGACGTGCTGGGGGACGAGCTGAGACGCGCCACGCCGCCCTAAGGCTCGACCAGCCATGCATGATCCTCCCGTCTCTTTCTGTTCAATTATTCCTCTGCTCCTCCCGCGGCTAACTCCTTCTCCCCCGTTTCCCCGGTGGTTAGCAACGGAGCGGGCGGGGTTACGATAGGAGGAGATAGGAGTAGATAGGCTAGATATGCATGATGGAGAGAGGAAGAGAACCCGGAGAGGTGGTACATAGTTTATTCTTTGGGAGGGGGAGAAGGCCCGTGTCATAGATTAGAAGAAATACCAAGACTTTGTTGCCCTTTGCGTTTGGGTTTGAGTTCCTCTCCCCGTTCGGAAATCGGGTGTTTGAGAGAAGTATCGTCGATCGACAGGCCTTGAACCGGGGGGAGGCCGCCCAGATGGGAGAGAACAAGAGAAATTATCATCATCAACAGTTCTTCGAATGCGTGAATGGGCTTAAAAGTGCTTGCTTGCTTGGTCGTTGTGCCTTCTGGGCACTCCTGCAGCGACACGCGTTTCCTTGGTGCTCGATGGTGGCCTCGTCGTTGTTCGTCGGCCGTACTTACGCACATTCGCTTCTGGCGTCTCTGCGAGTGGGTGCCTCTCGCGTTGATTCGTCTACACCTAAGTAGTTGGGCCGATGGCTGGACTTTCTCTTTGGCTGACTGGCCGGGGTTCTTGTGTTTGTGTGTGTGTGGATGGGCTTGGGGCTACGGGACCCTTGCTTTCCGCGACGCTGATGCAAGGCCCTCTCTCTCCCTCTGATGCAATTGGGTAACAACACAAACACACACATACACACACACAGAGAGAGAGAGAGAGAGAGAGAGAGAGCGGGATGTTGGTGCATGGCGTTGCAAGACTCCCCCGCGGGGGGAGCTTGTTCCGGCTCATCCCCTTCCCATGCTCCGACACTCTCCGCACCTTCTTCTCTTCCTCTTCCAGGAAAATATCTGGCGCGAGGCCCTGACGTGAGAAAAGGATTTGCGTGAGCTCGATTGCGCAGATTTGTCGGGAACGGACGAGGCGCTCTCGCCCGCACGCGGGTCGGGCGGCTGCGTATTGCTACTCTCTCCCTCTCCGGTCCTTTCCCTCCAAATCCTACCGGTTCTTTCTCGCACCGCTGTTTTTCATGCCGTTGGGAATACGGATGTGGAAGGGAGGGGCGGGAACGAGGACTACGGTAGGGAGATAACGACGCTTGGCGATGGGGAACAGGCAGCCGTGCATATGCAATGCAATGCGTTGCGTTCGAGACAACGCATACACACAGCGCGTGCACGCGCTGTGTGCCTCTCTTTTTTGGGCTCATCGTGTCGGCTTATCTGGTTGCCATCAGGGCCTTGATGCAGGTGCTTGGGCGGCCAAGCCCGCACACTTCGCTATCTATGCGCATGTGCTATCTGTCTTCCCTCCCTGTGTTGGTGGACGGGCTGTATGATGGCGCGACTCCCCCGCTGCTGGATGGTTTGCGGTAGCTATTCTTCCCCTAGTCCGGCCCTTGTTTTTTTTTTCAATCTATGCGGCTGGCAGGAGTTGTGCTGAGCGGACGGTTAACTATCATCGGCCTCGCTGAACTGGTTGCTGGATAGTCGTTCTTCTTGTCCGCTTCGGACGAAGCTTGTGAGACATTGCTGGCCTTCCCTTATCAGCATGTAAGGTTGGCGTCCTGACGCATGAGGTTAGGCATGGATGGTTTGAGTTTGATGCCTCGACCAGGTGGTCGGGTCGTTTGTTCGGTATCTGGTGCGGAGGAAGCTTGATTGGCTTCCCGAGGGCGGCATGTCTGTTTTCGGAAGGGTGTGTGGTTGCATGTGGGCATGCATGTGATGCGGGCCCGGCACGGCACGGGTGGGGATAGGGGCAGCAGTGAAGGGGAAGCTTGGTGTGTGGGGGCGGGGGATAATGAGGGGGAGGTCCGAGGTTGCACAGGCAGTCTGGGCGTAATGGTATGTTTCATGGAAGAAGTTTCGTAGATACGCTGGGGTGAGCGGTGGTTGAGTCCGGAGCCGTAGGGCAAAGGCTAATTGGAGTCAAGGCCCGGTCATGTGCTGCTGAAGTCTGAGGTTTAGAGTTACAAAGGATGATTTTGGCGTTTGAAGTAGACCTTGGTTGATAATGCGCACGGTTCTTCTTCTTCTTCATCTTTTTTTTTTTTTTTTGGAAGCTATGGAGCCCTTTTCGGGGTTGACCCGCGAGCAATTGGCGTGGTCTGTCTTTTCCAGAAGCTCGAAGGGGGTGTGAATGTTTGTTTGAACCTTGAGCTTCCCTTGTTGCGAAGGGATTCTGTGGCGTAATTGACGTCTTTGGAGAGGTTCGAGCTCCAGGTACTACGGTTATTGATCCTTAGCCACGCTAGCAATCGCCCAGAGCTTAAAAGTATCTTTGGGTTACCTGGCCAAGGCGCCGGAAGCGGCTTCAAACAAGTCTCCCACTCAGGCTCCACCCGAAAGATTGATAAAGTCTAGGCTCATGTAGGTATTTTCCTCGTACCGTCATTGGAGAGCTCACAATCTGACTGTCGAGGTTACTCACTTCCGGTCTGGGCATGTCGTGATTACTCGGCTGTGATCATTGATCAGTTCAGTCTCATCGCGTAACTAATGACCAGTAGAGCTTGAGAATAAGCCAGAGCATCGAAGAATGATCGATGAGGAGTATTTGAGTCTTCTTTAAACAAGGGTATAGATTAATCAGTATACCATATTAATCCTCTTTCTCTCAGAAGAGATCACGTGGCCCTCAACCTGTAGGCGTTTCCCAATTCTCTTATTTTCATGCTCTGGGTGCGATATCAACCACTTTCCGCTGACTTTTGCTTCAAATGAAGTTCAGGCACCATGTTCCCGATGATAGTCCCCTCGGTGTGTTCACCTTTTGTTACTTTTTTTTTCTTTTCACTGTTTCTCAGTAGAATTATCCTTCCAAATTCCAGTTAAGCAAGGCCAATGATAGATAACTGTCCACTCAGCATGGCTTCTGCTAGCGGCATAAGGTAGGAAAAAAAAAAAACTTGTGACGAGGAAAGAGCTCATGACACCCCCGGCTTGAGAAGTGTCACTCTAGTCATGTACGGACCGATACATCCTCACATTGCTCTCATTGATCAAACCCGCTGTGTCTGCAGTGCTTATTGTCCGAATTGTCTGCGCTGGTTGTCAGCGCATGGGTTGAAGGTCTGTCCAACTCATCAATCATTGAGACTTGCCGTTCAATTACTCACCTGCTCATGATCATCTTTTTATTTCTCAAATATATACAAGTAGGCAGCCAGCACGGTCTCCCCAATGTCATTCTAGAAACTGTCGACATGAACCTTACATCCAAGCTTTGTCGTGAGGAACAGCTCGCATATTAGGCATAGCCATGGCGTACTAACGTCCGCGCCGGTGGCATATATTCTTCCCGGATCCCACGGACCAGGAGTTCATTGTGTCCGGCCTTGCAGCTCTCATGGCCATGACCCGTCCTCTACTCTGTTTTGTGACTGTCCCGATGCCATTAGGGAATCATACGGCCACCTAATCTCCTTTCTTAGAAGGCTGTACGCATTCTGCATGCACTCTCCCCCCTCCCTTCTTCCCCTGTGAAGCCACGGAATGACCCTCAATGATCGGGTTAGTCCGCAAAATTTCTGAGACCGGTGTGCAATCTGTATGTATGGGATCCCAGCCTTCTCTTTATAGCCTTGTTAGTGCATCCAACTGTGTGTTTCAGTGACGCCGGCTTGGGTATGAGTGTAGTTTGCAACTGTAGCTCTGAAAACACGTCAGGCTTCTACATTGCGCTACTTGTGTTTGTAGTCCCTTCCCTACCTTCATTTCTCCCTGGCCTTCATCTCCTAAGTGCATGATACCTAGGAAGCATGGGCCGGGCTCAAAAAAAGAGACGAAGGAGATGAGTGAGCCCGGAGGAGTTCAATCAAGTGAGTGTGCACCGTACGTGTGGACGGAAGACGTGGTGAATTTGGCAATAAAAGAAGGCGTGGCGGGCGACCTGGCATAGAAAGCGGACGCCTGCCTTCACTATGATCAGACCATCCTGATCAGCCTGACAACACACACCGGTTACAGACCTGACGCTCGCTCCGATGCTTGCCGTTACCGCGCTATACCATACCTTCATGAACACTATATACTCCGGCGGGTTGCTACGACCAGACAACAGCATACTCCGGATATGTAGAATGATTGGGGTCTGAACTTTGTACGATGCAAGACCTGCAGATGGGAAATGGAATGGAGCCTGTCAACCGTATTCAAATGTTATGAATTCCTTTCTATAAGCTATAGTCCAAATTACTGCTTTAATCACGCACCGGGGCTCTTTATCATGGCCGTGTCTTAGGACTAATAGATCTGAAAGCCACATAATTCCGCACGGCAGGAGCGGCGCTCCCCCTTCCCAGGTGATGCTGAAGACCAACGGCCCCAGGAATCCTGGTTCAAGCATCTCCAATGTTCGGGAAGAGCACATCACCCGCTTCGCCTCCCTCAGACGCACCTGCTTCTACGAAGCTATACAACCAATCAGCCCCGACAGGAGGGCTGGCTGTACGTGGGGCGCCCGAGGCCATGAAACAACAGCCCTGTCAACGCGCCGTGACACCTGTTCTATCTCTCTCAAGGGCACACTGGCGATAAGCGCGGCAGAGACTGCTCGCCAAGAAAGGCTAAGAAGTGCGGCTTCCTAGAGCTTGATGCGCACTGGAACGCTGTCAGGATGGCGGATGGAGGGATCAGGGTCCACGAGGGGGTTACCCGATCCGGCAGCCAGATAGTAAATAGCTTCAGTGGTCGTGGATCACCATCCACAATAATCCACCAAGCATCTGCTCTCATCTGGCGCCCCGAATTGCATCCCCAATCGTGCTCCTGCCAAACGCCGCTGCTTATACGAGGTGCAGCGACGGAATAGGGAGGAGGAGATCATGAACAGTATATGCTGTGAGGCTGGGAAAGCGCTGTTGGAGATTCTGGCCGGAAACTGGCTCTTCCGCGAAAGTGCGGATAGGGAGTGCCTTCGACGCTGAGACGCCGAATCTGCACTGGATTGGTATCAGTGCGTGGGATTGAGGGGATCTGTGCTCTTTGGAAACAGAGGGGAATGACGTAAGTGCGGTCCGTAATGAGTTTTATGGTCTAGCAGCAGCAGAGAAGCGGGATGGGAGATGGATTGGATCGAGTATTTTAAGGCGATTAGGCTAAGAACTGCGAAATGGAAGATCATAAACTTTGATACAGGAAGGCGGCGCATCGCAAAATGGAAGCTGCGCAGTATTGGGATGGGCCTCCGGCAGCGTCATTCATGACATGTATGCAAGTTCAGTTGCCATTTGGGTCGGCGATCGACTCCTGCAGTACGTGTTTAATATGTACAGGTTATAATCTGCTCTCACATTCTTCCCCGTCCATTTCAGCACTGAATACAGGCAATACGACTGGTAATTGCGACAAGGAAGTGGTGCTTGGTCCAATGAGTATCCGCATTCCGGATTACTGCAGTAGATGACGTTTATCGGGGTTGCGCCGTCAGGATGCTGACTCTGGTACTTCAAAATGCAGATGATTGGCTCTTGGGAGTCGACGGCGGCCATGCCTGCTACCTGGTAAGCGATCGGGTAGCAGTCACATCACCCACATCATCGTGGCTTTGCGCAAGGCCTTACTGTGCGCGAGTTTCTTGATTTGAAACGGGCTGGGTGTTTATGTGAGCAGATGTATATGACTTTGCTTGCAAACTTCGGGATGGCGAGATGTTTGGGGACAAATCTTTTTTAGTATTGTTTGTTTTGGTGTGGTATTTAACTAATCAAATCTCTCTCCTCAAAAGGCTGGCAACTGCTATAGGTTTGGGAAGAAGCACTGAAGAGAGATAACTTGCATTTGAGACTGCGGCGAAGTTGGTAGAGACATTGTGTTGCTCCGCGTGAGACATTCGAGTCCATTCATCTCAATAGATTGGAAAGGTTCAATGAGGATCCGCACGTAAATTCAGTAAGCACGACAGCAGCACGAAGCTCTTGTCTTTGCTTTACGCGTGGTCGAGGAAAATAGCTGTACTGACGGTAGACTGGATGATGACCGCGCTTCACACAGGTACAATAGGCCGAGAAAGCCGAGGAAGTGAACAAGTATCGATGCATTTAGAGGAGAATGAAAGAGAAAGAAGCGGATTGGACTGCTCTGATGCTGGAAAATGGTTGGATACAACTCGGTCGCCGCATATGTTATTCATCCAATGAAGCTTGCTTGATCTGTGTCGGACTGTCCGACTGACGGGACCGTGCGTAGGCTTTCATGCTTCGTTTAATATCGCATGTATTGCCTGTACCTCAATTTGATGGTCATTTGTTGCACGACTAAGCCGATAGACTTAGCGTATACGCCAGAGCGCTGATATTGATGGAGATGAAATGCAGTATGCGGATGTGGTGATACTGGCGCATGTCGGCGGCAGAGACGAGAGAGTGTCTCTGGACGAGCAGAATATTGTCTCAGTCTCATAAAATGAGCCATTTGTGTTGGGATATGATGGGCTTGTGCAGATTTCGGCATTGATAACAATTTTAGGGGACAGCGGTGGCCAAGTGGGCTGTGCAATGCATGGAAAAGCTGGGAGAAATAAGGTGAGAAACCTACTATCCCCTACCCCGGAGAATTGCTCGCGGGTTATCATGTAGCGGTGCTAAGTAAGTCTGCAACTAATAAGCCACAATTGGCGAGGCACCATACTGCTATGTGGATCCGGACTTTAATATCCGATCAACGTCATCGAGAATTCCATTTTCGTACGTGAGGGTGGAGAGCGGGTAGCCCTGGTGCTGACGGGTGGCCGTTGAATCCCGGAGAGACGGTGGGTAATACCTCCGTGGAAATAGCCGGCAGTATTGCGGAATTATCACCGGTTTTGAGAGGGCTCTGCGGGAATGTCCGAATTAGCAACCGGATGACGCGGCTGCCAGTACTATAGGTAGATTCCGCTGTACGAAAAGTGGACAAGGGTTTAAGACACGGTCTCTGGACTCCAGGCGGAACCAACGGGTCGGAGTAATGGTAAAGGGCGGTGTTCGTACAGAGAACCAATGGATGTAAAAGACAATGTAGCTGACCGGTTAATGTGTTGGTTTAACACGAGCCACAATATACTCCACACTTGGCGGCGCACGGAATGATAGGAAAAGGGGATAGAGAGTTAGGCGCATATTGCGCAACATGGGGGTCCAGAAGCTGAGCACCACAAGTCTAGAAGCCGGTCCTGGAGCTACGACGTATATCGGTGAGGTGGTCGGTGGGTAGCGCCAACTAATAGTCGAGAGGACGATGATGACCGGCTCGTTTTCGCACCATTGATGGCGGGCTTAACAGTTGGCGAAAGCGTACTAATCGTCGATCGGCGAGATCAACGGTAAGGCCGGGGGATGTCCTGTGGCGGGATGAGGTTAGCAGGATCAGGCATGGCACGTCCTTGGACAGATGTTGAAGGCCTGAGGGCGAAAGAGGGCGGATGTCATGGGTGCTTGCAGGCGTATGCTGTCTTCAGAGGGCGGCGACTAACTGTATGCGGAGGACAAGGACCGAGCGGGCCAGGATCTGGCCTCGCGGCAGACCGGGCAAAATGGTTGGCCGCGGCAGCAGATGATGGTCATTACGGAAATGATTTGTGGTTCATATATGCCAGACAGATAGCTTCCCTTAGCTCCACAGTTGGGAAAGGGGCGAGAGCAATCGCCACGAGACGAGTGCGAACGGATTCTCAGATGCGAACAGAGGAGGCAAGAAGCAGGTTTGAAGCTCAAGGTTGAAGTTAGAGTTACTTTGGCTATGACGGAGCTGTTGTGAGGCGCAATCTTGCGACACGATGATCGACCAGAGTCACGTTTAGGGCTGAGCGGAGGAGCCAAGTGGACGGACGAGCCTCCGGGTGGCGGCGGGCGAGTGATATTATGACTGTTGCTCTGGCGGAAGCTTCAGCGGCGGTCAGAGGCAAGATGAAGGCCAGGACAATAACAGAGTGGTGTTCGCCGCTGAGTGGCTCGGGCGCGGAGCAAGCGGTTTCAGAATCCGAAGACAGAAAGGAGGCCGGCCAACCAGGCGAGGGCTTGTGACGATGCCAGCGCATGCGGTGGGAGGTCCTGTAATGGCAAGTAGTGCAGGCGGTTATTTGATGTGCTCTGGACAGAAGAGATGAATCAGCTGAAACGGGGCGGTCGCGCAGGAGACGTGAACAAGCGACGGCCGTGACCCCAAGGCTTGGCCGGGCGGCGAGGCGGCACGAGGAGGGGCGCGGAGAAGGGCCAAACAAGCGTCTGTCACTGATGACAAGACGGCGGACGGCAAGGGAAGATGCCGGCGAGTGAGATCTGGACGGAATCTGGAGCCCATCAGGAGGATATTGGGGAGGGCACGTGCGCGGTGGTGTATCTCAGCTTGGCAGGTACGGAAACAATGTGGTGGCCGGCGGGTGTCGCACCTTCGCCGGGCGCTGCCTCGTCCCGCTGCCACCACCTGCACCTGCACCTGCACCACCACCACCGACATCACGAGCCCACCAACAGCACCCCTCAAGCCGCCCAGCCGAGCAGCTGTCTGTCTGGCTGCCGCCGCTTTGCTGCCTCATGATGGCGGCCGAAACCCGCGTGCGCAGCCGCTGCCTCAGGCTCTTGCGCGCCAGCTGAGCGCCATCTTGCACCGGCCACCGCTTCTCAGGCCCCCAAGTGGCCCCTCAATCAACCACAAATCTCCCGGCCAAGCTCCCTCCGCCAACGGCATCCCGCCAATTGCCAACTGTGCCCGCGGATGCAGCCGCCTGCTTCCCGGCTGCCACCACACTTTCCCTTCCGCTGCCGCCGCCGCCCAGCAGCCCGGACTCGGCCTACGGCTCACGGCCCCCTTGGCGAGGCCGCGTTGTCGTCCGAATTTGCTGGCCCAGCCACGCGTCTGATCGTCATCTAGGATGCCAGATGATCCCCCTTCTGCTGCCTGAGGTCGCCCTCGTAGCTGGAGCCGCCGGCGCGCCGCTGCACTCGCCCTTCCATGGCTTCCAGACCGTTGCTGTATCGCTGCAGAGCCTCATGACGGCTCTGCCAGCCTGCTTTCATTGCGATCTCCATGCTTGCTGCAACCCTGTTCCTGTGCCCGCTGTGCGCCTGCTCCGCTTTCTAATTCCACTCGGGCCCACCAACGAATTAAACATACGTAGGTCGACAGGGTGGGGGTTCCTTCTCATTTGTGCTCCAAGCTCTCCGCATGTGTTTGAAACAGCCAACTCGGATAGCGCCCCGTCTGTGGCTTGTGTGCGCCGCTTATTCTCCGCCATACATATTCTCATCGCCCTCCCGCCCTGACACTCTTTCTTGTTTTGAATTCAACTCGCTTTGAAGTCGGGTCGATTCTCCACGCTCTTTTGGCTCTCTTGTAGGCCGTGCCATTCTTTACTAGTCCTTCCCCGGGCTCCACATTCGTTCACAATCACCCATACGCCTCGGTCGTATCCCCCAGGTCTTGAGGATCTCTCACGCTTGCTCGGTCCAAGCCTCAGTTACCCTGATTCGTCACCATGCGTTCCCTTGCTCTTGTCGCCGCCTCGCTGGCTGGCAATGCCTTTGCCGTTCCCATGCTCAAGGAGCGCGCCCTCGTCACTGATCTCGACATCGTGACCATCACCCAATACGTCACGGCCACCGGCCCTTGCCCCTCCACCGGTGTCACCAACACCGTCTCCGTTACCGAGCAGGCCGTCTCCAGCTCTTCCGTCAGCTCATACGTCGTCGTAACCTCGTACACGAGCAGCGCTGCCCCTGAGACTACCCCGGCCGAGACTGTGGTGCCTTCTGTCGTCACTGTCAACCCTGTGCCGGCCAGCAGCAGCTCTGTTGTCGAGAGCGTTGCGCCCTCCTCAACTTACGTTGCGCCCTCCTCAACTTACGTTGCGCCCACTTCGACCTACGTCGCTCCGACCACCTCGGCTGCTCCGTCGACCACGGCCACCCCCTCGACTACGGCTACACCCAGCTCTTCTGCTGCAGGCGGCTTCAGCTACGCCGCCTATTGCCCCACTACCTCCCTGGATGCTTCCGCTAGCCTCACCACTGCGCCCGCGGATGCCACTGCTAAGAAGTGGCTGGCTTACCACAACGCCCACCGCGCCAACCACACTGATGGCTGCTCACTGTACTGGGACGAGGAGCTTGCGGCCAAGGCTCAGGCCTCGGCCAACAACTGTGTCTACAGCCATGACAACTCGTAAGTAGTTCACGGTTCTGTCTTGAAGAAACAAAGTTCTGATCACAAGTTGTAGAAACGAGAACTGGGGCCAGAACATGGGCCAGATGTACTACGATGCGTCAAAGACCACCCAAAAGATCTCCAGCGAGGAGGACACGTCTGCTCCTGAATACTTCAGTCATTTGTACTACCAGGAGTATGAGATCTTTGGCCCCTACTGGGGTGCTGCCAGTGTTCCCGTTGATGGAGCCAACCCGCCCAACATTCTCCACTTCACTCAGATGGTGTGGAAGGACACTTACTCGGTGGGCTGCGCCAGCAACGTCTGCAGCAACGACCAGCAACTTTTGACATTCTGCAACTACCGTTCAAGAGGTAATTGGTGCCATTTCCCATTTAGCCAAGAGATTTTACTCACAGTAGCTTTCAGGTAACATTCTCGGCGAGTACGGTGAGCAGGTCAAGACCTTCATCAGCAGCCCGCTCCCTCCGATCTGCGCTGAGATCAACTCCGATGCCACCGATGGCAGCTGTATCACCGACGCCGAGCTGGGCCTGTAAATGAAATGACGTAACGGGAAGACTTGAGCCACTCTATCTCCTGCCGCATTCGGCAACTTCTGTGTATACGTTATTGTGGAGGGTTCGTGGTGTTGCTCGAAGCTCAAATACCTTCTTATTCGTGTAGATATTTCGGAACATCGCCTGGATCTTCCTGTGATGCCCTCCTGGGTATTAAGGGTAGCTTGAGCGATTCTGTCCCGTCGGAATCATCTAGCGCGTGCATTGACTGACGTGCATGATTTTACGTACCTTATTCCCCAGATGCCCTTGTGCCGCGCACTTGAAATGTGATGTGCTGTGCCAGACACCTCAATAGGCCATTTATTTTTCCCCAGCTGGCTGGTCTTGTGGATAAATTTCCACTCCTCTTGGACACACTGTCGCTTGAAGATGGCTCGATCTTCGATGTGGCCGTCCAAGCCAGGCCTAGGAAATGGGCTAAAACGAAATATCCCAGGCCGTATGCAGCAAGGGCTTCACGTAGAAGATGCGTCTTTTTGTTCGAGATTAGAAGGGCGGAAGAATTTCGGAGGTGACTCGTGGATGGGCAAAGAGATTACGGGAAGAGAACGTGTACACCGGTTGCGCACCAGAGAGTGGGAACGAAAAAAAAAGGCAGGCGGTCAGCCCGAGTAGCCAGAAGAGCCAGAGAACCAGAGGAGAGAGCGGATGAAAGTGTCCGCGTGAATGAGGCAGAAATGTGATCGCACGGGAGACGGAAGGCAATGCCCATTTCGAACCGGCAGAATGAAGCAGTTTAGTCAAGCTCAATCTGTCGCTTGGAGAGCAAGGCGCAAGTACCGGAGAGCGGAATGATAGATCAGCTCATGTCGCTGCGAAGATGCGGCGTAGACAATGCGTTGAAATTGGAAGCATCTAGGAACGGCGTGGTGGTGGATTGTTTAAGCGCCCGTTTGCCTTTTTGGGGCCGAGTCACACCTTTTCCATTGGCTGAGTGATGCGGCGCAGCAGAGAAACCTCCAACCACTCACCCCACACGCGCGCTTCTTTCATCGCGCCTTTCCTACTTTCACCAGCTCCATCGCACCGTTCCAATACTCCGCAGGATCCCATTGGCCGGCCCGTCTACGCCGCCAGGTCACTTTCCTGTACGGTACAAAGTCACCATGCAGGTGGAGCTATTCCTGAGATCCACCACGGCGGCGGCCCGCACGAGCTCAGCGGCGCACCTGGTTATCCATGACTCTCGAAATGTTTGCAGCCTGGAACCGCACATACAAGTACCGGTAGCCATCCATGATGCATATAATCGTCAAGCGGTCAGACCCTCCAGTGTTCATCGTTGCCCAGGACTCGCTAAGCTGGCGAAAGGGCTCGCTTGACGCATTGCTCGCATCTCACAACACTATTCCCTTCTTTCGCCATAGTACTTCGAGGCACGATGATCCTACCATTTCTACCACTCCTACTTCTGGTAACTTATGCACAGGCCGTCGTGGTTCCCCGCAGTACGTACCCTCCACCCACCAAGGCTTGTTGGCATAATTGGCCTGACTACTTGCAGCGATGCTTTCGCCATTCCAAGATGGCACATATGCAGATCCACCAAGTCGAACGACAATAGCTGGACCCTCATGCCCTATCAGCTGCAGTTATGCAATCCAGTCGGCTACCTCCTACTCTTGGTACAAGCTTAAGGCCTCGACTACGGTCACGCATGCGATCGAGTACGTCATTGTCAATAATCGGACCAATACCACAAGGACAAGCACGTCGTATGCAGAGCTTCCTGGCAATATCACGATCCCGCCCACCAACTCGGCCGGTACCCAAGTGTGGCCAATGACGATATCGTCCCCTGTGGCTGCAGGAACATGGAGCACTTTCGTCACAAATATTACGTACCCTCAAACCTTTGTTCAAGTAAGTAGGATTCCAATGTGGCAAATGCATGTACGCTCATAGCGAACTACAGTATCCAACTGGCTATACATGGTGGGGTGCCCTCCAAACCACAACCACGGACGGTGTTTCAGTTTGCTCCTGGGCGCCATACTACTGGACTGGCTCGAACATAAGCACATCAGCAATATGGACCAAGTCGTTGGCCACCTCTTCGGTAGGCTGTTGGGGGGCAGCACCGACTAGACAGTGCGCTACCCATACACCTACGACGTCAACCTGGATCTCTACCACCGGAGATTGGTCGCGGGTGGCCAGCGGACAACAGGTCCTGTTTACTTCAGTTCCTCAAATCGAACCTGCTACCACATCAGTAGACCCCGAAGATCCTAAGGGCTACCTGTACGTCATCGGCCTGCCCAGTGTCCAGTACGGGAAGGGTCGTGAAGTGACACCGTCCCCGCCTGGTAATAACGACGTTATCTGGAGTCAATGTACCTCTGCCGACGTTCCGATACCATGGATAGGCCTGAGCTCAGGTGTACAGCCGGTACAAGAAATGCGTTCAGCGTATTTCCTGACTGTTACATCGACGATCCATGAGAACACTGGCCCCACTACCACCAAAGCTCTCGGTCAAGGGCTGGAGACGTTACTGGCGCCAACAGCGTCATCTGGCTCTGGGGTCACAGTGGACGCACCGAGGCAAACTTCTGTTTCCCCAATGGCCACGGCTAGCTCCAGTTACCCTGTCAGCGTGACTGTAGACGGCATCGCATTCTCCAAACCGAGCATTACGACTGTCGGGACGACCGCGGCCGTCTCCTTTGTGTTCCCCAGCGCGGTAGCTGGCCCCAGCAGCCCTGAGGACTCAGATAGCGTCGGCATCGACATGGGCTTCACAAAGATGACCAATTCCCAGCCCCACACCATGGGCATCGACCTCGGCCCGTCGACGGCGGAAAGTGCTCAAACCGAGACTCCAGTTGGGTTTTCTACAGGAACGCCAGCTGCCGGCCCCGTGTCCGTCTCCGGCGAGGGATTCAACATCGGCTTTGGCCCGCACACGGACGGCCCAACACTCGTCCTCACTGAGATCGGCGGATCGCTGGTTCTTTCGACTCTTTCCCCATCGAGCACGCTCGCTACTACTGCTTCCGCGGAGCCGGCAGCTCCAGGTACGACAAAATCAGCGCAGTCTGAGCCGGATGATCCTACACAAATCTCAACTGCTGCTGAGCCAGCTAATCCTGGTACCACGTTAGGAGCTCTTGAGCCTGATACTCCTGAGCCTGAATCTTCTGCACGAACATCACTTGCATCCGAGCCCGGTCTGCCCGTGATCGCAACCGTAGCACCTCAAGAGCCTGGATTCACAGAAGTTGCTGCTTCACCGACACCTATCGAGGTTGGCGGCATCACCGTCTCCCAGAACTCAGACACGCAGCTGGTAGTCGGCAGCCAGACCCTCGCAGCTGGTTCATCCATCATCGTTGGTTCCGGCTCTTCAACCACCTTAGTTGTCCTCCAGACGGAAGGCAGTTCCACGCACATTGTCGTCGGCACGGCGACAGCTGCTGTGCCTAGCCTCGCGCCTGCAAAGCCCGTCAGCTCCGCCGCCCCTGCCGCCCCCTTCGAGGTTGGCGGCATCACCGCGTCCCAGAACACCGCATCCGAGATCATCGTGGGCACTCAGACCATTGCCCTTGGCTCTTCCATAGTTGTCGGCTCCGGCTCCTCAACCACCGCAGTGGTCCTGCAGACCCACGATGGCACCACCCAACTCGTCGTCGGCAGCGCAACGGCCGCTGTCCCCACTGCCCCAGCAGCAGCGCCATCCAACGCAACCCCGGCCCCCTTCACCGTAGCAGGCGTGACCATCTCCCAAAACTCCGCCTCCAACCTCATAATCGGCACGCAGACACTCTTCCCAGGCTCCTCCCTCGTCCTCGGCTCCGGCTACTCGACCACCGCCGTCGCCCTCCAAACTGATGAGAGCACCACCCGGCTCGTCATCGGCTCGTCCACCGCCGCCATCCCTGAGGCTACTCCGGCCGGCGCTGCCGCCCCACCCATCATCATCGGCAGCCACACCCTCCTCCCGGGCTCCACCCTCACCATCGGCAGCGGCACGCGCACCACCGCGCTCGTCCTCTCGACCAACGCCGCCGGCGGCGGCAGCGTCATCGTCGTCGCCGACGCCAGCACGACGTACACCGTCGCCGCGCCCAGCGCAGCATCCCCTTCCACCACCACCACTGCGCCGACGACGACTGTCCCGACCACCGGCGCCCACCTCATCACCATCGGGGTGACCACCGAACTCGTCGTCGGCCACAGCACGTACACCTTCCGCACGGGCGGTCCGAGCATCGGGCTGGTGACCGTGGGCGGGACGACGATTGTCGTGGCGCAGGAGAGTGACGGGAGCAGGACGAGTATTGCGATTCCCACGAGTGAGGTGTCGTCCAGTGCGGCGAGTAGTGCGGCGGTGACGAGGGCGAGTGGGGGCGATGATGACGATGGACTGCCATCGAGTGGGTTGGGTGGGGGTGTGGGGTGGGCAACAGGCAGTACGAGTGCGAGTGTGAGCGCAAGTGGCTCAGCAGTCGGAAGTAGTAGTGCGGGCGCGGCGGCGGTTGTGACCTCGAGAGAGGGAATAAGCGGGGGAGTGGTGGGGGTGGTGTTTGCGGTGCTGGGGGCGGTGGTTTTGTGGTAATAATATGTTGACGTTTGGGCGGATGGTGGCTTTTTGCCTTTTTGGGGACGCCGTTTTCTTTGTTCGCTTCGATATACCCAAGGACAGAAAAGAGAGGGAGGGCAGGTTGTACTCGCTGGAGAGTCTGTAGATAATGTCTTGATATATTTAAATGTTTGTAAATAGCCACGTGGCAGATTATAGGAGACACGACGAAGAAGAGTAGAAAAGGAGAAGGACAGCGCATGTAGATATATATACACGTTTACTTTAGAACTACTAACTCGGAAATTCTCATCTCGACTCCACGCGTCTGGGTCTGATCGCCGCGGGACATCACGCAAGACACTGTGCCCCCCAGGCTCCTGACGGGACGGCTCGCTGCAAAAGTCCTGCTCATGATCTACGCGGCACGACAAAGGACAGATTTTGCGAAACCTTATTTGGACCTCGTGTTTGCTGGGATGGCGAGAGTGATCGACAAAGGGGGGGTTGGATGGGAGAGTGCGGCGTAGGCTTGGCAATATTGGTTCAACCAATGTGTTGGGAAAAAGGGTTGTGCCGTAGGATCCAGAGTTTAGTTTGATCGACGTGGCACATCGAAAGTTTATTGAGACGTCCTGGTGGCGAGGTAAAGAGTCATGTCTTCGGGCGAGTGACGGGCCGGTATTGGCCGACGGGGGAGTGTTGTGGGTTGCAGTGAGAGGGGTATGGCCACGGAGGGGTATGCTGGTGAGTAACCATTAATTCAGCTGGTTTTGAAAAGAGCCTTGCTGGGCCAAGGGCTGATGCAATAAATGTTTCAAAGTGCGGCCGAAGAGGAGTGATCCGTTGGAATGCTGGGCAACGTCTTTTGGTGCAAGTTCACGGGCGACTGTCCCCATGTCTTTCCTTTCATCGCTGCTGTCATCATTGACACCTAAGGGCAAGGCCATGATAGCATCGGCAGTATGGATGGATGGCTGAACGGATGAATTCATAGGTTTTCTCAGCTCGAAGGGGAAAGGAGTTAGCAGTCGGCGGTCAGAGCTGCACGACGGAGCGTGCTGTTTGCATCGTAAGTCGTGGCCGCCTCGACTAAAACACGTGCGATCAACAGCGTGTCGATGGCGCGTCTCTACCGTTGCATAATCCATAATCCGTCATCCATCAACATATCTTATCTCCGCTCAACCCCTTTTCTCAACTCCGTTTACGCCAGTTAATGTAGGCTATTTAGAATTGAGCCTCTCTTCGTTGCCATCGTAACCTGATATCAAATAGCCATCACCATGGCAAAAACACTGTTGTGTGATGCTGCAAGGGGCTCCGCCACAAACCATTACTAACCTCAGGTTCTAGCCAAGATCTGCCACACAGGTTCGCAATGCAAGCCTGGGCCCCAACCACCCTCTCGAAGAATCCCCCACTAAGCTCGAGCTGCAGATCGTTCGGGAATACGACCTCGCCGCTCAGTATTAATTCAACAGCCTCGGCGGCAGTGGCGGCTTTGCTGCGTACCTCCATAGGAACACCAAGATGCCTACAAACTAGGCGCCCTCATGAATCCAATACCTGAAACACTACTCCAGTGCTTAAGAACAAATGCACCAATTCAATCTTAGTAGGACGCGTTCCTGGGCCGACACGACACCTTGAGCGAGTACCATTGTCCCTAACATGACACGCACGCGGAGGATAAGATGGGTAGTGAGAGCGGAGGTCCGTCCATGCAAGTGCAGGACCTCTGTTCGGTCGAGATGACTCCGGATCCCTCGGAAATGTTTAAAAGCCTGCAGCCGATTTGCAGGCGGGATGGGACGCACTTCTTCCGATGAGTAACAGTGGCTGCGGCTTGGATTGTAGACTTTACAGTAGAGTAGCAACAAGAGTGGGCCCAGGCCATTCTATGCAGTTCAGGTTTTTCTACTCCCCTTTCATAACATCATGTTGGAACAAGTGATGTGACAGCTTATTCAGTAGTAAAGAGTTGGATTGGCATGAGTTGGCATGAAGAGGGAGAGGGTTGGTAACCCGACCGCCTCTTATACGAGTAATTGTAGCTAAGCGATGTGGTGTGATAATAAGGAGACCTTGAAACACGTGATTGATCCAACACACCCCCTTCACGTACTGCCTGCTTGGGGAGTAGGTGATAAGAAAGGTAGCTAAACGCAGATAGGAGTGAGTGTTGAACTCGTGTGTGCAAAAAGGAATAACTTTAAAGGTATAAGTTCCCCAGCTGATATAAGCAAAGCAGTGAGGGTTGCGCCTCATCTTGTATAAGGGAACAAGTGGAAGAAGGTTAGTTATGGAGTGGTGTAAGTCCAATAGCCGTAACGAATTGAGCGTGCTTTTGGCGAGGCAAGGCTTTGGTCAAACCGTCTGCTAACATCACTGCTGTAGGCGTCCACTGGAGGTGTACGTTGCCTGCTTGGGCTTCCTGGCGCAGCCAATGGTGGTGAATGTCCACATGACGTAGCTTGGTGTTGAGTTTGCCAACGTTCTCTTGCATAAGGCGAAGCGTCTGCTTGTTATCGCACTGAACGTTGATTTGATGGCCTGGATCGAACTGCACTCCTCTGAAGAGGCGCTTCCACCAGAAGCACTGCTTGGCAGCTTCTGACAAGGCGAGAAGCTCAGCTTCGGTGGTTGAGGTTGTGACAGTAGGCTGCTTAATAGCCTTCCAATCAACAGCTGCTCCGAACATTGTGATGATCGAGCCTTGGTGGCTGCGGCGTGTGTCCGGATCGTTGGCAAATGCCGCATCACTGCTGATAGTAAAGATGCTGTCCTCATCGTAATTGCCTTGGAAGCATAAGGCGAGTTTCTTCGTTCCTGCCAGGTAGCTGAGGAGCCGCTGTGATAGCTCTAGGTGGCGAGGAGACGGATTGGTAAGGTAGGATGAGAGTGCTGAACAGGCGTACGCAATATCCACCCTTGTGCTGGTGGCTGCAAACTGCGCTGAGCCAATTCTGCTTTGATAAAGGTGAATCTCTTGCGCGCTTGCATGCGTGCCTTGGTTCGCTTGGAGCACTTCATCTGATGGAAGAGGCGTTGTTGGGAAGTGATTTTCACTAACACCGTAGCGAGTGATGAGGCCCGAGATGTATGATTCTTGAGAAAGCCATAAGAGCCTTTGCTCCCTGTCCCTTATAATGCGTAGGGCTAAGAACCATTGCGCTTCTCCTAGTGCTCTCATCTCGTAGCGCTTGAACAGATCTTCTTGAAAAGCATCTGCAAAAGGCTCATCTCGCTTGTGGTATGCCATGATAACGTCATCTACAAAGAAGAAGACGAATAGGCGATCGTTTGCGTATAAGCAAGGCGCATCAGGCACCTGAGTCAGACCGAGCTCTTCTAAGGACTTGCAGAAATGCTTCTGCCAGAGAGCTGGTGACTCTTTAAGGCCATAAAGCGCTCGTAGAAGTCGAAGGATTTGGCCTTGTTCAAGCTGCATTCCTTCTGGAGGTCGGCAATATGTCCTTTCCTCGAGTGGAACGTGAGGAAATGCGTTTACAACGTCGTACTGGCGCATTTCTAAGTCAAAGGCGCAGATGATGGCAATCAGGGCTCGGAAGATCCGGAAGGCAAGGGTGGCTGCATAAGTGTCTTGCTGAGTAGCTTGGAGGTCTCCTCTTACACAGATGCGTGCCTTAACCCTGGTGAGCCAACCGTGTTCATCAAACTTGTACTTGAATACCCAGGTAAGAGGAATCACTTCCTTGTTAAGGCTTTTGGCTTCACTAAGTGCTACTGTCTCCCACACCCCCTTACCCTGTAGTTCCTGGAGTTCTGTTTGAATTGCCTCCAACAGATGGGTTTTCATTGGGTGGTTGAAGATGTCTTTGTAGAAGCGAGGTTCAGGTGGCAGTTGATCTCTGTGAATGCGTGGCAGGCCTGTAGGCAGTGCTTGAGCCTGTGCTGGAGTAGATTCCTGAAGAGATGCGAGAAAAGATGTGAACAGCATTTGATGGCTGAACATGTTGTCGTGAATTGACGCAATGTACGCGTCTCTGCGTGGTTTGCGAGTCCTTGATCCATGGATGATTAGATTTGGATTGATATCCGCTGCAATATCACGTCCTCTTGGGGCACGGTTTCCTCTGGCAGCGCCTGGATCAGGTGGATTCTCGTATTGGACTGGCAAAAGAGGCCCGAGTCCTCGTGATTGCTGATTCTGTTGATCTTCACCCCCTAAGCCTTGAGAGGCTAAGCCATGAGAGGCTTGTTGTTCAACTAGAGTGGATCGATCGGGTGATTGGTGATCTGAAGGCTCTGGTGATTGGTCACCTTGAGTTAGGCCTGCTTGTAGGCTGCTTTCTGCATGCTTTTCGCTTGCGAGGCCTTCACTAGTTGATTCTGAAGGACTTGGTAGGTAATCCAGTTGTGCTCCCGGTGATTGGGCGCCTAGAGTCTGTGATAGTTCATCACTGAGGTCAAAGGAGGCCTCAGAGTCCTCATCTGAAGGGATAATATCCTCCTCATAGAGCGTAATGCGAGGAATTACTACCTCTTGCTCTTGATCCTGCTCCTGCTGCTGTAGAGAGAGTATCTTTTCTAGATCCTCTGGAGAGAACTTGCTTGATTCGTCAAAGGTAACGTCTCTAGAGCGTACTACTCGGTCCTTCGGAGGATGCCAGATTCTGTAGATGTTGGTGGAGTCATATCCAACTAAGTATCCAATGAGGACACGCTCATCTAGCTTGTTGCTGCGTGGAATGTTCTTGAGCAGTGAGTAGGCTTTGCACCCATAGACTCGTAGGTGAGTTACTTTTGGCTTCTTGCCATGGACAAGCTCAAATGGCGTTCTCCAGTTGTGGCGCTTCATTGGAGTTCTGTTGTGGATGTAGACTGCCGCCTTTATCATTTCAGGCCAGAGGTGTTCAGGTAGGTTGGCACTAACTCGTAAGGCTCTTGCCTTGATAATGATTGAGTGCCCTGAACGCTCTGATGCACCGTTCTGCTGAGGGGTATAAGGAGCTGACACCTCATGGGTAACTCCCTGATGTTCAAGCTGCTGCTTGAAGGCTCGTGTAAGCGACACTTCTCCATCTGATCTGAGAAAGGCGACTGATTTGCCAAATCTCATCTTGATCATTTGAATGATATTGAGAAGGTGCTGAGTGCACTCATCCTTTGTTGCGTGGGTGACTGCAAAGGTAAACTTGGAAGAAGCGCATTCAAGATGAGTAATCCATTGGTGGCCGTTGTTAGCTCGTGTCATCTGTGTTAAGTCGAATGAGACGCGGAAGAAGGCTTCGGTAGATGACTCCTCTGGATCCATATCACGTGAAATTTGTTGATGCGCCTTGGTGCGAGCGCATACATCACAGTGATCAGTCAAGTCTTGATCTGTGATAACTGCTCCTTGTACTGCTTGAGGCAAGGCCTTGATGGCTCTTTGGCCTGCGTGTGCAAAGATGTCATGCCATTGTGAAGCTGGCAATGATCGATTGGCAACGTTTGATACCACAGCTGGTGGATCATCTGCTTCCTTGTATTCCATGAAGAAGTGGTTTTGAGTGAAGGTTAGGTAAGCCACAGTGAAGTCCTCTAAGTAGAGGCACATGCGTCCTGTGTCTAATTCGATTCCCTTCTCTCTTGCCTTGGCAATGGAGACGAGGTTGGCCATGAATGAGGGCACATAGGCAACGTCCACAAGCGTAATTGTGCGTGGACCCTTATGGTTGGTGGTGTATACCAGTGCCTCACCAAATGACTCGATTTTGACTGTGGTATTTCCTGAGGTGACGTAGTCATCTGGCCCTGCGTCCCTTGTTTTGGTGTAGCGATCCTTCATGTACTTGTTGCAGATGTGATGAGTGGTGCCAGTGTCGGCGATCCATGATAGATCAAGCGTTGTAGGCCTTGAAATGCGTTGTGCACTGAATGCCGAGGCAACTACAGCTGGGAATGAGGATGATGTTTTATCCTTTTGACCTTGATTTGGCTCTTGTTCTTTTTGAGAAGCGTTGTCCTGCTTCTTCTGGCCTTGGCCATGGTTTTGGCCATCCTTGAACCGTTTGATGGCTCGCTCTACCTTCTCCTTGGTTTGTGGATTTTCTAATGCCTTAGCAACCTTCTCCTGAATGTCCCTGTTGGGCGTCCAGTTAGCTGGCTTGGCAGCTGGGTTGCAGTAGTAGCACTTGTTGTAGAAGTGATGCTCTCCACATAAGCAGGGAGGTAGGTTCTTCTCCTGCTTCTTATCCCTTAGGGAGGCGGTGAAAGCGGCTTTGGTAGCCTTTGGGTTCTCAGAAGCATTCTGGCGCTGGTAGTTCCGGTACTCAACAATCAGATCATGAAGGGGCTTGGTAAGCTCATCATTGTGCAGCTTAATCTTGTAGTTGGTGGCCCAGTGGCTATCAAGAGGTGTAAGCGCCTTAAGAAAGGCGGCCTTGCCTCTATCGCCTGCCACGTCAGGTAGTTCAAGCTCCTCTGCCTTGAAGAGAGTCTCTTCCCATTGTGCGAGCCACTTCTCAATGTTCTGGCTGCTGGGAGGCTTTTCCAATTGGCGTAGCTGATTGATAATGAGTCCTTCCTGAGTCTTCTTTGTTGGTTGGAGCCGTGCCTTGAGTGCTGTGAGCTGGGAGTAGGGATGAGAGTCGTCTCTAAGCTTATGGAGAATAGGCAGCAATGGCTGGCTAACTGAGTCCTCAATAACCGTGGAAAGGTCATTGATTTCCTTCCTTAGCCTCTCATATTGCTTTATCTTCCGCTCGTATGTCCTCATGCGTATTTTGTAGCGATCCCATGCGTGTGCAGGCTCATTATCAGTAGGCTCAGGAGGCTCGGTTGGTTCAAGTGGTTGAGCAGGTTTATCAGGCTTCGAAGGATCGATGTAATCGAATATGTCGTACTTCTTGGCTCGTGATTGGATGATAAAGTACCATTCATCCCAATTGTCGGCTGTCTTCAAGACGATAATAGGCTTGGAAGACGTCATGGCGTTAGTATTGCGTTGCGTTGCGTTGCGTTGCGTTGCGTGCCAATGCAGGCACAGGTAAGTTGCCAAAGTAGGCAGAAGGCGTGAGGCCAATGAACAAGCCGTCACTTAAGTGTATTGCGCTAGGGAGGCAGCAAGGGCGCTCCACTGTAGGCAGAAAACGTGTTGTAGGAGGCAGCAAGGGCGCTCCGTTACAGGACACGTATGGCAGATGATTGCCAGGGAGGGAGGTCCGGATGCCACGGAACACTCGGAATAGCACAATGCGGTGCTAGGGAGGATGGCTTAGACTGCAGAAAGCATCAAAGACGCATCCGGGCTCATAACTGTTGGAACAAGTGATGTGACAGCTTATTCAGTAGTAAAGAGTTGGATTGGCATGAGTTGGCATGAAGAGGGAGAGGGTTGGTAACCCGACCGCCTCTTATACGAGTAATTGTAGCTAAGCGATGTGGTGTGATAATAAGGAGACCTTGAAACACGTGATTGATCCAACACATCAGCAGCCTGAACACTAGTTGTAGCTGTAGCTTCCTGACACCAGGGCATCTGGGCGTCTATAATGTCGAAGGACCGCGTATGCGTCGCAACTCCAACAAGGCTTGAGGCTTTAGTTCTGCTCACCTAATTACTTCCGTGAGACGTGCCTCGAGCAATCTCAATGAATCGTCCCAGGGGTACTAGGCGATGCACACCCGCAATTCTCCAGTCCTGCAGGCGAATGGAGAATCCATCCAAGTTTGGAAAAGCCTCAATTTCCAGTTTTACCGATGCATCTTATCGCTATGGAAAGCCAGTTCTCTGGCAAAAGCAGCGAATGCAAGGTATACTTGTGGCAGCTCTCGCTAGGCCCGAAGATCCTCACGTTAGGTTGAGTCGCTCTAGGATAGCCGCATCTCGTATAACACCATGTTCAGTCGGCTCCTTTTATTATTGGCCTGTGCAGAGTTCTACTTGACACCACAGCTCGCCTGCGGACAACACTTCGCGAGCCACCGGGACTAAAGAAGTACTAGTGGAAAATGACCTTGTATGAGAAGAGAGAGGAAAGAACTTGAGGCGGGGGCCGGTCCAGACACCTTCGGAAAGACCCAGGGCCTGCGGAAAGCTCCCCATGTAACCGCACCCAGTATTGTTCTGCCGGACACTGAACCAACGCCAGTCCTTTCTAACTACCTTCTGGTATGTCAGTCTTCTCGCTCTCAGTGCCGCTACTTCATCGATCAACCAGGATTGGGAGGTCGAAAGTGTTTTCCGCCTGCTGCGCAAGATCTTTGGTGTCGCTGTTTACCTTTTCCCGTAGCTCCTTCATGTGCCGGAAGCTTTGGTATTCGCCGCGCTTGTACAGCTCGACGACCGGGTACTTTTTTGATTTTGCAATCTCCTGAACAGCCTCGTTCATATACTCCGTCTCCTGCTTCAGCTTGTTAGCGTAGTTGACGGACTGGAAGACTTCAAAGTTGCCTTTGATGCTGGAAGGCTTCCCCTCGTAGATGCTGTAGTAAGGCAGGCCGAGCTACTCGTATATGCCAGCGGTGACGGGTTGTATCCGGCGGGTCACGGCCAGTGATGCTCTTGAAGGCCTGCAAGTTGACGACGTGCATCTCAGGGAGTGATGGTGCAGGACACGTCCCAGTTGTCTTTTGCGAGATTGGTCTCACACGGTCGACTGTTTGATGCGACCACATGCTGCGACGGCCATCTTTTCCCGATCCGTCAAGGCAAGTTCTCGAGTGCCTCCGCGTAGGCGGTACATGAGATTAAAGGTGGACTCCTATGGTTGTCATGCATGTTAGCTCAAAAGCTCAAGCTCTGGAATGGAAGAATAAGTGAGTGACCACTCACCGGTCTGATATAGTAGTCGCTCAAGGCTCCCCATCTAACAGCTGCTGTCCGGAAAATATGAGTCAATTGTGTCCCGTACAGTAACCACTCTTGACGTGTAGCCCGTACTTGACTAATTCGATAGTATTACCGGGGCGCACAGTCAAGGTTATCGACTGACCGGCGAGGTTCTTGACGAAGATATGAAAAGAATCTTGATCGGTAGTACGTGGAAGGACAAAGGGCCTGGCGCTTGAAATGAGTTTCGGCGTGACCTGTATCTGGATGCTGTCCTTGAAGACCTGCCCGGTGCGCTGCGCCTCCACGGGGTAGCTGCTGCCCGCGGGCATGGCAATGAACTGGCGCACAGTGCCGTCTACGTCCACAACAGCATCAAGCTACGGTTGGCCGGGGATCACTATATAACCCTGGATACGCTATCCACGCCTGTACCGTGTCACGCGGCGGACTTTGGTGTCCGGGCCGTCATTCTCAGGCTTTTTGGGAATAGCGTTGGTGCCGCTGATGAAGACCCCAACCGCGAATGACGCAGTGCCAGTGAACAGAATCGACAAAGCATCGCGATCTTTCATTCGTTAGCTCTTGCACCTCTTCTTCACGGATTTGTTCGACTCACGGTACATCGGGCTGAAGTAACCCTTCTCGCCCGGGACCGCTTCGCGGTAGTCAAACACTGTACAAGGGTAGTTTCAGAAGCCAGACGGGAGATCCGCGACGCCCTCGTTGCCAGAGGCTCTCACAGTGCGTTCAAACTGAACTTCGAGTCTGTTTATGACGTGGCACGTGCTTTGAACACGGTGCCGTTCCTACCGGCAAGTGGAAGTCGTGCATTCACTTTAGGAAAGGCTACACCCAGTCGAAGTCGCCCGTGGAGATGAAAGCAGAAGGTTGAGGAAGCAAAGCCCTTTCGCTGACCTATTTTCCGGACAATGAAAACCTCTGTTCCATCTTCGATGAGGCTGATCCAGAAGCACAAAGCACTCATGCTTCCTCTATTTGAAAACGTTTGATGATCGGACTCAGCGACTGCAGGGATTGAGCGAAGGGGAGGTATAATCTAGAAGTGGTGATAGAAGTTTGCCAGTAGCTGCAAGCATTCCCAGCAAATCTGCCCTTGCAGCTTGCCCAGCGTCCACACCATCAAGCATCCGCATCTCCAACACCAGCACCAGACGCATACCTTCACTCACCTCCCACTTCCGCAGCCCATCACAGCCTGCGGCCTCCCCCCGAACGATTGCTTCTACCCGTCATGCAAAGTCCCAGGAATCCACCCGCCGCCGCTTACTGACCGGTACCTGGAAAGCTTGAGCGCCTTCCTCCCACCATGCCCACGGAACCCGCCCGTCTCAGCGACCCACCCACCGCACGGCACGGCGCCTCCTTTCCACGCAACCCAAATTCCCATCTTCAGGCCAGACACCAGTCCCAACAAGCCATCCGTTACCTTCACAGCCACATACGAACTTACTCACACCCGCACCGCGGAAAACGCCCAACCCCCGCACCCCACCACTCGGCGCTCCAACAAACTGTTTTTTTTAAAAAAGAAGAGAACAGAACTCACAAGGCTCCACCAACCTCACCAGTAGTAGCGCCAGCACGGGTCCATCGGCCGCGCTGGCAGAGGCGTTCATTGTTTTGCGGGCGGCGATCGCGGTCGGGAAGTGGACCGCGCGGCAACCGAGCGACGGCGAGAAAGGGAGCAACGGCGGCCAAAGGCCCACGTCGAAGGAGGAAGCGCTTCATGCGGACTTCTCTTAGCGAGGAGGGATGGGGAGGGCGCAGAGCAAGACGCAAGTGGGCGGTCGACGCGGGCCTTGCAGGAATAGATAGATGATGGGTTTTGCCTGGGTGCCGTCGTGTTTGGTTTAGTCTAAGTCAGGATGGGGGCCCGGCCCTGGATTGCATATTGTGCGCGCGCGCCTGTGAGCGGGAATAGCGAACGTGATTGGGTGGTTTAGCTGCAGGAGCTCGGGCGATTCTATTGGTCAGATTTCGAGGTCTTTACGCGCGGTGGGGGAAGAAGAAGAAGAAGGAGGAGGAGGGCATGTAGGTATCTGAGGATGCCATGGGGTGGGTCGATTGTTGCATGGCGTCTTTGCGGCAGCCTTCGGATATGGGCAGCAGGGAGTGAGCCCGCCAAGATAGATCTCTAGATTGTAGGAGCGAACGCTCCTCGTTGGCAGCGAGCGGAAGAGTCGTCCGATACACCCGCGACATGAAAAGGACGCGTACAAGTGTAAGCTATGCCAAGGGGGAGAATTATGGCGAGTGCCCAGAGAGGCACCAGCGCGTCCAAGACAAGCGCCGGTCAATGTGGTCGAACGATGTGGGAGAAGAACGTGCGAGTACGAAGGCTCGCCATGGTGGGTAGATTCCCGCCTTAAACTTGTGATGATTTAGAGAGTCCCAAAAGATGTCTCCCAGCGCTAGTCATGATCACTTTCCCAAAATGGCCTTGCAAGGTCGATGTTCCCGAAACCCCACAACTCCCCCCAGTCTCTTCAAACGCCGGTTCCAAAATACGCATGAGCGGAGCAAAACAAACTCAAGCGCCGATTACACTAGCCGCTTTGCCCAGGTCTCGCATCAACTGCACCAAGTTCTCCACCAGGGGCGGGAGCAGACCTGTCGCACCTTCCTGATCTGCCATTTCTCCTGGGCCTGTTGCTCCAAAATTCTTTCTCAACGTGTCCAGTACCACGTTCATCGTGCCTTCAGAGTCCGAGAGAGGGACGAGCTGTCCTTCGGAAGAGGACGGGCCACCCGCGCTAATGACCGGCCTGCCGCGACCAAGCGTAACGAATCGCTGGACATCCGGAGTCTCGGGCCCTTCGAGCCAGACAGCGCCGCCGTCGGAATCCGTGCTCCCTGAGAACGCGCTGTTGTCGTTCTGGACCGGAACTTCACCTGCAAGGCCTCCAGGCATAGACACGCACGTGCAGGTAGTGGACACGTTCGCGTTCGCCGTGGCCTGTTTGATGATGCCGTACGCCCAGAGTGCCAGGGATGAGTGGTATACTGCAATGGCCCAGAAATTACGGAGTTGCTTGCGTGGAAATGTCTTTGCCGTTCGAAGCACGCGCGCGGCTTGCCAAACGGCAGTCCGTGCGTAGGTATCGCACATCCACTGCTGCAGTGCCGGAAGGACCCGGCGAGCTTCTTCTTGGTCCTCCTTCCCAGCAAAATATTGGACGTCCTCGATTGAAAGATGAAGGTAGAGTAGCTGAAGCTCCATCAGGAGTGTGACTTCGGGAGATGGTGTTACCGTCCAAGAGTAAACGCTGATGCGAAGATGGTGGACCGTCTGACAAAGCTCTTGGTGGCGGTGCTTCATCACCAGTGATGTCGAGTATTCTCCAGTGTGTGATTTGAAGGTCAGCTGAAGTTGGTTGAATTCCCAGACCATGCCCCAGACACCATGTAGAACAATAAGAGCGGCAAACTCATGGTCCACGAGTCCCGGAAACGATGCAACAAGCTTCGGATCTTTCAAACAATCCAGCAGACACAGCGGCCCTGTCGAATTCTGTGCTTGCCGTGACAGGTAGACAGATTTCCATTGCTCGGCCGTCTCTGCCGTCCAAAGTTCTCTCGCGGCAGGGAATGGAAGACAGAGTTCGCCGTAGGAGATGATGGGGTTAACGAGTAAGGTCATGGATGATTGAGCGTCATAAAGGAAACCGCGGAAGACCAGTCGCCGACTCGACTCCTGCTCTACCCAGGCGAGCCATTTTTGCTGGAGAACATCACCAGTATCGTCGGGCAGAGGTACAATCGATGCTCCTTTAGATTTCTTAAACCTACCAGCACGACGAAGCATCTGCACTTGTATTAGCACCATTGTTGAACGAAAGGCTAAGGAGCTCACCGTCCATAAGGGCTGCTGTTGGCTCTCTGCAATTTCCATTTTTCGCCTGTTGCCCGACCAGAGGAACACGTCGATGATGAGCATGAAAGATTGAATAGCCCACAGCTCTCTTGTGATGGCGTTTTTCCTCTCGATAACATCGACCAGAGCGATGCGCACAGCTTCTTGTATTGCGTACCCCAGTTTTTGTAGTGCTTTGATGTCTGTAGAAACGGCGCCCGCAGCCACTAATGCACCCAGTAATTCGGCCTTAATCTTGTTGGGGTTGAACGTGGGTATGTGGATGAAGGAATCCACGCGCGGGCCTTCCTGAGCAAAGAAGCACTGAAGAAAGTCATCGAGGAGATCTGTCGAAGGGAACGATGAAACGACGCGGCCCATGGTGGTTGAATCGCAGGTATTTAGGATTATGGCCAGCAGTTTGTCCCGAGAACTTTGCTCCAGGCGTTCGCTCAGTATCCGCTGGTCCAGTTTGTATCGGGCGTCGGGAGAAGCAGCGTCGTCGTTAGGGGTTGAAATTTTGCCGACCTCGAGGTGAGATCCTTCGTGTGCAGGTTGCCAGCGGATGAAGGATGATCTGCGGTATGCTTCTGCGCCAATACCAGCTCTTTTTCGACGATTCGTGGTTCCGGAATCAGAAGGCGCGCAGTTAGAGGGAGCACTGAGGCTTGGAGGGTCGATCAGAGGAGGATAGAAGCCAAATTCGTCGATGTTGTTGAACGATTTTCCGTTGAACGCATCCAAAAGACCGAAGTCGTTGGCATCAAAAGACATGTTATCTTCAACGTTGAAGTCCAGGATGTTGCGAGGCTCGAATTCCCAAGGCGTGGGGCTGAAGGATCCAGGGTTGTTTGGAGTAAGCACGTTGCGTAGGAAGTCGTAGAAGTTGTTCTCATGGACGGCCAAAGAGGGAGGTAGAGTGCCGGGATCCGTGGCCATGGCGGGGGTGAAGGTGGCTCCGGAGATGGAAGCTTCGTCTCCACTGATCTCGAAGCCGTTGAGCATGGTACTGGGCGTGGGCATTTGGTTGTTCACCTGCTCGGACTCGGTCATGACAGGCGCTGCGGTCGTGGAGACGGCTTGCCCCTGCAGTACCGCGCGCTTGGGCGATGCGGCTACCGAGAGATGAGCGGGTGAAGGGCTCTGCTCAGGGGCTGTGCTCACCTTGCGGCTGACTGGGCGCTGAGCACGAAGTGTGGTGTTGGCGGCTGTCAGAGTTGGATTCACAGACGATGCCCTTGTTCTGGCAGCGCTTGCACGGCTTCTCGTCCTCGCACTTGAGCTTGGCATAGGCACACGACTTGCAGGCCTGGGAGACTCTTGACGACTGCGTAAGCGTGCGCTTCTGCCTCTTGGCGTTGCCGTCGGTGTCGTGGCAGGTGGCATGGCGCTTCAGCAAGTCACTTGTCGGACCAGTCAGCCCGCGAGCGGGGGGAGGGAGAGATGGAGCCATACGGACGGCCGAAGCCCTTGTGGCAGACGTCGCATTGGAATGGCTTCTCCTGCAGGTCTGCGGGCGGGTCAGTCAGGGCGCGGACGGGGGACGCGGGCGAGACGGACGCGAGCGGACATGGCGGGCAAGGTGGTCGACGCGGGTGTAAGAGCGCTTGCACTCGGTGCACTGGAACAGGCCGCGCGGCCTGTCAGACTCGGCCGACGAGGAGTCCATTTGGGCGGGCTGCAGAGCGAGGAAGGAGAAGCCGCACGGGTGGGCGAATCGTGTGCGTGAAGAAGAGCCCGGGGCCTACACAAGCTTAAAGCAGAGGAGGGAGCCCTGCAGCTGCAACTCCCCCGCAATGAGGCGCTAGCCAGCCAAGCACGCGTCGTAGGCCCAGCCGCCGCGAACGCCCGGACGGCTGTGCCGCCGGTACTGATGCGCGGCCAGCCCTGGCCACTGCTGAGAAATCGAGCCTCCAAGGCCCAGGGCTGTGCGGCGACGGCGCTGGGAGCCACAACGGCGGGGGGTCTTCCGCCCGGCCTGTTGCGCGCTGCTGCTGGGCGGGGGTGGGGCCTGTCGCCGGCGGCCGCTACAGTGCTGCATCACCTTGCATCACACAGCAAAGTTGCCCGTGCATCGAAATTTCATTGTCTATCACAGCCCTCTCTCTCTCTCTCTCTCTCTCTCTCTCTCTCCCCCCTAATCCGACGCCCGGACGCCCGGAATGTCCAGGTCCTCGCCCAGCGTCTTGTCGCCGATCTTGATGGGCTGCACCGGCAGCAGGATGTAGAGCATGCGCGCCCACTCGGTGTCGCTGAGGTTGCGCCACGCGTGGTTGGTGCCGCGCTGGATGCTGATGTCGCCCCTTTTCATGATCCTCTTCTCGCCCGAGTCCAGGACGAGCTCGACCTCGCCCTCGAGCACCACGCCGTAGTCCAGGCTGACGGTCCGGTGCATGGGCGACGTGGCCCCGGGCCGCATGTCCACCATGCGCAGCACCGACCCGTTGGAGATTGTGATGCCGGGCAGGTTGGTCAGGAAGCTCTGGTACACGCCGATGTCCTTGTTGTCGTTGAGGTCGATCGGGTAGCCCTTGGTCGCGTAGCACAGCGCGAAGTCGGCGTCCTTGGGCAGCGCGTACATGGGCGCGTCCTCGCCGACCTCGTCGTGGAAGATTTCCTTCCCGTCCGGAGCGTGTCCGGTGATGAATCGCTTGGTGGGGCGGATGTTCTTGTCGGCCGACATGCTGGGCGACGTGCGTCGAAGTACGAGCTGGGATCGGGAGGCGGCGACTTGTTGACTGCGTTTCTATGGTTTGGCGATGTGCTGCTGCCCACCACTGCTGGGATAGGCTCCGTCCTTTTATTTGACGCGAACTGCCTGTTCGGATGTGCAGGTGCAAGCACACCCGGCACGTGCCGATGTGGAGGACGCCAGTCCCTCCCACCCTCTGGAGCCGCTCACCACCTGCCCCTCCCAATCTCTCCCACGGCCGCCGCCTGCCACATCGCATCTGGGCCGCTCGCTGTGACGGGGCTGCGGTCATACGCCACTGCTGTCTGCGCAACATCACCTCTTGAAGCGTGCAACAGACGCATGTCTACGCACGGGGACAGGCTCATTGTCAAAGGATATCGGCGCTCAATTACATCCAGACTAAACTCGTTCTATGCTACAAGCTACAATTCACAACTTTGCAACCCCCTCATCTACCGGCCGCGCGCTGGAAACGTCCGGCACCCCTTCAGACTCGACCACCTTCGCGCCAATGACCTCGTACACAGGCACCTCGGCCAGCCTGGAGATAACATGGTGGAGTGTCGGCAGGGCATCCCAATCCAGCGCGTCAAACTTGATGCTTCCCGTCCTCGCCTTCCACATCCTCCTGACCGTGGTCGGCACGACCTTCGATTCCTCCGCGTGCGGCACGAACACGGTGTGCTCCGACGCCGCCTTGCCGCGACGATGCACTTCCGGGATGTATCTGTACACCAGGATGCCGTCGTCGGCCTCGCCGCCAATCGTGCCCTTCTCGGCCGCAGGATCGACCTCCTCGAGCCCCTCGAGCGCGACCTCGCCGAACGTGGCGCCCTGCCAGCCGGTCTGGTACCTGTAGCTCCGGTGCCTGCGATGGATGTCAATCGTGCAAAACAGCTTCGGCATGCCGAGCTCCTCGCGCCCACTGACAATCGGATCCGCCAGGCTCTCGAACAAAATCGGCATGTAGGTCCCCGCAATGGTCTCGCCGTTCTTCTTCGTGTACTGCACGTTGTGGATGTACAGCCCGAAGTGGCGGTAGCCGCCGCCGCCCAGCCAGTCCATCTTGTTGAGCGTCGTCTGCGAGAAGCTGGCGTACGCGACCGTGCCCGGCGTCGTGAACTTGAACTGCTGGTTGGGGAAGAGCGTCTGCAGCACCGTCGCCGACGTCTTGAACTTGATGGACGCGGTTGTCGCGGTGCTGTGCGTCGCCTTGCGCGGGTTGCCCCAGAAGTCCTGGCGCGGGCCCGGCATGGGCCCAAAGACGATGGGTTGGCGCCAGTACAGGTTGGGGTTCTGTGCCCATTGCCAGCGCCGGAACTTGTCCGAGGCGCTGTCCCATTCGTCGTGGCTAAAGTTGTAGTTGGAGTTGCCGATCACTGGCGGGAGGCGTTAGGATGAGGGTTTCGGCAGGCTGTCGGTGCATAGAGCGGGAACTTACTGTCGAGCGGCTCATCCTGGATGTCGCGTCCGGCTTGCTGCGAGAAGCGCTGGATCTTGGTGCAGCGCTCGTAGCGGAAGTCGAAGTACAGCTTCAGTCTCTGCGGCACGTCCTCTGGCTTGGTGCCCCGGGGGAGGACCACACCCAGGGCAGCGGCGTCCTCCATGGCTTGGCCGGCACCTTGGCCCTGGTCTGGGTGGTTGTTAGCTGGAAGCCAATATCAGGGTGAAGGCAAGTATTGCTTACGTGGCAGGTAAGGGTGTGCAGCGTCGCCCAGCAGCGCGAGCTTATCATTAACCCAGGTCGGGAGCGGCTCCAGATCCAACAACTCCCAAACCTTCAGCGTGTCCTCGTCGGCCTTGTCGAGAAGAGCAACGAGATCGGGGTCAAACTTGCTGTAGACCTCCAGCAGCCTGCTCTTTTTGCCGGTCTTGTTCCAGTCTGGCACGCACAATTATCAGCAATCGTGCACACATTTCGCAAGGCACGGAAGAGCACACCGTCAGCAGACGCATCGCTCTCCTCCTTAGGATGAATGCAGTTGAAATTCAGCATTGTGTTATTGACGCAGGGATACACGACGACTCGCCGGTCCGGGCCGTAGATGATGTGCATCTCGCCGTCCCTCGCCGCGAACTTGGCCGAGCGCGGATCCGCCAGGGCGGCCTCGCGCGGCACGAGGAAGCGGAACGCGCTCTTGCTGGACGGGTACGCCTTCACATCACCTCCGGGGACCCTGGCGCGGGCCTTGGACTACATATCCAGCGTCGTTTAAGTCAGCGCATTGCTTTTCACCTGCTCCAATGCAACGGGGACTTACGTGAACGCCGTCAGCGCCGATGACTACGTCGCCCTGCACCGTCTGACCGTTCTCGAGCGTTACCGTTGCAGTGGCTGGGTCGACGTCGAGGACGCGGCTCGAGGTGCGCAGCTCGGCCGGAGGGGACCCCAGCGCGTCCGGTTCTGTTGCGCCCTTCTTAACGGCCTCGTGCAGGTTTACGCGGTAGACCAGGAGCCATTTCTATAGAATCTTGTCAGCTTGTTCCCCCAAAAACATTTCTGCACCTTTGGGGATGAAGATATCTGCGGGGACGGATACAAGGCAGCGGGGGCAAATACATACGTGCTGCTGAACCTTGGTCATCTCGCCAATCGGCAGCGAGTGGATGACCTTGCCATCCATCTCGTACTCGGTCAAGAAGTTCGCCTGGACGGCACCGAACTTTTCGGCGTCGATGCCGACGCGCTTGAGGACGCCATTGCTGTTGGGCGCCAGGTGCACGGCTGCCCCGAGTTCGCAGGCAAAGCGGGATTGCTCGAGGACCTGGTGGGACGTTCTTCAGTTTTTCTTTTTCGTTTTTTTTTTTTTTCGCTTCTTCGTGTGGGAAGAGCTGGAGGAGTGAAACTCACGGTGACCTTGTGGCCTTGTTGGCGCAGGTATATCGCCGCGGTCAAACCACCAATGCCGGCGCCGATGATGATGACATGTAGAGGCCTGGCGTCGGAGTGCGCAGCAACACCGTTGCCGTTGGAGTGGCCGTTGGCATGACCGTTCACGCCGTTGCCGTTCAGGACATGGCCATTCGTTATGGCCATCTTGGAATGTGTATGTATGTGGACAGCCGGGGGAGGGCAGCGAGCAAACCGACGAGGACAAGAGTGAGAAAAGACACAACAAGCAGACAGAAAGGCTTGATATTAGCCTGGGGTGTGACGATCAAGAGATGTTAGGGGATTAGGGCGAACGAAAATGGACAACGACGAACTTGCAAGAAGTTACTTGAAACAGACCTGCAAGTCTGGCAATTACTGTACTATTGTACAGAGCTCACTTGCAGCAGCAGCAGTAGTAGGGCACCAGACGACAGCTCCTCCACATCGCGAAACCGCCACATTTGCGGCCGCTATTCCGTCCATTAGGGCCCCCTCCCTTTCGCAGCCCGCCGAAGCATCTACCTGCCCGCCCACATCAGATAGCAGGCTGAGCCCGTCTACATACGAGATAATGGAAGCGCGCAGTAGCCATTCCGCGCGCCCGCTGACTTCGCGGCCTTTCTCTCCTCGTCCGATTCCTGCCCTCTGTCTCCTTCCGACACAATATCGTGGTGGTCGCCGAGGCCAAACTGCCGAGACCATCCCGGCAGAGGGACGCACAATCAATGCAGCGCCCATTCCCCGGTGTCACGCGCAGACGCGACTCCTCGGGTTGGCGCAGACGCAGAGCTCCGTGGCGGGGGGAGGGTGCGTGGTGCATTGGCACAGCTGTGTGTGTGTGTGTGCAACCGTCTCGGGACCACATGGGCAAAAAGCGTGGATGTGGAGGTCCCGAGGGGTGGCGGGTGGAGCGAAGGCGCGGCACCGACCCCTCCTTTTGCCAGGAACGAGCGCTTGTGCTGGTTCCAGGCAGAAAAGTGTGGGGGAATGCTCCCCGCACGGAGGAAGCAGACTCAAGGTGTGGCGCAGGAGGCGACAAGGGCACCTGTCGCGTCCCGGGGTGGTCGGGAGTTGGCGACGGGAGAAGGCGACGAGGAGCTGACAACGCCACTCCGGCTTTCCCGGATCTGGTGGCCGTCGTGGGCTTTCAGAGTCCTTCGAATGCCCCGACTTTGCGAAATGGGAGCGCCGTGCATGTTGGAAGTACTTCGCTGGAACCAACGTGAGGGCAGCAGCCATGCACGTAATTGCATGTACTCTGGGGAGAGAGTTTTTGTGGGGAATGGAAGCGAAAGTTTAATGTGTTTTTCTGCTGCGCGAAGATGACTGGCTAACTGTCGGCACAACGGTCGCCTGTAACCATGCAGCTCTCCACTACCCTGTCCGCCATCACAACTGGAGATGTGTGTGGGTAAAGAAGAATGTCAGGAGATATTAGCACTACATTCGTAGAAACTATCGTTCGTACCATGGAAAAATGCCATCCGTTTCGTCAAATTATTCGCCATAAACCCCCTCTGTAATCTCCCCTGTCATTTGCCTTAATTTTTTATTTTTGTTCTCTTTTCGTCTCTTGTAGCTGACGAAGCAGGCTCCTCCACAAAACACCCCTACTCACCGACCTCGCGATCTTCATGCCAGTGAGCCATCCTCCGAACGAATCCCCACTGCCAGGTCGCGTGTCGGATGCGCTTTCCCCAGATGTAGAAGGGGATCCAGCCGAGCATAACAGCGCCCGCGATACCAGCCATAGCGCCAAAAGCACGCTCATAGCCGGACTGGGAGATCCAGGGATTGGTATAGAACGACAGCAGGAACCCGAAGGCAGCTGGGAAGAGGAAAAGTCAGCTTCTGCTTTGGCTGAGAAGGGGAAACACAACACAGAAGGGGGGGATACGTACACTTGAAGGCGAACTGGGTGACGGTGACTTCACCAGCAACGGGGCGGTAGGCATCGATAGTGTACACAAGACTCACATTGGTAGCCTGGACGATGGAGAAGTTTACTGCGAGGTAAAAATCGAACATCAGCAAACACGTCCCTGTTCTCAAAGCATCTCCCGGGAGAAACTTACGCAGCCCCAATCCAATTGTCGCACACATCCAATGCAGCTCCAGGCCAATCCCCTCTCCATACAGCACCAGCGCCAGCGGCGCCGTGACGACGCTGATCATGACAGCCGGCAGACGCATCTCCGGCTCGCGCACGCCGCCGTTCCGCTTGGTCAGGTAGTCGGCCACCCAATCCGAGAAGTGCCCGCCGAAGAAGATGCCGATGAGCGACCCGATAATGGACGAGATGAAGCACAAGCCCGCCTGGTACGGCTCGAAGTGATAGGCGGTCGCGAAGGCGGACGCAAAGTTGGACGAAATGGCGACAAGGAAGCCAATCGTCACGGCCATGACGAGCGTAGCCCAGAAGACGGGCGGCAGGAACAGCATCACGCAGGGCCGCCAGAACATCTTCCACAGCGACTCCTTGGTGTGCACGCCGGAGAAGATGCGCAGGTCGCGCACGAACGAGCGCTTGGCCGGCGGCGGGCGTGTCGTCGCGCTCGTCGCCGTCTCGATGCGCGACGCCACGGAGAAGCCGGCCCCCTCGGCCTCGCCCTTGCCCAGCTCGACCTCCTTGGCTGAGTCCGACTCGGAGGCGGTGACGGGCCCGCGCTCGTACTCGGTCTCCGGGAAGGTGAGGATGATGAGCAGCGTCGCGGCGCCGATGAGCGCGACGGCCACCCAGTAGCAGTAGCGCCAGTCGAGGCTGATGCTGATCAGACCGCACACGAGGATCCCGCCGCCGACGCCTGCGCCCAGAAAGCAGGTGTAGATGCTGGAGGGGGGAAAGCGGTCAGTGACGGCTCGGGATCTGAAAGTGTCGGGGAGGGGTTTACTGACGCCATGATGGTGCCGCGCTCGTGCAGGAAGAAGATGTCGGAGATGGTCAGGGGTGCGAGCGTCTCCGATGCGCCCGCTCCAGCACCCATCAGGATGCGTGCTGTGAGATGGCTGCCATACGACGTGGCGCCGCCAGCCCAGGCAGCACAGGCGGTGTAAAGCACGAACGAGGTCACGTAGATAGGGCGGCGTCCGAACTTGACGATCAGCGGCATCCAGATCAGGTTGCTCATTCCCTGCAGCAGCGACGTGGTCGTGAAGAAGTACGATGCCTTGGCGATGTAGCTCTCAAATTTCGGGCCTGGCGGACCGAAAAAGTCTGTTGTGATCTCGACCATGGAGACAGACGGTCCTGCAGCCAGGAAGTTGCTGAAGAATATTGCCAGCGAGAGGAGGATTGCCAGATAGTATCTGTACGCACGCGACCTGTGGACTGGTCAGCCCCTTTTCAAGGGTGTTGTTTTGGTGTTGTGTAACTTGCCAGTTGAGAGGATCGTTGGGGCTGTAAACTCGCGTATCAGTGACTTGTTCTCAACTATAATCCTAATGGCGATGGGCTTACTCGTCAGAAGGCGTGGGGATGAGGATGATCTCGTTCGTCTCATGATGGCGAAGCCGCAGACTGCCAAGTGTCTGCTGCTTCTGCAGTCCATCTTTCGTTTCGACCGTCTTGATGGCCATGGCTGTTAAGGGTCTCCTGCGAAGATGGAACCCTCACACGCGAGATGAGTCGAAGGAATGGTGTTGAGGTCCGCAGTGTGCCTTGGCGGGGCGATGGGAGACACAAAAGAGTGCTCGAGCAGGGCTATTTACATACCTGCAGCGGAGACACGAAACGGTAATTGTATCATTGGCCAACGATCCTTGCACGGCACATCCGCCATTTTGTTAAACCCCATGGGGTGCGCGGTTAGGTCCGAATGTGCGTCGGACCGAACGCTAAGATTGTCATCGGTGCGGAGAGCTCCTTGAGCACGCGCTCCCGGCTCCAGTCTAGGTCCCTGCCTTCAGCTTAGCCGCATTAAAACGATTCAAGCCACAAGTGCGGGGCCCCAGACTCAGACAGGCTTGGCCCTCCTCAGCGCGCAAGCCCGTGCGCGTACGCCTCTTCAGCCCTCTCCTTCGGAGCTTGGTGTGTGGGCTGTCTGGTAGGGGTTTTCCGATCGTGGGGGCCCGAGGGCATTGGTGCAGGTTGATTGCACGGTCAGGAAGTGGTCCCGAAACAAGACCACTTTCGACCCTGCAGCGTTAGCATCATCGCTTGCGGTAATCGGGACCTCCAAGACGTCTATCGCATACAATTCGTCCAAGATCCAAGGTAATATTTGAGTTGGCTAGACTGTCTTTTACAGCTGCATTTGCCGCAAGCCCCTCGTATTGCATCACCTCGTCTGATTTGACCACATACAGACCAAGCGACGGAAAATGGCCGCTCTTCCAATCACGTGGAAAGCCGGGAGTGATGTCCAGACATATGAGAAAGCTCGCATTGGCCGTGTATTCAACCATCGCAGGCCGGACAGGTATCCGATCGCAGTGATTGAAGCCAAGGAGGAGTCCCACATTGTGGAGGCAGTCCGTCTTGCCAGAGAGAAGAACTGCAGACTTTCTGTGCGCTCGGGCGGCCACTCGTGGGCTGCGTGGAGTGTCAGGGATGGCGCTATTCTGCTCGATCTTGGACAGTACAAGCAAATCGACCTCGACGAAAAGACAGGCATCGTCCAGGTTTCTCCCAGTACGACTGGACGGATGCTTAATGGATTCCTGACCACGAAAGGACGGCTCTTCGCCGGTGGTCACTGTCCTGACGTCGGCCTCGGTGGGTTCCTTCTTCAGGGAGGGATGGGTTGGAACTGTAAGGTACGTGCCTAATCTTGGCTATGATTGCGGAGTTGCTGACATCGAGATTAGAACTGGGGTTGGGCCTGCGAGCAGATTGTTGCGGTTGACGTCGTTACTGCTGATGGCCAGCAACTTCACTGCACCGAGCACGTGAACAGCGAACTACTGTGGGCTGCTCGTGGTGCAGGCCCCGGATTCCCGGCCGTCGTTACCAGATTCCACCTTCAAACAAGGCCAGCATACAAGCACATGAGATCATCCGGGTACTGCTATGCAAATGCGGACTTCCAGAAAGCGATGAAATGGATCTTGAGCGTAAGCCGATGGGTCCGTGTAATATGGAGCAAACGACAGTGGTGCTTACCTATGACAGATCACTGATGGCTTTGACCCCGACACGGAGGTTGTGCTCGTTGCGAGCTACCCGCCCGGCTCCGAGGGGATTGTCCACACTGTGCTCTTCGTCGCTTTCAAGAACGATCCGGAAGAGGCGCGGAGAGCATTACAGCCAGCTCAGGATAGCCATCCGGCGGGCACGGTGCACGAATGGTTCAACCGTGAGACCAGTCTGCAAGACCAATACAAAGACCAGGGCGCAGCCAACCCCGAGGGTCACCGCTACCGAGTCGACAACGCATACATCTCCAACGACGCCGACGTGGCCTCGGTGCTGGAGGAAGCATTCACAACGCTTCCGACGAAGAAAACGTTCTCACTGTGGTACTCGATGTCGCCAGGCACTCGGCGGCCCCTGAAGGACATGGCGCTTAGCATGCAGACCGACCACTATTTCGCAACATATTCCATTTACGAAGATGCCAAGGACGACGATCTGGCCAGCAGCTGGGTGAAGAAGGTCATGGCCGGCATTGAGAGGCACTCAGAGGGAGCATACCTTGGTGACTCCGACTTCCAAGTACGCCGGACCAGGTTCTGGGGCGAGAAGCAAGGTGTCAAGCTCATGGAGCTACGGAGGAAATGGGATCCGAAAGGCACCATTTGCGGGTACCTTGATGAAGGAGACAAGTCCCAGCAGAATGGGCTAGCCAATGTGCATGAATGGTCAGCCAAGCTTTAGCTGTAGACACGTCAGCATTCGTCTTCCATAGCAAGCAACTGTTTCCTCAATACCTGATTCGGCCGATCCCAGACGCCGACCGTGATGCCCAATTCGAGGACAGATCATTCAGAGCATTCAGAGCAGTGCCAGGGCCTCTCCGGCGAGAGTTCTGTGGGGGGTCGATCGGCTGCGGGGGTTGAGACAGGGGGGCGGGGGCACCGGTGTGGGTGCGGGTGGGACGTTACAGATACAGCCGCGCCCGACTGGACAAGGGGCAGCTGAGTACTGCGGAGCGCGTGGCCCACTATCCGGACCACGTCCGCGTCACCCTCCGTTACGTGGTGACATGGCGCAATCTGGTCCGCCTAAGTCAGCTGAAAGCGTGTAACAAGACAGGGCATGATTGCAGAGGAGGCGAAGAAAACATTGATCGTGTAAACTGGCTTCAACAAGAAGACAAGAGCAAGGGACAAGGGAGACTCACAACCAACTCAACCCCAACTTTACGCCTCCCTCGAAAATGGTCGAACAAACACTCGAAGGCAGGGTGGCCATCATCTCCGGCTCCAGCTCAGGCATTGGCGCCGCCATCGCCCGCGAGCTGTCCTCCCGCGGCGCAACCGTCGTCATCAACTACCCCTTCCCTTCCCTCTCCTCCGAAGGCCAAAAAGTCGCCGATGGCCTGCACCCCCGGCCCGCGCTCGCCGTGGAAGCCGATATCTCGACGACCACGGGGCCAGCCACCCTCGTCGCAGCCACCATCAAAGCCTACAACCGCCTGGACATCGTGGTCAACAATGCCGCACTCGCCGTCAACCTGCCCTTCGAAGAGCAGACGCTGGAGCACTGGGACCGACTCGTCAACCTCAACGCGCGGGGCACCTTCCTGCTGACGCAGGCCGCGCTGCCGCACCTGACGAGAGGGAGCGGGCGCATCGTCAACATCGTGTCCGTGTCGGCGCGCGGCGCGCCGCCGCTGCAGACCATCTACGCCGGCACCAAGGGCATGGTCGACTCGTTCACGCGGTGCTGGGCCAAGGAGCTGCCGCCCAAGTACGGCTGCACCGTGAACGCCGTCTCGCCGGGGCCGACCATGACCGACGGCTTCGCTGCGGCGGGAGAGGAGGCCATGAAGGTGCTGCAGCCGACCATCGACGCGACGCCGGCGGGGAAACGGATGGGCGACCCAAGCGAGATTGCGTTTGCGGTGGCGTTCCTGTGCGAAGAGAGGGCAAGGTGGGTGAATGGCGAGCACCTGTTTGCGAATGGAGGGCTTTTTGTTGATTGAGCTTCCGAGCAAGGAAGGGATCATGCGTCAGTCTTGATTTTTAGCCTCGACTGTTCAGTAGGCTAGGGGAAGAGACTCCAAGATGTTCCATCGTTTGCATCCGAAGATAGCCCTTCGAGTAGATCCTACGTGAAGCTGCCCATCTTCGAGTCAATGCGTCCTTGATTCTCACCTCATGATATTCGATTCGACCGCGAAGGAGAGAAGGAGAAATGGAAGGAGGAGCGCGGATGACATCTATTCAAAAGACGCAGAAGCGTGCTCCACTTGACACTGCGCCCCACCCCCGCAATCCCGCAGTAACCTTACAGCCCTATCATCAATCGACGCCGTTGAGGTCATGACGACGTGCAAAGCGAATGAAGAATTAGCGTGCACCCCCCATCCGGCCCCGAGAAATAGCTTAACTTGAGAACCATGAAAACGCACCTGCCACTAAGCCCATCACTGTGTTTGAGGGGTTGGGCAAACAATACAATCCCTGCAACCGCCTGATCCCCATCACCAACTCACACTCCCCTTTGGCTACCATCCTTCTCTTTCCTCCTTCCTCCCATTCTCCATGGCGGCTGTTCCATCATCGGAGGAGGACGAGGACGAGGACCATTACCACGCTACACCCCACACTTACCCGGCCCCGGCTTCGGTTCCCAGCCTTCCGGCGCACCGTCGGGGAAGTCGAAATCCCAAGTCATCGTGCGGAGGCAGGTACCACTCGTCGTCGAAGCCGTGATTTGGAGAGCGGCCCATTACCATGGGAAAAGGAGAAGGAAGGGGAGGGGCGCCGAGGCGATAGTGAGAGCCGAGGTGGAAGACACAAACGGGGGAATGGGAGGGCGAGCTTCGGGAGGTCGTTGACGGAGGGGCATCGACTGCTGGATAGGTGGCGACAAGGGATGTGAAAGCCGGGGGTTGCTTTGGTTTCCTTTTGGATTCTCTATCAGCATGGAGGGGGCACAACATTTTTCTCGTTCGATAAAGTGCTACTGTCGGATGGAGAAGAGACGCAAGGGGCGTTAGTTGGAAAGAGGATTCTGGGGGACTGGCGAGAGATAAACGGCGAACGAAAGAACGCGGACGGCATGAGAACATTTGAGGGAGAAGAAATTGGAGACCAAACGAAAAACTAATTGATGACGCTGATGCCCTGTTTCGAACGCCGTGTCGCCAACGCAAAGTCATGTCTCGTTACCTTCTTGCCCCGCTCCCCTCTTTCGGCTTATTCAACCCGCCCAAGCATAGCCTGGGCCAACCACGAACACTGCCACATTACCTCTTCTCTAACACCTCAGATCAAATCAAAACCATCGTCTTCCTCAACAGCCTCGTTGGCACTCGCTCCGAAATCCAGCTTCATCAATAACCTATCCACTCCTCCTCCCTTCCACGGCTCAAACCCGCCGATCGTTTCTCCATCTCCAAACAGGCCTGTGCCAACCCTCTCTTTGTCCAGCTCCCTTAACCTACCAACCAAGCTGCGCAGATCGCTGTCAACTCTCTTCCTAGAGCGGTCGAGTTCGAGAAGGACGTCCTTCTCCTCCTGCTCGTAGTTGGCTAGCGCGTCCACCACGCCTTCGTCACGCTCAAGGTCGAGATTCCGCTGGACGTTGCGCAGGCGGTCAATGAAAGCAACGAGCTCATCTACATGAGTAAGGAAAGACCGAAGGGCATGTGTGTAAGGCAAATCGGTAAGCAAGAGGGCGTAGGAGAGCGAACGGAGGAAGAGGCGATGGGCTGATGATAGGACCTCAGGGTCATGCGGGGCGCGGGGGAGAGGGTGGGACGACGCCGCGGTTGCAGGCCGACTGAGTTGTTGGCTCTGCTTCATATTATGCTGCGTCGGCGGTTTGGACAACTCAGAAAGGTCTTCGTTTTCGAAGTCAGCCGGAGATGAAGGTCGTTCGTCGCCCGCTTTCGAACCGACGATCCACCGGCGGAAGTGCTTCCAAGACTCTTGTACTACTTCACCTTCGAAGTAGCCAACAAATTCAGATAGTAGGAAGACCGCAGCGCCGCATGTTGCCCAGACTTTCCTCATGCCTACGGCACGAGCATTTGCTCTTTGCCTCCTCTTCTTCAGCTCATTCGCTCCCCACGGGGAGTTACTGAGAGGAGGCCCCATGGGGGTAGGGTGCTCTCTCCTGATGCTGCTTTGCCTCCAGAGGTCCGTGAGACGGAGGTGCGCGCGGCGGACAGCAAGAAGGTAGGCGTGAACGGTGGAATAGCAATAGACTTCGGAAGGTGTAAGGAAGAGGTCCAGAGGTGGTGAAACATCAAGACTCAAAGAAGTGGGTATCGAAAGGAGGAGATCATTGAATACAACATTAGAAAGCTTAGGAAGAGCGTCGGCACTCTCTTTTGCCCGTCCAGGAGTGGATGGCCGTGTCGAGGAAGGTTTGGATATTGAGAGATGAACCAAGTTGCGTGCTAAATCCAAGTTGTCGTCGCTCATTTCTTCGTCATTAATTAGGGAGGCGAGTCGTGCCCAGGCTCGTGACAGCACAGCCGTCACTTCTCCCTCTTTGACTAGCATAGTCTTGACTCCTCTGCCTGGCTTGCTTTCGTTTGGTCTCCGATGACGTGACCGTATGCGCTCGTCGGACTCTTCAATGAGGGCAACGGCAAATTCGCCCCGGCCTAGGAGAAAAAACTCTTGCAGTAACGACAGGATTTGTAGGATCTTAGGCAGAGGCAGAAGTTGCTGCAAAGTGTTCCGTGACAAAGAAAGGCGTATAGCCGCGATAGCTTCTGAGAGGGAAGCAGTAGAGATAGGAACCTGTAGATCAGACAGGTAGCGGAGATGTATAGGCAAAAGCTCCAGCTCAGAAGTCTTTGGCGCCATGACTGAGGCGGCTGTTGCTCCCCGGTTTCGTATTTGATCGAGAGACCGGCCAATGAACAGGATCGAGGAAGCAGTCCTAGACGACACAAACTTTGGCAAGAGCCTACTGGTCGAAATGTAGTCGACCACACCGCCCTCGTCTTTGACCTGCTCGATGAAGAAGTCCTCCACACCATGCGCAGGCAATCTCCCATACAACACCCACGTGGAGAGCTGCCGCAGCCACGCCGTCTCAGCGACCTTACTCAAATCCAACGCCGCAGCTTCGACATCCGGATACCCCGTCTGCGCCTCTTGCCTCAGCTTGTCGATCAAGCCTGCGCCTGTACAGGCGCCGGAGTTCCGGCTCTTAGCATTGTCTGCGCTATCCTTGGGCAGCATGAAGCAGGCCATGTCCCAATACCACTCCATCCGCCTCGTCCACTCGTCGAACTCGGCAACCACCCCCGCGAGCGGTACAATGTTGTACGCGCCCACGATGCTCGCATCCTGCTTCAAAATCCGGGCCTCCACATCCAGAATCTTCTGCTGGAACTTTGCCAGGTGCAAGGAGATGATCGAGGTGGCGGCGGCGCGGCAAATGGTAGACGGGTGCGAGGACGCGACGAGTTGGGCGTGAGCGCGGATGGCGCGGTGCAGCTGGGCCAGGCGCGCGACAGAGGAGAGCAGCTCGGCTTCCGGGGGCGACAGCAGCGGGAACGAGGCTGGGGTTATGTCACTGGGGTTGGGGTCCGATTTCTCGGCATCGAAGAGCGCGGATGGATGACCCGAGAGAGAAAGGAGGATTTCGTGGAGCATGGTCGCGCAGGCGGGAGCTCGGCGGTCTGCTCACTGTTTGCGCGTCAGCGGGTAGAGTTGTGCGTGCCTGCGCGACAAGCAGAGTGATTGGGTAGCAAGATGTCTGAGGGCTGTCGTACTAGAAATCGAAGTGGATGGGTGGGCTGAAGAAGCGGTCGTTGAGGTAGGCGATCAGGGTGTTGAGCAGCTCATAGCGACACATCGAATCGCCGGGGAGTCGGGCAGCGCATCTGGGCCTGGCTGTGGTGTTGAACTTTGGGCGACGCGCCGACGCGTGATGGCGGGGATCTGGTGGAAAGTGCAGCCGGGCCCGAACGATGATCCGCTGCCGGGACATGCACTGTTCCCGAACAGGCAAGTTTGGCGCATCCTTGGACTTCTATTGCAAGATTGCACGTCGTGAGCCTGTGCCAGACGCTTGCCTGCCTCTGATTCGTCGAAAAAAAGGCAAGCCGTCGAGTAAGAGTCAATCAATACTGCGCCACTCTAGGGCTTCCGCGCCAAGTTCGGCGCAACCTCCGCTGTCACAATCCCTGCCATGCTCTCAGGCGACCATCGTACCACCTCTGATAGGGAGAATGCCCTGCATCGTCTCCGAAAAGGTTATTCTCCGTCTCTCCGACCCACCAACTTCCAACGTAGGGACCTGAAATCGATTTGGAATGCATCTCTCGGCACGGCTGAGGCGTTGCTGAGCACGTTTTGAGCATGTTCCCGGAAAGTCGTGCTCTCGTTTCAACGCTTCACCCATGATGCCTCCAACTTCCTTGGTGGAAACGCCATGTAACCGACTACTTTTTTTTTCAGAACTATCTGATGCTTTTGCCAAAGGCACGATATCCTCTTCCCGGCATCCTGGTACAAGTCGTGCCTTATATCTCAACTACTTCCTTTGAGGCCTCCAGGTTCTTCTCCTTGTTCTTTCCTTTCCTGTATACCCTTTCATCTTCAGGGTTAAACCCTCCATTGCCCCATAATGCCCACTCGGGAGTGGGCTCGCCCATGTAATCCTCAGGCTTAAAATCTTCCCCACTTTCGAGCAGCTCGAAAAAACGGTCGTAATCGATAAGGGTACACCACTTCCACTGGCCATCGACCTGCTTCCTGAATCGCGTACTTGCCAAAAGCACACAGCAACTGTGTGCATGCTCCGCCGCGATACCGTACTCCAGACCGCGGTTGTTCAACTCCTTGTTCAGCGCCTCGACAAACTCCTGAACCTCGGCGTAGAAGGGAACGTTCTGCATGGTCAATCCGGCGGCTGCCGATGTCGCCGTGCCGCAGTACGTCACACCTTTGATCTCGACGAAGCATGGGAGACCACGCGCCACTAGGTCAGCATACCCTGCGATTTCGTCCGCCATATTGAAGCCCTTGACAAGGGTAAGGCGGAACACGGTGCGTTGCTGGAAACGCTTCTCCCGCAAGATGTCCAAGCAGGCGCAAAACCGCTCCCAGAAATCGCGGTGGAGCGGGCGGTCGACTTTTCGAAGCGATTCCTTGTTCGACGCGTCTATCGAGACGTAGAGCTGGGTGACTTGTTTCAATGTTGCCAGTTGCGCCGGGTGCTGCGCATTGCAGACGAGGAAAGACGAGATGCGCTCCTTGTGAAGTAGAGCAGTGAACTCGTTAATGTAGGGGTAGAAGATGGGCTCCCCAACCAAGCTGAGCGCGCAATGTCTAATGCGCATGGCCTCTGCAAACCGCTCGGCACGCACACCAGGGACTCCACGCATCATCTTGATTTTCTTGTAATGCCCTTCCTTAACGCCTTCAAAGATTTTCTCCGGAGGGTCTACAACCCACCGCCATGTTGTTCCGACCGGGTTGGTACCGTGACGCCAGCAAAAGACGCATTTGTTGCTGCATGATAGGGAGGGAGTGGTCTCCATGCACAAGTGAGACCTGATGCCGTAGAAGGAAAACTTGTAGCAGGAACCGCGGCCGCGAAGTGCCGATTTTGTCCAGCGACAGATCTTGACACCCGAGTGGGAACCAACAATCGTGTAGCCTTGCTTCGTCAAGGAAGAATAGGTGGGTGAAGACGTAGGCACCATTTCCTTAGGTGCGGAAGGAGCCATGGGTTTTGTCGATTTCTTATAAGTTGTGAAGTCTACCTCCATAGGTTCTTCGGGATCGGATTCGCTCTTGACCATCTTTCCAAGGTCCTCCACATCGTCGAGGTTGGATTTGGTCTTCGTTCTCCTAGATTTGCTCGGCTGGGGCGTTTCCGAGTCGATTTCTCCATCATCGATATCCTCTTCATCACTTTCCACGGCGTCACCACTCCCAGGGACACCTTCACCCAGGCCTTTGCCTGCGCATACGTCGAGCAAAATTTCCTGCAAGCCCAGCCTCCATTCTTTAAGACGCTGCTCTGCATCGCTCTTGACGTCCCCAATACCAAGCGGGTAAGCTCTCCGTCTACCGGTCAATTTCGCCATCCACTTGTCCACATCTTTCCCTTGCGAACAGAATCCCTCCTCTTCAGTCGGCCAGCCTTCCCGATCTCCAAATCCAAACACAGAGTATCCCAGTATCCCGGAAAGCGGGGCCGTATCGATGCGGAAATCGTGGTGGGTCTCTTGTAAATGTTCCAGGAAGTTGTCAAGCGTGGTATCGATATTGTAGGTTGGGAGCAGGATCATGTAGAAATATTTCGTATTCTGGTCGCCTTTCGGCGCAGAAACAAAATAGTCATCATAGTCGATGTACGAAAGGTCGTGGATCTGCGGCTCGAGGGGACGAGGGATCGACTCGCTATCCAAAGCATATATCCACTGACCCAATTCTTCTACCAACTTTTTCGCAGCAGCCTCGGTGGTCCCCCCGAGTGAGGAAAAGAAGACTAAAGGCTGAACCTTGTCGCGCACAGCATCGAAACTGGAGATGCGCTTCGCCGCCTGACGCGGTACCTTGGTGCCGGTGACCTTCTTCGGACCTGGCTTTGGACGCACCAATGGCTGTTCCGCTACTGTGATATCTTCGACGTGATCGTCGTGCAGAGGCTGCGTAGGCTTCTCGGTGAAAGCGGGAATGTCGTCGGTATTGGCCCAGGGAGCGGCGATTGCGTCTACTTTCGACGCCGGAGAGCCGGGGACGGGCGAGGCGGAGAGCTTCTCACGCGGCTGGCGGAGACGCTGGAAAATACGGGTGAGCGCGATCACCGCGCAGACCGTCAACAGGACCGGCACCCGCGAACTGTGCCATAATGCCAGCAGATCTGGTAAAATTAGCGCATGAAGAGACCGAAGAGAGTACGGAGGCGCGCACCATTGGAAACGGCCTGCAGCTGATCGCTTGAGGCCATTGTGGAGTTGTGAAGTGGGCGAGCGGGAGGGCTGTCAAATTCAGAATGCGGCGGCCGCGGTTCGTGGAGTTTCACGCCGTTCCCCGCGGGCGCCTGAGTCAGGTTCTGTGGCGCTAGTGACGTGCCCTGAACGCGTACCTGAGCTTGAGCTCGGACAACGCATGCTGTCACCTGCCCCCAATTACGCTCTCCCTACGCCATGCCATCTCGCTGATTCTCTCTCAACCCCCCAGCCACAGCCATGGACGCTTTTAGCGACCGCTGTGAGCAGCTTGCTCACCCCGACATCGGCAACTTTGCCGTCTCAGTGTACGCGCTGCATTCCGCTCGCCCCGCCCGTTGCTAATAGCTCTCCAAGCTTCATCCTCGTCGGCATCCTCGTTTCGTATCTCCCCCAGCATGCGAAGATCATACTCCGACGCTCTTCAGAAGGCCTCTCGCCATGGTTCGTGCTCCTAGGAACCACTTCTGGTACATGCGCCATCGCAAACATCCTCGTCCTGCCAAAGAGCCGTGAAGATGTCGGTTGCTGCAATGAGATCGACGGATTCGCCTGCGGCGCCGCCCTTTTAGGAATCGCACAAGTCGGTGTACAATGGAGCTGTTTCTTCCTGATGTAAGGGCTTTCAGGCGATGTAGTGGCCGGCGCAGCTGACCTCGGATAGCATGCTCTTGTTTCTCGTCTTTTTCCCACGCGAAAACCCGACAACGAGACCCCACGAAGAGGAAGGCCAGGAGCACCACTCAAGATACACTTTCCAGCAGGCACTCCTGGTGGTGGCCCTCTCCATCGCCCACTTTTTTGTCGTCTTCCTAGTCTCCGTCATCCTTCTCGCCCGCTTCCCCCACAAGCTCCAGTTATGGGCCAACATCTTAGGTCTTACGGCCACCTGCCTTGCATCCATCCAATACATTCCGCAGATACACACAACTTGGAAACTACAACATGTCTACAGTTTGAGCATCCCGATGATGCTGATACAAACGCCCGGGAGCTTCGTGTTTGCCACAAGCCTGGCAGTCCGGCTCGGAGCGTCTGGATGGAGTGCCTGGGGCGTCTATATCGTAACCGGCTGCTTGCAGGGCATTCTCCTGGGCATGGGCATCTATTTTTGGCTCAGGGACAGAAAGGAGCAAAAGGCGCAGCAAGGCCATGTAAGTTTTCGGCTATCGTTGCCCCTGAAGAAGCGTATGCTAACCTTGGCGATGCAGGCAAATGGCGCGAGCGAACGCACGCCACTTTTGCATGAGAATGGAGAGAGCACACAAGATTAATAGCTCGATGAGTCGCGAAATTATAGACAAAATACTTCAGTGGATTCATGCCCACGTCATATCAAGCAAAGATTTGTGCGATCAGGCGGTTTGAATGCTAAACATCAAATAAAAGCCCATTTGACAAGGCCGCAGTAATTCCCTTTAATGGGTCACCCAACCACAGCTCCCATTAGTGGTTGCCCATTGTGTTATGACCAGGTCCGGCAAATCTTCAAGGATTACCTCTGATGACGTCGACGAACTGTTTGTGGCTCGTGCTGCATGATCAACAACATACCCTTAAATACAACCACATCACGATGACTCTCTCATTCTCGTGGGAGTATTATAAAAATAAATCGCGTTGTTTCCTTGTGGTTTACTTCAGATTTTGAAAACTTATGCTAGGAAGAACCGCCCAGAACAAATTGCAGTCTCACTTGAGAATGGCCCCGCTCTTGAATATTGTCGTAGTAAGTCAAACGGAAGTTCCAAAGCTCAAGTGCTGAATACAGCAAGGTCGGCGGCTCTCTTGGGGGCCTCTTCAATGGTATCGCCCTTTCGCGGCGCGGGCACCGTGTGACGATCTTGGAGCGGAACCCCACGCCTCTGATGCACGACCAAGGTGCTGGCATCGTAGCGGGCACAGATGTCCAAAAATTCTTCGACCGCTACGACCGAACTCACAGCTCCCTGGCAGTCACCAGCCACGCGCGCCAGTACCTCAACCGCACCGGCGAGGTCATCCATCGCGAGAAACGCGCCCAGCAGATGACCAGCTGGGACCTGCTATACCACCTCCTGCGCGCCAACTTTGACGGAATCGAGACTTCATACACTCACTCTCCCCCAAGGCATTCCACCGACGGCCCCGTAGAATACCGCTATGGCCGCAAAGTCACCTCCATCGCTGATCTGGGCGCCAACAACGGCGTCCGCATCACTTCTGAGGACACCACCACCACCACCACCGAAAACCAATTCACCAACTCCGAAACCACGACGGCCGACATCCTCATCGCCGCCGACGGCGCCTCCAGCACCACCCGCACCCTCCTCCACCCCTCTTCCCCGCCTCGCCGCACCTACGCCGGCTATATCGCCTGGCGCGGGACCTGCCCAGAGCACCTCCTCTCCCCGTCCACGCGCACCGCGCTCGCCGAATCCTTCACCTTCCACCACGCCCCCGGCACCCAGATCCTCGGCTACCTCATCCCGGGGCCCTCTGGCACCTTGGCGCCGGGCCGCCGCCTCCTGAACTGGGTCTGGTACGTCAACTACGCCGAGGCCAGCGACGAGCTGCGCGACATCATGACGGACGCGGACGGCAAGACGCACCACCTCACGCTGCCGCCGGGCGGGGTGCGCGAGGAGGTGTGGGCGGGCGTGAAGGAGCGGGCGCGCAGGGAGCTGCCGCCGGCTTTTGCGGAGGCGGTGGAGAGGACTGAGGCGCCGTTCGTGCAGGCGGTGACGGATGTGTTGGCGGAGAGGGCGGGCTGGTGGGGTGGGAAGGTGGTGTTGACAGGGGTGAGTTTAGCTTCTTTTGTTATTGCGTGTGCCGGGGGGGGAGGGGAATCGAGGTGCTGACTCTGGGCGTTTGCCTTCTAGGACGCGTTGGCCGGGTTTAGGCCGCATACCGCGGCGAGTACGTCGCAAGCGGCGTTTGACGCGGAGCAGACTGCGGCGTTGGTAGATGGCGAGATTGGGTTGGAGGAATGGGAGAAGAGGGTTATGAAGTACGCGAGAGAGGTGCAGAAGAAGGGCGTTGAGTTGGGAGATAGGAGTCAGTTCGGAGAACATCCTTTGAATGGATAGGCTGATGCCGGTATAGTTGAGGCCCTAGGACAGGTTCTAATTATGCTTTTCGGAGATGCTAGACGGAGTGATGCGGTCAAGAGAAGGGGATACTGCAAATTCAATGATACGGTGGAGACATGCGTAACTTACGGGCTTTACCCTGAGGGATGAGCTCTGATGCTAGACGGATATATATGTTCTTGGCTATCTATTCACTGTGGCAGAAATCTCTATAAAGCCTTCAAGTAATCGTTCGTTCCTCGTTCTAACTCATTGTCCTCTCAGAATACCAGCCCTCAACGTATCTCTACAGTCGACATAACTGTTCAGGTTCTGCCACATCTCCAAAGAAAACACATATCAGTCTTTTCCCTTTCCAAACAAGTCTGCCTTAATACTTGTCCACAGTTCTCCAAAGAAGCCCGCGGCCTCAAAGATGGGCAGCACGCACGAAATTCCCGTGCTAACAAAGACCCAAATGAAGCTGATGACCACCCAAGCCGTGAAGAACGGCTTGGAGAACTCGTACTCGGCAAAGAACATCGGCATCGGCACCAAGAAGTCCATGATGAACGTCAGCACAAAGGACGCAATGCACGCCACCTTGAACGCACTCCGCAGCGTCCTCGGGTCGTCCACCGGCGCCGGCGGCTCGCCGATACGGACGTCCACCTTTGCAGCGCCCGACTCCACCGCCGGTTCCTTCGCCTCCACATCCTTCTCATTCGCGCCGTCAGAGGACACCCTTTTCCCGTGCGTCTCCGTGGTGGTCGGCGTCGCAGCCCCCGAACCCTGCTCCGTCGGCGTGGCCGCCGCACTCGCATTAATCCCCCTGGTGCTCTCCCAATCGAACTTCTCCTTGTGCGGGAAAGCCAGGCTGATGCAGACGCTCAAGATCAGCCCTGTCATCACCGCGCCCAGATTGCCGGCCAGCGTTGGGTACTCCAGGCCGGTCGTCTCGATCGACAGCTCATGATAGTAGTGCTTCGCCGTGACCAGCCACGCCAGCAGCCCGACGCCCAGGCCGCCCAACGCGCCCCCGATCGCGCCCGCGCGCGTCTGCCCGCGCCATGTGATGGCGAACGCGGCGGGGAAGACGGCGCCGCCGATGAGCAGGCCCATGACGAGGAAGAGCCAGCCCAGATCGATTCCGATGGCATTCCAGATGCACGCGAAGACGGACATGGTCAGGCCGAACACGCAGATCATGATGTGCGAGACGAAGATGAGCTGCGAGGGGGTGGCGCGGGGGCGGATGTATGTCTTGTAGACGTCGAAAGTCAGGATAGACGAGACGGCGATGAGCTCGGCCGACGCGCACGACGTCACGGCCATGAAGAGCACGATGAGCAGCGCCACGGCGCCGTTCTTGCCGAGAAGGGTGGAGGCAGAGAAGGCGGCTGCCAGGCCGGCGGAGATCTGCGACTCGCTGGGCGCGTCCGGGTAGGTTGGGAAGCGCGGGTTGTTGGTCAGCGCGACGGCGGCGAGGCCGAGGGTGGTGGAGAAGCCGAACGGGATGGCGAACCAGGCGAGGCCACCGAGGATGTAGGCACGCACGGCAGTCGAGGGGCGGGACGCAATGGCGCGCTGCCAGTAGGCTTGGTCGAGGAAGACGGTGCCATAACCGCTGCAGAGTTGGATGACTCCTGAGGATGATGGTCAGTGTGCCGGAACAGGTTTTGAGAAGATGCATCTCTTACCGAACACCAACGCTAAGTTTGATTTAAGAGTGAGATAGCTTCCACCAACGTTGCCAGCAACCGGCCTCTCGATCGCCGCTTCCTTTAGCAGCTCGTACATTTTCGAAGGAGAGCCAATAAGATCGCTACTGGCGTATGCGTGGAACATGAAATACAGAATAATGATCATCAGGATCAGGGTGTGGGAATAATCACCTGCATGCTAGGGTCAGTACAGGTTCGCCATTGCGGGATTTCTTAAACCCACAGAGGAAGGTGGCCCTGAGTCCTCCGAGCACGACATAAGCGCAGACACCCATCGGGATGAGAAAGATGGCGGCGTAGACGTTCATCCCAGTCAGACTGGTGACGACCGCACTACCTCCGAGCAGTAGCTGGCTTCCAACCAGGATGTTGGTTACCAACGCGAAGAAGACGAAAATAACGTGGGCCACCCGTCCGTATCGGGTGTAGATGATCTCCAAAAACGTGTGGCAACGCGGAGCATTTTGCTTCACTACGGACTGTGTCAGTAACTCTCATTCCCATCAGGCAGGTGCAGGCCAGCCACCGGGGTGTCAATGATTACCTTTGCATGCCAAAATGGAGAACATCAGAATCTGCACCGTTGCGCCCGCTGCATACCAAAAGGGGCCTGCAACACCATATGTATAGGCAACAGTGCTGCTTTGCAGAAGTGTTGCAGCCCAAGTCCATGCCGAGACAATCCCGCTAGCGATCAGGCCAGGCTTCACGCTCCGGGACGCTGTATTGAATTCCTCACTCTGCTTCGTCGAAAACCTGGTGTAGCGGTTTTGGAGGTAAGAGATGCCCATCATGACGAAAGCAAAAAAGAAACCGACGCCGATGACGACGCCATAGCCGGCGCCTTGGGGCAATGTTGTTGCCGCAGACGTAGACGACATGGTGGCGAAGAATCGAAAGAGCTTGCAGCAATTGCTGCGAGCCTTTGAGAGGGCCGAGAGATTATGTAGTGCGAATAAGCGGAGCCCGAAGTAGAGAGGCCGTGCAAATTGCCATGGCTATCACTGGACAGACACGCCATTCCTATCGCCTCCGACAGTTGGCATGCCGGTAAGTTCTGCCGATTGAGCTAGAACGCAGGCCGATGTCATGCGCCTGGCGTTCAGGGCGGCCGTGAGGAGGACAGGATGCCATCATCGCCCTCGTTTGGGCAACCCGATAAGACATCGGTCAATCCAGGCCGCGGGCAAGAACTCTGATAAGGCTCGCTACCGCAGGCGTGAGAGGGTTGCATTTTCCCGCGGGGTCAAAGGTGGAGGGTTTTGCCCATGCCATTCGCCTCAGATCCCTGTGCGGAAATTGCGGATCCCTGCCGTGATTGGCGAATCCGCCGTGCATGACGGCTTTTATCTCCACGGGCTGCCACAGATAAGCCTCCGCCATCGGGCCTTCGTCGTCCTTGACCAACTTCTCTTACGACGTCGTAGCATGTCCATTGCTGATATTGCTTCAGTGTCTGGATGGCGAGGTGGCGAACAGAAAGCCTACAGGATCGCTGTCTGCTGAAAGTATTCGCCCCTCCCGTGCTGCGGCCGTGGCTTGGGTCCCGCTCGCCTGCTTCCACGTCCCACAAGAGACTTCTCACACAGCTGCGAGCGTCAGTTTAGAAGCCGCATTCGGCCAAACAGTCGGCAGAGCGAGGCAAAGCCCAGCCGCTCCAAGGTGTCAGCAGCTCGACGAGATCGACCAAGGAGGAGACCGGAAGGCTCGCCATCTTCATCCGCATGGAGCAAAAGTAAGCATGGCTTTGAGGAATACTCTGTCAAGCCTTCAGACTAGGCCCCACGACACACCATCGCTTCTGCCTCCGTGATTTTTCCAGGTCCGGAATTTTAAACATTGAAATCCTTGGGAATGGCTGACGACTGATCTGTTCCTGTATCAGAGACCACTACGCGCCAGGGAAAGCTGGATTCTTTAGTCAAGCTCGCGGTATCAACTTCGACTACATGGCTGCGGAGAGTGATGTTAGCGTCGGTGACTTCGCAATTCATTGGAACCTTTCAGGTTAACATCTACGCCAACGACTAATGCGAATGCCTGGGTCAATTCGTAGCTGGGGCGCTATCCCGTTTGGACTCCTCCGGGAAGTGATACCCAAGATCATAAAGCGGCAATGTATCCTGCAGGCGCTCATCGGACGTCCTTCGCATCGCCGAGGTTTCGCATGCCAACACAGATCGGGTGCGTATGGACTCGCACCACAACCCAGCCAGATAATCATGGCCGGTACCTAACACGCAAGTCCTCGCTATGTCAGATAATGGGGGGAGCCTATCGGACGCGTGACTCAAAACTCTCCGAGAACATGCTCTGGCGTATCTCCACCACCCAGGTGTGAGTGTAAGCCTTCAGCCGTCGTTGGCAATCTGATTCATCCTGTGAAAGTGTACTGGGTATTACGAGTCCAAATCTCGTCGAGAGCAACATTCAAACTGCAGACCGTATTGCGATTCCACACCATACCAGCATCAGTGTAGTGAAAAGTGCCTTAGGGAAGAAACCGTTCTTGGATCATCCAAGCTCGTTCGTAAAATCCACTTACCCAATTCCCCCCATTAATCATTCTTTCTTATGGAAATGTACACCCTGTTTCCCCCCACGCCCTATACGCAACGAGGAATGAAGTTGAAGCTTCAGAAGGCTAACGTCAGTGATGGCTCATTAAATATGGAATGGTACCATCTAATTATTTAACTTGTCAGCCCCAAAAGACCCCAAACAATCCGATAACCAAACACCACTGATGCACCATGCCGTAGGAAAATATCCGAGAACCCGAACTGTGACTGTGCTTCATTCGTCTTTTCTTTTCCCTCGTTCCAAGATGTCCACCAGGACGCGCCATGGTCCTCCCTAACCTATTCCCAGCCGTCCGAAAAAAAGAAAGAAAAAAGAAAATCATATACTACCGCCCGTAGGAAGATGCCGCCTCCTCTAGTCATCCGGATACTCATCTCTAATATTACTCACAAACCTAGCCTCTTGCACGTCCCAGCGCCTGAAGTAGCGGCCAGCCAATTTATTCAGCAAGAAGTCCGGCGGCGGATCCGTCGTGATCTGGATGTTCTCCTCGGCCACATATCTCGAGCTCGAGTCTTCACACCTGTGAAAGCATCAGCCATTCGTCTCTCCATTGGTGTGAAGAGAAGTAAAAGAACTTACAAAACATTGTAAAAAGCCTGGTTCCTCCCATTCGGCAGTCCATCAATGTTCATCGCGTGCATCCAATCATCGCCCGCATTGCAATACGGATCCCAACCCACGATAACCCCATAATAATGATACCGCTTATGCTTGAAGCATTGCCCAACGCCATACCTCACGTTTTTAGTGTGATCGCCGCGCCTCTTTAAGGCCTTCTTGTTCCGGTCTGCCGTATGCTCGCGCTGGATGATGTACAAGAAGTCGCCCTCCTCAGGTAGGTCGTGGAAAAGTGAGGCCATGTACCTCTCGACGAGCCAGATCTCCCATGGATAAAACTCCAGACACTGCTGGACGACCTTGCTGATGAGAATGCGGCGGCGGTGCAGGGCGATGCCGCCGGCCTCCTCGCCGCCGCGGATGGGGTCACCGCGCTCGAGATAGAGCCAGGCCCACAGGGCAGCGTGGAGTGCACTGTGGAGATTGAGGTGCGTGTGCGTGAATTGGATTCCTATCGTCGACGCGGCGGGGTCCGCGAGGCCATTGCCGCTCTCGACGGCGCGACGGATGTTTCTCGCCGTTCGAATGACCATCTCTATCGGGTTGGCAGCCTCGAGGTAGGTGGCAAAGCTTGCTGCTGAAGCACCCATGGTTCGCAATTGGCCTTCGAGGTCCAAGCGGGAAACTTCCTGCGACGACCGAAAAGGGTCCATGTACATGGTATCAGGAGCCTCGAGACCTGGGGCGCGAGCGCCATCCAATGTCAATTCGGGAGGCGCCTGGACGATGGTGTAGATATGGTAAGGGTAGCCGCACGGACTGGCCTCGATCCCCAGGCGTTCAGCAACAGAGCAGAAAATCACGTTCGTGATCAGAGGCAGGGCCTCATGGTTCTTGTCCGACAGAACCAGTCCGATGAAGTTCTGCGCGATCTGGCCGTACCGCTCACTCGGCACTCCCTGGAAGCCGGCGCTCCGCAAGAAGTCGACCAACAGGATAGCCCTTCTCCTGGTCGAGTAATCCGCCCAATCCGGGTGCTCCGCCTTGAACTGCGCCGCCAATTCGTCGAGCTGCTGGCCGATCATGTCCAGGTCGCCCGCCCCCTCGTCGCTGTCGAGGACGAACATGTCGTACGCGCCCAGCGCGCGCTCCAACGACCGCGACTCCCCTTTCCGCAGCTTGCACCATTCCTCCATGGCAATGCTGCGGTGTATGGTCGTCAGGATGGCGCTGCTCCAAAACCTCCGCGCCAGGACATCCTCGCTCTCCTCGCCCGTGTTCTTGTGCCTCAGCAACGCCGACTTGACGTCGTACCCTTGCTCTGCTATCCACTCAATATGGTTGGCGCGGTTTTGCTGCGTCGCGATTATCATGTCCATGCGCCGGTCGACCTCGTAGTCCAGCTTCTTCCGGTCGAGGAATATCTTCCGCCATGGTACCTCGGTGACGGGCTGGCGCAGCCGGGCTGCGAGGCGGTGCTTGGGACTCCAAAAGCGGTAGTAGACGCGACACAGGTGGCGCCAGAGGAGCGGCTCTTGAGCGAGGGAGTGCAAGCGTTTGTTGGAGAGCTGGATCGCATTGAGGTCGTAGGGGTCAAGGTAGGAGAGAATGTGCGTCAATATCTCGTCTGGCAGAGCCAGCAAGAACGACAGCTGCGGAGGCATAGCTACTCTCATGCCCGGGACGTCGGTCGTCGAGCGCGAAGTTGTTTGGTGCGGAGCAGTGGCAGGCGCATTAAGAAAAGCGAGGCCATTGCCCCCGCGATGCGAGGACTATGACGATACCGGCGGCAAGGGCAAGAATTACCGAGGATCCTCGCCGCCCAGCAGCACTGGTGGATCACATGACGACGTGTCGATGCCGTCTGTTATGGGGTATGCAGAGCAAGATAAAACCAGAGAATTTGCACTTCATCTCCCGCAATATCTACAGAGTTGTCGTGGCCTGGTCCCCATTTGATTTTCATTTAATTTCCCGCTTTTCCACCGTGACAATACTCAACCAGAAAGGGTGCTACCAGAATATTCCCATCGCGCCGGTTTCGTCCCATAAAGTCATGAAAAGTAAGTTTTGCAGCTCTGTCGCCTCTCCAACCAGCAGGCAAGAAACTCTGCGAGCTCCCAGCAACTCACCACAACCTCAGAGGCATAGAATATACACAACAGAATGTCCTCGCTCACCGAGCCTTAACACCGTAGCCCGGTTTCGGGTTCCTCGTCTCTTCACGCTTTATCTCGCACCGAATCTGAAGCGTTCCAGATTGAGCTTCTGCCTCATGGCCTGCGCGCGGTCATCCACATCGGACAAGGCACATTCACTTTCGCTATCCGGAATAATGTCGACATCCTCACTGCCCTTGGTTGAAGCATTCATTTCCTCAACACTGATCTGCTTCGAGGCTTTGGGAGTGATGTCATCCGCAGCTTCAGGTTGGCTGCTTCCAGGGACAACGACATGATCATCATGGGCAGCCCAGTCAGCTTCGCTGAAGATATCCTCCTCTTTGTTCTCTTCGAAAGCGTTTAGCGTCTTTAATCGGGATAATGACCTTCCTTTGGCGAGCTTCGGGGTACTGTTGACCGACGCGGAAGATGCGGAAGCCTTCTGACGGGAAGAAAACTCTTCCGTAAGGGATTTCCCCTTAGATCCGAAGTTGTGCTCAAACTTCTTTGCCAAGTCTCTGAATTCACGAGGCTCTTCAGCACTAGAGATGGACGTCTGGCTCTCGTCCGGAGGAGTCTGGCTGTCATAAGAATTTGCCGGGGTCGATCCTGTGGTGCTCTGAGAGCCCTGCCTCGTCGATGCAGAAAGGCTACGCTTGAGCTGGCTGGACTTGGTGGTTTGTGATCCCTTGTCCTCTACAGCGCTTTGACTCGGATCGGGAAGCTCCTTCATGGCCTCCTCTATCGAGTCATCTGACCAGAGCTCGAAGTCTTGAGAAGTCTTCTTCGACTTTGAGCCACGCCTAGACGGGCTAGTCTCCGTTTCCGATGCGAAGAAACGACTCTTTCCACTCTCAACCCGGAACGTACCGTTGGCGTCAGGGAGAACCATGGTATCTGAGCATAACCGTTGACGCTTCGCTGGACGAGAGATTGACGAGCGCGTAGCAGACCAAGGTTCTGTTGCAACCCTACGAGTACCTTGAGAAGGCACAGACGCGGGAATGGCCGGCGGACGAGATACCTGAGCCGGAACAGGAGAGGCGCTCCAGCTGCCACGGTTCTCCTGCAATGCCTGCTGCTGACTCGGGGATGGAGTAAATAGGTTTGGATCAAGTTCCGCAAGTGGGATGCGCTTCGGTCTGAAGAACGAATCGATGGACTTGCTCTTCTTAAGATCAGGCGTTTGCGCGACTGCAATCTTCCGTGAAACTGGCGCCGGAAGCTTGATGGGGCGGAATGACTGCGGTAGCTGAATGGGTCTTTTGGTGTTGGGATGCAAATCACCCCTCGCAATGCCTGCCGCTATCTTGGGCTCCATGTAGCGACCGATGTACAATAGCTTCTCAACCTCAACATCCGGATCCGGGTCGGTGAAATGAACTAATTGCTTAGCAGCAGGGCAGAAGACCCACTGGTAAAGGAAGGTCATTTCAGCCTGGGCAAATGCCTCAGGGTACCCAGCAGGCATCTTGAACTTGCCGTCGAACTGGATCTGGCGCAGTAGTCTGTCGACCGTCTTGTACTTACGTAGTAGACGGTAGGCCGTCATGAGACCCATCTTGCTGATGCTAGGCAGATAGTCACAGCCGCTGAGAATGGCCATTTGCCTGAACTGGTCGTCCGTCCAGCCAACGAGACTAATTTCTTTGCAAGCCGTAAAGTCAGCGCGGTTGATAACTACGCATTCGCCGTAGTTATCGAGCTTGGTGATTAAGCACTTGGCGCCAAACACCAGGAGATCCGAGTCCTCCGAGACAATCCCCTGAATAATGCCCCTCTTCTCGAGGTAAACCATCTGCGAGTCGGCCTCGTAGGGCGCCACAACATAGTCGACATTGAGCATCTTGAGTTCTTCAATAAACATACGCGCCATCTCCGGTGTGACGTCGACAGCCTTTTGCAGTTCCAAGTGGGCTTGAGAAGTCTTGCCCAGCTTCAGCAACTCCATGCCGACTCTCTTGCTCTCCGTGCGTTTCGCTGCTCTTTCCTTGTTCGTAACCTCTTTGCCTGGTAGATGGTCACCGTCAAACACCAGATAGGGCTTGATACCGAAATGGATTAGCATTCGGACGCGGTGCATGCAGTAGTCGATGTGCTTCCTGGTTGGCTTGTCGAGAGCCAAGTCAATGGCGCAGGCAACCGTGCCTCGGTGCAGCCAGCCATAGGCATCGACGCCAATGGTCTGGCCGGAAAACTGCCTTAGATGGCATTGCTTATGGATTGACTTGAGGAGGGGAAGAAGGCCTGTTGATGACTTAGCTCCTCTGAGCTGGAGAGGGGAGTTTGGCTGAAAAACTCGTACCAGAGATACCCATGTCGAACTCGAGCGCGCGGCAAAGCGTGCGCGATGAGTTCCTATATTGGCTACTGGAAGGCGTGGTAGAGCATCATGAGGTAGATCCAGGGAACGGACAGGTGTGACCGGGTTGGAGGTATGCGGAACGCGTGGAGCGACACGGTCGGAGCGAGGGAATGAGGCGGCGGCAGAGATTGGAGATGTTCGAGATCCCCAACGCGCCTGCTAGTTAATCAGAGGAAGGACGCGTCCGGGGCATTCGCCACAGGCCCCAGCCACGCGCAACCACCCCGGTCACCGCCTTTGCCTTGTGTACCAAAAATTATGCCAGCTTCCCTCAACCCTACTAGCACCTCTGCGTCCGCAGCGCTCTTGCGACCGAACTTGCCTTCTTCCCATTTTGTGGTTCCAACTGCCCCGCGACCGGCTCTTGCGCAAATCTCAGCAAGACCCCCCGAAACACCCTCGAAAACGCACATCCTCCGCCGTTCAAAATGCCAAAGTCTCTGTCCAAAGTCTCCAAGCAAATCTCCAAAAAGCGCGGCGCCAAAGCCTCCGCCCTCCATGAATACAGCCGCGACTCGCGCCGCCTACAGCGCGCCAGCCTGCGCGACGACAAGCTGATCCGCATGGCCTCTACCCGCGCTAAGCAGAACCAACCCTACCGTACGCCCCAACCCCCCTCACCACCAACCTTCCACTCCCTCGCTCACCCTCCAAACAGTCCAACGAGTCCACCACTTCCAACTGCTCGCCCAATCCGCCGATCTGTCCACCATTGTCTTCGACGTCACCTCCCTCCAATCCGCGATCCAGTCCTTCATCCACCGCGACGACGAGGAGCTGGCCTCGCTGAAGCAGGCGCGGCGCGCGGGCCGGCCACCGACGGTGCGCGAGCAGCTGCTGGAGCAGCGGACGGCTGCCGAAGAGAAGGAGTACGAGGGCGGCTTCTACTGCCCGGACATGCGCGATGCGGCGACGGTGGGCAAGCTGCGCGCGTGGGACGGCGAGTGGGTGAGCTGCAATGCGATGAAGTTCGTGCGGGTGACCAAGGCGGGTGAGGTGAAGGATAGCGTGTGGCCGCCGAAGGGTATGAGTTGAGTTGAGTGAAAGGAGAACAGAGGGAAAGGGCGAGTGTGAGAATGGGGTGATTGTTCTGTCAACGCCAGAATGCCCGATTTCTGAGTCCTCAGGCAACAACTGCTGGCTTCGAGGACTCAAGTGAGAATCACGTCGAGTGATTGAAATCATCTGCCGCATGCGAACAATTCTCATGCAGACGCGCATGTCATCCCACCGTATCACGCACTTATTCCACGAGGAGCACGGGGGCCCCGCACGGAAGGCGAACGGAGAATTAAGATGAATCGGAGAGGTATCTTAATTGTGCTTTTTTCCGTGCGGTCGGTTTATACTACATAGCTTGCAAGACGCGGCTGTCCGGGTTCTTTAGACCGGGCGCCAGACATTATGAGAGTAGCGAAGAAAATAAAAGAAAATTGAACCTTTCAAGGCTCATGAAGCGCTCCATATTGCTACCTCCATTTAGGCAGAAACGAAGTTCTTGAGGTCTATCGGGGAATTAGTAAAAATGCATAACATTTGGGGTGATTGAGGGTCAACTTACTCTCGAGCCACCTCAAGTACTCCTTCTGCTCCTTGTAGTCGATGTAGTCGGGAATGAACAGAGCCATCCTGGTGTCAATGCCCCTCTCCTCAAGGTACTCCTCGAGCAGAATCTGGAGATCCTCATCCAGCTGACCAAAAAGCGGGCCCGGGTAGGTGTTCCGCCTGGCCCAGTCCTTCTCAGCCGTCTTGGGCTCGGCCTGCTCGCCATCAGGGAAGTAGTGGACGTTGTTGATCTGGAAAGCACTGTCTTGGGCGACGGCATCGATAGAGAGGGCACCCTTGTGACCATCCTTGGTGATGGTGACGACAGCGCGGGCGGGGAAGCTGCTCTGCTGCTCCTCGTCGTTGTACTCCTCATCCTGGAGCTCCTCACGGTCGGCGGGCGCGACCTTGTCCTCCGGGCCGACCTTGAAGTTGCCACCGGGAGTGCGGCCCTGGTTCACAGCGCCCTTGGTGTTGGCGCCGCCAGACTGACCGTCAAGCTCGACATCCTCGTCGTACATCGCCGGGTCATCCATCTCCTCGTCAGAGATTTGGGGTTCGTTGATATCTGCGATGGTGAAGGTGACGCGGATACTAGGGAGCTGTTAGTTCCCGGCATATATGGGCGGATGTGCGGGGCTAGGCGTACTTCTCGTTGTTGTACTTGCGGGTCAGGACAACTTCCTCCTGACCGGGAGTATCCTTGACCTCGAACGGACTGTTCTCAATGTAGTCCTTGATGTTGTCCGAGTAACTCTCGGGCTCGCCAACGTCATCCTCCAGGTTCAACTCGCTCTCGAGCTTAGCGACAAGCGCATCTTGAACTGCGACGACAATTAGTACCTTTCGGCCATCGCAGGATAGTTCAATTGGCGCATACCCTCATACCGGGGGCGCGAAGTGTGGAAGGCCGATGCGAGTCTAGGTGCAGATGCGGTCCTCCAAGCTGCCTGCGCGCTAGCTGGCTTGAACAGAGCTGGGCGAGCGGCCTTGGTGCTCAGGCGCGCGAAAGAGCGAGGCGCAGAGCGCGCAATGGATCTGAAAGACAGCATTTGGGGGGGGTAAAGGTATGTGACGGGAGAGCGCACACGGGAGAGAAAGGGGAGCGTTGGCGTGTGGCGGACAAGAAATGGATTGCGATGGGCCGAGGAAAGAGACGAAGCTTGCAACTTTCTCACGATGAAGTCAGTGAAGCGTCCGAGGATCTTCCGCAATCTTATCGCAAGAAGGCGTGAGAGCACAAGCCCCAGGCGCGCCGGGGGACAGCTCCGCAGCCGGACCAGTCCTCACCACCGTGTTTCTCCGACCAGCTCTCGCCCCGCGGCGTGCTTTCTCCATATATCGTGTGCGCACGACCACCGAAGTGCTCTGCAGACCATTGGGAACCCCAAGCTGACTGCCTCGCAACGTGCACACTCCACAATGGCTTCCGACGAGCAGAAAAAGCCCAAGGTGAATCATTCCGTCATCGCCCAAAAAATCAACATCCTCCACACCCCCGACATCACAACATATCATATGAACATGGACATTCCCACAATCATGAGAGCTAATACTAACAAACAAAACCCCCCAGCCCAGCGCCCTGCGCTCCATCATCGCGGGTAGCACCGCCGGCGCCGTCGAAATCGCCATCACCTATCCCGCCGAATTCGCAAAGACGCGCACGCAGTTGAACCGGCGCCTGGCCGAGGGCAAGAAGCTGCCATGGCCGCCGTTCGGGCCGCAGTGGTACGCCGGCTGCACAACGCTCATCATCGGCAACTCGCTCAAGGCTGGCATCCGTTTCGTCGCCTTCGACACGTACAAGAACATGCTTGCCGACGCCGACGGCAAGGTCTCGGGCCCCGCCAACGTCATCGCTGGATTTGGTGCCGGTGTGACGGAGAGCGCATTGGCCGTCACACCCTTTGAGAGTATCAAGACGCAACTGTGAGTGTGGAAGATAATTCAATGCCGGGGTGATACTGTGGAAGCACGTTTGGGCGAGTGGAAAAGATAGAACGAGCCCGGATCTAGAGGGGAACATGCAGACAACCGCCAGTCTCCATACTGCCGCTGCACGAGCATCATTTGCTATCCAATCTGCAGCCAGGTGGACACAAACAGCTTCACGGAGACCCATCCACCAACTCACCAGACCCCTCCTCTCTTACCCCAAACACTAAACTCCCTCTATCTCGTAACATACCACTCCTCACTAACCACTTCTCTCACCACCCAGCATCGACGACCGCAAGACCGGCAAACCGCGCATGCGTGGCTTCCTGCACGGCACGGCCGTCATCGCACGCGAAAAGGGCGTCCGCGGCTTCTTCCAAGGCTTCGTGCCTACCACCGCGCGGCAGGCCGCCAACTCGGCTACGCGCTTCGGCTCGTACACGACGCTCAAGCAACTGGCCCAGTCGTACGTCGCGCCGGGCGAGAAGCTCGGGACCGTCAGCACCTTCGGTATCGGCGCCCTGGCCGGCATCATCACCGTCTACGTCACCATGCCGCTGGACACGGTTAAGACGCGGTAAGTCCAATAGCAAAACAAAGACGAGGGGACATAAAGAGCCTGGAAGGGAGGGTGGAAGTTGTGGATGTGGTGCTGACGCTCTTCAATGCAGCATGCAATCGATAGAGGCGCGGTCCGAGTACAAGAACAGCTTCGTCTGCGCGGCGCGCATCTTCAAGGAGGAGGGCCTTCTGACCTTCTGGTCCGGCGCCGTGCCACGCCTAGCCCGTTTGATTTTGAGTGGTGGTATTGTTTTCACTATGTGAGTTTTACACCCACTATCGAACGCGCTTTATAAGCTTTGGAGAAAACACTGACCAGGATCAACAGGTATGAGAAGAGTATGGAGGCGATGGACAAGCTGGATCCGGACAGGAAATACATCTAAGAGTTATTCCGAAAGTTCCAGCGCGCTATTCGACCAGTAATGTCGCATGTCAGGAGGTTCCTTTCGCCCGTATCACATGGCCTTCCAGCATACATGCCGCTTTGAGAGCGTCGGATCAAGAGTAAGTTCAGTTTGGTTTGGTTTCGGCGTGCAGAACGACGCCATGGGCACAAGAGTCGCTTCTATCTTGCACGAAATTCGACGGAGAGCAGCAGTCGTAAAGACATCAGAAGCATGAGCGCGTCAGGAAACAAAAAAGCCCAATACCCTAGCGAGAGACGAAGACGGCGGAAATTTTTGACGGCGCTCAGAGAACACTCAACACATGCGCGCGCGCATCTTAATAGACGAGAGCGTAAGAGAAAGGGAAACTGTAGAATATGGAATAATACAAAGGAGAAATTTATTTGTTCACACATGGGGCATTCACGACATGGCGCAACAAAAAAAAAAAAAAAAAACCTGTCCGATATCTTTGAAGGGTCCCAAAAACACGTTTGCCAGTGTGTCACTGCAATGCAGCTGAACGTGAGATGTATATACGCTAAAATCACTGCGGTCGTGGTTGCGAGGTCCCAACATGGCCCCAGGGTAAGCCGCCCATGGAGGGGGCCTGTCCAGAGCCGGTCCTCGGAATATGTCCTGTTTGATCGTTGACGGGCGGGTAACTGAAGTCCGGAATATACATGTCGGCGGGGTTGCCGTTGGCGAGCTGCTGCGGGAAGAGCCTGTCCCATTCATTCTAGAAGAAAAAATATTGTTAACTGGCGAACGAATGAATCTAAGAACAAGATAACAAACGGCTTACCCAGTCGATCTCCAGCATAGTCTCATCGCCAGGACTCCCACCGACACCGCCAGATCCCATGCTACCCGTATCGCCGGGGCTCATGTTGAACACATTCGGCATGCCGTAAAGATTTGGCGCGCCCATTTGGTGCGGTGCTTTGCCGTAGGCTTGATGTCGTGACGTGTCATCTGGAATGCTTGCTTCATACTTAACTGGAGGAGTCGTCATGTCTGGGCGCGGATGCTGTGCGTGTTGAAGATTTGGACTGACGTGCGCACTATTCTGGTCAGAGCCACGCTGTGTGCCAGGGGGCATGCTCTGGTTACCCATGGAGCCGTATGACTGCATTCCAGGCGTGGTGGCAGCACTAAGAGATGGATCGCTAGTAGAAGGGCTGCCTGTACGGGCTCGTACACTTTTCTGCATGGTTGGATACCAGAACCGCGCGGCGTGGTTCATGGCCGTTGTATAAGGACGTGGACCCATAGGTTGTTCCATATCTGTCGGCGCGCGCATGCGGCGTATGCTTTGATAGACGAGCGCACGATCTCTGATACCACCAATGATGTACTTTGCTTTGTCAATGATGGACATTTCCGGAGACAGCTCGAAGACGTAGTCCAGACAACGCCAGACCCTTTCTTCATAGCTTGGATTAGGCTCCTTTGCATAGACCTCTGCCATCAACAAAAGACCGGTGTGCCATTGCTGATGAGCGCCTAATGAAACCATGATTAGCAACCACCTGAAAGAAAAGACGGCATTGGGAGGGTGATTTGCGGCCACGACTTGAGACACTGCAGTATCCAGGCCAAGCAAAAGGCATGGGGAGAAGGAAGATAGCCCAAGGAAGAGAGAAGCATACCACCATACCACGACCAAGGCTTCAGGTTTGGGTGGGTATCCAGTGCAATCGCATTTTCAATCAAGAGTATCGCTGAATTCAACATCTGCGTTCGTAGACGGTCTGGCATGACTCGATGCATGTTGCTGGAATATCGATGCAAAACCATTAAAATGAGCCGTAGGCTCAAAATGTTATACACCAATTGCCACATGTGATGTAGGGGATTCTTGACATCAAGCATTGGGCCATATCGTTTTTCCATAGCACTGCGGAAATTTTGAATTCTTCCAAGGACAGCAGTGAGAGTGGTCTGCTTTCTCTCGATCCGTGGCCGCTCAAACCAGACTAGGCGTGCCATCTCAGTGCATTCGAAGCGCATCCTTACAATCGTCATGTCGGTGAAGTAGTCTGCGTCCTTGGCTGGCGGGTCGTTGGATTCGAAGTCGGCGTCGTTCACATTGAGAGGGAATTTGGTATCGAAATCGTCCTCCCGAATCTGTGGGCGAGGTCCACTAGCTTCGCAAACGCGGATGTCTAGGAAACAAAGCTGATACCAGACCAACCGGCGAACGTGTGTTTCAACTGCCGGGATGCCGAAGCGCGCGCCATCACGATGCAATCCCATGCATTCTGCGAGACGAATTGCCATAGCAGTCAGCGCAGAGTGGGCTCGTGAGACTTCGGTTCGGCAGAGCGGGATCTGGAAGTATTAGAGATGCAGCGTGGTTGTAGAAGAGGATAAACAAACCAGATACATGACGAATGCTTGCAGAGTCTCGAGTTTCGTTGTTCTAACAACGTTGGCTCTCGACAAAGCTGCTTCGGTGGCCTCCTTGAAATTTTCAACAAGTTCGGACTTGGTAGTGCCATATTCGCTGGTCACCGTGTCCTCAGAAAGGCTGACAGAGGCTGAGAGCATAGCGGCAAGGACGAGGGCCTGTAAAGATGGACGCGGTTCCAGACCATTGGAAATGTCCCTCCAAAAAGTAGCATACTGCCGCTCGAAAGATGGACGATGGACGCAGGGAGCAACAGGATGAACAGCAAGCCAGTACTGCTTCAGCAGCGTATCTGACATAGATTTTGCGGGGAGCGACTGTAGTAAGTTGTGCTTTCGGCTGGAAGGGAAGAAAAAGCTGGCAGACGGTGCAAGGTAGTCCGGACCTGGCATCAGGTAGCTGCTTGGATGTATCTGGCGGGATATTGGATGTGGCTCGTTGGGGTCCGGAAACAGCTCTGGGACTTCTTTCAGAGCCTCAGTGAGCTACGCGGTGGTGATTAGTACACGGCTATGCAGCAACAAGCGACAGGGTGGACGTGAACTGACTTCTTGGGCGAGCTTCGGCCGTACGAATCCACCAATGCGCTCAGTAATCCTCATCCGGCCAAACTGCACGCCAAGATCGAGCAGGTTGTCATCGCACATGGCATCGTCGTAGGGAGCATCTTCAATCGCGAGCGGAGTGGGTTCGAGGCCTCGCTCTTCTTCCAGCTCGCTCGCGTCCTCGTCGGCTGAGAAATCGTCCATGCCAGGGAGCTTTGATCCAGGGCGCGATTCAGAGCGCGACCGGCCCTCCTTCTTCCTCGCTATATCCTCCTCGAGTGTACGCTCAAGGGAGCCCATCTTCTCCTTGATCTCAGCCAGCTTCTGCTGCGAGGCGGCGTCCAAGGCCGGAGCCAGGAAAACGCAGTCTCGCGAGAAGCGGGTGCAGTTGGTGCATGGGTGAAGTTTGTCGCATTTGAGCTTACGGCGTCTGGAAGGGCGTCTCAGTGGTGGGGACTCGTGGAGCGGGAGTATAGTAGTGCACTCACCTGCATTCGAGGCACGAGGTGATTAGGCGATTGCGGCGGCGGATCTTGGGCGGCACAGCATGGTGCTGAGGGGCGGCATGGGCCTTGCTGGGACCGGCATTGGGCCTGTTGGCGTGGGAGGGGGACTCGCGCTGGGCGTGTGGGTTGTACGAATCTGGGGAAGCCATTGCTTGCAGTTCCGCTGGGCGGCAGGGGCCCGCCTTACGTCCGTACCAGCGAGGTTGCTACGTCAGGCGGTCTTGAGTCGGTGGTCAGCGGGCGATCGGTCGTCTATTAAAGACAGCGACCCGCAGATTTTTCAGCCAGATGGTGAGCCCCTATACAGCGGCGGGCGACAACGGGACAGCGTGGGCGAGGGCGCGCTGGGACGTGGCAGCGCGGGAGCTCTGGGCGCGTGTGGTTGTCGGGCCTCGCGCAGCGGGCAGGAGGCCGGTCGGCAGCGCGGCGGTATGTATGGAATGCTGGAGCCTGGAGAGCTGGGCTGGTCGAGCGCAGGCAGGCCCTCGCAGTGTAGGGATTTATGCATGTGAAGCTGGATGCTGGCAGGGCTGAGTCGGAGACATCGCGACCTGGGCGACGAGCTTGCGAACTCCTCCCCACCCACGCCGCGCACGGGCTCGGCGCGCAGCGGCTGGCGGGAGCCGGAACGCCAGAAGGGCGGCGGGCTTAGCTGGGCACCTGGGCTGGCACGCGCCGAACACTCGGCCAAAAATACTCCTCCCTCAGGCATCCGCCGCTCCCGACAAGGGCCGACTGCCGCGGTGCCAAGCGCGTGCCTGCCAAATAGCCGGCATGTCGACAGTCCCGGTCAAGATCTGCAGGGCCGGGAGATCGTGGGTACTGAGAGGGAGTCCTGCCTGCGCCTCGTATTCATCTCTCCTCACCTACTGTCTAGATTGCCGTGTGTGCAAGCATCCCGTCTGCAAATCTGCGTGAAATATCACCCCTCTGGCACCTATTTCCTAGCCGGACAAGCGCTCGTATCGCCCTTGGCAATTTCACCCCCACGACAAACCACGCAAAAACAAGAAGATTAAAAAAAATAAAAAAAATAAAAACTCGCAGCGCCCCTGAAGCTGAGGTGGCCGCCATTCGACACCCACTGGTTCCCCGCAAGGCAAAGCGTCAGGTCCACAGCGTGGCGGAGATGGGCGCTCTCAGACCGCCCTGACAGCTGCTCATACGAGGATCCACGGCCAGGCAATGCAGGGCCGATCTACCGCGCACATCAATTCCAGCGGCGCCAGCTGTCCTGGTTGTCGGGTTCGGCGCTCTGAGGTCTGGGAAAGTCGCAGGTCGCCAGGCGGGTTCGAGGAGGGCTGTGGGTAGGGCTGTGCTCCACTGGGCCCCTTGGCAGTAGCATCAAACTGCCCTCTTTTTGGCAGCCTCGTTCGCTTATCTTTGACGTTTGCAGTCTAAGGAGCACTGGAGCAGCGCGGGACGAGCCGCGCCAATTGGGGCTTTTGTCAAAATTTGCAAAGTGGATACGTTGTTATGCCGAGCTATTGTGGTGTTGAGGTCGATGCCGCGATCTGCCCAATGCCCGGCCGCTGATCTGCGTCATGGCCTGGGGTTGCGGCTTGGCTCACCCGACTGCAATCACTGCTGGCGTGCGCCCAGCATGTCGACACCGCGCAGATCCGCAGAAGGCCGCGCAGGTGCTGAAACGTCGCTTGAGAGTGTCTGGCAGACCCTTGCGTGTGACGTTAGGATCAGCTCAGGTCAAGGCTGCTGCAGGTTTCCCCGCCACGGGAAGGTGCGGATAGCTTCCGACCTCGCTCCGGGGAACGACTCGCCGTCGCGTCGCGCCTTCGCCTTCTCCGCACTCACCAGCGCATCACCACCTCTGGCCCTGCCGCAGCTGCTGCTGTGGAGAACACTGCCCAGACGCACGGTACTGTGCAATCTGTCTCCTCCCATCGCAGCCTCCGTCACTCGCCATGCCGCTCCTCAACCTTCGCGAGCTCCTCCAGTTTCCCAGCGGCGATAATGCGACCGACACCGTCATCAACGGCGTCCACTTCAATCTCAGTGCTTTAGAATATTACAACTACACCATATATGACAATGGCACCATCTCCAATTCGTCCAGATGCTATCTGATTTTCGATCAATACCAGCCCATTATGATGTCCAACGGGAGCTGGATCAACGGCACATCCTGCTATTTTCCCTACTACAGCATCCACACTCGAGGCGCAATCGGCATCGCTTTTGCCGCCCTTTTCGGCGCGAGCATCATGTTCACGCTCATAAATCTGCGGAAACACGGTAGACTATTTCTGCGTGAGGACAAAAGATTCAGAGTCATTGGTAGAAGATGGCAGTGGTATTGGATGTGTTTTGTCGCTGCATGCGGCATGATCAGCACTATAACTAGTGTTGACGTCGACCGAAATTACTTGCAGAGTCTTCCAATCATCCTCCAGAGCTTCTTTTTTACCTTGATGCTACCCGGCACCTTGGCAATGGTGTGGGAAGCCGTCCGACACTGGTCAGCAGGGTCTTCTCCCATGTACATCAGCTGCTAACTGGTGGTAGGGGTTCGTGGCAGGAGAGGCAGATCTGTGACCGTGATCCATTCCTTTTACCCCAGGATGACCGGCGTGGGAAGACTGAGTTCTACCTCCCGCTGGTATTTTACCTGTTCGCATGGCTCGTAAGTCTAAATTCCAGAGGGGTACCTAGTGCATCTCCACTGATGAATGCAGAGCTTCTTCATGGAGATTCCACGGTCATGGACCAGAATCCAGTTTCAGCGCTCGCCTTGGCAGCAGTCTCACTACGCCGAACCTGCAGCTACAGATGCCCGCTTCAAGGCCGGGGCTATTTTCTCAGTGATTGCTTGGGTCGTAATTATTGTCTCTCTCCACCACTCGCTGCATCATTATCGCCCGAAGCCTGCGAGTGGTGGGGTCATGGCCCGAATCAACAGCTTCTGCATACACTGTCCGACCAAGCTCTTCCTTGCCCTGGTGGTACTCGCAATCCGTTTGGCTTATGCTGTTGCTTCTGCATGGGTCTGGGACATCAGCTTGCTGAAATATGACGTGCAGCCCGGCTGGCCGTACGGACTAGGATATGGGACAACAATGCTTTTGTTGATCCTCTTCAACATTTTCGGCTACATCGACGAGAATGAAGATAAGGTGATCATCGGACAGAGAAGACAGCGAGGACAGGCAGCAGATGCAGAACTCGGAGTCACCAAGAAGCCATCGTGGTGGAGCAAAGCACATGGTGACCTGCATCTAACTCCGGAACAACGACTACGCGCCCTTGCTTCCGAGGGGCCTGGTGCCAATCAACAACCACGCAACCAGTCGCCTCCAAGTGCGAATGTGGAGCTCACGGAAATGAGTGGGAATCCGCCCTCTTACTACGACATGCCAGGGTCTGGTGGTCAGGTTCGCAACCGCAGTCGGCAGAGGGCGGATGATACCCTGGAGAACCCGTTCCGAGACCCTGAGGGCACTGAAAGTGGCGACAGAGGGTATTTCCGAAGGGGTGACAGTGAGGATAATGCGAGCACGGCCACGGGCGTTACTGAACGAACTGGCATGACCGGCGAAACCCTCGCGGAGAATTATCCCCCACAAAGAGTTCGTAGCATGCTGGACGTCTAATTTTTTTTTTCTCTCTCTCTATGGCTTAGTGCACTTGGCCTATTCTTGGAAATGAACACAGATGGATTCGCATGAAAACATGGTTGGACGGGTACTGGGATATACGAGGTCATGACATGATAGCACGAATAGCGCTCCTACGGTCATTGTGAGGCTTAATCTTACTCTTAATAGGAAATAATTGGACTTCTTGTCTTGGTTTTACTGCTCGGCTTTTGGATTTCTGGCGCTCGGTGTCAAGGGTGAGCTCATCTCTCTTGGCTCCACAGTCCTACAATTTGGAATGCTAGCGCTCTGACCACGATGTCTTCGAGTCATACAGCACTCAGTTCCGCGCGGGTATGGAGGGAGTTGGCCCAATTCGACTGTGCCAAGCCATCGAACCACCACAACTCTCGCAGCCGCTTCTAGGCGATAATTTCCTTGGCCTTGCTCCATCGAGGGCTTCTGTCGCGGCCATATCGATAACAAATTGCGATCGCCTTGCTCGGCCAGCGTCGGAAACATGGGACATGTTTGAGGAGACGTGACCGGGACCACCGCGCGGCGGCATCCAGCTCCGGCAACTTCGGCAGCTGCCGCGGAGAAAAACGCAGGGCCAGCGTCGTTGCCCCGCAATCCTGCCTATCAGGCGCCTCGAAATAGTAATGATGCAGAGCTAGATATTGTCTGATGAGATAACGCGCTGCCCCTCATCCCAATCTGCCCCTCCAAGAACCTTCCATACACAACCAACACCACCACCCACAGCCTCGCTCGAGCCCCGCTCTGGCCAATTGACCAGTCAATTCCCCCCGTGACGAGTCGAAAAGAGATCCGCCAACAACAAAAACAATGGCAACGCCGTACGATCGCGCGCTCGCCGCCATCGACGCCGCCCACGCCCTCGACCCCAAGAAAATCACCCTCGACGGCGCAGAAACCGACGTCCCCTACGAGCTCCACTACGCCAACAAGATGACGGCCTACCTGCAGAAACGGCACCCCTCCGCCTCCGAGCCCCTCCGCCTCGCCATCCGCGCCCAGCACCTGCGCCGCTGGGAGGTCCCGCGCGACTCGTACCCGATGACGAAGCCCGGCTACCACTCCTGGCGCAATGCGCTGAAGAAGCGCCAGGCCGACATCGCGAAGGGGTACTGCATCGACGCGGGGTACGGGGAGGAGGATGCGGAGCGCGTGGCGGCGCTGGTGCGGAAGGAAGGGCTGAAGAGCGACGAGGAGACGCAGGTGCTGGAGGACGTGGCGTGTCTGGTGTTCTTGGACGACCAGTTTGAGGAGTTCGGGCGCGCGCATGACGAGGAGAAGATCGTCGCGATTCTAAGGAAGACGTGGGGGAAGATGACGGAGGAGGGGCATCGGCTGGCGCTGGAGATTCCGATGGAGGGGCGGCCGAAGGAGTTGGTGGAGAAGGCGCTGGCAGGGTGAGCGGGATCGCTGTCTGCTTTTGAAATACCGTATGGGCCGCCTGCGTTATTGTGGGCTTCGCTTGCGAAGATGGCTGGTTTCCAGATGCTGCTGGCTGCGGTGTTGGGCCTTTTGGGAGCGCCTCGGTTCTACAGGGCATTCGCTTTGTCTTTGCGCCTGGCTTCTGGTCTCATCGGGCGCGTACGCCAGGATTCCACGCTTTCTCCGAGCCACCCTCCTCAGGACCCAGGCGGTGCTTTCTGGGCTTGACCCTCGTGGCTCAAGCGACACCGAATGGCTGTATATATAGCAGGGTTGGTAGTGATACTCGCGTCTTCGGTGGTACTTTGGGAAAGATCCTCACTTGCCATTATGTATGGGGGAACGACTGCTAGTATGTTCGCCAAGCTGCGGCTGAGATAATGGCGCGTTGCTTTTGCGTAAACATGCACAACCATTCCACGAACGGAGGAGTGAGCGGGGGGAACGTCAGGCTAAATGTACTCTCAGTTCCACCATTTCATACCGTCTTGTCCATTTTGCATCGTCTCTTCTCGCTTTTGTCTCGCTCCTTCTACCTTCCATCTTCGTTCCCTATTCAACAAACTTTTCCTACCGCTGTATCACACCACCATCACTATCACCATCGTCATCAACCATCCACTACCATCGACAATGCCCTGGCCGCCTTTTTGGACCCTTCCCTGGACTATCTCCACTTCCACTCCCCTCCCTGTCACCCTCCCCAGCAGCATCACCCGCACACATATTCGCACCCCCCAGGGCCCCCTTGAACTCCTCTCTACCTTCCCCACCAACAAACCTCCTCCCTCTTCACCCTCCTCCCTCCCACACGTCCTCTTCATCCATGGCGGCTTCGGCTCCGCCGCCATCTGGCTTCCGTATCTCGTCCACCTCTCCCGCACCCACAACATCCCCTGCCACGCGCCATCTCTGCGCGGCCACGCAGACAGCTGGAGGATTGGATACCTGCAGGTGGTGGTCGGGACGGCGCTGGGTGCGATGGAAGAAGACGTCCGGAGGGCGTTGGGGTGGTTGGGCGCGGAATATGGCCGGGGGGCGCGCGGAGGTGGTGGTGGTCGGGCATTCGAGCGGTGGGGGGTTGGCGCAGTGTGTGTTAGAGAGGTTGGAGGGCAGGATGGGCGTGAGGGTGAGGGGGCTGGCCTTGCTAGCTGGGACGCCGTGTTTTGGGCAGTGAGTCTTCTTTTCCAAAATTTCCAACCTGTTGGTTTCCTTTTGGTGGGAGGGGACCGAATGCACTCAGTCGGACCAGAAAACATACACACGCTAGGGAGCGCCTGTAGGGATATAGTCGTAGAAGATGAGAAGCGTCGGCGAAGAAGCGTGGGGAATTGAGGCGGTCGGCTGGACGTGAATGTTCTGCATACTTAAAAGTATTTGCATCCCGATGACTGCTCCAATTTCCCATGGCCGACTTAGTCCGGGAAAGGAATATCGGCCCTTGTGTGTACTTTGTCCGATCGGTTATATTCGGTGAAGAACAAACGAATAGGTGTACGTCTGGTCTTTTACTCGCTTGTCTGGTTGTGGTCTGTGAAGGGTGTGCCTCTGGAATTGACCGAAGAGAAGGATTTGGGATGTGGTTAAGGGACCGGGAAAGGAGAGACAGGTCTGACCTCATCGCAGGGTCGGCGTCTACTGGAACTGGTTCAAACACGATCCGTTGTTCTTCATCCGCTTGCTCTTCCATTCCGGCCACCCGCTCTCTCCGCTTTCGAGCCTGGCTCTTGTCAAAGGCGCGTTCTTCAGCCCATCTGTGCCGGAGAGGACGGTCGAGGAGTTTCGGTGGACGTGCATGAGAGGCTACGAGAGCTTGGTCTGGCCGAATCAGATGATGCGTCGGCTTGTTGATCCGGAGAGGGTGTTGAGTAACCTTGTCAGGCGGGAGAACGGCGGGCAGAAGGTCCTGATCGTGGCGGGGAAGAGGGATAAGCTGATGGGCACGAGGTTGATGCAGGAGATGGCTGCTGAGTATAGGGAGGCTTATCGAGAGTTGGTGGGAGAAAAGAAGCTCGAGGGTTCAGAACATGAAGCGAGGCCAAAGGGTAAAGGGACCGCTGACCAGGGGGTAAAGTACGTCGAGTTGGATGCAGCTCATCACATGCAAAACGACATCAGATGGTAAGAGGGCGCTGAGAGACTCGCGGAGTTTTGGGCGCAACTGTGAAGTGTCGACAAACCCCGTCGATTCATTACAGACAGGCTGAAGCCCAGATCACGCCTGTTCGACAAATGGTCTATGGGATGTATCACACTGGAGTTCATTATCTAGCTCCTTTATGGGCATGATGGGCTCGAATCATTCCTGAATCAAGCAAAGACCCTCGACAGCCCATTTCAGGAAACTATCTACTACAGGACATTCTTGGGAATCTTTGGACGAAGCGAAGAAATATAGGGTATAACCAAGCATTTAATGGAGGAGCAGCCGCCAAAGGATCCGGAATGTAAGAAAACTAGAGCCACTGCACTCAGCGACCTTCTGAATCTTGTAAAGACAAGGCTACTGGGTGTCACTCTACCCGCATCAGGCAGTGCCGATGGAACCCGCGCCGTGCCAGTGCTGACGAACTCTTCGATGAGCTTCACAGAATTTCGCAGAAGGCAGCAAGAGGCGAGCTGTACTTCTTCTCCGGGGTGGACCGAGCGAATGTTACGTTGTCCGTCAAGACTCAACCCAAGCACCAAGACCGTGGTTTGTTGTCGGTTCCACAGGAGCAGCGCGGCAAAGGCTTGTACTCGACAAACGACTCTGTACAGGAGCCACCCATCAGAATTCAAGAGAAAAACCAGGGGTTGCAGAGCTTTAGAGAGACTGGGACCGTTATCGATACTTACGTCTCTCGAAGTGGCAAACATATTCGGCAAAAACCCGGGCAGCAAAGACGGGACAGTATCTCATTCAGTCCGGCGGACGGGCACCTGGAAAAGGGTAATCCGATGTACTTACAAAGGGAGTTGAGCAAAGTGTTGGGATTCTCGCCGCAAGAAATAGAGGATCTCATGAGAGAGCGTGCGGAAGATGCGCCGTGAATATTCTCGGCCCGGGTTTAAACTACAGAGTCTCTATCGATCATTCTATGTAACTACTCAGAACTGTCCTCATGAAACCAGTGGCATGTCAAGCTTTGACCAATCGGGGCAATGGGAAATCAAAAGCGACTCTCGAAACATAGCGGAAGCACGTAAGGATGATGATCTCACAAGGAAGGTGCGAGTACTCTGTGGTCTCGTCGGAGTCTCTCTAACGAAATTAGGAGCCGCGGAGGAGCTTGCAACCGCGGAAAATGTTGTATTCAAATAGTATAATGGCCAAAGCCATGGATAGGCGGAAGTGAGTTACCTAAAAAGTGAGCCGATGGAGAGCTTGGCTCTTCTCACAAAGACCATGCGTAGATTCTGTGCACCGGTCGACGATGGTGCTCTTGAGTTATTCAGTATCAAACTACACTTTTCTTTTCTTTTCTTTTTTTTTTTTAGTCTTCTTGAGAGTATTTTTAGACTGCAGCAACTGGAACCTGATGCACGGCTACCCGAACTGGCAAATAAGTTACTCGAAAGCGTCATTTGATAGTAGAAATTTGGGCATGTAGGAAGTATTGAAAGTCAAGGACATTTATTTCACAGACGAGCGCACCGAGGCAAGAGGAGGTCTCAAGGATAGAGTTAGAAGCGCAGTGAATTAAAAGTATGAGAGCACAATATACATGCAACAGAAAGAATCGCCCGACTAGTGTCACACCTGTGCGCTGTAGGCAAAAACAACAGGGATAAAGCTTGACAAAATCCCTGCCAGTCGCTGGAAATAGAAGAGGCACTGTACGTGAATACATCAAGAGGAAGAGTAGACTTCCTGCTTGTTGTAACCGTTTGAAGCAGTAACAGCCACCTGGAACTGGGCTTGCCACTGGCCAACATTGCTGGCAGAGCCGGCCCTAAGCGTACTGCCCCAAAGAACACACTTGATGAGAGATGTGGAAGAGGGGTCCGGGCAGACATTGTTGGCCGGGCGAATGGTACCGTCACGCTCAACATAGATATTGAAGCCTGAGCAGCCGCCATCAGCGGTACATTTGGCAGCGCAGCCGGCAACGTCGTAGGAATCCATGAGGGAGTAGCCGCGGTAGGCGTCTTGCTGGCTGCTGCCCTGGAGGTTTGTGAACACGGAGACGTAGCCGTCGGGAGTGGTGGCAGAGTTTGCGAGAGAAGTGTAGGCGGTGTTAGCCGTGAAGGCGTCGACGGTGTCGGGCGAGGTGGGCGTGAGCTTGCCCAGGGGCAGAGGACAGCAGTCCCAGCCGGTAAGGGCGCACTGCTTCGCGGGAGCCTGGTCGGTAGGAACAAGGATGGCGGTGTGGACTTCGCTGTCCGAAATCCAGTTGTCGGGCCTCTTGATGCTGGAAGGCATGGCGGATTTGAGGTAGCAGTTGGGGAAGCCCCGCTGAGGGACCCAGGCAACACCGACACATCCGTTGGTTGCGCCGCACCAGTCCATGCAGGCCTGGAAGTCGGCGACGTTGTTCCAAGTCATGTCGTTGCCGGGGTAATCAACCTTGCATTGAATTTCGTAGAATTTCTTTGCCGCATCCTGGACAAGAGTGTCGTTTGCTGCCGGGCAACTCACGCGGGTGGTGGCGCGTTTGTCCAGGGCTGGCATGGCATTGGACAGAGCCGCAGCAGCGATGAGAAGGGTGGCCTTGGTAGCCATGGTGCTGGAAGTCCGGGGTAGGAGAGGGAAGGCCGTTGGCGGCGAATGGGGGAGAAGGGTTGATTGATGTTGATGCTGGTGGCAATGGCCAGGGCCTCAGGCTCCGTTTTATAGGCATTCGACGTCTGCGTTGGGCACGCTGCCAGATGTCTTCTCGGATCATTCCGCAAATATGCGGAAATTGCACTAAGCCTCTTCTGACGCCACGACACTCTAGGGACTGGATTTGTTTGGTGTTCAGCTGTCTCTCGCAAGGTGCTTGGATAGCCACCTCAGCCCTTGGATAGCACACGGCGTCGTCGAGGTCTAATGCAAGGAACCGGTGGGCATTCAAGGCGTGCAGAGTGTTCTGGGCACTGCAAAGCTTCTGGCTCGCTTCTGGTTAGCATAAGTCATGGAGGCGAGAGGCTCAACTACCCATTTCCGAATTAGGAAAGGCGAAAGATTAACCGCATCTGTTTAGTGACAGCCGCTTGCACTAATTCTCGGCCATGTATCATGGATATCCTCAGCGACTAACGTGGCCCCATTTCTTGCTGGTGAAGGAACGCCGAGGAGACCAGGTGGATAACACGGTGGTGGAGGGCAGCTGTGGTTGAAGAACTGGTGTCGGCGCTAATAGAGAGCTGAACCCTGGCGGGCGCTCCGCCTCGAATTGCTCGTTCCGGGTAGGATGTACTAAAGCGGCAGAGTGGGTCCCGCCCAACCTGGTCTTCGCAGCTGTGGCTGATTCTAGACGTGCTCGGCGTCAGCCGCAGTGCCAGAGTTGGCCGCACTGGAAGCACATACAAGCAGCTATTGGCGATATGCCCTTTGCCGCACGTCCTGCCGGCAAGGCATGGGCGGAGGAGGTCCGTTTGTTGGCTCAACCTGGAGCGGTTCGGAGAACGTGCGCTCCCCGTCCGGCGCTTGACTGGCCCTGTTGTATAAGATGTAAGCTTCAGACCAATCGGCCTGCCCTCTACTCTGCAATACGAAGTGGAAACCGCGGCCCGCGTGGCTTTCGAGCTCGTGGCAGAGCTAGGGGCAATAATCTCCATTGAGAATGTGGAATGCGTCCATGGAAGCTGGCTGTCGAAGTCGCCAAGGGGCCAAGGCGTGCATGCTCGGACTGGATTATAGCTTACGCGTAAGCACGTGAGAGCCAGGCGTTGGCGCTCTTCCTGGTCCAGCCTCCGATGCCTGGGAGCGGGTGTGCATAGCAAGAGATGCCGGGAAAGCATGCACCCATCTCCGAGGCGAAGAGGACGCCCTTTCTTTCTCGGATCCGTCCGGACGGCTGCATTGAGCAGGATGGTTTGTGCGACAGATATGGACAACGAGAGGGCACTGGTGAGAAGGAGAGCCCTCGAGATGTGTCGTTGGGCGAGACAGGGCAAGGAGCGCAGAGGGCTGGCTGGCAGCCGCGTCAACGAGAATGAGCCTCACGCTGCAGATGGTAGAGCACATTATACGGGTGCTGCCTGTGAGCACCCGCTCAAAACCTCGCCCAGTCGCCGCCGGCGGCCTGGCCAGAAGTGGGAGGCGCTCCTGCCGACCTTAGACATCCGGTATCTACGCCCAACCTCTTCTTTACATCCACAACTCACCCATCCGCTCGCATATCTACAGGTCATGAGCCCCACTATCGTATCCGCACACGCTTACAGTCGCAACTCCACGCCCTCCGATGCCGCCACATGTGGATGCTCGTCCGTGGACGTCGTAGTGGGGGTGGTAGGATGGGTGGCGGCGTTCGGTTGTAAGCTTATGAGGGGATGGGGAGGCGGACCGGTGTGCGGCGGAAGGTAATGGCGATTGCGTTATAGTGGAGACGGCGTTCGTGCTACGGGAACTCGGTGGCTTATCGCTGGCTCGGTCTTACGTGTCGCGGAAAGGAGCTGATCAGCGCAATCTGGTAGGTGGGAGCATTCGCTTCGGCATGGCTGAGAGCACCTCAGTCCGCAGTCGTTGCTGAGGAGATCAAAACCATACCCACAAAATTGCAGCATGACGGCCGTTTAATGGAAGATTTCCCAGCATTGCGTCGCTGTACTGCCGATGCAAAATTATTTTTGGGGAAGATGAAAATCAACAGGATTCAAGACAGTCCAGCCAGTCCTATTGTCACATAAAGCACAGCCTATACACCGCACCTGCCTCTGCCCGGCAGCAGCGAACTTCTGAGGTCCGAGTATACATGCCCCAAACCCCGGCGACCCACTCCATCTCGACTTGTCCTCGTTGCCAAAACTACACATAAGACAAGCGAGAGTCGATATCCGTTTCCTGATGCACTCTAATACAAGGTGGAAGAGGAACAAAAATTGACATGCAAGAAACAATAGGATCGAATACAAGGTTTATTTTGTTCATTGTTTTGATTTCCCCATTTCAACGCCACGCTTTGAGCCCAGAAGAAGTAGCTTGGAGGACAACAGGTTAGAAAGTGAAAAAGAAAAGACCTGCAATGCAAGAAGGGCGAGAGGAGGATAGAGGCATTAAGAAGGTAAGAAGTGGGCCATTGTCTTTAAAAGCTTAGGAGAGAACATTTGTACGCAGAATGAAAAAAAAGGGAGTGCCCAGAAAAAAAGAGGTGCCATGGTATGTGCATCGGCATCTGTATGTATCTCCAGCAGCGTGCGTACGTATCCCCTCGATAACCCGCTTATGAACTAGAAGAAAGAGTGGTTAGTATATTTTGTATTCGTTAGACCGGGCAGGAATACTCACTAAATTTCCAGCGGAGCGATCTGGTCGACAGGGTACAGCCAACCACCACCGCTCTCTTCCTTCTCAAGCCAGTCATAGGGCCATTGTACGAGGTGGCCTTGCACCAAGCCCAGAAGTTCCTCCGCATCATCTTTGGTCAATAGTGCATTATCATCGTCAGCCTGGAAGGCCTTGATGCTGCCACGCGTACCAGCACGTTTGCGGCGGCGTTGGCTTCCGGCTGCTTTGAGGTTGCTATTTTTCTCGGGGGCAAGATTGCTGGAGCTAGCAGCTGGATTGACATCCCTCTTCTCGCCAGTTGGAGTGGTGATTGTGATTGTGCGCGACCTGCCGGTGCCGTCGTCATTCGCACCGCGCGATGGCGGCGGCGCGTCGGATGAGATGAATGACTCGTTAGCACCATCCATGGGGCTCGTTGGTGACAGCGTGCCATTAGGCTTCTCGTTGAACTCGGTGCCAGAACCACCGCTGCCATTGACATTCGACGTAGCAGTTGATGGCTTGCTGTGTTCACGCTTGTCCTGCTCGTCCGCCCATTGCTCCACATTGCCAGACGGATGGCTTTCTCGTGAGTTTCCGGGGACAAGCTTCTCGGTGAAAACCTTGCCTATTCCATCAGCAAGCGTAGTGGCAGTACCAGGTGGACCAGTCTTTCCCTGATTATCCTGAGCCATCCGTGTTTCGCTCTTTCCTTGCCCCTGAGACTTCGCGAACCTCTCTCCGAACGCCGCATACTCGCGGTACTCCTTCCAAGTGCGGACCTCGTTGTCAGGCATGCAGCGGAAGACCTGGCGGTAAAGCTTGGTGTTGTTTTCCGCAATAGTGTTCCACGTATCCAAGAAGAAAGCGTCATTGATGGGGTCAAGCATGCAGTCTTCTGTGACAATTGGGCGCTTCATGTTGGCAATAAGCGAGCTTATAAGCGGGTTCGGGTTGGTTGAAGTGCTGCGCAGGAGCGGTGGGCCGCCAATGTCGGTGTCATCCTGCGAAGGCAAAGCGGGGAGCTGGCTGACTTGCGTCAGTCCCAGCTCTCTCGTGTTCATCCGGGGCAGTTCAGGAGGTGGAAGCTTTTCGTTTCCAGATTCGAAGAGGGCGGCGCTGATTTGGCTTATCTGAGAACGGGCAGAATGGGCAGTGTTGCTGCGGTTGCGGCCCTTCTTAGGACTGCTCTGCTTGGGAACCTCCAAGGTGTGCTTTCCTTCGGGCGTATGCTGGGAGACGAGGACCTCGTGGCCATGGATGTCAATCGTGGAGTCCCTTCCACGACTGTAGCCTCGAGCGGATGCCTCCAGGAAGTGGTCGGTACCTTCACCGCGGACGTCACGATCACGCTCAGAGTGGCCGTTTGGTCCAGAGCCAGCATCACCGACGGGATTAGTGGTAAACTCAGACTCAGATGTGACAGGGTTAGGTTGCAGCGCATTGTCCGTAACGTCATGGTTGTAACTGTGCGCTTCCGCCTTTCGAATCAAGTCTTCTTCCATCCGGTTCTTATTCTCAATGAGCTGCTGCTCGATTGTCGAGTTAGTGTCGGCACTAGAAGGTCTGGAGAGGTCACTGTGGTAAACCTCTGATTGTTCTTCCTCCAACAGTTCATCGACGTCGATGCCCAAATGCTCGCGCATGAGTCTGACGCGCAGAGTGTGCGCAAATTTGGAGACCTTGTAAGGCTTCCCGGCCATGAAGGAAGGTAACATGTCGGTGTCCCTTACGATAGCCGCAACCTCGGAATCGCGCGACCCAAGAAGGGAGCGCTCGTTAATGTTGGCAGATCCGATGATGACAATGCGGTCATCAACAATCATGCACTTGGCGTGAATGTAGAGCTGCTCTGTAACAAGAGATTTCTTGGGGCCGATACGTCCCCAAGACCTCAAGGAGTAGAACTGGACATAATCTTCCGGTTCGATACCAGCAGCGCGAAGCTTTCCAAATAGTGACGATTCACCGCGGCAGATACTACGGTATTGGCACTGCATGATCAGACGAACACTGGTACCATCCTGGCTGTCAACGGTACTCTGGAACCCAGGCATCAGAGGGATGACCATGATCGCGCGCCATGCCTCTCCATTCTTGTGGGCGCGCTTGATACGTTCAACAAGTGCGTCATTGATCTTGTTGAGAATTTTTGTGCCTTCAACTTCACAAGAACTGATATAGAACTGGTTCTCAATGTAGACGAAATGATCACTTGCTTGAATGCTCTTGACGTAGGCATTCATGATACTGTGCTCAGTCCGGTCTGGGGTACCAAGGGACCATTTGCAAGCAGAACGAAGTATCTGAATCTCGCAGGTGCCATCGAGCCCAAGAGCCTGAAGATCCGCTTGGTTGAAATCCGGGGGCGGAAGTAAGTAGGGGGTCGGCCTAGTAGGGGTCTTGCCCCTGCGCAGATAGTTCCAGCGCTGGACGAAGTGTCTCGTAAGATCCCGGGCCGGTTGACCGACAATCTGCATGCCAATATCGTGCCACGGCATACGTGGAACCTTTTCTCTGTCGTACATTTCTTCGTATGGCTTATCGAGAGCGTAAAAATCATGTACTCTGGGGTTAGAGTAATCCTTTCCGGGCCACATCTGGCAATGTTCCGAATCCTTCGGAAGGTCATTATCCAGTTCGAAACCAGTCAGCTTATCATCATTCAAGACGTGCTTAGGCGTATCCCATCTTCCGAAACAAAGATCGACACCTCCGCAGAATGCAACAGTGTGATCGACGATGCAAATCTTCTCGTGATGCGCCCAGAAAAACTGGTTCTTCTTGATCTGATGCGGAGACCGCTGGACGAAGACGTTCGGATGGAGGTCGAGCAGTGACAGCTTGCTGTACTCAGAATCAATCGGGATGGCGGAGTTGATGTTTCGATACATGATGACAAAAATCTTGACACCTTCCTGAGCCTTGCGTTGGAGAAGGCGGTCCAACCTCCATTTCTGGCTGATTGCAGGAGGCCTGCGCAGGTAAAGCTCGGGACTGAGCCACCAATCATGGATGTAAATGACGTCTCTTGCCATGCTGATAGCCCGGGAAACGTTCCACATGTAGTCTCGCGCGTCAACGAGCCACTGGGCCCAGACGTTGTATCTGACCGGAGCGAAGCTATCAAAGCGGTGTGGCTGTGACCATTCCGTTTGCGACATCATGAACTTGATTGACTCTTGGAACTGATTCATCTGCCTCTCGTTCTTTGCCAAGAGCTTTAGTTTGCGTTCTGAGTTCACTAGTCGAAGAAGGTGTGCATTGGGATGCGCAGCTGACGTCTTGGCCTTGCTCGCCATCTCTCGTGCGCCTTTCTTCTCATCAATGCGGAAATCCATATCGACGAGGAAAACATCATAAATGTTCATCTCCTCCGGCGAATCGACGCAGCACACATAGCTGTGCCGCACCAAGAACCACTTCGGCATATGCGCTTGTTGCTTTTGGAAGAACTTGGGGTTCCAGCCCTTCTGGTTAGCGGCCTTGTTCGACTGAATCATCATGAAGCCTTCCTTGCCGTGGTAACCGCCTTCCTGAGCTAACCGGACACCCAGCGCGGAAAGTTCCAAGAACTTGCACAATCGGTTACTGTCAGGGCGGAAGATAACAAAAGTTATGAGTTGCTGGAGATACTGCTCAAGCTTCTTGCGCTGTTTCTCCTGATATGTGTCCTTGCGCGGTGCAGCAGACGCTGGCATACCGGGCTGTTGGCCAAAGAAGCTGCCTGTGCGAGCAGTCATCTCACCAACTATTCCAGGAGTCTGTTCCGGGCTGCCGACGCTTGAATTACGCCTGGCGCCGACCTTGAAGGAAGAGCGTCGTCTCTTGCTGGTCTTCCCAGGGCGGTCTGTCCCACTAGCATCTCCATCCGTTATTGCGCCAGGTGCCTCCTCATCATCATCTTCTTCCTGGTCGTCGAGAAGACCACGCATTCCACGAACGTAGGGCAGTGCGCTCCTAGGGAAGCGCGGAAGCTGGCTGCGGTTAGAGTCCTCCCCACCTCTGAAACGTACATACTTCTCCTTAGCCGTCGCAGTTTTGTACTTGAGGTGGAGATTTGCAAAATCGCGGATGGTCCGGTGAATAATCCACTTCATGCGGGTCATTCCACTTCCGTACTCAAGCTCGATCTTGAAGTTCACATGGCGGTCGCCTTCCTTGTTGCTGATTTTCTGGCTATCGGTGATCTGCACCTTGAGCTGTTCCATAAGGATGGGAACTCTTTTATGCCCGTGCTCATCACGCTGGAACATACTGGCCAAGAAGAGAGCAGCTGGTGCACCGGCGAGCAGCTCAGCGACAAGCTCCGCAGACTTGGCATGGTCTATTCTGTTCTGCTCCTTTCGCTGCTTGCCGAGCATTTTTAACCCAGATTTGAGCTGTCGCCACTTCTGCGCGCTGATGCTCGTAGTCCGTTCACTACGCTGCCTCCATGTCGAGGGGGAATCGGCAGCTCCATCATAGCGGGCGCCAATACCAGTGAAGCGGCGGAAATTACTGGGCCGGCGTACGTCGGGGGAGTCCTCCCCGTTCATCTCGACTCTCCTGCTTGAAAAGCTGAGTCGGCGACGGCCGTGCAGCCCCCTCCGCCATGCGCTCTCCTTCGCCAACATGTCCCTTCCTTCATCTTCCGACAACCCCATCCTCTGGTTCTCGGGTATGTCGGACATGGTGCCCCGTCGGGCAAACGGAGGTCGAAACCCAGAGAGCGGAGTCTCGCCAGGCGAATCGCGAAGGAACGAGGGGTCGTTGACAGTTTTCGGGGTGGTGGGCGCCGTCTGGGTGCCGTGCTTGATGCGGCGGCTCTTTCTCCTTCGACGCGAAGGGCGCGACGGTCCTTCGCCAGCGCTTTCATCATCCGCTTCTACCTCGCTTCCCTCCTCTGCAATGTAGCGCGGTTGTGAGCGTTCAGAATCTGGAGACAGGGGCCCAGTCGGTGTTAATTGCCCGATCGCGCCGATAGGTCCATCGCCAATGGTGAAGCCACTTATACTCCTATTGTGTCCTTGCAGCGGATTGAGCGCCTTGAGTCTCGCAATCAGAGAAGCCTTATCCTTGGCGCGGAGGTCGTGTTCGTCGTCTTCTTCCAGCGAATGTTGTCTTGAATGCCCACCAACACCTCCGTCCTGTGCTGCAGAACGTGCGAACTGCACACTTCTACGTCCTGCCGGTGTGGATGCGCCGGCCTCACTAGTAGGCTTACGGGACAGCTGGCCGTGTGATTGGAAGTCGGTCGGGTCGGCGATATGACCAAAACTAGGCGACGGCTCGAGAGCGTGGGGTCTCGCGGCGGGATTCGAGGGAGCAACGTCGCCTCCGGTGCCGTTCGAAGCGTGGAAGGGAAAGCCGGAGGAGGGTTTGGGTTCGGCGACACTTTCGTCGAACTTGATGGAGCCTGAGGTGCCGGGCCTGTTGTTTTCGCCGGCGGGAAGAGCTCCCGAGTCAGTGGAAGCATGCTCTTGACGCAGAGGCGACAGAGTATTGGCCTGCTTCTCGGGCGGCGGGGATGTGCGGGGGCTGCGGGTCATGGGCGAGACGCTGGAATCTCGCGTGTCTGCCATGGCGCTGTTGTGTAGGGGCAATGGGGCCCCTAACCAACAGCTGGGCGGTGTTTCGCGTATTAAAGTGGTTGTAGAAATGGCGGGTGCAAAAGAGTGGACGCGTCGCCAACAACAGCGGAGGACCCTGGTGATCGGAAAATGCAGATCCTCGTGTCGGGTGAGTTGGTGATTGTGTGTTTTCGGTGGAGACGGGGTGTCTCAAATCGCGCAGTTGGCCAAGATGCGAAGCTGCGGAGACGCGGAGGAGCGCGGAACGCGGTGAGCTGGCGACAGAAGACAAGGAATGGTTGCAGGTTCGCCCCTGCCGTGGGAGAGAGGTGAGGAGAGGGTGTTGGAGAGGGGGATTGGCGTAAGGGCAATCTCTCGGACGCGCTGGACAGCGACAGGCCCCCGGGAGATTGTGTCGATCAGTTGGATGAAACGGCGGGATGACGCCAAGCGGGCGCCCCATCACATTCATGCCTGTGGCGGTGTGGCGGTGCGGCGGTGCATGCCTGAAATGCCCCGACGCGACGCACCCCGCTGCTTGAGACTTGACCCCACTGTCGCAACAACTTGCTGTCGCCGATAAGTCCATCGCTCGCTGTCTGCGCCGTCCGCATCAATTCCCGACCAAATGGCAACCCCCAATCCCCTCGAGTCCACCCACGGTGCCGCCCCTCCTCCCGGCGTCTCGCAGAAGACGCTCCACATTGCCGGCATCCTTACCACCGTCTACGGGCTGGAAGAGTTGTCGTCCCCAGCACAGCCCGTCGCATGTCTTTGGCTCCTCCACCCACGCCTCCAGACCCAGTCATGCATGGCTCCAATTGCCGCGCAGGCGATTGCCGCTTGGAACAAGCGAGTGCAATCCGGTGCCGCCGGTGCGGGAAAGGGCAAAGGCTTGATAGCAGTGAGCTTCGACCAGCGGAATCACGGTACCAGACAGGTCGACGCACTTTCCAATGAGGCATGGCGCTCCGGCAATCCTCGCCATGCCCAGGACATGTTTTCCATCTACCGTGCGTCTCCGCGCCGTGCACATGCAGGGCTCTACTGACCTGGTTGCCTACAGATGGCACCGCCAACGACACGTCCCTACTGCTGTCATATCTCCCCGCATACATAACGCCCCAACTTACCCAGCATTTCGTCCTTGGCATATCCCTCGGCGGCCATGCCGCTTGGCTGGTAGCTCTGCATGAGCCTCGTATTACTTCTGCTGTCTCTATAATCGGCTGCCCGGATTACACTTCATTGATGCGTCAACGGGCGGAGAAATCCAAACTGCAGACATGGGTCTCCAGTGAACCTGCAGGCTCGCGCTTCGTTGGCTCCGCTGACTTTCCACGAGCGTTGGTCGAAGCCGTCGCCCGGTACGACCCCGCCGGCCTCTTGATGCACAGTATCGCAGACTCGAACGCCCCTACTGCTGCGGAAAAGCAGAGGCTCGCTGATGAGTTGAAAAATCATCTCAAGGGAAAGCGCATTCTCAACCTGTCAGGCGGTGCTGATAAGCTCGTACCATATGCCTGCGGCGAACGATTCCTCGATTTTCTGAAGAAGAGCATCAGGGATGACCCTGCTTTGGGCCTTGAGCTTGAAGATCTCATCTTCAATGAAGCTGGGCATGAAACGACCCCTGCGATGGCCGAACGCGCAGTGAATTTTATCTGCGATAGCCTTGCGTCGGAAAATCCTAGCTCATCTGCAGTAAGAGAGTCGAAGATCTGAATGGCTTCGTGACAACGTAAGTACTGCACTTATCTACGAGCAATGGTAGATGTTCGGTTCAGAATCAATTCGTTCCTGGCGCACCGCCACAAAAAGCCAAATGTTTGCGGACCGAGATTAGCGAAGCGAGATACCTAGGGCCCACCGCTCGGAAGGTGCCTGAACCGCCTTTCATATGGTAAATGCCGTCTCCTGCCTGCTCAACCTCCCTTTCATACCCCTTACTTCTGCGATCTAGCAAAGCTATCGGTGCTCCTGCATTGCATTCTCATCGCCATCGGCCTCCTCTGCTTTACTCGCAACATCTGGCCTAACTTTCCCCCTTTTCCTTACACTCCTTTCCCGCTGGTACCGGATGAGACGCGTAGAGCATAATCCACGCATCTGTGACCCCCCTGATGGCGAAGATTGAGCCGGATACAACGGATCGTGCACGCTTCTTTATGGAGAGAGCAGCCACTTCAACGTCTTCTTCAGGGGTAGTTCACTCCTATCCATCCCGTCGCATTCTAATCACACCTGGAACTATCACCCGGCCGATGGAGAGCTAGTCGCAGTTAGGGCCAAGGAAGTTGTCTGCAGGACTGCTTCAGCCCACCTGTACAGCTGATGAAATGTTTTCACTGTCACTGACGCGCTGCTTTCAGCGGCACGTGTGGCAGAAGAGCGTCCGGAACCACTTCCGGGCTCGTTACAGGAGCTCTCCCTGTGCCTCCTCGTCTGGCACCGAGCCTTCACCCTCGCATTTGCAACTTTCGCTAGGCGAACATGAAAAGAAGCAAGTATTGAAGATTCTAATATGTTTTGATCCAAATGCGGCCTCCGAAGAAATTACACAGTGAGGTATCAATCTATACATCAAAAGAAAAGGAAGAAGTAGCCCAGTTCAAACGAAGCGCCAGACACAAGAGATCAAGGAAGAAGACCATAATAGGCTTTCTCCTTCTGGTTACCGGTAGTCCTTTCTGCCGATGTCAGCAAGTTCAATGCTGCACCTGCAAGCGGTGCAGGAGTGAATAGTTTCCTCCCAACGTCAATAGCTTCAGCTAGATCATCCCTGATCTGTTTGATGTTGAGCGGAGCCAAGTCCTTCGCGCCAGCGACTTTCTTGCCAGTCAGGAACTCGATCATTTCGGCGCCGCGCTCGCGAAACGCAATGCTTCCACCTGCGGCGCCGGATGCAAGGTCGTAAAACTGGTGTAGGTCGAGCTTGAGGTATTGGGCGAAGCCGATAGCTTCAGCGGCTGCGAGGAGAAGCACGCCGCGGAGAAGCTTGAAAACGAGAGCCAATTTGTCGTCATTTGACGCGGAAGCGCCATTCGTCTGTGCCTTGACGGTGCTAACGGGGTCGGGAAAGTAGGTCTTGACCATGGCGGCATCATCAATAGGTCCGAGACCGTTGTTCAGACCGACCAGGTAGACTTGCTCGGCTGCTGAGGAGAGAGGCGTGGGGAAGTTGACCCGGCGGGCGGTGGAAGTAATAATTCCCTGGTTGTGGTTAGCACAAGGTCATATCTCTCGTCTCCATGTCCTCGGAGCGATGGTCACATACGGCATCCTTGAGGATGATGGTCAAAGCGCTGACGGGCGGGGTATAGTCCTCCGCCAGCAACCTGGGCACTCTGTTTTCGTACATCCAAAACCACTCGGGGCTCTTGCACACGGCATCGTACACCTCCTTGGCATCAAGGCCGAGTCTCGCCGCAAAACCGTGGGCTTCGCTCGCGAGCAGGATCTGGATGGCGGCCAGCACCTGGTGCACCATCTTCATGTTGCTACCCTGGCCGACACCGCCAGGCACAATGTACAGGCCCTTGGGATCTGACATCTCGGCCAGCAGCCAGCGGGCCTTCTCCGTCGCAGCATCTGAGGCGCCCACCATGATGGTCAGGGTGCCGTCAGCCGCACGCTTAGCGCCGCCAGACACAGGCGCGTCGACAAAGAAGATGTCGGAGCGGCCAATGTCAGCCAACTGCTTCTCGACGGACTGCGCATATGCCGATGGCACGGTCGAGCACAGCAGCAATGTAGCGCCCTGCGGCAGGGCTAATCATACGACCAAAATAATAAAGTTAGTCGATCAATTCTCCCAATCCGGCAATTCTGCAGCCTGAGTCAGTGGCACACAGGGTACTTCCACTTACCCTTTATGATGGAGTCGCCCTCGCCGAACAAAGCCTGCTGCGCCTGGTCGGCCGACGCAACCATGAGAACGTGGAAGGGCGTGTCGGTGGCCGAATCGGCCAGCGAGGTGGCAGCGGCGCCGCCCGCCTGCTGGAAGCGCTCGACGCTCTTGGGGAAGACGTCGAAGCCCTTGACGTGGTAGCCCTGCTTAACCAGGTTGGTGGCCATGCCGAAGCCCATGGCGCCCAGGCCAACAAAACCAATCGTCGGCTTCTCAGACATTGCTGCAAGACCAACCGGAAACGGCGAAAACGGATTGACGGGAACGAACGAAATAGGAGCTAATGCTGCAGCAATCACGGACTGTACAGCGCGCAATGGATATTTGTAGTTGATGTTCGGCGGAGCGTAAGCCGAAGCTCCCCGCACCGAGCGAGTGACGTCTGCGGGGTTCCCACGCGGCTTTCTCTCCGTGCAGGGGTGCCGCCGCTGATAATTGTCCACCAGCTCCAACAATTCGTCGTATCATGAGCTTGAATGTCCCGTCCTGAGGACTTGTCGACCTCTTAGCCTCTGCATTTTGCTCGCCTGCCGTCCGAGATCGCATGTCTCCTCCGCGCAAGCCGTCCAAACCGTACGCTTTGCGGCATTTGTTCGTCGGCCATCGGCAACTGACCGTCGGCTTCGAGCATCATCAACCGCCTCTCCGTCCCGTCTGGGTTCGAATGACCCATTGACTCACCAGCACTAGCATTTCTGCCTTGTTTTACAGCCTTAGCATTTACCCGACATCTCCACAACTCCGTCACCAGCACCCATCCGAGCATTTGCGAGCGGAATCGCACGCATTTCCGAGCATATATCAACTACCAAGCCACCACTCCACATCCCGCCCCCACCGCCCCCGTCCCGCAGGAAAACCTTACCTCTACCACATCACCATCACCACAGCCAATCCCTCCACCCCATCCCTTCCGCCCACTCGCCCGCCCGCCCAACATGACGACCACTCCCAACCGTGCCCTCGCCATCCTCGAAAAGGCCTCCGCCGGCCACTACGGCATCCCCGCCATGTGCTGCTACAACACCGAAGGCATACTGGCCACCGTCCGCGCCGCCGAAGCCAAGCGCTCGCCCGCGATGCTCCTGCTCTTCCCGTGGGCGATCCACTACGCGGACGGACTCCTCGTGCACCTGGCGGCCGAAGCCGCGCGCAATGCCTCGGTCCCCATCACCGTGCACCTCGACCACGCGCAAACGCCCGAGATCGTGCGGCGCGCGGCCGACCTGGGCGGCTTCGACAGCATCATGATCGACATGTCGCACTACGAGAAGGCCGAGAACCTGGCGCTCACGCGCGAGCTGGTGCAGTACTGCCGCGCGCGCGGGATCGCGACCGAGGCGGAGCCGGGCCGCATCGAGGGCGGCGAGGACGGCGTGGGCGATACGGCGGACCTGGAGGGCTTGCTGACGACGCCCGAGGAGGCGCGCGAGTTCGTGGACACGGGCATCGATTGGCTGGCGCCCGCGTTCGGGAACGTGCATGGCAATTACGGCCCGCGGGGCATCCAGCTCGAGTACGAGCGCCTGGATGCGATCAACAAGGCCGTGGGCGATAAGGTGAAGCTGGTGCTTCATGGCGCGGATCCGTTTACGCAGGAGATTTTCCAGAAGTGCATTGGCCACGGGGTGAGCAAGATTAATATCAATAAGGTGTTGAACAATCCGTATGTGGACGCTTGGAAAGAGGGTGCTGGAAAGAAGCCTTTGACAACTGTCATTGAGGAGGGTACCTTGGCTATGCAGAAGGCGGTGGAGGGCTGCATTGAAATGCTGGGTAGTGCCGGAAAGGCATGAGGTATGACAAGAAGTTGGGTCTGGCGTATGATAAACGGATTTACAAGCAACAACGATTGCATTCGATCTGAAAAAGGCCGCACACGAGTGGAAATGCTATTTCTTAGTGCAGAGATAGGGCACATGATACCCAGCTAAAGGCAATCTTCCCGGTGCAAACTTCGATGTGTCACCATGAAACGGACTTGCTGTAAGTGGCTGTCATTGCTAAAATGGATTATAGGATAAAAGCCACGATCCCACAACTCGAATGATCCAGAACCAGTATTCAGGAGCCAGAAGCCAGAATAACAGAGAAATCCCAGGTAAACACCACCCTTATCCTCCCATCCCTGCCTATCCATCATCTCTCTGTGAATTCCAGCATCCCAGCCGAATGTAGCGCCACCAGGTCACGCCGCTTACCACTCAACGCCAAAGTCCTACTACTAATCAGCCATGGATAGCCTCGCCAATGAGTAGAAAAGCTGCACCAGAAAGGGTTATGCCATCCTTGTACGCCTGTGATTCTGCAAAATGAGCACAAAAGGAAAAGTAAGAGAGTGTGAGACAGTGCGTCCCAATGTCTGACGGCAATTCGACCGACAAAGTACGACCTACACTCCACCAGGAGTGTTCACCAGCCACGTGAAGAGAGCAACGCCGCCGACGACGGCACCCAGACCGAAGTCTCGGGCACGACGTGAGAAGCTAGCAATTCGACGGTTAGACATCTGCTCTGGGGTAGCGGCCTGAGTGGCCTGCAGAGAATCAACGACATTGCCCGTGTTATCTGCATCGAGATCTGCCTCGGCAGCAGTCCTCTTAGCACGAGCGACCTCAGTTTTGATGCCAGCATTTATGTTGGCAGTGACAGCATGCTCCTGGGGGAGTCGTTGGATGTCTTCCATCATGTTCACTTCCCTCCCCACTGACGACTTTGCTGTAGCAATAGGACTGGGACCAGAGATCGACGCCACCTTGGTAACGTCGGATTTGGGAACAGTTGAAGCTGAGCCAGAGGGGGTTGCGTCAGCCTCAGGTGCGGGCTCGCAGAGATCATTGATCGAGTTGCTGAACGGACGAGCCTTGTTTGAATCAACTTGCAAAATGTTAAGCTTATTCGGATTTTGGTGCTCTTCCGTCGGCATATTGAAGATCGAGGTGTCGATGAGTTCGGACGTCCAAGGCTGCGAGCTCGGACTGTAGTAGATGGGCTGATCAAGCTCAGAATGATCTGGCCATCCTCCGTTCGTCCCACTCATATCAAGACCCATAGGCTCACCAGCTGGTGGGGTGGACGAAGTCTGCTCGCAGAGTAGCTCACTGCTGCCTTCAAGGTAAGAAGAGCAGAAGGAAGTCTGACCAGCAACCGCAGCAGTCGAGCTCGTCTCTGCGGCGGCATCGGCTGTGACAACTGAATTCAACGGGCAATAATCTTCGACCGACATGCCGTCACTTTGCTCGGACTCGTCCGCTGAGCCATCACTGGAGCTGTCGATCGACTCTTTAGGCGATGCATCAGAATCCTGCTCAGAAGAGTACGTGTCCGGAATCATGGTCACGTCAGCGTGCTCGTTATTCGACATGTAATCATCCTCCTCCATATCGTCGTCGAAATCGTAATCGTCGCTGTAGAGGGAAGAGTCGTCGCCGTAACCTTTCTTGGTGTCCGAGAAGGCCTGCGACTGGGTAGCAGCGGTAGGTGCGGACAAGGTGCTGGAGAAGGCGTTCGGGTGGTTGACGGGATCGGCGTAGAAGGTGTACTTCGCAGGCTTGTAGGTCACTGAATATTCGAAATGCTGTTAGACAGTTTGCGCGGAATAGTCCGGTTGAGAACGCAAGGCTTTGAAGAAATAGTCGGAAGGACAGTTGGGGTGACCTAAGCGTACCGTTCCCGCGAATCACAGCCGAACCAAACTGAAGGGTGGAACCAGAGCGGATTTCACACTCCTCGCCTTGAGATAATTCTCGGTCGTCTACGCGGGTGCCGTGCATGCTCTTCAGGTCCCTGATCAAAACCGTCTGTGGCGGGTCAGTACAGCTGGTGTGAGCGAGCGGATGAGTGGGGAAAGGCGTACTGTGCCGGAGGGGTCAGTGGTGAAGGACGCATGCTCCTTCGAAATCACGGGATTGTTGATCTTCGTATTATCGGCAGCAGCGGCGACGCCGCGGTTTGTCGAGGCGCGGCCAACGACCACGTCCTGGCCAGCTATGAGCACGACGCGGCGCTCGGGGATGCCATCCCCTTCGCCGAAGCAGACAAGCCTGACTTCGAACACTGGAAGAAGTCAGCATCGAGAAAGATGCCGCTGTGAGCAGCTCCGTCGCCTGCGCACCTTTTCGGTCAGACATGACTGCGAGGGTGCGTTCGTGGAGTGTCGGGAGAGCGGGTGAGTCGGGAGAGCGGGTGAGTCGAGTGAATGGTGACGCTACGGTGCCTTATCGAGCGGTGTCCGACAACGGCCGAGGCTACGGGGATGCTGCGGACAAGTGGTGTGAAAGCGCTTAAGACAAAGAAGCGTGGTAAGCGAAGGCTGTCTCAAACCGAGAAAGCCAGCACTCGAGGGGCTTCGAAGGCAGTCGGTGAGGAGAGAAGGGGAGCGATAGATGTAGGGAGCCACCGCCGCCGCTCAGACGCTCCACTTGAGACGGCCGCGGGGGAGCTGCGCCCAACCCCAGTAGCTGCCTAGTACATGACGAAGCTACGCGATAAGATAGCCGGTTAAACCCCGGGGGGACCCCACCGCGTTTCGGGACCCGCGCGCAACAATTTCTGGCAGCGCGCGCAAAGAGCAGAGCGCAATGAGTCGACTTTTGCCCGCCACTCGCCGCCCCTCCACCACCTCAACCCTCTAACCCCGTGTCCTCTCCTCGCTCGCTCTACACCGCGACCCGCTCATGCCCGACCGCCGGTAGCACGCACCATCCACAATGGCGACGCAAGGGGAGGTCAAGGAGCAGGTCGTCGACCGTGTCCCGAAGCGCATCACCGAGCTGCAGTTCGGCATTCTGTAAGCAAGCTCGCTCTGCTGCCTCACGCAGCTTCTGACTGTCATATGCGCAGCTCGAACCAGGATATCGTCAACCAAGCCGTCATTGAAGTCTCCGACCGCCATGTCTACGATGCCGTCGGTAACGGCCCCAACCGCACCGTCACCAAACATGGGCCCATGGACGGCCGCATGGGTATTTCCAGCAAGAGCGCTGCCTGCGAAACCTGCGGCGAGGACTTGAAATCGTGCAACGGTCATTTTGGACACGTCAAGCTGGCCCTGCCTGCCTTCCACATCGGCTATCTGAAGATGATCATCGAGGTTCTACACTGCATTTGCAAGGAATGCTCCAACATCCTCCTGGACGAGGCCTCGAGGCAGAGATATACCAGGAGTTTGCGCCGGCCCGATCTTGACAGCCTTCAACGAACCGCAATTTGCAAGAAGATTTCCGGCGAGTGTAGGAAGGTGAAAAAGTGCCCCCACTGCGGTGCAACAAACGGTCCGGTCAGAAAAGTAGCTGGCCATCCGCTCAAAATTGTCCACCTCAAGTTCGATGCATACAACAAGTCAAATGCGAAGCGCAAGGAGATGCCTCGTGGCAAGCCTGAGTTCGACAAGTCTTTCGAGATCGCGAAGCAGGGCAATGCCGAGTTGGACAAACACATTCGCAAGGCAGTCGATGACATGAACCCTCTGAGGGTCCTGAACCTGTTCAAGCGCATCAAGACTACCGATTGTCCGCTTCTCGGAATGTCTAAGGGAAGACCAGAGATGTTCATTTGGCAATACGTCCCAGCTCCCCCAGTCACCATTCGCCCGTCTGTCGCTCAGGAAGCCGCTACCACGGAGGATGACATTACCAACAAGCTCGGAGATATTGTGCAGATCAGCTCGCTGATCAGGGCAGGTTTGGCCAAGGGTTTGCCGGTGCAGACGATCATGGAGCAGTGGGATTTCCTGCAGCTCCAGATTGCACTGTACGTCAATAGCGATGTTCCAGGTCTCCAGGCTCAGGGTGTGGGGAAACACATCAGAGGGTTTTGCCAGCGCTTGAAGGGTAAGCAAGGTCGCTTCCGTGGAAATCTCTCTGGAAAACGTGTGGATTTCTCTGGCCGTACCGTCATTGGACCTGATCCGAACCTTTCCATCGAGGAAGTCGCCGTACCAGAAAGAGTAGCAAAAAACATGACGTATCCTGAGAAGGTCTCCAGATACAACCTCGAGAAGTTGCGCGGTTGTGTGAGACGCGGGAAATTCAAACATCCTGGCGCCAATTTCATTGTCAAGCAGGATGGCCGCAGGATGGTGCTTGAAGTTCTCCAGAAACTCGGAAAGCTTGAACAGACTGCGGAGCAATTGCAGATCGGTGACGTCGTAGAAAGACATATCGAAGACGGCGATATCGTCCTCTTCAATCGACAGCCTTCTCTCCACAAGCTCAGTATTCTCAGCCACAAAGCCAAAGTCCGCCCTTGGAGAACATTCCGCCTGAATGAGTGTGTATGCAATCCGTACAACGCAGACTTCGACGGTGATGAGATGAACCTGCACGTCCCTCAGACCGAAGAGGCACGCACTGAAGCCATCGAGTTGATGGGTGTGAAAAACAACTTGGCTACTCCCAAGAACGGAACGCCCATCATCGCAGCTATTCAGGACTTCATCACTTGCGCATTTTTGACCACCAGAAAGGACCTTTTCCTGGATCGCAAGACATTTGCTCTCATGTGCAGTTACATGTTCAACGGTGACTCGGTCAGGGATCCTGAAACAGGAAAATACCACAAGATCGATCTGCCTCCTCCAGTCATCCTCAAGCCTCAGGCTCTTTGGACTGGCAAGCAAGTTTGGAATGTGCTCATGCGTCCGTACAAGGCGTCCAAGGTCCTTGTTAACCTCGACGCAGCTTGCAAACAATACAAGGGCAACAAGAAGGATCTCAACGAGGATGACGCTTGGCTGGTTGTCCGAAACTCGGAGGTGATGTGCGGTGTCATGGACAAGTCAACGGTAGGAGATGGCAAGAAAGACTCTGTCTTCTATGTCATGATGCGTGACTTTGGCCCTGATTATGCCGTCCAAGCCATGAACCGACTGGCAAAACTCTCTGCACGCTGGCTAACAAATCGTGGATTCTCCATCGGTGTCAGCGATGTCACTCCTGGAAGCAAGCTTGTGGAACGGAAGACAAAGCTCATTCAGGACGCTTACATTCAGGCAAAGAAGATTGTCGAGCTGTACAATACCGGAAAGCTCGAGCGCGACGCCGGTTGCGACGAGGAGCTGACCATGGAGAACAAGATCTCCGGCGTGCTGAACAAAGTCCGTGCAGAAGCCGGTGATATTTGTTTCTCCGAATTGACTAACTGGAACTCCCCGCTGATTATGGCCAAATGCGGCTCAAAAGGTTCTAACATCAACGTCGCTCAGATGGTTGCTTGTGTCGGTCAGCAAATTATTGGTGGAGCACGTGTCCAAGACGGATTCCAGGACCGTACGCTTCCACATTTCGCCAAAGGTGGTCGTCTACCAGATGCCAAGGGTTTTGTCGCCAACAGCTTCTACTCAGGTCTCACACCATATGAATTCATTTTCCACGCTATGTCTGGTCGTGAAGGTCTAGTTGATACTGCAGTCAAGACCGCCGAAACAGGTTACATGTCACGTCGTCTCATGAAGTCCTTGGAAGATCTATCTGCACAGTACGACGACACGGTCAGAAACTCGGCTTCTCAGATCGTGCAGTTCCGTTATGGAGACGACAACTTGGATCCCGTGGACATGGAGGGTAAAGCCAAGCCCGTGAACTTCGTTCGTTCTTTTGATCATGCTAGAACAACAACGTGGGACAATGAGGAACGTGGCTTGCTGCCCGACGAAATCAGGGATATTGCCCGTGCCCGCCTCGACGCCAAGAGGAGGGAAATCCAGCGATACTCGGAAACTGGCCAGGAGCTGCAATTTACTGTCAACGACCCGGGGATGGTGGACCAAAAAGAGTCAAAACGGAATTTCTACAATGAGGTCCAGGATTTCATTTTCAAAAAGGCTGGTGATGTAGAACGACTGACAACTCGCTTTGTTGAGGTCCAGAATGAGAACAAGCAAAAGGGAGAGGCAATTGCTGACGACGTGGGCTTCTCAAACATCGTCGATGGAGTTTCCAAAATCTCTCGCCGTTGCCTGGAATACTTTTTGGATCTTTGCCTTACCAAGCATGCGCAGTCTCACGTTCAGCCTGGGCACGCCGTTGGAGCTGTTGGAGCGCAGTCTATCGGTGAGCCCGGAACGCAGATGACGCTCAAGACTTTCCATTTCGCTGGTGTCGCTGGTATGAGCATTACTCAGGGTGTGCCGCGTATCAAGGAAATCATCAACGCATCCAAGACCATCAGTACACCTATCATCACGTGCGAGCTGGAGAACAAGAAAGATATACGCGCTGCACGCTTAGTCAAGGCCCGTGTTGAGAAGACGTATCTCAAAGACATCACACACTACATCGAGGACGTGTGGTACGATGATGGCAACTACCTCAACATGCGTATTGACTGGGAAACTGTCGAGGCCCTCGGCCTTGAGCTGACCAAGAACGACCTCGAACTCGCGATTCTCAAGGCTCCTAAGCTCAAGATCGGCGCCGATGGTGGACGCATAGAGTTCTTTAAAAACCATCTTCGCATCTACGTCCCCGACGTGAACGATCCATCGAATGAGAAACAGAGAAAAGCAGCTGCGACGCGTTCGGGAGCGTCCAAGGCCAAGAACTCAACGGAAGATGCCTATTTCGCTCGCATTCAGCTTCTGAAACGTGCCATCCCCGAGATTGCCATCAAGGGCTACCCGGAGGCCACGCGTGCCATCATCAAGAAGGAAGACAACGCAGACGAAGACATCTCGCTGATTGTGGAAGGCTATGGTCTCAAGCTGATCATGGCCACGCCGGGTATCAGAGGCACACAATGCTACTCCAACTCGGTCCTGGAGTGCTTCGCGGTGCTGGGTATCGAAGCGGCGCGCACGACCATCATCAAGGAAATCGCGTCGGTCATGGGATCCATGGACATCGATCCGCGGCATATGCAGCTGCTCGCAGACGTTATGACGTACAAGGGCGATATCCTCGGCATCACGCGCTTCGGCCTGGCCAAGATGCGCGACTCAGTCCTACAGCTCGCCTCTTTCGAGAAGACGCCGGACCACCTCTTCGAGGCCGGTTATCGCGGCAAAAGCGACGGCGTGCAGGGCGTCTCCGAGTGTATTATCTTAGGCCAGAGCATGGGCATTGGCACTGGCAGCTTCAAGGTCGTGCGGAAGTTGAACTTGGCACAGGAGGATGTGGGAAGGAAGGGCGATGCGTTTGAGGGTCTCTATAGCTGGTCAGCGTGATCGTCATGACTTGAGCGGGTGCACGGAGGGAACGGGCAGGCTTGATTCCGACGGTAATGGAGCCGAGGTGGCAGAGAGGTAACTTAGGGTCGTTAGGGCGTTTTTCTGCTTTGGGTTTGCATTGCGTCCGGCGTCGAAAAACGGGTGGAGTTCTCTTCTGGGATGAGCTGCATCTATGCAGCGTTCTCTCGATTTTCGCCTCCACCGTCATGGCAGCGAACAATTTTTTGGCAGAGTGGATGTGATGAATGGGAAATCTTTCTTGCCGATTTTAAAGGTCGTAAGTATTGGAAAGGTTGTGAATAAGATAAAAAAAAGAATCATATCGGACATGCATACAGATTCCACCAGTGTCTCCGGCGCTTTTCCTTGCCCATTAACATTTGGTCTCTATTCCTTGACAGCTAAAGAACTATTCTCAGGCGCGCAGGCTCCCCCTTCAACTCCGGGCATGCATCATGCGGCAGTCTGCACGGCGCTCCTGGAGAGGTGAACGACGGGAGGCGCCAGCCCTGGAACGTTGCCTTGCGTGCCCCTTTTTTTGGCTTCGCTGCTTTAAACCTCACCTCGCGTCACGTCGGCCCTGTTGCCCGCCTCCCCTGGGCTATCTGTCGTGCTATCTAGCTGCCTGCTTGCTGCAAGGCTGATGCATAGACATACATGCGGTATTTAAAGAACCTGCATATGGGTATACGGCAGCGGCAGGGGGGCGGGGTGAAAGGAAAGATCCAGAAGGGAAGGGAAATGTGGGTGTGCGTGTTTGACCGGGGCGAGCATGCGGATACCTGCATGGAGAGGAGGCAACGGGTAGGGAAGAAGGGAACATGATCACTTCGATCGGAAGAGGTTGTTAGTGCGGTCAGCGCTCTTTCGCTCTTTCTTTCTTCCTTTCTTCCTTTCTTTGCTGAACACGTGTGCGTTTTCTGGGAAAGAGAGGGGAAGTGGACGACAGAGGAGGTCTGTCAGGACCCTCTAGATACCGTTGGTAACTTTCCGATGCGGTGTGCGGTGCTTGAAGTGCTCTGAGACGACGGCAATCTGCTGATGCGGGGAAGGCCTGTATGCTGCAGGGGAAAGATGAGAGAGCTAATTGTGCTTGAATTACCTCTGCAGTAGCAGCTGCTGCTGCTGCTGCTACTGCAATGTCCAGCCCGGCGCTGACGCGGGTGCCGGTGACGGGGGCCAGGTCTAACACGGCATTAGAGCACGGCCGATGCATTTGGTGGAGCCAGAAGGCAAGCTACCTCTTTTCCCTCTTATGGATTCGGCCTCAACCATGTATTCATCGTCGTGGAACACAAAGTCTCCCTCGTCTGGTACATACGTGCAGTGGTGGGGGGGTTGCGAGATGAGCACGGTATGCTTACGCGCCGCGCGGGGGAGCGGTTACGTCTCCTGCCCACCAGCGAACTCCACCGAACCACCATCGAACACAACGCTCACGATGGCTGCACGAGAGATAGCGAGGTACAAGCAAAACGGAAAAGGGGAGGGGAGGGAATTTCAAGCCACATCTGGTACCCTTGCTTCGTCCGGACGGCGCGGGCTGGCTTTTTGGAACAACCTCCGAGGCAACGGGGGCACAGGACGCACAATGTTTGAAGGGGAACAATGCACGTTGCTCGGATTCAGCCTGCTCGCCAGATGACTGGCGAGGTTGCCGAACGGAAGATGGGGCCCCGCGTGGTACAGCCCTGTCGTCATGTGTGCGCAAAAAGGTTCGCCGGCCAAGGCGTTGGAGCCCGTCCCCTGCTGTGCCCATGCGCGGGTTTTTGTGAGCTTCCAACTTGGGCGGACAAAGCCACGCAGGCGTCTGTGGACCTCGGCCTCGTGCGACGGAGGATGGGGGAAGTCAAGCGCTCGGCTGCCCGATCAGTCTCTGCTGCAGCGTTGATGCGGACTACTGCTCGTTTTTTACCTCTTGCGGGTTTCTTCCCTTCTGCATTTGGGTCCCTGCAGCTGCCGAAGTTGCTCCTTGCTTTGTATGTAGGCGGTGTCTGCCGCGCGTGGCCTTACGCTTTTTGCGGCATTGGTGGCTTTCCGACCGTCTCGACCAGTGGAGATCAACGTGGAACTCGCGTGCAGCAGGCTGTGGCGTCTGGTAGAACGGGTTTGGTTGGGTCACATCCCCGGGCATGTGGTGGCAGGCGAATGGCGGAATTGGGCGCTTAGGGTGAGCCGTTCTTGGGTCGATACATAGCATTCCCGTCAAGCTTCCTTGGTTCTCTGTGAATGCCATCCCTGTCATGCATTAAGGTGCAGAAGAAGGGGATGGGAAAGCTACATTCCATATTCGGACAGGATCAGCTGATCTGAGAGGGCTGTTGTTCGTGCTCACGGAGTGGCCGACGTATGGACCCCATTGCACAGAGGCTGACCGCCCTTCCCCAATGTCCTTGGGCCCTGTGAATAACGCGGGTACCGTGTAAACACGACATATCAAATATGGTCTGAGTGGGAAGGTCAGAAGAGAATGTGAGAACAAGTTTAGGGATCGTCTCACTGGGAGTATAATATAACGCCACCTGGGTATCAATTTTCTCATCCTTGATGCCTGCAAGTACTTTGATGAAGCTCAATCACGGAACAGAAAAGAAAAGCACATAAGCCCAGGGCCAATCTCACATTGTTTTTCATGACTGATCCTTATTGTTGCGGCCCGTCTTCTGGCGAGATTTGCCCTTCGGCTCCTCTTCCTCATCATCTCCACCGAAACCACGGAAATCAAGCTCATACGCCTCCATATGCTGTTCAAATGTAGTACTGCCATTCCCGCAAGATGTTGCTGGTGATGTCATCCGCGAAGTGTTCGTTGATGAGTCTATCGAGTTGTTTAGAAGACATTGCCGACAAGTCTCAGTAACAACTCCGCAGCCTTTGCATTGTTGGCATATGGGGTTGCGATAGCTGTGACGGCGTCCCGGTCAGCTTCACTGCCAATGGAAGGATGCCCAGAGTATTCTCGGCACTACTTACCCCTGAGGGTGTCCAGCACATTGAGCACATGTTGAAATGGCTAAACCTCCAATGCAGACATGCGGGGTCGCTGGTTGCGGTTGCTTGGTCGATGGCGTTGCGCTGGTCCACGAGCTAGACATTGTTGACCCTTATGTTCCGCGGCAAGGATAGAAAAGGTTGCCGAGATCCCACAAAGCTTCTGGACTGCAGAGTATACGATGATGGATCGGCTGGATTTTGGGAGAGAAGAATCAGGTATGTGGAGCAATGTCTCCGAAGAAGGACGGCGATTCAGAAAGAGCGTGTGCTCGACGCCTTATAAGACAGAACACGTTTCTCCATGTGGAATTTCACCACTCGCTCTCGAACGCGCGATGAACCAGTCAGGGAAAAGCCAATGTCGCTCCCGAGTACAGCTTTCGTCGGCAAGCGGTAAAAGCCACGGGGATCGAGCTGACCAGCTGCTGGATCGGGACCCAATCAGGGACTGTTGTCAGATCAGCCACGAAAGTCAGCCGGACAACAGCCAGGGCCACGGAGCCTCCCACGGCGGTGGTCACAACATCATGCTGCTGTTAGTCTAACGAACCGGTGCAGAGGGAGATCGTCGAAATGAATGCCATCCCAGGTTACTTTTACGAAGTGCAAGAGGACAAACCTGGGTACAGTGTTCCCGCGGTTTATTATTTGGCCCCGACAACGTGGGCGTGGCCCCAGGGAAAGCTGGATGTATGGGGCAAGCATAATACACTTGATTTAAACCAAAGCAAGAAACATTTGCTAACACGTAGCCGTCTTGCACCTGCTGGGCCAGAACTCTGAAGAAGGCTTGCTAATGTGTGGCATTGTTGGGTTGGTTCGTGCGACTTACTTATCACAACTTCGCGGTGGAGAAGGCCCACTCAAGACGCACTTTGTAGGTGTCAGCCCACTAGAATACGGCGGAAGCTAGAGGTATAAAATTCTGAACGTTGCCGACATCAACTCGATTGCACCTCTGTCTTGTGAAGTCGAGTCCCGTTTCTGAGGCTGAAACACAGCTGCAGCTTGCTCCGTAGGTTGCTGTGCTACCACGTAAAAAGCCTTCTTCCTTGCACGCACAGCTGCAGTCAATTTTTCGGCCTGAGTATGCTGTGACCTATCGGATTTGCGGGAGTAGACCAGAAAAGATAAGACTCCCCAGGCATCTTATTGTCAGGCTCAGAGCCGGGCGGAGTTACTGTTGATTCGTCAAACATTTGGAATACCTCTATCTGACAGACCACGACACTACGGCGACCACGTGGAAGTAACAGGGAAAGCTTGCTACAGTGTGTGCTTCACTAGAACCTCTCTATGTATCAATGAGGAAGAGGCCTGTATGTATATTGATTTTCTTCGTGAAAAGAGTGCATGAAAGAGCTGCCAGACAGACACACTCGACTCCGGCCAAACCACGCTATGTTGGCTCGAGCTGCAGGAGTGAGTTTCTTGAAAGGAGAACAGCAATCTCGGACGAGCATTGTGTGAATCGCAAAACGTGATACAGCGACCACTCTTCCCAGTGGTCCAAGAATTCACCGGTTGGGTACAGAACGGGTTACGAACACAGCCTTGAAAATCAGGTGAGAGAGGTAGCTGCGCCACGTGGCCCGAGGTATGTTTGAGGACTGGTATTCGGAGATTTGGTGCTAATCTCTCACTGATAATTTTGTCGGCCGATGTACGTATCCAAGCAACGGGGTTGTATTGGCACAGGTCGGTAAGGACGCAAGCCGGAGATTCGCCGCGCAGCCGATGGGGAGTGGTCTCGATCAAGCGCTTAGATAAAGGAACAACGCATCCTTTCTCAGATTGTGTGGACCGTGTTGCGTGCAAGCAATTCTCTGGTAAAAGGTTCTACTCTGCATGTTGCTCCTATTGATTGTCGACCAGTACTTTCCACCAGGATAAGCATGAACTTCTCGTGCCTGGGCAGTGCAAAAAGATATTGCTTGGTTGATTCGCAGGGTTGCTGCAGTAATCCCGTTCGGCCGTGAGTTTGGTCCAAATGGAAGTGCTGACTAGCTGCAGCGATCAAAGCGGGGCTGAAATTCTCCGCCTGCGCCAGCAAAACACAGTAGCCAGCCGAAGTTGCAGCATCAATATCGGCATCACGGTCCTATGAGCGGGACCGAGTGGGAAATGAGCGATGCCAGGATATCACCGTGCCTCCGAACCGAGGTGGTAAGCGGATAGCAAGGGGCAGCTTTGCCGTAACATGTTGCAAGACGAGTTCATGCTCACTGGAGCAACTCGGCTGGGATCTTGAATTCCTTTTGGATGCGGCTCATCTTGTTCATGAGATCCTCCAGCTTCACCCTATCGGACTCCTCACCAGATGTCCCGGGAATGTCCATTTTGGGTGGGTCTGAGTCTATCTCGATGGTCACCTGGGGTTACAGCGCGCGGTGGGTTAGCCAAGATCCGCGAGACCGGCGGCAGAGGTGCAATAAAACACTCGAGAGATTTACCGCTTCGTCTTCACAACGGTAATCTAAACCTACCGGTCCATCATTCACTAGTGCAACATCCATCATGGCCTGGAAGATGCCGTCCTTGACTTTGTCTTTTTCGTAGAGCTCTTGAGTCTTTTGGAAAAAGGAAGAATACAAATCCCGAGCCAGCTGTTCCGGTGCAGACCTGTGAAAGCTGGGCTTTTTCCCCTTCTTTGTGGATGCGAGTAGGGTGAATTGTGAGACTGCAGGATGTGTCAGCAGCACCTCCCACACTAGCCCGAAGCAGGGTGACATACCGCACAAAATTTCGCCTCCGATGTCTTTGACGTTCTTCTTCCACTGCCCATGGGATGAGTACGGACATGTCCGCAGGTATTGCACGAGGCATGCTCACCTTGCCACCTTGGTCGTCATCCCACAGCTGCATTGTGAGCACCTTGCCGGCCATCTTCTCGACTTCTTTGGGCGTATCTTCTTTGCCGACGCCAACGAAGACCAGAGTGCCCTTGCCGATGCTGGAGATGAGCTTGCCATCGACCGTCACCGAGGCGGACTTGACGCGTTGGAGCACAGCTGTCACAGTCAGCATACACGTGTGTTCGTTAATTCTGTTCTCGCTCGAGGCTACCTTTCATGGTGTTGCTGGGAATGATTATGACACGTCACAAGCCAAGGCTGCACCAGCGATGCAGCAGCTGAGCCGCTCAACACACGCTTGCTGGGGGCGCTAGTGGGCCAAGGGCGCAGAAGTGTGTCGGGTACAGTCTGGAGAGGAGCGTGGGGTGGTGATTGATGATGGCATGCGGATGGTCTGGGCTGGGCCGGGGTCACTTCCACTCCCTGCCCCAAATCCCAAATCACGTGCGCGATCGCCTGCAACGCCGACAAGCTACGGCTGGCCGTTTGCTCCCAGCTCCAGACACACCACCTCGCATCCGCGCGCCCTCCGATCGTACCCACGCCCTCCCGAGCTTCCATCCGTGTCCCTCCACCCGCCCGAGGGACGCCCGCACAAAAGTCTCCATCTCCGCGCCGCCCACTCCGCTCCCCGCTGGCCCTGGTGAGGCTCTTCGATAGACACCATGGCCGCGCGCAAACTCGCTCAAGAAATCGACCGATGCTTCAAGAAGGTCGCCGAGGGCGTCGCTGCCTTCGAGGGCATCTACGACAAGCTACAACAGTCCACCAACCCTGCGCAGAAGGAGAAGCTGGAGGATGCGCTCAAGAAGGAGATCAAGAAGCTACAGCGCTCGCGAGATCAGATCAAGGCCTGGGCAGCATCCAATGAAATCAAGGATAAGAAGCCGCTGCTCGACCAGCGCAAGCTGATCGAGACGGTATGTCGTCGCGCCGCCCAGTCTTCCAATGCCAGCCCGGATGGCGATGCTAACGTGCGTACAGCAAATGGAGAAGTTCAAAGCGGTAGAAAAGGAGATGAAGACCAAGGCCTACTCGAAAGAAGGCCTCTCAGCCCAGTCGAAGCTCGATCCCAAGGAGAAGGAGAAGGTAGAAGTGTGCGATTTCCTATCCAGCATGGTCGAGGAGCTTGAGCGCCAGGTCGAGACGACCGAGGCTGAGGCCGCCACGCTACAAGCCGGCCTCAAGAAGGGCAAGAAGGACAACGCCAAGGCGGAACGTATAGCCGAGCTGGAACGCCAGACCGAACGGCATCAATGGCACATAAGCAAGCTGGAACTGGTGCGGCGCTCTTTGGAGAACGATGGTGTGGACGTCGAGCAGGTCAAGGAACTCGAGGAAAGCATCCGCTATTACGTCGAGAACAACCAGGAGGTGGATTTCATGGAGGATGACTCGCTTTATGACGATCTGAATCTTGCCGAGGGCGAGGATTTGTACGGGATTGCCCAGGACTTGGACAAGGTCTCGTCGCAAGACACGCAATCTATACAAGACGACACTCATGAAGAGAACACTCGAAGCGTCGGTCCACCTGCAGGGAAAGCAAAGGCCGGACCCGAGCCATCGACAGCCGCAGCAAGGAGACCATCTACACAACTCAAGTCCCCCTTACCGACGCTATCGACATTACACACGCCTGCGCAGACTACCACTAATGGCACAAATGCGAGCAGCATGAAGCCGGCGCCACTACCCACCCGTGCCCCAGGAGAACCTCTGAAATACGCATCAGCGGCGGCAGCGGCGGCAGCAAGCGACAAGAACAATTTGGGCATAGCCCCATTACCCCCGCCACCTGGTGCGATACATGCGAATCATGTTCTGCGTTCGAGTGCCGCATCATCACCGGCAGTCTCCCATGCGCAACTCGCTACATCGCACGCTTCCAACCAGCGGCCGCCGGTGGTATCAGCAGTGGGTCAGGATGCCGCAACGCCCGTTACCGCCAAGTCCCCAGCGCTCAGCCACTCCAGTGCTGCGCCCGCCAGTACAGAAGCAAGTAGCATACCGCCGACGCCAGCGCAAGAAAAGCGTAGCGCAACGCCAGCAAAGACGGCCAAGCAGGCCGAGCCTGTGGAGCAGCCATTGACAAACGGAGACAAGCGCGCGCAACCTGCAGTAGAAGAGTCGGTGTACCACTTGCCTTCCAGCCTTCAAGACCTTTTGGAATCTTTTGAAGCCACCAAGGAGGACTCTGCAAATCCACACGTCGATGAGCGTCTCCTGGTTGCCTCCCACAGCACACACCCCGAGTCTGTTGATGCGGATAAGCCGCGACACTACAGACCGCAGAACCCCTATCCCTACACCCCGGCTCACTACCCACAAGAACCGCTGTCCATTTTCGATGATCCCAGGTTGTATTCTCGCGTCGACACAGACTCCTTGTTCTATGCTTTCTACTACCGTCAAGGCACCTACGAGCAGTACTTGGCTGCCAAGGCGCTGAAGTCTCAGAGCTGGCGCTTCCACAAGCAGTACCAGACCTGGTTCCAGCGCCACGAAGAGCCTAAGTCCATCACAGAAGACTACGAACAGGGAACGTATCGGTTCTTCGACTACGAGAGCACATGGTCAGTTAGCCCCTGTCTGCACCCGCCTATTTAATAGCTATGCTGACCATACTAGGATGAACCGGAGGAAAGCGGACTTCAAGTTCGCGTACAAGTTCTTGGAAGACGACCTCTGAGTCAATGCAACAAAGTTGCAATACGGACTATTTGAGGCGGCGCCTCCGATGGTCGATGGGATCGCTTTGCTTGCATGCATGGTTCCCCTCTGCATGGAAGTTACAAGGACGTTATTTTGGCTGTGGATACGCTGACAGTGGTAGGCCTGAGGGGATGGTCTGGGTGAATTTCCGCGTTTTCTTTGGCAGTGGCAGTCAACGAGTACTGATATGGCAGGGCTCGTGAAATTACGAGATCTGAGGAGTTGAGCTGGCTGTAGTAATCTCTGCGAAAGTATTCAACAAATTGTGATCGGAGCCTTGGAGGCTCCCGTCCAATCTTGCGGCTGCTCCGTCGTGCCACCGCCGATGTGACTGGCCAATAAAATGGTGCAGGCGGCCCGTGCCCGCCAGCCGCACACGACGACATACCATCATCGCTGGACCGAGTACGGTCATTATGTCTAACCATGATAGGTTTCTGACGCAGAGACACCAGAGGGGCAGCCCATTAGGGCGGGTAAATTGCCATGCCGTGTCCTATCATCACCAATGTCGATGACATAACCGGATGCGGCACCATTCTCCATACACGACAGCATCCATACAACAATCCTGCGTGTATGCGTATTGCCCAATCGAGTCATGATTGATCATCAAGACGAGCTGGCATCTGGACGGTCGTGATCAACCAAGCTTTGTAAGCACGGTCCATGACAGACTTTCGTATAACGAATCGAGCAGACATTCCACTCGCTCCTGAGGTTTGTTTGCTGAAGCATAGCGCAAGATCACAATTCTTTTGCACATCTACCTGCCGACAACAGCGGCCTATGAGTGGGCGTGACTACGGGCCACGTTTGCTGAAAACCACATTCTCTAGAAGCAGAGGTGTGCCGCGTACTGGACGAGAACCGAGCGCTTAGAGGCCGAAGATTTCAGGCATGCTATACTTTGGTCTTCTCACAAGAGCAGCAGACGTGTAGTATCTTGCCGGGTATCGGGGTTGACGAAGCGAGGGACTCCACGTTGCACGGCGTGCATGCAGGCTGGTTGTGGCCGAGAGCGGTGCGCGTGCGCTTGCCAAAGACGGCGGGCAGAGCGAAGAGGCAATCAGGCAACGACGTGTGATGAACGGCAGGCCGCACCCGAGAAATGCGGGGCCAGCACATCGTACATACTCCAGCCGGACGGCAGAGCTATAAGAGGCTCACCGGTGGCAGTGTGCGGACCATTGCCTTGCAGACTGCGCCTCGTTCCTTTGCGAGGCAGATTCCAAGGCAGCCTTCGAGCACGCTGTGCGGGCCGGGCCGTCTGCCCACGCAAATGGCCGCGTCCAGGGGAGGCCACCTTCGAGCGTCATGGATTCCGATCAGCCTCGCTTACCCTTGCCCTCTGTGTCCTCGGCCCCAGTACGGCGAAGAAAGCGTGGGAGTCGGGCTTACTCCTTGGTGTCAGAGCCCGGGTGATCGGAACTCGAGCTGGTCGAAGACAGTGCACTGCATCTGCAGAAACACGACTGCGGAAAACAGCGAATGCCTCGCGATGGCAGCCGGGCCCAAGAGAAGACCGTGCTTGAGGCGTTCGCGGACATGGGCTGGTCTGCAAGCATTTGTTGGAGGAGAGTTCCTTTCTCGGCAACATGCAGGCTGCTGCCTAGGCCAACCCCACGGCGATAAGAGCGAAGAAAGAACAGAGCCGCATCGCCCTCCCGAGTCGAGGCGACCGATTCCCACTTCCTGCACCAGCGCTGCAACCTTGCCGCTCTTCCTACGAGCCCCGCTTCCACTCGCTCATCTCCCTCGAGCAACCTCACGCTGTGTCTAACGAAAGCTCAATATCCGATATCCGGACCCGCAACAGGCGTCATGTGGCTGAGCCCTGCTGAGCACCCGACGGCTGCTTCGCCCTACCGAGAGAGCGGTCTCGCTGCCAGAGCCGTTGATTGACCCACGGCCATGTCCAAGCTCTCAGTCGCCCTGCGCAGCACTCCGAGTCATCCGTCGATCTTCGAATGTGATACAGACCTTAGCCCACAGACACCCCGCCTGCCATTGAGTGCCCTTTCCTGACAAGCCACGCCACCGAGTCCTTCAAAGTAGCTCGCATCATGACTGCGCCCTCTGTGGTGCTTCTTCAGTCCAGGCTACCGCTACGTGTCGCTCTCTGATTTCCTGCACACCCTGCCCATCCAGGTCCATCGCCAGCATCGAGTCCCGCACGCTTCACTCGCCCTACCATTCGACAACTTGTGCTCCCATCTCCCCTTTCGATACCGGCACTCAGACGTTTGCCTCAATCAAACGTGGTAATTGGAATAATCAGGCGACTGATTGCAAGAGAAGAGGCATGAGAGCAGCGGTGAGGATAAGAGGACGCCCGGTGTATAACATTCGAGCCGACGGGTCTTTATCATGATATACAGTTCCCTCTGCGAGCTGTTTGCATGACCTGAGAACCCCTCAAGTTTATCCAGGTCCAGGCTAGTCCCTCCCGAGACTCGTACATACGCCAGGATAGCCGGAATTTGGGCAGCAGTGCGTTTCCGCTCATACCATCTGCTGCACCTCGACTAATGGAGAGCCACTTAGCAGATTCTAGCGTTTTTCCGGCCCTCTCGGGACTGCTTGACCGCATTTGTCGCTTATCACCTCAAAGATGGATATCCGTGTGTATGAACGACAGGTAATAGATGTACCTCAGCTCTTCCTACATTTGGTCTAATCTCCCACTCTTCAGTGCCTTTCAGCAGGCCATTATGAACAGGATCCGGGAGGCTACCCAGACCTCACGGTGGATGAGCACATGGACCATGCACATCCATCTTTGCAAAGCCCAATTCAAGGATATTCCCACCCTCAACAGAGGCAACCGTACCACCCCGACGCGCCATGGAATGCCTCAGCAGCAAACTCGAGTCAGTGGCAGGGGGGTGCCTACGGCTCCCAGGAATCGGACACACACTGGAGCTTTCCACAAGAATCTTACTATGGAAGCACTGCATCCACTTCAGAGGACTATCGCAACTTCTACCAGGATGGTTCGAGGCACGTCCAAGGCGACATGGCCAGGCACACGTCCCCGGATGCTCGTGCAGCGCGGCGTATGTATGGTACTGGCTCGTCAGCAGCGACAGATGACCAAATCTGGCGCCAAGCCTCCGCAGCTAGGCATGTGAGCCATAGCTACGCTTCTGAAGCATATAGAAGATACTCAAACTATCCCCAACCTGTCCAAGGAATGCACGGATACCCGAGTGAGGCACCGGCGCTGAGGGTTGATGCTCCAGTGGAAAACGAATACACAGCCCACCTTTCCCATCCAACGAACGCAGGTGGCAGCGACGTAGACTCGAGATATGGCGTCTCTGGTGTGGCGTTGGCAATGTCAAGCCCCTACTCGAAAATCAAAGGGGAAGACGACCAGAGATCCGCGAACTCGCCGACCCCAGGCACCCAAAGGCCCCCGTCCCCGTCCGGCACCAGCGGAGCCGACGAACCGAATAGGAAATGGAAATGCAAACAAGCAGAATGTGCCGAGAGAAAGGGCTTTAAGCGGCATGCAGACCTCATGCGGCACATGACGACAGTGCATCACAAGGATGGCATGGAAAAGTTTTCGTGCACACGGCGGGGCTGTCCAAGGAAGGGAGAGAACGGATTCACAAGAAGGGACCACTTGGTGGAACATCTCAGGAATTTCCATGTTCAGGATATTCCCAAACGGAAAGGTGGCAGGGGCAAGACCAGAGAGTAGCGATGGCTGGCTGAAAAGTGGAGGTCGTAGTGATTCTTACAGGCTCGGTGTCGGCATGGCTCTGCTTGGCGTCGGATGGGTTATTTCGGTCATTGCGATGTGTTATTATTAATTCCGGAACTGTTGCTGTTGATTGCGTATGCGGCGTCCCAGCGCTACGGGAGCAGGTGGGCAGACAACGGGAGATACCCTGGCGGGGCGGCATGTGATTTTTTCGGTTTTTTTTTTTTTTTCAGCACCCCATCTCGCACCCCAATTGCTCGACAGTTCCGATTGACGGAAAGTTCAGTTTGTTTTCTGAGTCATTTTGCTTCGATTCCGCGCTCGCGTAAATAAGGACGATGGTTACGACCGCATGCCCTCGAGCATCGGATGAATGAAAACAGATGAGAGGCTTGGTTAGTCTCTTATAGCGCCTGACTCTTGCAGTATTGTCAGGTCGGAGGTGAAACGAGCGATGCTGTTTGTGGGATTCAGGCCGGCGGGGTAAGCGTTCCTTGCAGGTGGGGAAGTAATTAGAGCTTCTAGAAGACGGAACGAGGAGAGAAGAGGTCAGGTCGATTTAAGGAAGGGAAGCATTGACAATCCGGCTGGGCCGTTGCGGCGCTCCAGGATGAGCTCCCCCTAGTCTTGAAACAGCGGATCACAAGACATGCAGCGAATCACCGCTCTCCACCAGCACCAACACCCTGCCCGCCTCTCCTGCCCATTTCACCAGAATCCTCTCGGCGCCATCCATCGCCAGCTTCCTCTTTCGGCTCGGCCCCGAGATGGCCCAGGACAGCCTTCATCACTGCCGCCCGCCGGCTATGCCGACCCTTCGCCCTGGGCTCCTCCCACACCTCACCACTGCAACAAGTTGCTGCCGGTTGGTCCAATGTCGGTTCTCGCTATGCGTACCCGCAGTCAAGCTCAATCTCCCGCCGCGTCACGTCGGCCCAGGTACCTGATGGGCGTCAGGCAACCTCGACTGCGCTTCACTCCTGCTGCGGGGGTGAGTCGCCTGTGAAGCTGACCACAACCCGTCTCTCCGGCCCGTTATTCGCGCTGTGTAACCAGGAAGAGCCCATCCACTATAAAAAGCATTGTGTCCTTGCGGAATCCAACGAGATGCTAGCAGACAGGCATCATCGTGCGAGACCGAGCACACCTGCAAGCGTGGCCGTGCTTTCTCTCATTATCATCGTCCTCTTCAGTGGCACTGTCGCCTGAGTGCTGCCCGTGGTCCGCCTTATTCGCCATCCCAGGCCGTCTGTCAGCGCTCTATCCTTAACCTCGACCGTCCCTTTCCGTCCGCTTCGCTCTCTTGACCTTCCACTCAAATCTGCTTTTGCACACTTTGTGCTACCTGAACATGAAAACATCCCTGCTCTCAGCTGCAATTGCTGCGGCTATCTGCGGCACGGCCTCTGCGGCCACTCCCGCTCAATGGCGTTCGAGGTCCATTTACCAGGTCCTCACCGACCGGTTCGTATTCGTCCCGCTCCGAAGAGAGCTTGTGCTACATTCCTTTTTTTCTTTTTTTTTTTTTCCTTTGCTGAAGCTCCACAGGTTCGCCAGGACGGATGGCAGTACTACGGCTGCCTGCAACACGCAGGACAGGCAGTACTGTGGTGGAACGTACGTTTGTCACTTTCTTATCATCACTATAGCTACAGAACTAATTACCCGCAGGTACCAGGGTATCATCAACAAGCTCGATTATATCCAGAACATGGGATTTACTGCCGTGAGCATGGTTGATGTCTGCAGAGTTCCCGACATTTGCTGATCAATGTAGATCTGGATATCGCCCGTCGTTAAGAACTTGCCTGAGAATACTGGCTATGGCAAGGCGTACCATGGCTACTGGCAGCAAGATCTGTACAGCTTGAACACCAACTTTGGTTCTGTTGATGACCTCAAGGCTCTGGCTGCTGAGCTGCATGATCGTGGAATGGTATGTTCGACTGCACATCTCTAATTCTACGCCCTTGCTTCACGCTCGAACTGTTTCGGTTTGGACATCCTTCGTAAATAATTTCTGACTAGATACCTGCCATTGCTAATATCTCACGTGAAGTACCTCATGGTCGATGTTGTCGTCAACCACAATGGCTGGGCCGGCTCCGCCGGTTCTGTGGACTACAGCCGCTTCCACCCCTTCAACTCTCAGCAGTACTATCACTCTTACTGTGAGATCTCTGACTATTCAAACCAAGATCTTGTTGAGGATTGCTGGCTTGGAGATAGCACTGTTGAGCTCGTTGACCTCAAAACCGAAGACTCGGCAGTCCAGTCTGGATACGAGACATGGATCAGGCAGCTCGTGGCCAACTACTCTAGTAAACATTTCCCGTAAACTGGCTAGATACCTTGCTGACATAACTTTTCTCTAGTTGACGGACTTCGCATCGACACAGCCAAACACGTGGACAAGGCCTTCTACCCCGGATTCCTCGATGCAGCTGGCGTCTTTGCCACCGGAGAGGTCTTCGACGGGAACCCATCCTACACATGCGACTACCAGAACTACATGGACAGCGTTCTGAACTACCCCGTGTATGTCTCCCCACTACAGCAGCAATAAAGCTCTCAAAATAGCTGATTGGACCGCACAGCTACTACCCGCTCGTCCGCGCCTTCACCTCTCCCAGCGGCTCCATCTCCGATCTCGTCAACATGATCAACACACTCAAGTCCGGGTGCAAGGACACGACGCTTCTCGGCACCTTCTCTGAAAATCACGACATCACCCGCTTCGCCGCGCTGACCTCGGACCTGTCGCAGGCCAAGAATGTCATCGCCTTCAACATCCTGTCCGACGGTATCCCCATCATTTACGAAGGCCAGGAGCAGCACTTCGCCGGTGCCGAGGACCCGGACAATCGCGAGGCTGTCTGGCTGTCGGGCTACAACACCAATGCCGACTTATACAGGTTCACCGCCTCCGTCAACCAGATCCGGAACCAGGCTATCGCAAAGGATGCCAATTACTTGACGTACAAAAATTGGGTCATTTACTCGGATACAACAACGATTGCCATGCGCAAGGGTTTCGATGGCTTCCAGCTTATCACGGTGCTGAGCAACAAGGGCGCGAGGGGCGATGCGTATACGTTGAACTTGGGCAATACGGGCTGGACCAGCGGGACGCGGGTGGTGGAGATTTTGACGTGCAGTACGGTCACGGTGACCAGCAGTAACACCGTGACGGTGCCGATGGCGAATGGGTTGCCGAGGATCTATTTTGCGGCGTCTAATTTAAGTGGCTCGGGAATCTGTAACCTGTAGGGGGCCATGGACGGAAAAATCGTCTTTGGAAAGTTATTTTTCTCTTTAGGTTGGCCATGGGGGTTCCTGTTTTCTTTCTGCCGTTTCCCTTCTTTCCTTTCTGATCATGAGCACATATTGGCTTCCGGCTGAGGAACCTGGACGTTCGCTCTCGACTTTTTTAAGCATTGAATTGCTTTTTCTCATGACTTGCTTTTCCTCAGGGAAAATGATTCTAGTTTTGGTGCTGTTGATGCGCCAAGCTCACGAATGGGCATAACTACGCGCGCCAGAGATCCAAAAGCTCGCACGCATCGCTTGCAGCTGCTGCGGCAGTTGTTTTGGCATCGGCATCACAACGTACGACGCAGCTTCTGCCGAAGATCCATCCCAGGATTTTAAAAGGAACTACAGGTCCCGCCGTGGAATAGTGGAATGATGGAAAAATGAGCGAGCAACTCATTTGTCAATCAACACGTGACGAGGGCGGGTCTAAGCCTTTCGGCGCTGGCGCCCTGCGCGGCCCACGCGTGTTTTTGGTTGCAGGGGGGTGGTTGTTGAAGCATTTGTTCGGGCCCAAAGTGCTCAGAGATGCCGTTGGCATTAACTTCCGGACGGATGCTTCGACGCCCCCATGCTGGGGGCAGATTATCATGATGGGAAGGTGCGAAAGCCTGGGGCGCATATGGGTGCCGAAAATCATCCTAGGACGGCATATGAGCGAGACGTGTATGTATGTACGTACGTTCGAAGTGCATGGCGCGGGATGGGTGGAAGAGACCAGAAGAGACAATAGACAAGACGAACAGCTTGCGGGCAGGGATGGCTTTGAGCTGAAACAAGCGTCCTTTCCCGATGAGGTTGATGGTTTCTTTTTTTTCTTTCCCAAATACGTAAATAAGGGTAATGGGCTGCTCTGTGGAGCTTGATGGAAATGTGCCGGTGGTCTACTAGACGAGTTCTCCGGACCAACGGGTGGGAGATACGGTTTGCGCACGAAGTGGACAGCGCCCCCGCCAAGGCTGCCTTTGCAGTTTCCAGGCCGATAGTATTAGCAGTCGAAGGTTGGCCTTTCGGAGGGTTAGGCAGGTATACGAGTGCATTTGAAATTGATCTTAGGCTCCCTGGTGCGTTGAGTAACCCGCGCGTAGGAGCGGCTTCGTGATCCCGGACCGCCTGAGTTCAACTCTCTTTGCTGCTCGCTTTTGATGGAGCGATGAGGCAAATCTCATCAATTTGCTGGATCTATTATTACATGGTTCAAAGCTGCTACGCAAGAAGGCTCAAGGCCATCAAGCTTCATAGTCAAGATGGTCGTTAATATTCAATACACTTTCTGGTGGTTATTTTGTCTTTTTTGTCTTTGTTCATTTTTCTTTATTTTCTGCACTAATCAGTCTTCAAAGGCCTGATAGCATCAGAGCACATGCTCAGTCAGCCGCGTAACCACCTCCATCATTCCCTTCCACCAGGATGAAAAATACTGCGCAACGCAAAACGACTCCCCTAAGCAAAGCGTATTACGACATCAGTGAAGGTGCTTAAGAAGTTTAGTAGAAATAAACAAGTAGGGAGGAGAAGCATCAGTCCGGGCATAATTGTCCAGAGAGACCAGTAACTTTTATGTCCGGACTGATGCTTCTTCTCCCTGCAATCAAGGTCAGACCATAACACGCCTACTACTTCTCGCTGCGTAGGTTCCGCTGCGCGCGGAATATTAACGATCACGTGCTTTGGTATGGATCACAATGCATGCACTCCGAATGGCTTCTCATCAATATTCAAGAAAGTTGATCTTCCGATATTGGGCACCACAATTGCGCCGCTCTCTCTAAATTTTAATTCTACTTTTTGCTGAATCTCTGCCGCAGAGCCTCCTCACACCTCAATCATACCTCATAGAGGCACACAGAATCGCAGATCTCGTTAGTCAGATCGGCAATGAGGAACATCTTTTTATGCAGATGATTCTAAATCAGGTGGGCGGGTCTGTTGAGCTCACATGCGGAGGCAGACGATACCAGGACGCGGGGAGGACGGAAGAGAAATAAACAACCAGGATTCGGCATGAGATGTGTTCCTGCGGTCAGCCTGTTTTCTCTCCGGAATGCTCATCAAGGAGCCTGCAGTACACTAATTGAAGATCCTCCGCCTTGTGGCGTGTTTTGAACGGCTCAGGAACAGAAAAAGAAACTACAAACGAATCACGAAGAGGCCCACTAGCGGGCGAGCCGTCTTCCATGCATGCGGACCTGATACCGACAGCCCCGCGGAAGCGATGCCGCTGCATAAATTACGCGGAGCTGCAAACAATCATTCACAATTGGCCGGGGCATCCGGCAAGGCTGCACAGCGTTTAGGTGCCTGGAGATCCGGGCGCCTTTCCTATTGGAGGGTGTAAGCGATCTGCGATGGGGCCAGAGAAACGGTGACCGGCTCTGGACTCATGGGCTTCTCGATCTCCCGGCAGCTTGCATGTTTTGGGCAAATTCTGCATGATAGCAAAATCTGCGGCAATTCTCAACATGGGTTGATGAAATGGTGGGTTTGGTACTGATCCGAAAAGGAGGCCACAGATCCAAGGTTACACAAAAGTGGAATCAGTATTTATTTCGTCTGCTCTTCACAGGTGTGATATAGAAGACATACTACTACGAGAAAATACCTGCTCATCACTAAAAAGGAACCTGCAACGCGCGCTTTGATTGCCTCATTCCCCTGGCTTCGCTTGCGATGGCCATCGGCAGAGCACAGGCTTCGCTGGCTGCCTTCACCAACGAGATTATTTTTGCGGCAGCGAACATCAATGTCGATCTCACTCTCCTTCACATCGAGGCACCCAGAGAGTATCAAGAACTTGGGAGGACCCTGTCCAGACGGCGGAGACAGCAGGCTGAGTCAGGCAGTGCTCACATCACGGCAAGGAGACTCGGCGCGTTATTCCAAGACATATGTCCTCAAACACCGATGTTAGTCCAGGCTTATGGCAACCGTGTTTCGCAAATTGCGGAAGTGGCAGAGCGAACGACTGAACGAAGCGGTATTTTTGCGGACCATACTGGCATCGATGGCACATCCATCTGGGCAGCGGCAACCTCGTCTATCCCAGCCTTGCACATGCAACTTCTCGCCGCTATGCTAGCCCGGATCTGGAGCCCCGACAAAGCAACCGCCATGTGGGTCGAGCTGGTCGAGGCAAGGAGGAGGGAAATGGCTGGCCGCTTCGAGAGAGGGGAGGAGCTGCTCTACCTAAACCTCATGGCCGCCACTCAAGCCGAGATCACTCGAGATCAGCTTCGGGAATGGGACGCAAGCGCGCGCTCCTGGCTCCAGACCGCCGACAGCATCAAAGAGAAAGAACAAGATCAGCTCATGTCAATCTTGGACGACGTCGAGGTACCCATCAGTACTGATCGGATTGTCTCCACGAGTATTATCGGAGCATGGAAATCGGCGATGATGTCAACGGAAATGCTCATAGGCGGAACACCGCAATCAAACGATAGTGGCCCAGCACTGCTTGCGCTCAGCTCCTGGCACTTGTATCCTGATGTGCTCGTGATGGGCAAAGAGAGCAGGGCAGTCCACTTCACAGACCACCTTGTCCCCCCAGGCGGCGTCTTGACAATTGGCCTCGAGAAACCGCACTCAGTCCTCAAGACGGGTAGCAATGGACTGCACTGGTCACTTTCACTCGCCCATTTGAGATACTACGGGCACCCCGTGCCAGCCGATGGGCGGTTGACGCCAAACGATGGCCGGCTATCTTTTCCCGGGTTTGTGCATGTCGCGTTCGGCTGTTTCCTGGGATATTGGCAAATGGAAGGGCAAAGAAAAGCTCGCGATGTTGCGCGGTTCATCGTCTCGGCCCAGGCTGCTATTGAAAGAGCTGCGTGTTGCAATGATGAAAGCAAGACCTCTAAGAGAGCGTGCGCTTTCTTGCTGGACTCGCACAATTGGTGGAACCTGTTCGCCAATTCCGCATCATTGTGGCTCGAATCCCATGTTGACCAAAACGGCTCCGTCGACAGACTAATCAAATTGGGTATTCGCCGGTCTCAAAGCTTTCTCCCCAGCGACTCTTGCGAGCAGCCGTTCGGATTCTTTGGTCTCGGGGAGCCAGAGCTGTTCATGTCAAGCTTGAAGGATACAGAAGAGCGGATCGCATATCTACGATCATTTGCGGAATCTCTCGCCTGCCCGAACAAGACCATGATTATCCGGTACTTTCGTGACCCCGAAATTCCAGAATACGCAACTGCCATCCGCGTCTCGTGTCCATCGAGGAAAAGGGGCGCTGGCGAAAGCGAGCCACGCATTGTCCGTCAATATAGGCGCTGGGTGAGGAATTACCCCAAAGAGCATATTCTGGCGGAGGAACATGTCGAAGTAGATACCTCTGCCTTTATCGAGCAAGGAAAGAAGCGCTTCCTATTCAAGGAGGATATCTGGGCCAGCAGAACGTGTCACTTCATGTTCGGGGATCCGAAAACCGCAGCAATTTTCCAGGAAGCATCGAACCCATCCGGCCAGCCATCCATAGATGACTTGATTCGCTACCTTGACGAAGACCGTTTTAATATCAAGAAACTCTTGAAGTGGATAGAAAGGGGACACTCCGCGCAAGCGTCGGGGGCTTCAGAAACATTGGTCGCCATTTCCGCTGCTTCTATGATATACAGGCTTCTTCCAGATGCTTTGATATCACCGCAGGTCTTCAGACGTCCGATTTCGGGCACTCAGTGGGCTTCCTACCTTCCCAGACCTTTCACACAGGACAAGAAGCTTCTTCCTCCCATCCTCGATGGCCACATAAGCAGGGAGATTTCCATGTCTTGTGTGGCATACATGGATTCCGGCTACCATGACGTCAAGCCTTCAGCATTGAAGAATGCAATGGCAATGTCTTCAGGAGATTCTTTGTACATTGCAATGCGCGTGAGCAAACCCTTGAGTGTCAACCATCCATATCCGTGCTGACGCAGTTCGGTACAGCTCGCGTGCGACCCCTTCGAGCAGCCTGCAGACTACGAGCTCAAACGGGTGCTCGGAAATGTCGGCAGGCCCGGGGTTACGTTCCTCATCCCACCGCTCCGCCCGATCAGGCGCGAAGTAGACGTCGATTCTTGGAAGGTCATCAACAACGCCAGTTTCAACTTCCGCGCCGAAGACCACTTCAGTGGAACCACCATCCACCTCAACTTCACCGGCTACCACGCTCCAATCGTCAACGAATTCCGGCAAGGGCGAGACTCAGAGGTATTCCTGCTCGAGGCCGTCGTTTCTGTGCATGAGTTCGGAAGATGGGTAGGCGATCTGGACATCATCAAGTCCTTCAACCACCTCAACAGCCCCATCATGAGGCTCACTGGCTACAACTGCAACAATCCCGTGGAGCATTCCTCGTTCCCCGAGAGCATCCAGGAGTCTGGCAGCGAGCTGATATCCGCAGAGTGTTGGGACGAGATCCTGGACCTTCCCAGAGGAGGCTTCGTTGTCCGTGCAAACGGCAACTGGATCGGCCGGCTTGCCGTCACTGCAATGCTATCGCAAATTCTCGTTGGATCTGACCGTCCGACCAAGGACATTGTTGTCTGCCCAAACAACTTCTGTTGGCGCTGCAACAATTTCTCGCACGGTGCGATATTCGTGTTTTGACAGCGGCCGTGCTAGGTCTCGAAAAAACTTCTGACGGTAAAATGTGCGAAGGATAACAGGTGCGCAAGGCAACACGATGATGGGGTGCAGTAATAAAAAAAAAAGCACAAGTAGTTCTCAAACAATTTCCTTCCAGCCAGCATTCATGATCGTTGATTTTAGATTTTCTTTTGCTGACCTCATTCCAACATCCAACTCAATATCACAGCCCCTAAATGCAAAACCACCCGCTCCGCCCTTAAATCTTCCCCACACCCGCTGTCGAATCCTTGTATGCGGCGGCGGCTGCACTCGCGATCGTCTTGCCGTTGAAGTTGGAGAAGAAGCTGGTGTCGGTTCCGGAGAAGGTGCCGCTGCTGCCGAAGGCGTTGACGACGCAGTTGCGGCCAAGGTAGGTCGCGCAGGCGGTGTTGGCGCTAGTGCTGGGCGCCGTGAAGATGCGGCCCTCGACGGGCGAGAGCAGCGGCGTGACGACGTTCTGGAAAACGTTGCCCTCGGCAACGGCCATGGCGCCCGACTCGCCCAGGTCGAAGGCGTGGCCCGAAACGGCGTACCACTCATTATTGACCTGTGGAAATAGCATGTTTCAGTAGGCGATTGGTGAGGCAAGGGTGTTTGTGGGGCGGAACTTACGGCGTGGAGCAGGGTGTTGCCTCCGATCTTGGGTCCACGGCCGCTGGTGTGGTGGATATAGTTGCCTTTCATTGTGATCAAGTCGTTTGAGCCCAAAAGCAAAATAGTCCAGTAGTGCTAGAAGGAAAGATAAGGCATATTAGCATCTACGCTACTCCAGTGAAAGAAAGGAGGTGGTGGTGGGCTGGGAGGCGGCACGTACATGCCCGTCGCAAGTTGCGCTCCAGGAGGTTGAGCCGTCGAACTCCGTGTTGCTGATAGTTACTCTGTTAGATGCCCCGTAGCCCGCGACAAACATCTGGCGGCCGATGAGAGAGATCTGTAGTTGGCAAGGTCAGAATAATGCTCGAGCGAGGGTTCGGGAGTATACGTCCCTTAACGTGGTCCACCCAAACCAGATCAGCACCATCCAGGGTAATGGCATCTCCACCCCAGATGTACTGCGGGTTGAGATCGGTAATATGAATATTTTGGATGATGACATTTTTAGCTCCGTTGGCCTGAAGAGATTTCATCAACTGTAAGTTTCTTCGTCAACTGATAGCAAGAATTAGTTTTACTGACGATACGGAGACCCTTTCCGCGGATGACACCAGATGTGCCAATGCCGATAAGAGACTTGTTAGAGCCGAGATTTATGGGCGTAATAGCGGCCGTGTCGTACTTCACGGAGACCGCCGGAGCACTTCCGCACCTGCGTTGAACATTAGTCACAAAGAACCAGATGAGAGCAACCAGCAGATACTAACCAACCGTTGGCATTAATTGCATCTTGGCCACCATTACCGGGGCAAGTGTTGGATGTGGGTCTGCAGCCCGTCGCAGTGGTGGTGGTGCCCTTGAAGTTGAACCTGGACATGGTCAGTTTTTGGCTTATTAAACAATTGTTTGGTTGCATACTCCTTGTTCAGGACGATAACTCGGGCAACATCGTCTTCCAAGTAGGACTGCAATTCGCTCGTGGTCGAAGGATAAACCGGCGTGGCACTACCTCCACCTGTTGTCCCGGAGCCAAATCCCTCCGGACTCCCAACCACACCAACAGCGCACGCCCTCAGGGCAAATGCCAGTAGCGAGACCGTAATTGAGACTGATGCACGCATACTGAGACGAGATCGGATGAAGAAAGGTGTGAAACACGAGAATTCTTCTTGCCTGGCATTTTATATACGGACAGAAAGGCAAGAAAACATATTGGCATGCTCAGACGGATAGGACGGTCCACCGAAGCCCGGAGATATTCCCAAAACCCGCCGTATAGTAAATACCCAGAGCACCTGGTGATGTGGTGGGCCAATCAATTTACTAATCCCACTTATTGGATAAATGCGGGGGCACTTCTTCTTCAGCACAATGGATGCCAAGGTCCACCAATCAATCCCTTCTCCTGCCGAGAGACCCAGTAAAAAAGCTTATCGAGAACCTGGGGTGCGTTGCCCTATGCCTTCCTTCAAAAAAAAAAAAAAAAAAAGGGCCGCACCGGAGTTATTCCTTCCAGTGCCGTGCTCCTCAACTTCGATGGTGTTGTTTCTAAACTGCCTATTGTGGTGTCTGCAGCGAGTCAGGGAGGAAACGTGCACCTATTTGGACCTATTCCCCGTGCAAGTCCTGGCGGCCATGGGCAAACCGGGCAATATTGAGCGAGGCCGCCCATGTCACGACCTCCCCGTGATCATTTTCTCGGCAGATGCCACCATCCTTCCGCCGTCCAGCTCACCGCTTGCTCTGGTATTGCCACCACTGAGAAATTGCTGCTGTCTTCGTGGCGTCCGCTACGTAACCGGGTCCAGGCAATACCAGAATTATGATCGGTATTTCGGCTGTCCATAGCCAATTTGCTCCGGATGCCAAGGCCGTTGATATAACCTGTACCTCTGGGGCCAAGGCTCGAAGGTCTCAGACACCAATGAGCCCTGAATCTCTATGAGCCGAGAAGCGTCCATTGACGGATGGAACGCTTCTAATCTCCAGAGCGCGGAGTATCACCAGGATGAAGCAAGACAGCTACTCACATGCGCTTCGGCCCAACCAGTCTTGTCCGCACCGCAACAACCCACAGCAAGCCTGACACGACCGCTGCGCTGCCCGCCTCGCCGAAGCCGGAGAAACTAGACAAGACGGCGAACCGGTCCGTATCCAACGCCATACCACCTGTTCTCAATCATCTCGTCTTCCACCTCACCCTACTCACCCACTTGACCCACTTCTGCACATCTTCGCGCGACATCAGCCTCTCGACGCTCGCCCATTCGCGCGCCAGCTCCTCGTTGCCCGCGACCGAGTGTACGTAACTGTGGCACGCACGACACAGCCAGGCGACCTTGTTCAGCTCCCACGCCTCCGCCCACCCGCGCTTGAGCGCCTTCGCGTGCGTCTGCCGCGGGATCAGGTGGTGGTATGTCAGCGGCACCCAATCGCGCTCGCACAGCTCGCAGGCTGACGCGCGCGTCTGCGCCCAGACGGGCGGCGCGGCGGTCGTGGCGGCGATGTAGGCCGTGAGGACGGGGCCGAGGAAGGACGGGAGTGAGGAGGCGTCTGGCAGGAGGTTGTAGGAGAGGAGCGAGTCTGGGACGGAGGTCGGTAGGGGGGTGAGGAGGGCGTCGAGGGTAGATGGGGGGAGTGGGTCGGCGTAGGTGGTGGTGAGAGAGGAGTCGGACTGCGTTGCTGAGTAAGAGAGCGTGCGAAGCTCGGGGGGTAGCGAGGGGAAGATTTCGAGGGCGAGGTACTGTGGCGGGCGGAGATGTCAGTGTGACGGAGAAGAGGAGGGGTTGGGGAAGGGTAGGTTACTTCTACGAATTCTCCGAGCTCCTCGGCGTCGTTGCTCTGCCGAGCATCATCCTGTACTTCTTTCGGGTAAACCGGCTTGATTGCGGCCTTGCGCCCTTTCGCTACACGCCGTTTGGGTGCCTTTGGTGGGTGGATGGCGAGCTTGCGGATGACGGGGTCGGAAAGACAGTCACGGAAGGTTGAGAAGTTGGACGCCTCATCGGTGGGGATCATGCTAGCAAGGCCCGCTTGTGCGTTTGTGTCTGATAAATGAGGTTCGGGACCAGGGCATCTTCAGTCGCAAACAGTCCCGGATGTGGCGTCGGGCAATGATGATGATGAGTTGAAGTAGGTTCGGGGATGCATTGGCGTCGATCTGCGTCATCGCCCGGCAGCTCTGACATTCTAACAATCAGCCCGCGGGAGCCCTCGGTCTCTGCATCTTTTCGCTCGCAATTGGCTTCGAAGCTATAAAGTTAGACAGCTATTGCAACGGCATCTACTGCAGATAAAGGCAACGACCCTGTCTCTCTCTCACATCACCATGCCTGGCAACGTCGTCGTCGCGTTTGATGCATATGGCACGCTTCTCTCCACCGAGTCAATCGCGAACCAACTTGCGAAGCACTTTGGCCAGGACGAGGCGCGAACGATTGCCGCAACATGGAGAAAGTATCAACTGGAGTATACGTGGAGGCTCAACAGCATGAGTAAGCCTGGGCTCCCTGACACTGTCTTAATTTCTGCTAAGGACGCCGTGCAGGTCAATATGAGCCTTTCTCAGCCATCACGCAGCAGTCACTCATGCATGCGCTCGCCGAGTCAGGCGTCTCTTTTCGCCAAGGTGATATTGACAGCCTCATGAAAGCCTACGACTCGCTCTCAACATTCCCGGATGTCGCACCATGCCTCAAGGCCCTGCAATCCAAAGCTTCCGTCACAGCCGTCGTCTTCTCGAATGGCACAAAGACCATGGTTTCCAACAGTGTCAATCACTCGCCCGATCTGTCACCCCACGCTTCCGTCTTTTCCGACATTGTGGTTGTCGAGCCGGTCAAGAAATTCAAGCCAGCCCCAGAGGTCTATACCCATCTAGCCGAGCGTGTGGGCAAGAGTACGAGTCAAATGGGCGAGATATGGCTGGTGAGTGGCAATCCCTTCGATATCGTCGGAGCTAGAGCGATGGGAATGAAGGCAGCCTGGGTGGATCGCGCTGGCAATGGCTGGCAGGATGCTCTGGTGGCGGGATCACAGGGAGAGCCGACAGCTGTGTTGAAGAGCTTGGAGGAACTTCCAGCAGTGCTCGAGAAGTACACGGAGAAATAGGTGGAGGGCCGACTGCGCGATGCCTGAGGTGCTGTCGTGTAAACGACAACGCTACGATGTTTACTCCTGCCGCGATCAGCTAGCCACGAGCCTAAAACCGACTCCATGGAAGTCACTGCTTCAGATGCGTGCCACGCCCATAACGGCCAATCGCAGTTGGGTGGATATGTATCGCCAAAAAATATTTCCTCAGCTCTCACAGAAAATCAAGAAAGCATAGGGGTAAGCTGACGAGGCATTGCTCTGCCCTCCACTTTCCCCTCCAGCTACCCATGGTGTAGTGAATAATGGAGTGAATATGAAGGGTTGTAGTTTTATGTAACGTTAAGAAGAGGAGAAGAGCAGAGGGAGGCCAGCGGGTGCGAAGTTTTGAAGGGATTTCGCAGCCCTAATACTAAGCCTTTCGCGGGCGGAGGGGTTGTTGACAAAAGAACGAGCGCTGTTTCGTTCGCTGCCCAAGAACCCCTCCGTCACTCGCCAATATCGCCCGCCTGATTTGTCTCTTTCTCGACACACAGTCACCACGTCGCTGCCCCACCGTCACCTCACGCATTTTCGCCCAGATCCGACAGATAACAGCCGCCCCACGCCCGGAAGTGCCTGCCCTCGTCGCCGCAACCTCCGCGCTCCACCCGAGTCATAACCTACCGCGCCGGTGATCCTGCGCCTTCGCTCCAGAATTTCACATTTCCAGCAACCATGTCTTCCAGAGGCCGTGCCGGCAAGTTCATGAAGCCGAAGCGGGGAGGTAAGTGCTCTTGAAGAATTTTTCAATCTTCTCGCACTGATCATTTGCAGGCGGAAAGCACTTCAGCAAGAACCTTGCGCCCCTCGGTCCCGATGGCGAGCAAATGGGCATGTGGGGTGTAAGTTAGCTTTAACCCCTCCCACCTACCGTACAACGCAGAGCCTAACAGCCATACCAGGAGCCCGTCGACAAGAACGAAGAGTCTTCAGAAGAGGAGGAGGAATCCTCGGAGGAGGAATCCTCAGAGGACGAGAAGCCCCAGAAAGCAGAGATGACGCGCGAGGAGCGCCGCGCTGCCGCAAAGGCCCGCAAGGAGGCCGCCATCGCGAAGCAGAAGGCCAGAGCCGCCGAGCCGGGCGACCTGCCACCATCCGACTCGGAGGATGACGACGAGGGCGACCTGCCCGCCAACCCCAACCACACCGCCAAGGCCGCGAAGCAGACGGCCGCCGTCCCCGCCGCCGCCGCCGCCGAGCCCAGCAAGCCCAAGAAGAACACACCGGTCAGCCAGCTGTCGCGCCGCGAGCGCGAGGCTCTGGAGGCACAGCAGGCTCGCGAGCGCTACCAGAAGTTGCACGCCGAGGGCAAGACGGACGAGGCACGCGCGGATTTGGAGAGATTGAAGCTCGTGCGCGAGCGGCGTGAGGCGGAGGCGGCGCGCAAGAAGGCAGAGGCGGAGGAGAAGGCAGAGCACGAGAAAGCGAAGGCGGAGCAGATTGCGCGCCAGGAGCGCCAGAGGGAGCTGCAGCGGAACAAGCTGGCAAACAAGAAGAAGGGCAAGAAATGAGCGATTGGTGGCTAAGTTGGGGGACTTCTCCTTGCGACGGGCGGTGGTCAGCGAACAGTCGCTCTTTGGGCATGGGTGTGCCTTTGGATGATGGCACGGATGGTCATCTTAGGTATAGAAGGTTGCATAGCCTGCGACTTTGTCATGAATACGGATGCTCTGGCTGGGCTCAGCAGTGTCTCAAAATTTTTGTCTTCCTTCGTTCCGGACTGTGCTAGTCATTTTCGTCGTTATTCAGCCGCTGCGCGTGTCTCTCGGCTTTCCCGGTTCGTGGCGCTATATGAGCTCGTGTCTCAAAGGAGAAGTAATTACCATTACCATAAACGGCATTATCCGAATTCGTCCCAAGCTTTCGAGACGCAGAATTGCGGAAGGGATCCTGTCCAAACCGACCCCTTCCGGTTACGGGCCTTGGTGTTGGAAAGCAGCAGGACGTCCGCGCTCCCTTAACCCCCGTATGCGTGACGGATTGGGTTCCCCATTCGATTGCAAAATGTGACTTTCAGCTCGACGAATGGGAGGGAGCACGACGTGCGTTCAATAATCGATGCAATAGCAAGCCTTGATGCGCATGAGGTCATGGTAAGTGTTTTGAATAACAAACTGCTTTTACTTCCGAATGAACAATCCGACTCCGCATAGACAGCTGCCAACGTCTGGAACCGAGCCTGTGCAGCCATGCCGGGACGAGCATTGTGCGGGACCGAGGCACAATCATGCAGTTTCAACCTCTCTTTCGGTCGTCGAACGCCTCCAAGGCTTGCTTCAAACTTGCGCCTCTAATGGTCGCACCAAGCCCCTTCCGGACAATGCGGTGGCCACGAGCGGAAATGACGAAATAAACAACCGAGAGCATGCCTGCTAGGGCGGAGCCACTGAGCATACACAGGCCAACGCGGAACTTCACGGGTATAGAAGACGACGACGGGCGCTCGGAATGGCAGAAGCCTAATCTTGCGGTGCACGTACCTACCTTTCGCCTTCCTCCCTCGCTCCCCTTCCAAGCCGCAACCTTCAGGGTGCACGGGCGTGGTGGTGAACCTTCTTTGTTCCTTTGTTCGTCGCTAAACCTTTATCGCTTGATCGGCGCGGTAGCCTGAGCGTTATGTGGACGTCGTTATCATGCTGAAAATACATCTGTCGGATGAGAAGACGACATTCTGGGGGGGTTCGTGAATGACATGAAAGGCGTGGAGGCTGGCGCAAAAATAATACAGGCGTACAGGTCATGATTTCCTTGAATCATCCGTGTCAGACGACAGCTTCAGCTGCCTACAAGCAACGAGGGAATACTCGCGCTGTCGTCGAGGCTCGCAGGCAATGCCCTTCTCGTTCGCGTGGCAAGAGCATGAACATGACGAGGGCAAAGTTTGTCGTCGTTGGACAAGCAAGATCGAGGGCGGAGAGAATGGACGGTGTGGCAATGGAGAGGCAGTGATGCTTGGGAGTTAAGGTTTCGAGTCTTCTGGCTCACAGCCACTCAAGTTCAAACTTCTGGCCTTCACCAAGGCTTTGACCAAGCCGTCGCCAAGGGTGATCTTCACAGTCAGCGATCTTTCTTTGCTCATACTCGTTTCCTTTGCCCGCCCTTACCCGGGGCATCGATTTTGCCGTTGGCATGGGTGTCGTGGGTTTCTTTGCTTACCAGGAGCTTGTGGTTCGACGGCGATAGTCTCTTCTTGGTCTTGTTGTGGGCTGCTTTTTGTTTTTCTCTTCATCTCCGAAGGAGTGAGACTTGTTCTGCGCCAATGCACGTTCGCCTCACGAACTGGGCATCAATGGAGTTGTGCAGGACACGCAACCACAGGCGCCCAAAGATAAGCTGGACAACTTGAGAAGGCTGAGTCATGTAGGTGACGATGAAAGCAGGGTGACCATGATATTGGAAATACTGAAACGCTAAACTGTGTGGTTCCACGAGTTGAACGACGTCTAGAAGCTATGTTGCTTTTTCCTGCCGCCTTCTACTTTCCTTATAGGGCTGGGCTCGTAGGCAGCGAAGCCCAAGGAGCCGTGAGATCCCCGCCTCTGACGAGTGGCACGGAGCTGGATAATCCCTGGCGAGTGACAGTGACTAGCATCCCCTCTCACAAGGTAATCCCGATTCAGATCTGGGTGAGGGTACTTACCGGGAAAAGTGTTGGCGCGGTGTGCCTGGTCAACTCAAACCCGCTACGTTGGAATACTGGCGAGCGGGAGAGTTTCAAGGCACGTCGTTTTTGTAGCCCCTGTAGGCGTGCCCACTGCCCCTTTGGTTTGAGGGAGGGGAGAAGATGACTGACTCTGAACGCGCATTGCCGGCAGGGATGCTCGAGGCGGATATGGCGCAAAGGTTAAAAAAAAAAGAAAAAAGAAAAAGGCTGATGACGCAGGCAAGGAGGAGAACGTGGTATATGCAGACGATGGGCTCGGCCGTCTAGCTAGTGTTTTGAAATTGTCTACCCAAGGCGGAGGCGGCGGAACGAATGGGAAGGATGTTGAGGCAATCGACAATAAGCCTAAGTATTGGGACAGCCGGCTGCTTGGGACGCGTAGGGTAAAGTTTATTGGCGGGAGGACACAGAGTCTTGGGTGCGTGTGTATGTGGCAGAACGGGAGATCGGCCTGCTAGATGAGAAGACAGCGAGATGAGCAGAGATGGCTCGATGGCGGCTCAATGGCGGCGGGTGGGTACAATAATTGCAGGAGGACGAGCAGCGGAGAAGAAGTATCTTTCTGGGTGAACAGACTGGAGACAAGGCCAGAGAGCGTCCGGCGACGTGGGGCGAAGAAGGTTCAACGGCGGCAGCCGCGGCCAGGGTCCGAGGATGGTGGGCGACCCCGCTGTCGGGATGCGGTCACGATGGTGTTTAGTCAGGTTCCACAGCGTGTTTCGCGGCACTGGACCAAGCGCTGTTTCAAAGCACGGGACGCAGGCTCGCGTAGGGACTGTGCGACCAGCACGGCGGCATCGGCATCGGCATGGGCGCGGCGCGGTGCAGGCCCGGCAGAGCTGAGGGCACGATTGGCGTGGGCGGGAGCGATGCTTGGCCACGGCGATGGAGGCGTCGATGGAAGCGAACGCATCCATCGCACCAGCGGGGCGGGCACCGGCGCGTGGAGCTGGGGAGGGGGCAGTGTCGCAACGGGCTCGCGGGCGTCGCTCTGGCACCGGGGCGCGTCCAACCCGGTCGCTGGAGCTGCAGTCGTGAGACTCTAGCGGGCGATCGGCGCGCGTGCAGGCCGTGGCGGGCGTGGGCGGGCGGGCGCTGCGGAGCGCGAATGGCACAGAATGGGCTGCACGGCTGCTGCAGGGGGACGCACGACGAGACGCTTCTGGCGAGGGTAGACGCGACAGGCCGCAGGGCCCAGGGCCAGCTATAGCCGCGCCTGTCCTTAGGTGGCGCTGTCGTGGCGCTTGCCAGGCGCTGCTAGTTTTGCGCGCATCCAGGGGCATTCGCGCGCTCTCTTTCAAAACCACCGTGCTGCTGGCCCCGCCGCCTGCTACACCACGAGAGAGGCATGGTCTCCCAGCGCGCTGCCGACTGCTGCTGACCCAGCCCTCCGCCTGGCCAGTGCTCGCTGCTCCAGGCCGATCCCACCCAGGGGCATCAAGGTCCACCGCAGCTCCCATCCGCGCCCAGTTGCACAGCAGCCCCGGTCCCGACTGCAATTTCCCGCGCCCTCTCCAGCCCATTGGCCCAGCGCTGCACGGAGTCCTCTGCGCGCGTCTGCCAAACCCTTTTGCGCAACGCCGATGAGGCTGCGCTATGGAAGCTCGCGACCCATACCTTCCGCCACAAGCTTCGAACCATTGCGCGAAGGCAGACATGCCCAGCTCTGCCGTCCACGGAGCCATGCGCGACCAGTCGCCGCCGCGCACGCCCACCCAGCACAAGGGCAAGGCTCCAATGCGCGCCCTGGACACCCACGCCGCCCACCAAGAGACAACCTTCTTCGAGGATGAGACGCCCGTAGACAAAAGACGCAGCGGAGCCACCGAGCTGTCTATCATGTCGCGCGACTCGCACGACCTGCACTTCAGGGACGTCACCCGCGAGTCCGTGGTCGACAACATGCTTCTCTCGCTGGACCAACTTCCCAACGGCGGCGCGACCTTCCCTTCCCACTTCGGCGGCCTGTACAACAGCTTCCACGACGACGACGAGCCCTACCACTCCTCCGTCACCCGCTTCTCCCCGCCGCCGCTCTTCCGCAGCCCCCAGCACAACCACTCGCCCTCGCTGGCCTCCGAGTACGAGGTGCACGATGACAGCTCCAGCCGCTACTCCTCCCAGCATTCCCGCGGCCGCCGCAGCAACAGCACCCACAACTTCCGCACCGACCTGGACCGGATAGAGAGCATGGGGTCGAGGGGTTACGCTTCGGCAAGGATGAGCTCAGACACGCCGCGGAAACCTTTGTACGGCGAGGGCAGCGTTGCGCAGCATTCGAGAGGAGCCGGCAGGAAAGGCAGCAAAGGCAGCTCTGCGTCCAGCGTGGATTATGGCTACAGCACCCAGATTGTTCCTCCTGGCTCGCGCCGCTCGAATCGCTCATCGAGCTTCGACAACATCTACGACCGTCGGCCCTTCCACGCCGACGAAATGTCGCCGACGTCGGCCTATGACTCCATCTTGAACCGTGGGAGACCCAATGTGTTCGACTATGCCGCCTATGACGCTGCGCCCACCCCTACTGTCCCGACGGGTATGCGCAGGTATGGAGATCCTCCGTCGTCCGCACCGGGTTACGACTATGTGCCGCAACAATCGCCGTTCGGGTCCCTGCCAGTACATGTTCCCGCTGTTCCGGCGCCGTCGTCAAGACGGAACAGTATTCGTTCGTCGTCAAGCAAGGGGCCGTGGAATGGCAAGGCACGGGGCCCAGACGCGAGCATCCGAGCCCAGGCCACCGAATTCGTCAACGCGGTCAATATTCGAGAACTGCCGCCAATCCCTGCCTTCGCGGATACAACTCAGAGCAAGCCGTCGACGCCACAGAGCAGAGAACCGCCCAAGGAGCGTCGCGGATTTTTCAGCCGTGTCTTTGGAGGCGGCAGGAGTCAGACAGCCCAGGAACCCCGCCCCGCGGCGCCACAGCTTCCACCCCTCGAAACCCGATCTCCTGAACAGGCGAAGCGTCCGTCCACCACGCCAGCTCAGAACAATCTCTCACAGACCGGAAGGACTGCGGCTCGCTCAGGATCGATAATTTCTGCGCAGAAATCGAATGCAGCCGATCCTCAGCAACCAAGGACACTGACCAAGAAGAACTCGTCCTTTTTCCGCAGGCGGAAGAAGTCCGTGACCGAGGAGCCCCCACCGCCGCCGATGCCTCTGCAGGTGCAGCGCGCAGCCGATATTGGAAGCTCAGTCTTGCCTAGCCCCGCATCGAACAGCTTGCGCAATGCGATGAAGGATTACCTCGGCGATCAACCGGCTGCAACTCCCCGCGAAGCGTACTACGACAGTAGAGAGCAGCAGAGCCCCATCGACGACGGCAACGACCATCCCGGCGGATTCTCACCGGAGTACACGCCCCACAAGGATGCGACAATCCGAGCCGTCAAACCGGGATCCCGTGGAACAGATGACAGTGTGCCACCTGCTGTAGGAGACCTTCACCACTTGCACAACGCCACACAGGACAGTCCGAAGTATAAGCTCAAGGTCAAGCGAGGAAAAGGGGCCTCGGGTAGGGCGCACGACGACGCATCGTCGTTCCTCGCCGACAGCAGCGAACACGAAGACAGGAACAGCAACCTCGCGACCCCAAGCAAGAATCAAGCGATGTACTCAGCCGAGCAGTCCAGAAGACCTGCCACGAGCCCTGCCGCCCAACATCAATCTACCGGAAAGGAGCCTTTCGGGTCCCGGCAACGGGCAAACGTTGGAGAGAAGAGAGCGGAGGCGCATACAAGCTCTTCCTCATCCGCTCAGCAATACTCCGCATATTCGGATGCGCCTGAGGGAGAAGATGATGGCTGGGTCATTACTGCACCATCTAGAAAGGAGACCAACGGCGATGACGTCAACGGCAAGAACAACCGAGTCTGGCTCGAACCGACTTCTTCAGAAGAAAAACTCGACGAGCCGGCATCCCTTTCGTTGCCCCTGGAAGGTGCCAAGTCTTCGCAGCGAGCCCTACAGTCTCCTGCCGATCAATCGCCCATCACACCGAGCGAGGCCTATCACTCTGCTTCCAGTCTGCCGATCGTACAGGTTGAAGGTGGCGATGTCAGGACCTCTGCAGAGGTTGAGCGCACAGCGCCTGCTACTTCCAGCGATGAGCCGACGGAAGAAGATCGCGAGAAGGCGCAACAGATTTACGACGGGGACGAAAGCTTTGTCGGCAAGGGCAGAGCGGCCGCATGGCTTGGCGAGAAGACTCCGGTCAGCGCGCGCTGCCGCAAGGCTTACATGGAGATCTACGAGTGGACCGGATTCAGCATCCTGCTTGCGATGCGTGACCTGTGTAACAGGCTTGTCTTGAAGGGCGAGACACAGGAAGTTGACCGTGTGCTCGATTCGTTTGCTAACAGATGGTGCGAGTGCAACCCCAACCATGGATTCAAGTCGCCGGGCGCTGTCCACACCATCTGCTACTCTCTTCTCCTCTTGAACACCGATCTTCACATGGCAGATATCGAGTCCAAGATGACTCGTGGGCAATTCGTCAAGAACACCTTGCCTACTATTCGCCGGGTCGTCGACGCGGAGCTCGAAGAGGCTAGTGAAAACGCGCATGCCCAGTCCCGCAGCGCCACGCCCTTTGATGATCCAATGACCCCGATTTCACCGACATTCGACAATGGTGAGCGCCCTTCTGTGGATCTCAATACCAAGCGGTCGAAAAATCGGCTGTCCATCAGGCCAGCCATAGCTCTCCGTATGGATTCTGACGGGTGCCCAACCAATCCGGATTCAGGTACTGGAGATGCATGCACTGTCTTGGTTAAAGCTCCGTTTGATGGTCCTATGAAGGCTTGGGAGTTCCAGGTCGAAATTGTCTTGAAGGAATTTTACAATTCAATCAAGAATCAGAAGCTGCCTCTGCACGGTGTCGAGACTACCCCGGCTCAGTCGTCGAACAACCTTTCAGTTGGCGGAATGCTCCGACGCACCCCGTCTGTTTTGAGCAAAGCTCCGTCGGACACGACCAGCTACCGCGGCCGTCATAGCGAGCTTCGCTCTGCCACATCTCGTTGGAACTCCAAGACGCGCTCGAGGCCGAAGCTGTATCCGAACTCCACCATTGGCTCCAGCCGGACAAGCTTGGATGACCAATCCGTATTCAGCCCGGCCGGCTCGAGCAAATGGAGCACCTACTCCATCGGAAAAACGGGAACGTCCATGTCTGTCGACTCTTTGGGAACGCATTTCGCCGCTCCTGACTACCAGCAATCCATCGGTTTCGCCAATGCACTCAGCCAGGCTATTATTCGCGAGGGTAATGAGGAGAGCCACACTATTGCGAGCTACGAAGAATTCGGCCGCACTGCTCCTATGTTAGAGGACGAGTCCCTTGAGCTTCATGGTCCGCCATGGGCGAAGGAGGGTATTTTGAAGCACAAACACCACCTAGAAGCGCTGGACAAGAAGTATAAGGACCGTAACTGGAACGAGGTATTCGCTGTTATTGAAAAGGGCTATATGAAGGTCTTCACCTTCAACATGAACGCCAAGTCTATGAGGTCCAAGGCGAAACGAAGGCCATCGACTGGCGGTGTGGTTGGTGGTGGTAACTGGACCGATAACGCTGAAGAACTCCATTCTTTCCTGCTTCGCCAGACCCTCGCCAGCGCCCTTCCACCTCCCGGCTATTCGAAGACCAGGCCGCACGTTTTTGCGCTTTCTTTGCCCACAGGCGCGGTACATCTCTTCCAGGCGGGTACGGCTGAAATTGTGAAGGAGTACGTGCAAACAGCGAACTACTGGTCCGCTCGTCTCTCGAAGGAGCCATTGGTTGGTGGTGTCAGCAACATCGAGTACGGGTGGAGCGACAGCGTTATCAACCCTGCGCTTATCGGCCGGCCTGAGAGCTCTCCTACGACTAGTAACGTGGGCATGCCGCGCCCGAGTATTCAAAGTTCGATCCGCAGCTCCATGGACCATGGAACCATCAGGCCGCGCCTTCCTGGCGATAAGGTTGTGCTCTCTGACTGGACACCGCCGGCTCAAAGCATGATGGCTAGCAATCTCATGGAGGTCGACCAACACAAGGCTTTGTCAGCGTACGTCAAGAACGTTGAAGATGAGCTGCAGAGGCATCAGGAACTGAGAGCGCCTATGATGATTGCTGTGAGTTTCCCCTTTTCATTCTGTTCTTGGGGTCCACTAATTTTGTACAGTATTCACCTCGTCACCCCAATGCCGCAAAGGCCATGGCCAACTTTGAGAAGAAGTCGGCCTACCTGTTGCGTGAGCTCGTCAAGTTCAAGACTTACATTGATGCGCTGAACGTTGCCAACGATACGAAGGACAAAATCTACAAAGAGCGCGAGGAGCGTCTCAAAGCCGACGAGGCGGCCAAGCAAGAAGTAGACAAGGAAGCTGGTGAAACGAACAGGGACGAAGATGACATGTCCGACCCTGCTCTTCCCCATTCCGTCGGCCGCTTGTTACGTGCTTTTGATTCCTCTGATAACTAATCCGAGTGTCTGTGTCTAGAAGTCCGCTGAGGTTCGCGACGTGGAATCATCCCAGGCGACAGCGACGACTGTACTGGCAGAAAAGATCGAAGCTCGTCAGGTCTCAGTATTGATTGAGCAACTGATCTCCTTGATTCTCTCCTACTCGCCGATTCGGCTAAACGAGCTTTCGGCCGAGTTACAATTATTTCTTTCTCTAACTTGCAAGTGCAGTTTCCTTTCACTTCTTGGCTCATTGCTTCAGAGAGAGGACACGTTGGAGTAGGCTGGATTTCTTATTAACAGTTGGTTACGACCTTACGGCACGGCATGCACGTTATGTTTTTTCTTTTACTACTCTTCTCAGCACGTCGGTTCAATTCTGAATTTGCGCTTCTCTCTTATCTCTCTGCTTTTCGCTGAGGCTCAGGTTCAAGCGGAGTTAGCCCACCTATTATTCACCTAGCTTTGCAATCCTGCGATCGCAGGTGGGGCTTTTCTCCATATCTCGATGGCTTGACTTTGAAGCAATGGCTCCTTCAACATTGTCGTCTTTTCTTGAATATCGAGCGCATGCACTAGTATCGTTTATTCCCTGTTAGGCGCTCAGAGATTTTTAATTTTCTCTTTTTTTGAATGGGTGGTTTGAGCGCTGACTGATTTGGGTGGCTTTGCTGTTGCTGCACAATTTTCCGTACTTCTTCTTGTGTTTTACTTAATAATCATCTGGTAGGCTTCCTCTTTACTGGCGTGGCTTAACAGTCACACCAAAGGAAAGATTTCCCCTTCACTTGTGGAGGTGTGTGCAACAAAATTGGCTTTGGGAGGCGGGCAGAAATAAAAAAGGGTCTTCTTCCATTACCCCTTAAAATTTATCTCAATTCTTCTTTCACTTTCTTCTCTCTCCCTGACTGGACGCACAAAAACACATATTTCCTTGCATTGACATCGCATCTCGGTAACTACTTATTTCTTCTCTCCAATCTTTCTCTCTCTCCTTCGTGAGCATCTCAGCGCCGATTGAGTTTTTTTTTTGTATCATAACTTTGTACAGATTCTGCAAATATAGCATTGATACCCGGTTTCTTCTACGTCACTCCCCTCACATCTCCGCGCTCATGAAGTATTCTCCTCCCTACACGTTGAGGGATGACGTCTGATTTCGGTGCTAATGCCCGTTCGACTTCACCTACTTACCCCTCCACCGGGCACTCGTACCTCAGCGCGTGTGCTCTGGCGAGGATGGTGCCACCACGCTGCTTCCGCCTTCTTACCCTTCTGCTGAATCAATTCGGGTTTTGGCGACGATCGTTGGACGCGCTTCTTGTCGCCATCAATCGGGAACGGTGGCCATCGCCAAGCCGGCGCACGATGGGTAATCCCGCCTTAAAGGTTAAAGATTCGAGTAACAAGGTTGTTGTCCGAAATGTTTTTTCTTTTCCCTTTTTTAAACCAGAGTTTTCAGATCGTGCGGGGTGTGACGCCTGAGATGAGGTCTTCTTCTTCACGTTCCCCGAGCCAATAGTACGGGACTGTGGCGATTGTGTGGTAGTGGCGACGGTGGCTATCCAGTGTGTGGGTCAAGGGAATGGGGATGGGTGATGGTTTGGCTTCTATTTTCGGGCAGGGCTGGCCAGCCGCCCGGGATGTGCGAATGTCCTTGGGATTGGCAGTGGCGTTACGTAGCGCTGCCATTTCTTCTCGGGCATGCTTGCGCGGGCGTTGTTCGTGGGAGGCTGTAGGAGGAGAAAAGGAGGGGGTTGGGTACGTTAAGCCAGATGGCGCTGCCAATGCGGGGAAACTCTGCGCATGTGGACGAGGTGCTTGATGCTGTCTACGATTTTCAGCTGCTCCGGATCTCTCCCACAATGGACGATGGGCGTGGTGGCTGCAAGAGGAGCGGAATCCTCGACCCTCGGCTTTCCCCGCACGAGAGGTCCGGTCCGTCATTGTGGGGAGGTGGATCACGCGCGGATAGTGGCTGTTCGTCAGCTCGGCTCCGTCGTGGTGGCGTTGCACCAACGCTCCTGGCTCATTTTCGCTCTATCGATTCTAGGCGGAAGTTTAAAATCCTAGGCGGTGATAGGGGCGGGAGAGAGGGCGTCTATCTTAGTGCGCTACAAACTTAGCGGGTCACGCCATTCGAATGGAGTCATGCTTGCTTGATCGCATGCATCGTCTAACCTTATTCTCTAAAGGAAAGGGTACCTGCATCAAGGAATCGCTCTACTGACGCGCCCTCGCGGCCTTTCACCGTTTTGTGAGGGTGATGCTGGGATGGCGGGGTTCTGGACCGAGCGGTCTGGGCGGAACGCGCGGAAGACAAGCAGAGAAGGTTAGGAGGAGCGAGATGGTGGTGAGCGGACTTCGACGGCAGCTCGCCCGAGCTGGCGATCGGCCGGATAGAAGAAGGCGGGATTGAAAGGCCGCGGCACAATCCGTGTACGACGAGGCAGAGCTTGATGAAGCATGACGGCAATGGCTCTCGCTCTCTGTTCGCCGCCGTTCGGCATTGCGCGTGCTCCTTGGCCATCAAACCCACCTGTCAGCCTCCGCGTCAGCAGCAGCGCGCCGCGGCAGCAGTTCATGCGAAGACTAGCGGTAAGTTTGATCAACAAGCGCTGCGGCGGCCGACGCCTTCGCCGGGACGATGCCAAGACTACACGCAGATTTCCTGATATGGTTAGGGCGCCGAGTGGTCGAGGATTCTTCTTTCGGTTACGCGAGCCGTACCGCTGCCGTCGCCGCCCGTGGACCCCACCTATCTTCCTTCAATAATTTTTTTTTTCCCTCTCTTGCCATTGTTTCGCTGCTTGCCCACCTCTGAAGCAGAGATTGCGTCACCCGGCGTCTTGCACATACTGCCCCAGAGTCATTGCGTTGCTGCCGGTTGTCATAGTTAGGTTGTGAGGAACATGCCATCTACCCGTGAATGAGGCGTCGCTCAACCATGGGCGGAAGATACGAGTTGTGGGTTTCTCCAGGAGCCGCACTTCCATCAAGCATGGGCCGGAAGATACCGGTCATGCGCGCACCCGGCGGAACGTCTTGCGTTGCCCTCCTCGGAGGGGGCTCCGTCGTCTGACTTTGCGAGCGGACAGTGCTTTGTGCCTCATATAAATCAGTGGGGAAATCGGCGATTTCAGTTTTGTTTCTTTCTCCGAGAGCATCATGCATGCACCCGCGTGAGGTCGGCGAACTTAACATCTGCACACTAAGATCTACCCGTGGACGTGGAAGGCAGAATGATATTGAACGTTGGATCTTCTGACTGGCTCCATTCTCATATCTCTTGTTGTTTATAGGTCTATCTCTACCGGTTTTTTCCACGACACAAGAGGTAATCATAGGTTAGTCAAAACTACTCTCTTCTTCAAGCTTGTACTTTCTTTATTATTTGCTTCAGGCCCTGCCTTTTTCTTGACTTTCTGCTGCTAGATGGTTATCTGTGGCTACTTCAAATTCTCTGCCGATATACAGTAGATTTCACACACAACATCAGAGAGCTCGGCCATTCCCAATTCTCGTAACTAGGCAGATCCGCAGAAGTCTTGACTCCATCAGATGCCTACCGAATCACACACTGCTCCTCTCTCCATGTTACTCTAGCTCAATGTAACTACCATTGCCTCATCTTCTCGTACAATCATCTCTCCTGCAGCCCATACTCCCCTCATATCCTTTTGAAAAGCCACACAAATCCGTGCTCTAGCTTACGCAACGGCTGCACTTCGTCTGTCCCTAATCCGCCGGCCTGTCTCCAGACAGCGTGTGGCCACGGTCTCATCTCTCAAACGAACACATTTCCCCAACACCCTGGGTAGTCTCCCACCACCCCACAAAAACAGAGGGCCCAAACTTCCGTCCAAGCCCAGATCCCCCAGTCTTGACTCCTCATCCTCCTCCTCCTCCTCCTCTTCTTCTTCTTCTTCTTATTCTTCTCACTCGCCTGTATCTCCCTCCGCATCTCTTTCGTTGCGCACCCATACCCTGCTTGTTCTGAATGTCTATTCGCTTTTCCCTAGTTGCCCTGTACAAAAGCACCCACGCCCGCAGCCCGCAGCACAAGAGCGCCTCCAGTTAAAACAGAAAGAAAAAAAAGGGGGAGGGAAAGACTGAAAGCCAGCGACAGACACGGCCAACACCAAAAGGCAGCTTCCACCAGCCCATAGACCACCAACTCATCCACGTCTTTATCCTCCCCAATTATCATCCGCATCCGCATCCGCCCCCCTTCTCTCTCTCTCTCTCTCTCTCTCCCTTTCTTTCACAGCTCACTCCTCTGATGTTTATACATATATACGTACGGTTTGTGCCTGGCCAACCGGCAGCCCCCCAGTTACCCTCTGATGAAAAATGAAAATGAATGACAAGTACAGGCAAACCTCGCCACGCGGCGCAAAATGGCCGTTGGTCCATTCCGCTCCCCTTCCCTCTCGCTTTCCTTATATATCCTACATTATTCCTTAATAAGCATCGTCGGGCAGAGAGTATTGGCTTGCAGGTCGGCCGCGACACCGTTATGGCGGCGGCCGATCGCGTATGGCGCTGAAAAGACGAGTCAAAAGGGTAGGAGGGACGCGCGAATCGCTTTTGAGGCGCTCGCGCTTTGGATTATGGGCCAGCGATGGAAGACCAGTGCCGGGGATGCTAGTTCTGCAGGAAAAAGTCAGCGGGCACAGTTTGCGTCTAAGATTGGTGTGGAGGAGGTTTCTTTGCACGATAGAATCCCTGCTTACCTTAGCACTGTTGGCTGATCTTTTGGGTAGTGCAGATGCGATACAGGTTGCAATTCAAGCACTATTTCAAAGCCGCCTCAGTTTTTGGAGGGTCAGTGGTATGCAATGGTCATGAACCTACGAAGCACCGCAGCGCTAAAGTCACTTTTGCTTGGCTAGAGCGACGGGCGGGAAGATTGCCAATAGCGTCACAAAACCAAGGACAATCTTCATAGCGAGAGATATGCCATCTCACATTTCAAGTCGACTAGCTAGCAATGAAAGTTACCTACCAAATGCCAGCTGCAATGAAGCTATCACCATTGAACTTTTGAAAAGCTCGCCACCTTGAAGACCTCCACCGCCATCCATCAAACTCAAACCGGTGCGGACTGAAACCGGAAAAGCTACCCAAGGGCAGAAACGGCATTCAGATGTACCACATGGAGAAGTCAATACCCGAGGCGTTGTTCATGGGGGTTATGGGAGCAACCTCGGTAGGAGTTTTCTCAGAGGTCGAAGTCGCAGTGTCCTTCGGCTCTGTGGTCTGCTTTTTCCCAGAGGAGGGGTTGCCCTCGGCCGCATGGCCACGCGCGCGTTGAGATGCCAAGTGAGCGTAGTACACCGCAGGGAAGAGGCTGACCGGAGTCGTCGAGCGGATGTACTGAAAGGAGTGCTCGAAGATCATCTGCTGAAGCTCGTCCGACGCCATGTTGGGCTCGTTCAAGATAACAGTGTAGTGAACAGGACGAGCGGTGCCCTTGATGGCAGAGTGGGAGTTGAGGTAGAAGTCAAACTGGCGAGGGTGAGTTACTCCAGTCTCGACAAGGGTACCAGGATTGGGGTTGCCGTTGCGGTCGCCGTTGCGGCCCTCAGGGAAGAAGCGAACGTGGTGGCGCTTAGAGGCTATGACAACAACGAACTTGGTCTGGTACTTGGGGTTGAAGCGCTTGAACAACAGCTTGATGTCACGGACCTCCTGGGAAAGAACGTGGTGGTACTGCGGCTCGGAAACGCCGTCGCGGAAGTACAAGACACGCTGCGGAAGCTGCCCGCGACCAACGCTGTTGACCCAGTGAGTAACCAGGCGACCAAGGAGGTTATCGATGTTGGGAGTAGAGATCATCTCAACACGGAAACCGTTGGTATCGCATTGAGCAGCGTAGCGGGTGAGCGTCTCGTTCAACGACATGGTGATGGCGGCAAACGAGCCGGTCGAACCGTCCTTGAGAGCACCGGGGGGAGGATGGGAAACGTCGGCACCAATGCACATGCTGAGAATCTTGGCGTTGTTCGGAGCGATCTTCTGAAGGGCACCAACGGCCCTGGAGGTGAAGCCGCCGAGTTTAGCGTTGACCTTCATGCACACATTGCTGTGATACTGGTCCTGGTTCTTCATGACATGAGCCGATTGAAGAAACTGGGTGACAACACCGAGGCGGCACTCGCAGGCCTTTTTGATCCTGTTGTAGGTCTCAGAGTTACGATCGGGGACGACGAAGAAGAGAAGCTGTGGCCTGTGATTGTTCATGTTGCCGGTTGAGTTCCACGCGTTCATGACCATTTCGGCGCCTTGCTGGAGATTTCCAGGGATGAGGCTGAACTGAGTCGAAGCGACGTCACCACCGTGCTTCCTGTAAATCTCGACGAAACGGGCGAAGAAGCGCCTCGCAGTTTCGGGATCACACGAACCACGGCCCTGAACAACACAGACACCCCAGGACTTGAGAGGGACGGTGTTCTTGGCCAAGAACTTCTTGCCGAGAAGCATCCAGCGGCCCTTTCCGGACTCAGCGGGCTGGACGTGGTTGGTGCCGGCGAAGGTGACCTGGGGAGGCTGCAGTTGACGACCCTTAGTAACAACCGGGCGGGTGTTGATCTTGAGGCCAAAATGGGCAAGAGCAGGGTCGTTCGGCCAGTCAAGCATCTTCAAGCCGTGCTCAACGCTCGCCCAGCGCTCCTGAGGAGGGGTAACCGCAAACTTGATCATGTTGCTCTGAATGTTGGTTAGTGGGAGGCTCGGAACGAAATGGTAGAAAAGTTACTCACAGTCTGCTTTTCGTTCAGCTTGAATGGATACCTCTGGTTCTGCTTGATCTTGCAAACGTCCATAGGTAGAAAAACGTCCTTCTTTGTCATCTTGACAAGAGGTAGGCCGGCCGTGAGGGTGATATGATACTTGCGGCGGAAGTAGTCGGCGACCGTCAGCCATTCACGCTTGTCACCATCCCTGATCTCGATCTTGTGGTCGTGAGGTGTACGCGGGATGATCTTGTCGATCATGTAAGCCGGAAGTTGACCAGTCTCATTATCAAGGCCGCGGTGGTTGACGTAGACCCAAATCTTGCTCAGACGCTTGAAGTTTGTCTTCATCATCGACTTGTCCCAGTTGCCCTTGACAGCCTGCTGGAACTGACCGATGAATACCTGAGGATTGGGAAGGTTGAGAATCTGCATGCAAGCATCTTTGAGCATGCCCTCTTGGAAGAAGGTACCGTTGGCGACATCGACGTTGACAGTCAAGCAAGCCTCCTTGTTGGTAGGGCTAACCGCGACTCGCATGGACGAGAAGACACCTTTGAAAGCCTCGACCGAACCGGAGAGCGGAACACGAGTCTGACCTCGAGCAAAAAAACTCTTTTTGATCTTTGTAAACTTGCCTGAAGGAGTCTCACGCATGAGATGATCCATGAAGATGATAGTCCTGCAGGCCATGGTCAGTATGGCACGTAAGAGCGGATTTACGGAGCTTACTCGGTAATCTCGTTGCCATAGTCAGCCTTACCCCCAAGGTAGCCAGCAAGAAGGTCGAAGCGGAGCTTCTTAGTGCAGCGGATATTGAAGCGGTGCTTATTCTTGCCCTTACGATCGGGACGGACCTGACGGCCACGCTCAACATCAAGGTCAACCTCAATGCTGCAGTCGGACATCTTTTTCAGGCACCAGGCGATCTTGTTGCCGTCGAAGAGCCAGCCCTTGCCAATCTTGGCCTTGACGGCATTGGAGTCCCAGACGCTCATGATAAGGCCCCGCTTCTCGGTGCCAGTGCCGACGATAACCTGTGATGGCAATGTCAGCCGTGGATCGACGAAAACGGAGGCGGAATCAAGGCATTGTACTTACATCATACTGGTATACGGGCTGATCAGGCACAGTGGCGACCTGGAAAGCGTTAAGCTTGACAGCGATTTCCTTGCCCTGCATGTTGAGCTTGGACGAGCGCTTGGGGAGGGAATCGGGAATGGGAATCTTGTTTCCATCATTAGTCTTGATATCCGCATACTTGAGCGACGACGCCATGGTGAAGGGTAGGAAATTCGCGATGATGCTTCAAGTTCAAAGGACGGTACGGCGGCAGATGAGGAGCAAGAGGAGCAAACAGCCAGCCATGACGGCTCTGATGTCTGCTCCTCCCAGCGGAAACATGTAAGTCAGACGCGAGCACCGCTGTCGTTGGTACCACGCCGCCATGTTGGCACCGTGCTGCTGGGGATGAGAGGAGCATGCAGGCATTGAAGCCCCATGCATGTAGCTGGCAATGGATGGAAGCGCTTTGGCTGTGCATAGGATGCATGCATCCTCGCAAGTGACAGAGGGGTGCGGCATGGGCACGGAACAGTGGGGTTGGACAGGCGCAGGGAAGATTGACTTACACCACGAACGGCATACCAGGCAGCCATACCAAGAGAATCGTGGACATTGCGGCTGGTAACCTCGAAGGTAGCAGAGGGATGCTGGGGGTCAGCATTGCCGTCCCAGCGCGGGACCGAGGCAGGAGAAGAGCGGGGAGCGGACGAGTGGCCGGGGCTGGAGCGCTGCACACCGGGCGACTGAGACTGGGACTGAGGCGACGACTTCTGCTGCTCATGCTTGCGCTCAGACGAGGAGGGCTCGCCAGAGGAGGAGGCGTTCGCCTCGAGCTTGGCACGACGCTTGCCAGCACCAGCCATGGTGAAGATGTTCTGCAGATGGTGGTGAGCATCGTGTTTCGATGATATGGTGCCATATGCCGGCTCGAGGAAGGGTATGGATGGCTAAGGACAAGTCAAAAGACCTACACTTGAGCTCGGGTTGAAGAGTTGAGCGGGGCGCTTGCGCAGTTGTCAAGCTGAGTGAGCTATCGGAGAGGGCGGGTGTGACCTGGTTGCCAAAATAGCTTTTGCGGCGGGCGGAAGGCTCTGTAATGGTGGAGAAGGTCAGGTTGTGTTAAACAAACTGAATGCGAAGGTTGACGTGATGAGTGAAGATGGTTGGTGAAAGGTGTGGAAGGTGGAGAGAGCAAGTGAAAGCGAGACTGGCGAGCAGCATACGCAGAAAACGATGCAGAAGGAAGGCGCGCCCTAGACACAGAACGCGGTCCAGCACCAGTGCCCCGACCCAAGCAGCGTGAGCAACTGAGCCAAGGCCATGGTTGCGGACGGCGAAGTGCGAGTGGCGCGCGGTGAGGATGGCATGTTTGGGGGTGCTCTTTTGCAAACAGCCAAGGGCGGCGAGGCGCCCCAGGAAAGGAAACATACCTCGCTTGACTTGGCCGGTGAGGCTGATGGGGGGCCTTGCTCAAGGAATGGTTTCGCGAGCGAGGACGAGCTTAGGGTAGTGGATGGTGGAGGAGGGACGGTCTGTCGAAAGGACGGGGGGTTTAAGTAGGGCAGAGGCAGGCGTTCGTGCAGGGTCCAGCTGGTCACTGGGTGAGGAAGGCACGGGGTGAGGAAGCTGCAAGCTGACGGATGAGGCTAGTGCTGGTGTCGTGGGTGTACGAAGGGCCCAGAAGGTAGGCGCGGCCGCCGTGATGCTGCCACCGAGCCCGCCGGGCACTTGATTGTCAAATGCTTCAGAGAGCCGACGTTGCTCTGGTCTTTGAGCAGGAGGTACTACAATTCGAGAACCTGACGTGCTAGACTCCTCTTTGGCTCCCAGCGAGTGGCCGCTGATGAGTTCTCTCGGCTCTCGGCGGCGACACATCATCGGCAGTAACAGCAGTCAATCGAGGCCATTCACGCTTGCCTTTGCCATCATTAGCCTCATTTGATTCGTCAAGGCTGCACTAGAGCGGACTATAAGCGCCTGTGTGGTTCAGTGCGCCTGGCTGCGTCCGCAACGCCCGCACCGCATGCTCTTTCCACCGTGACATTGCTTGAGCGGACGGCCGCTCTGCGCGCCCTCAGCAGCGGCCGCCGCGCCCAGACCATTGCAAGATCCCAAGCGCGAGGTGTTCAACGGCGGGGGAATCGAATGAGCGGCGACAGGCGGCTGTGGCAGAACAGTTCGACTGATGGAGGAGGAGATGAAGATTGCGTTTGACAGCGAGCTTTGACGTGCAGTCTCCCCACACCCGTCCTGCGCTCCACACTCAGCCTTACGATGCCAACAGCCCTTATACCGCGAACCAGGGCTGCTCGACGCGGTGCAAAGCCCGCTGGTCCGTTCAACTGATGGCTCCCAGGCGCAGATGGCCCGAACTTAGCCTTTGATGCTAGCAATCCCAGCTCCTGTCCTCCAGGGTCGGACACATGATGTGAGTGAAAGTGGCTTACTACGCGCAGCGAGGGACTTGAAAGCACATCATCACGATTCCATGTGAGGCCACGCGGCCGTACGCTGGAGCCGCACATCTTAGGAATCGGACCAAATCCTACGTTACTGTTTGTTAGACGGTGAGCCGCACATCCCAAGTGGACACATCCATTGAAGGATATATTTTATGCATGCAAGAACATCACTTTGACGCCGTAGCAGGAAGGATAAGCACCTCATCTGGGGCTTTCGCCAGTGAAGGCACTTACCCCTCTCTCATTCGCACAAAGCACATCCATCCATCAACAGCCAGAATGCATAGAAGAAGCTCAAGTTTCCCCATCCAGAACCGTGTATTTAATCTTTTTACTTATTGTACATAACTCGTCTCCGCCCCGTGAAAAGCCCCTAGAACGCAGATATCAAGTATGAGAACGCATAAGAGAATCACGCATGCCTCGCCATTCCGCAAGCAAGCAAGAAGAAACAACCCGAGAAGAGAATCGAAGAGAAACGCCATCATGCTGCGGTGGAGGAGGGTAACAAGCCTGTTTGGTTCTCTTCAATGTTTTTCCTCACCATTACTCTGCTCCGGTAAAAATGAAAACAAGAAGGGATCTGCTTTCCAAACCGAACGACCGCCCCACGGTATCCGTCGCTATGGAATAGTGGAAAGATAAGAACGGCTAGAGTGAAATTAAAAAGCAATGATATGCGCGGAACGCAAATCGATGGTTCTGAGCGCCCCGCGGGACCATCAAAGTTGACCGCCACCCCGAGCGCCTATGTGCCGTTGCGCAGCGGTGTAATCAGACCCAAGTGTCGCAAAAAACCATCGTCGGCCAGCATGTTTCCGGGCGCTTACCGAACACACTGCTCTCGTAGTTCATAGCCAGGCCCGTCCGTAGTCAGATCCGTACATAGTAATGAGAAATGACAGCGCCCAAGAACTACCGGTAGTAGGGGCCCGGCCCATTCATCGGCAGCTGGCCCATAAGCTGTCCAGCACTCGGAATATGCCGCAGCGGGTCGATCCTATGCTGAGGCGGCCATGTCTGCGGCAGTTGAACGTGTCGCAACACATCGACAACTCTTTCAGGGATAAACCGAGCAGAGTTGTAGGTGTGAGCACCTGGAATGATGCCGAGAAGGAAGGTGATGTCACGAGGGAGTGGTGCGGGCTGAGCAGCCGGACCACCCATCTGCGTGCTGTTCGCTCCGTCGCGACCGAGGTTGCGGCCCTGTTGCGCGGCAAGACGGCGACCAGCGGCGCCCTTCAGTGGCGACTCTCCGCGGGGGATCTTGCGTGGTTGCACGGCTGTGTCGTTGTCTGAGTCATCAGGCACGTACGGGCGCTTGGGTGAATCGCGAGCTTGTACAGGAGGAGGGCGAGGTGAGTCGACTATGGAAGGTGGAACGGAGGAAACTGGAGGTTGTTGTTGTTGAGGTGCCGGAGCCATTGACTGAGAGACCTGCGCCGGTTGTTCCATGCCTGGCGGGGGCTTGGGTCTTGCTTGGGTCAAAGGTGAGATGATGGGGCGGATGGCTGTCGGGTCGAAGGTAGGCTTGGAGTAGCGCTTGGAGAAATGAGAGAGTTGAGGGTCCTCGGGGAAAAGCTCCGCCATACGTTTCTCGAGCTCTTGAATCTGGCTGAGCTCACCATAATGCGACTCATACTCGTGGAAAAAGGCATATATAGGTTTAGCCCTCGAAAGCGTCTCAGGCTTTTGCGCTAACCTGCTGACGGTGGTCTTGAAGACTGCCCTGGCATTGGTGATGTCGTTCTTCGCAATGAGATGCTTAAGGTACTCAAGAGCGAACTCCTCATCCTCAGGGAACAGTTTCATGCCCCGCTCAAGAATTTTGGTTGCAGCGGGATCGTTGTAGCAGTGATGTTCGATGAGCGCGCTGGCGACGTATACATCACTTGTGATGCGGCCAGCTTTGCGGGCGTCCGCGAAGACCTGACGGAAGCCTCCAATCTTCTCACCAGGCTTTCCCTTACCCTGTATCCGGCGCATCGCCCTGATAAGCGCGATCCATGCGAAAGAAACTGTCCTGGAGAGGAGCTTGATCTGTGCAGCATTGCCCTTCTGTATCGCTTCAATCTGGGCATTCAAGGCTACTTCTTTGGCCTTTGATGCGCTATTGCCGTCCTGGTCCTCGTCATCCTCATCAGCTTGCTCCTCCTCATTGTTGTCGGATTGCTGGGCAAAAGCTTCCTTAATGCGGTTGACCATGTCGGTTTCGCGAGCCTTCGTCTTGTTGATCAAGCCATAAAGTGCATCCAGCGCCTTCTGGTAAGGTTCGCGAACTATCTCGCCACGACGAACAATGCTGTCTTCACCCTCCTCATTTGCAGAGGTTATTTCCAGCCGGTCAGCGCGCTTGAAGGCCAGGAGGCAGCTCTCAGGGGTTGCCTCGCAGCCCTTGATAAGGAAATCATTCCCCTCGGCTTCCATGTCATTCTGGAAGGCGAACTCAGCTGCATCGTACCACATCTCAGGCCAGAAGCGGAGAGCCATCAGCGCTTGCTTGTAAACGAAGATCACACGAGCTTTAAATGCAGCGGGGTCTTCCTCCTTCAGCACAAGCGGGTCTTCCTTTTCCCACGCGATCCACTTCTTCCAGATGTCGACTTGCTTCATATACTCAAGATCACCATCAAATCCAAGAGCAGGGGGCAGCTTTGGGAGAGTGGTTCTGTTCAATTCCCTGGTAATGTTCTCCAACGCAACAATTGAGCTACGGGCAGTCATGTAGGCAGGAGACTTTTCCTGGAGAAATTTGCGGCCCTGCAGAAGTATGTTAGGTTGGTATAACAATGCTTGTCTTTTTCGAATCACTTACAGTGACCTTGTTCAGACCCATCTCGAAACGATCGTACTGCTTCCAGAGTGCGGTCACAGCATCAGTCGGGACGCAAATGGCCTTCTGATAGGCCTTGCGAAGCAGGTCCATCTTCTGTTGATCCTGCCAGGTGCTTCCGCCGACATTGCCAGGACCGGACTCGATGAACTCGATGTAGTCTTGCCAAAGCTGGCCAGCATCCTTGTCCATGCCGACATTCTGAAGGACAAAGTCATAGGCCATGGAAACCGTCTGACGCGCATTGCCCGTCGCATCTGTTGTCAGGTTGTTGCGTCTCCGAATGTAAGTTAGGTAGGTGGACCACAGCTCAACATGAGGCACCTGGAGAAGCGATTGCTCAAAGATGCGCTCGACGCCGTAGAAGTTGTTAGCCTGCAACTCCATATTTGCGAATGCCACCCACTGCTCAGCCTGCACAGAAAATCAATTCATATCCATTGTCAGAGGATGGAGACTGCTTACCGCATGGGGAAAGACTTTGAAGAAGCGGTTGTAGACGGCACGGGCCTCTTCAAGCTTGTCGCGCCGGCGGTACTCGCCGATTAAGCTCAGCCAGGCGTCCATATCGCCTCGGGGGTCCTCCTGGATCCTGTCTTCAAGAATGCCAATACGGTCCTGCGGCAGACGCGCCTTTGACGAGGGCGGCTGTGCAGTCGCGTGGGTCTGGGACGAAGGGTTGACAGACGCAGCGGAATCAGCAGGAAGTGCGCTTTGAGCGCCATTGGAAACACCAGAAACACCCTGATCTTGTGCAGCTTTATGTATTGGTACATTTGATGATGAAGGAAGTGCATTGACTGGAGTCTGAGAAACAGAACGCTCTGGCGTATGCGTAGAACCCGGTGCAGAAACCTTCACTCCCTGAGCACCAGCTGCTTTTGCGACGGGGGACTCGTCCTCATCGTCCTCGTCATCAACGACGAACCCACCCATTGTGCGAGGCGGCTTGGCCTGGGTCTTCTGATCAGGCACTGCCGACGCGGTGCGCGAGGGCGCCTGCGAAGCGGGCTGCGACGGCGTCGGCGTCGACTGGTCGGTCTGTTGGGGCATGGGCGGGGCGCTGGGGTCATAAGCCGACGTGTCGGGCATCAAGGCAGAAGGATCGTAGTCCTCGTCGTCGTCCTCGGCGGAGGCGGTCTGCTGCGGGTCATTCTGCTGGGGTTCGTCGTGCGGCGGCTGCTGGTCACTGCCATTGCTAAAAGCGGCGGCGGCGTCGGACTGCAGCGACTGCAGGAAGGCCATCTCGGGGGTCATGTCCGCCATGGTGATGCAGCACGCTGGAGCTGGAGCTGGAGCTGGAGCTGAAGACGGCGGCAGCTGTGAGGTCGCGGCGTTAGTTGCGGGTCGGCGCTGGATCCGGACGCGCAGAGATGCGGTCGCAGCGCAGGGGCGAAGCAGACAGCCGGGCGCGGGGGGAGGCGGGTCGGGCGCCTTTGTCCTGGAGGTCGCGTGGCTGAGGATGTGAGGTGGTGAGTTTGGATGCACGGAAGCGGAGGGCCGTTGGACTTTGCACAGCGAGCGTCGGCCAGCTTGCGCAATGACGCCCGTGCCTTGGCGCTGATCGTCACCTCTCAACCACTCCGCGCAGCACCAGACCACATCCCAGCCGGCCCCCCAAGCTTGACGTGTCCCCTCCAGGCACGCCCTCTCCCCGAGCCCGCCGGCCTTCGTCGCAGCCCGCAGCCCGCCCCATTGACTTGCTCGCCGCCATGAACCCGCAGATCTCGCTGCCTCGCCATGGCGGGCCCTCGACCAACTTCGGAGGCACCGTGCCCAGCAACCGTCGCCAGGGCATCAAGATGCCGCGCTTCTTCAAGCGCTTGTTCAAGTTCCCGCAGATGGACTTTGAGACCGCCGTCTGGGAGATGATGAGCCTCATAATAGCGCCCAAGAAGGTCTTCCGCTCTATATACTACCATGTACGGCTGCCTGCGCCTCTTGCGATCGCCTATGCGCCGCGCGACAGCTTGCTGACCCTCTCTGCAGAAGCGTACTCCTGCCCGAGCATGCCCCACACCCCGCCCTCGCTGACGCGCAGCTCCAGAGACCAAAAATACTTGGCATCGCCCCGATCCCGCCTTCACCTACCTGCTCTCCTTCTTCCTGATCCTGACCTCGCTCGCCTGGGGCCTAGCCTACGCCGAGGGCTTCGGCAAGACGCTCCGCATAATGCTGGTCTTCGTCTTCGTGCACTTCATCGGGTTGTCGCTCGCTGTTGCCACGGCCGCATACTTCTTCGTCGGCAGGTTGTTGGGACCGGGCGTTCCTGGCCTTCCCGGGCGGCGCAGACAAGGCCTCTTTGTTCAGCCCGGCGACGGCGAGCAGCTGGAGTTCGGATACTGTTTTGACGTGAGTCCTGCCGCGCTTCTCGATTATAACCTGCCAACAGACTGAACTCCGGTCCTACAGGTCTCGATACGCGCCTTCTTCCCCGTGTGGTTCTTCCTCTACGTCATCCAGTTCCTCCTCATGCCGCTCATCGCTCGCGATTTCTGGGTCTCATCATTCGTCGGCAACTCCCTGTACCTGCTGGCCTTCGGGTACTACGCCGTCATCACTTTCCTCGGCTATAACGGTAAATCACAAACCTGCCCAATCAAGTCTCGGGTGCTGACCAGTATCAAGCCCTCCCCTTCCTCCACCACACCGAGCTCCTCCTCACCCCTGTGGCTGTGTTCACCATCCTCTGGTTCATCAGCCTGTTTGGCGCAAATCTCCCGAAGCACCTGGCCCCCGTCTTATGGGCTGGCGCGAAGTTGCGCAAGTCCGTGTGATCGAAATCAATTTACAATCACCACCGCTCCAAAGAAAAAACATGGCGTTCAAGTTTTGCACTTATAGTGGATTAATCACTGCATGGGAAGGGGCGTTCTCCTGTTTTGGATCTGGCTTGGCATGGAGTGGATTATTTCTGTACAGTATCAGGCGTAAAAACCGTTAAGGCTTCACATCGGCCACCTCGCACATTGCAACAAGATCTAGTCGTGCTACTATCACACGGACGTGAAAAGCAAGATAGAGATCAGCCAAGTATCATGGAGCGGATCTCCGTCAAAGATGAGCATCTCTACAAACACCATCTATGTCCATCATGCCATGCGCCTTTCATATGCAGCATTCCTCCTTGGTATCGTACATATCCGTATTCTTCCACCTCTTCATGCAGAAAATTGTCATGAGCAGAGAAATCCTTTTCATGCAGACCCGACGCGCTCTTACAGACTCCTCTTCTCAAACCTCTCCTCATAGCACTGAATCGTGTCACCGGGCTGGAAGTCTCCCCAACCCTCGAACGCCATACCGCACTCAGAGCCCTTCCGCATTTCTGAGACGTCCTTCTTGACCTGCTTGAGCGAGGAGACCGTACCTGCAAAGACGCAACCCCGTCAGTATCCTGATCTCCCAATAAAGAGGAGAGCCGCCACCCAGCGTCCACAGCTGGCAGCGGAGCGAAGAAAGGGGGCTAAGGAAAAAGGAGGATATAGAAAAAAAAAAAAAAAAAGGAGCACCAGACATACCATCATACACTTTCTCCTCCCCCCTAAACACCCTCACCTTCGCGCCACGCGCCACACTTCCATTGGTAACCCTGCACCCCGCAATATTCAAGCTCTGCTTCCTGCCCAAGGCGATACTGAAGACCTGCAGCACGGCGGCCTCGCCCGAGACCCTCTGCACGACGGTGGGCTCGAGCTTCTCGCTCAGCACGTCCTTGACGTCGTCGACGAGCCTGTAGATGACGTTCTGCTCGAGCACGCGCACGCCCTTGGACTCGGCCATGCGCGCGAGGCGCGGGTCGAGGCCGACGTTGAATGAGACGACATGCCCGCCGGCTGTGGCAGCGTAGTCGATGTCGAACTCGCCGACGGGGCCGACGCCCGAGCGTATGACGCGCGGGCGCACCTCGCCGTTGCCAACCGTCATCACATAGTCGACCACGGCCTCGACCGAGCCCGAGACGTCCGCTTTGACAATGAACGGAACCTCGATGACGCCCGATTTCGCATTTTCCGCCGCCTCAGCGGCTGCGGCCGCTGCGACGGCGGCTTCCGGGTCCTCTTCGCCCGCCTTGGCGGCGGCGGCGATGGCCTCCTCGCGCTCGCGGCGTTCGTGCTCGAGGCGGCGCGCCTCGTTGATGGCTTCCATGTCCTTGGCCATCTGCACGCGTTCGGCGTTGGCTTCGCGGTACTCGACAACCTCGGTGGCGCGCTGCTCGTCTGGTGCCTCGAGGACCTCGTCGCCGGCTTCAGGTTGACCGCGCCAGCCGTCGATCTCGGCGGGCATGCCAGGGCCGACGGAGGGAATGTCAACGCCGGCTTCGTTCCTAATGGAGCGGACGCGGGCGAACGTCCTGCCGGCTACGACGATAGAACCGACCTTGAGGGTACCGCGACGGACAAGGATGGTGGCTGCTTTACCGGACTTCTTGGTTGCAGCTTCAAGGATCCAACCCTCGACAGGACCTTCAGGATCAGCTCGATGGTCGAGGATTTCCGAAAGGGTGATGGCTGCTTCTTCGAGATCTTGCATGCCTTGACCCGTCTTGCCGCTGACAGGGATTGCTTGGACGTCACCGCCGAAGTCTTCGATATCAACACCATGGCGGGCAAGATCCTGCTTGACGCGTTCGATGTTGGCGCCCTCTTTGTCCACCTTGTTGATGGCAACAATCATGGGGACACGAGCAGCTTTAGCGTGTTTGATCGCTTCGATAGTCTGGGGCTTGACACTGTCATCGGCGGCTACGACTAGGATGACAATGTCAGTGACATTAGCACCGCGTTCACGCATGCTGAGGAAAGCAGCGTGACCAGGGGTGTCGAGGAAGGTGATAGTCTTGCCACCGGAAAGAGGGACGCTGAAAGCACCGATGTGTTGAGTTATGCCTCCAAACTCCGTCGCCGCCACGGATGACTTTCGTAGGAAATCAAGTAAGGTGGTCTTCCCATGGTCAACGTGTCCCATGATAGTGATCACAGGTGGGCGAGCTGGGAGGCTTGCCAAATCCTCCGGCTCCGGTGCTGGGTAAAGGTCGAGGTCCTGGGAAGGGTCTGCAGCCGCGGGCTCGAAATTGTATTCCATAGCAATTAAGCCGGCATTCTCGGAGTTGAGAATATCGTCGTTATTGATATCCTCGAAACCCAATTCCTCCATCTTACGCACCAGGTCCTCCGTTCTGACCCTAAGCATATTCGCCAAATTGACGACACTGAGATACTCCGGGAGGTAGATGGGCGTAGGAGATGCCACTTGGACAACACGCTGCTTCCTCTTGTCCTTTTTCTTCGATTTGCGCTCCGCCCGGCCAAAGTCCGCCTCTTCATCCTCATAAGCAGATGCCTTGCTCCAACCTCCTTTGGTCTTTCGCTTTCGTGGTGCATCATCCTCTTCCACATCAGCAAATTTAGAAAACCTTCCGGCGCGTTCGCGCTCTCTGACCTGCTGAGCCGCAGCCCGTATCCTCTCCATCCCTTGCTCTTCTTCCGGCGAATCTTCCTCAACCCTCTCCATCCCTTCACCCTTCTCCAATGCCGCCTCTTGATCAACCGCAAGTTCCCGCCACTCTTGGTCCTCCGAAGGGCCATGCTCAGCGACCCCCGACGGCTTAGCAAACCGAGATGCTAGCGCATCGCGCTCAACACTTTGGTGTAGCTTCGGCTGCGACTGAAACTGCTGCCTGGACGAGACCGATTCGGCAACCCGCTGCAACCCAAACTGCGCGCGCAATGCATCCGCCTCCATATCCTTCTCGGGCGGTACAGCACTCGCCCGCTCCGAGCGGATGAACTCCAGCGACTGCGGCGCCTGATCTGCCTGCGCAGGCGCCTGGTCCGGCTTGATGCCCAGCCTCCGCAAGAACCTCTCCCTATCCTCGGCCCTCTGCTCCGACGTCAGCGGCACGAACGAGGCGCTGCTCGTATGCCTCCCGCCCGCATTGTAGCCGTCCTGTTGTGCTTGTTGCGACTGCCGTTGCCGCTGCTGTTGCTGCTGTTGTTGCCCCCTCGGCCTCAAGTGCTTCCACTGGCTGACCTTGTTCGGGTCAAATCCTGCATCATCCCGAGCCTCCTGCTGCCGCTGGTCCTGCCTCGACTCGACCTTCACCCTGTAGACCTGCCTCCTCTCGCCGCCCGCCCGCGCGGTCCCTCTTTCCTGACCACCGCTTCCGCCACCGCCACCAGCCGCCGTCGGGAGTTTCCGTATCAGCCCGCCCTGCTGCCGCTGTGGGTGCCATGCCGTACCCTGTTGCGGCGGCGGCGGCGGCGGCGGCGGCGGCGGCGTCGTCGCAGCCGGAGGGGGACGAGGCGCAAAACGCCCCATCAGGGCTGCCCTCTCGGAATCTATCGTACCACCTGTTGCGGATGGCTGTTGCTGTATGGTAGCGGGGGTGGATGCTGGTGCGTTGAAGCGGGCCTGGAGCTCATTGCGTTCTCTGTCCTGCTGTATAGCGGCGGCGGCCGCCGCAGCGCCCAAACCCTGCAGCGAGGGACGTGAGGATGAGATGCCGCGGCGTTGGACGTAGCGGGCGGCGGGTGCGGTCGTGCCGGAGGAAAGGTGGTGGAGGAGAGCGTCGCCGCCGCCGCTGAGGCGGGTTGCGCAAAAGACGCAGATGTTGTGCGTCGACGACGCCTGGTAGAGTAGTTTCAATTAGCTCTCATGTTTCGAAGGGAGAGAGATAGGTAGATAGTGGGAATATACTCTCAGAGCTTGTCTGCGCATCATTGGACCGGCGGCTACGTTGCAATTAGGAGCTCGAAGGTTTGCTTCTGGAGCTGTTCGCCCGGCGGAGTTTCTGGGTGAGCGGTGGCACGGGCGCGAGCTGGTCGGGGCGGGAGAAACGCGGCGTTTCGCTTCTCACGAATCATGAGATGGCCGAACTGCTGCGGGCATGATTGGTCCATCACTCTCGCTGCCGCTACCGAAGCAATCAGTACGGATTCCTCGTCTTTGCATTCTTGTCACTTATTCAGACCTCTGCTGTCAGGCTGCTAACGCGCTCACGACGATTCAGATGCAATTGAAAGATCGGAATGGAAATCTAAACCAGACAGCAGAGACGCCGAAAGCACAGTGTGGGCGGCTGGCAAAAGAGCATGTCGGGTATGTGAATTGATTATATCCTCCAGTGGTATAGAACGTCATCGTAAACCCATCAATCCATAAGAACTACCGTATGATTTTCCCATCATCCTAAAATTTTCAAAGACCACACATTTCCCTTCCCCCGACATGCTACTGACAGGCTCAGGCCTTCTGGCCCTTTTCAGCCTCAATAATTGAATGGCGGCGGTCCTCAGCACCGTACGCGCTGTCAGGCAGCATGTTCAACCTATCCTCTTCCTTATCCAGGTTGTGGAAGGTGATCCAAAAGGCAACACCGCCCAGCGCCGCAACGATGGCAGACACAGCATAGTTCCAGACGAGCAGCGGATCGTCAGCAAGTGGAACAAGGGCCTGGTTAAGAGCAGAACCGATGGCCGACTGGAACAGGAAGACGGCGGTGACGAGCGAACGCATGTTGTGCGGCGCCTTCATGAACGCGTACTCGAGGCCAGTGATGGAGGCGAAGATCTCGGAGAAACCGACCAGGAAGTACGGCAGCGTCTGCACCCACACGTTGATAGGAGCGACGATAGGGTTCCCTTCGGCATCCTCGCACGAGTTCATGTGGTTACCGCATTCGCCGAGCTTGTAGATATAGTGCTGAATTACCACCGCCGAGATCATGGCCAGGGAGGCCAGGCCGAAACCGAACGCGATACGCTTGAGGGGCGTGAAGTTGAAGCCGATCCGACGCAGACCTGGGTACAGGAAGTTGTCGACGATCGGGATGAAGATAATCAGGGAAAGAGGGTTCAGGTTGTTGATGACATCGTTGGGTGCTCCGTGCAGTTCCATGGTGGCGGCCTGAGAGGTCAGGTTGTTCGTCATCTGGTTATAGGCCAGCCAGTATAGCGGGTAGAAAGTGAAGACTTTGCAAGCCTTGAAGCCACGACGGACCTCATCAACCCATGCGTCATCAAAAGTCATCCAGGCTGGCTTATTGGGCCCGAGCTTGCTCGGCTTGATATCATCCCAGAAGTTTCCGTTCTTGAAGTTCCGAACGGTTTGGAAAGGGTTGATGGAAATACGGCCCTTGGAGCCCAGGGCAACCAGCTTGAACGCCCTTGCCATCACCGAGCCGTTGGGTGGAGTGAGCTTGTACTTACTCTTGCACCAGAAGAGAACCATCGGGCAGAACAGGAACATGATCGTGGGCAGAGTGAAGGACAGCCAAAAACCGACATACTTTTCAGCGAAAACCATGCCTGTGCTCAGAGTTAGTTGAAAGCCTCAGACCGAGATGTTCAAATATCTTACAGATTTGTCCAACGAGAGATCCAATGTTGATCATCATGTAGAAGTACAGGAAGACACGGGCGACAGTGATGGCAGGGTCCGAAAGAACGCGCTCTCCCGTCTTCTTGTCTCTGATAACCTTGGGCTTGGTATCCGTGAGCTGCTCGGCGATGAGGGGCGAGATGTTCGACTTGAAACCACCAGTACCGCAGCCCATGATGACCAATCCGACGGCGAATATGGCTATAGCAGTGTCCGGTTTGGTGATGATGGGAGGCAGCGCGGAAATGATCAAGAAACAATGCCCGATCAAGGAAATTAAAATGGACCATTGGATAGTTTTGAAACGACCGAGATACTCGTCGGCAATGTAGGCGCCGATCAGAGGGCAGGTGTATGACCAAAAGGAGTTGACTGTCGCTGATTAGCACTTGGCAGTTGCAATCAGAACCCAGCAATACTTACAGGTCGTTAAACCGGTGGAAGTTTGCTGGCCACGGTTCAAGGCACCAGACTGGCCGTCAAAACCAGCACCAGTGTTGGAGCCCGGCGGCAACGGCTGCTGGATGTAGTTGACATCTATAGGGTGTTAATGTAGCTGGCCTCAGCAAACTCGGGTGAGAGATGGCGGTACTTACAGACAACCGTGGTGCCATAGTAGGAAAAGCGCTCGCACAGCTCCACAAACGCAATGGTGTAAGTGGTCCACGGGATCTTTCCCGAGACACGGAAAAGCGTGCGGAAGTCCTCCTCGGTGGGCTTCTCGTCGTCGGTAGTGCTGGAGCCATTGTCGGTTTCTCTTTGAACCAGCTCTAGCTCCTTCTCACCGAGTGGGGTCGGCGCATCAGGCTCGTGGCTTTTCGCGATCTCCGCGTCCTCGAGAACCCTGCTCATCTTTGCGACTCACCCGGGAAGCTGGTGGAGTGAACAATGAACGGTGGAAGGTGGCGAAGAGGTATATCTCACGACCGCCCGCTAAACACGCAGGGCTAACGGGGAGGAGTGGATATCGAAGTGTTCACCACTCTCGTGAGAGATGAGACGCCGTGAGCAAAGGGAGCAGAATAGCGGAGGCCAGGCAGAGCTGGGATGGAGGAGACGGGCTGCACGCAGACACGAAACGTGAGAGCGCGGGCCATGGTTAAGTTATAGTTCTGGCACAGAGCACGACGGCATTGCTTCGATTAGGAAGGTAGCTGACCATCAGTCCCGCCCAGAAACTTGGGGGTTACCCTTGCGCCGTCGCACCAGAGATAGATGGGCCAGATAGTGGCGGGCAGGTCATGCCAAGAGCAATCCGCCGAGTCGTCGTCTAGTGGCACGCCACACCGGTACAAGCGACTCTCGATAAGGCCAGGCTCGTATCTTCAAGCTCACTGGGGCGGCGGAGAAGACGAGCGTGGGCGCCGCCGCTTGCCCCGGTCCAGAAAGAGCTAAGGCTTGCACATGATTCCGGCCGCCGCCCGCCAAGCTTTCCTCGCCGGCACCCGCGAAGGGCTGCCAACGCTCGGAGAAGCTTTCGCCGCGGCGTGCAAAGTTTTCGCGGCCGAAAGACTAGCAGGGTGCGCGGGGTGTGCGTACGAACGTATCCCGACGCGATAGCAGGGCCGACGGTCGGCTCCGCGTGCGTCTATGCGTGTTCCCCTCTTCTGGCGGCGACGTGTCGGCCGGGCGGCATGGTGTCTGATATGGGTTATCTTGGCGGTGGTACAGGTTCGCGAGCGCTGCACGCGGACGCAATCCTTCGTTCGCCCCCAGGAGTCGCCCTCTTGACGTCGCGCCCCTCCTGCGGCGCATACAGGCGGCACACGAGCGGGTTTTCCAGAAGGTCTTGGACCTGCCGGGTGCAGCGAGGTGCGCGAATTGGTGGCCGACGCTATCCAGCGGCGCGGTTGCAACGTCTTGTCGCGATAAACGGTGGTCCAATGGGAGCCGCCGCCCAGATTCCCGCCCAGCCGCCAAGTCTGGGCGGAAATCTGCCCACACGACACCCTCGGCCCATTGCTCTAACCGGGCAAGAATCGCTTCGTGGGGCCATCACCTGCAGTTATTGAGACTGCAGCCATTGGCCGTCGCCCTTCCGTCTTTGCCCTGATCCAGCCGTCGCGTATTCGTCTCAGCGACATCAGGAATCGAAGGAATACACCAAGAATGCTGAGCGGCTCCACCATGTCTCTGTGCCCCCCCAGCCCGTCTTGTCGTGTACATGTCGCCCGAGCATCGACAGACGGCTAGCACCGCTCTCAGCGTGAAGAAGGCCCGCTTCCCTGGCTCGCCGTATACTGACGCCAGAAATGCCTTGAATGGCGAATCTGATTTTTGACAATCCATGACAGAAGATTTCCTTCGAATGACTCGCATCAATTAAATTTGACACCTCGCGTCAGTTGGGCGAACCGCCGGATCGCCCATCGAGCTGGACCTGGGCCGTTCCACCCAGCTACTGCAAGTGAGACTGCCGTCGGCCCGCTCCATTCACAGCTCCCTGCATCCAGTTAGAACACTGCAAACATACTCCCATGCTAAGTCATTGCGGAGGCGTGATCGGTGATCAGGGACTTGTACTTTTGCGGCTAAAAAAAAGGTCTGCAGCTAAATTAGTTCCCACGATTCGATGCAAGCTGTCTTCTCTCGAAAGCCCAGAATGCCCGTTTTTGCATTCCGCGCCCAGGATATCTCACAACCATAGCCCTGAACCCATGAATCAGGAGAATTCCAGAAAGCCTCGCCACCGTATGCGCCGTTATGATGAGAACGTAGAAAGTGAGGAGAGCCGTTTCTCAAGGCATGTACGCGCCACCTGCCAATACCAAGTTCATCCTCGTGAACTCAACCTTGTAGACCGGGCTCTTCTTGGTCGGGAAGGCACTGATTTGGTCAGCAGTGACCACAACGTCCTTTGCTTTCTTCTTGTTTGCCGCGCTCGAGCCTGATCCGCCGCTGCCATCAATCTTCGTGCCCGCGCCGCCCTCTGCAATGACCTTGCCATTGGTGCTCTGCGTCTCGGGCGTTTCCTGTAGAACATCCCATACACGTACGGTACCGTCTGCGCCACCCGACGCTATTACCGAAGACTCTACGCTCCAGGACAGCGACCAAATACCGCCCTTGCCATGGCCGCGCATCCGCTTGATACGGAGACCAGCCGCAATGTCCCAGATAATAATGTTACCTGAATCGTCTGCACTAGCCAGCTTCTTACCGCTTGGGGAGCAGGCAAGCGCGGTGATGTTGCTGGTGTGACCAGTGAACATCCGCAGTGGGTTGCCGTTGATGTGCCACATGCGCACAGTCTTGTCACTCGAGGCTGTGAATACGTATGCGCCGTTGGGGTGCCACTCCACACAGTCCACGTCGTTGTCATGACCAACATAAAGTCTGTGTGGGGCGATATGGTCGGTCGTCCAAAGCCGTGCCGTGCGATCGAGAGAACCACTGAGGAAGTAGTGGCCAAATGGACCCCATTTGACATCCCACACGGGCCCGCTGTGCGATTTGTACGCAGTCACACAAGTCCAGGTGTCCAACGACCAGAGCCGGATGGTCTTGTCGGCCGAACTGGACAGAAGATACTTGGAACGCGTCGAAGGCCCTCCAGAAGTGGGGTTTGCAGTGGAGGGCGAGAATGAAACGGCGTAGATAGGTCCAGAATGCCCTATGAGGCGCTTTGATGCCGATGGTTTATCGCCTGGGTTGACCGAAGGTAGTGCGTTGCCATTCAGAGACCATACACGGATATACGATTCTTGCATGCCTGCTGCCACGAACTCGTTGTCCCCGGAGAAGTCGAGGCAATTGATGCTAGTTTATCCGTTAGCTGACACATAAACCCAAGCAGTTTAAAGACGCACCTGTCAAAGGTATTGTGGAAAGTGAACATGCAAACACTGACGCCAGGGCCAACACCTCCTGTGCGACCTTCAATTTTGAATCTGTCCCGGTTTTCCTTGACTTTCTGGACCTCCATCAGAACATCACGCGCCAATGAGGGCGGTAACGGAACGGTCTCTCGCGTTGGCGCCTCCTCCGTTGACTCCCGTTTGATACGTTGCTCGAATTCCTCAACAAGGGAGTTCTGTCCAGGCCTCGGAGGGTTCTTGATGTCCTCTTCCTGAAGCTCTGCTCTTACGTCTTCCATGAGCTCCGGTTCCATAGGTAGAGCACCCAACTGAAGCTTCGCAAGAACAGGGGGTGCGTTTCGATCCGTGTTAGCTGAGCCAGGGTTGTGTCCAGGGATTCCCTCATCTTCAGCAGGGAGGTCTTCTTCCACGCTACCGCGCGCTATCATGGCAGCGAGACTCCTCTCATTCCCCGTAGCAGTGCGATCCTGGGTGATAATATTCATGAACTTATTCATCAGGCCAATGATGACTGAGCCTCCCTCCCTCTCTTTAGATTCCAAGTACTGGACTAGGCTATTGAATGCCATATTGCTCAGCGTCAAGCGATATTTGTTGCCCCTGTAGATGTTCGCAATGTGGCTGTCCGCGACGTGCTCCGGAAGGCTGATTGTCGAAAGCTGGCGGACGTCTTGATCGTGCTCCTGGACAAAAGAATCCTTATACCTGTTGAAGAATGCGGTTGCATCTCTTTGATAGAACTCTTTGTGCATCTCCAGATAGGAGTAGACGAAGATCGGCCATAGCAACCGCCTCAATTCTACCTTGTAGAGCTCGAGGTTATCTTCAATCCATGCGCGGAGTAGTTCTACGATGTGTCCACGTTAGCCATACACCAGTGTCAAGAGCGATAAGAGGACCCCAGTGTAGAGCGCCAGGGGAGAACATGCTGCGTCCTTACCAAAAGCTTTCTCGTACTGTCCGCCTCCGCGATCTTCAGCACGAGTAACGATAGGCCGCCCATCTGCATCCTGATTGGCGGATTCCTTGCGCAACATAGCCTCTGTTCGGTTATAGCCCTTCTTATTCAAGTACTCTAGAACCTAGACACTTCTGTTAGCGTCATTGCCCACTGCCTAACAGAACGCAAGTCACACAAGTGGGTTGAGGCCAGCTTTTGGATTCGTCGACACGTAGTGACCCACACCGGGATTTGGAGGCGACATCATGCCTTGAAGAAAAGATTTAGTGGGAATAAAGCGCCAGGTCTTTCCAAGGGTGTCCGGGAGATTAAGCCAGCTGTAGTGATTGTGAGAGGTGCTAGCGGTGCGACAATAGGAGTTGGGCGGTGTGTAGAACAGATGGATGGCCCAGTCCTTAATAGCACAGTTTGAGGTGCATGAGTGGTTGGGTCTACCTGGCGCGTAGTGCGTGGGTAAGAGCGAAGGAATGGTGGGCCGGAGGAGCAGTTGAGGTCCTTTGGTAGTCGCCCGCTATAGTAGCGGACTGCCCAATGACTGAAGGTAGAGGAAGAACGTGAGGAAATAAGTGTTGTGTGCTCGGAGCGAAGTTGCTTCACGAATTAACGACCCGCCAGCTACGGCTTCACTCAGTCCCCGGGGTTCTGTTTGGTTCCATCAAAAGCTCATGAGAGTGAATGTCAGGCTTCCAGGTGGAAAGTGCGCAGTCCAAGATCCGGGGGGAGTCCCATAAGCGCGCTCCACAGGCTGTCCAGAGGGGTAAGGCTGCGCACTTCTCCGGGCTCCTGCGATCCTCCAGCCACGATCACCGGCCTCAAACCGTTCACAAAGGCGAGGTTGGACGCGTAGGGAAAGTGCAAAGAAATGACCACAAAAGGAGACAGTCACCTACAATATGATTAAGATTTTGCGAGGATTGGGTGGTGCCGCCGGGCGCGCCTCCCACAGGCGGAACGCCACCCTGCGGCGGCATCTGCTGTGATGGCCCTGCCATTCCTGCGCTTGGAGGACCGTTGCTGACGCTTACGCCTCGCGAGTGCGCAGGTCCACCACCGGGCTGAGGACCAGACATCGTCACGACTGGCCGAGTCGAGATACCCAATCGGTCGGAGTTCGCGTCCGAACGTCACGCGTTTCTGAGGCCGTGAGCTCACCTGGACTCAGACGGTCCCACTCAACCGAAGCTCCTTGGACGAAGAGAACGAAGGCGGAGAAGGCGGGCTTGGATACGGTGGAGTGTGTGCACGAAGGTGAGGGATCTCTTGCAGAATCGCACACGGTCGCGACGCGCAAGGCCTGGGAGGGCTGGAGTCCGAATAAGATTTAGCGCGCCCGGGCTGCTTTCTGGTCGCCACCGTTCGCTTATGCAGCTCATCCCAGTGCGGATCCTCCACCCTCCGTCGACCACGCCGACCGCTCCGATCGGCGCCTCAGTTTCTTCGCGCACGAGTGGAAGCTCGGCTGCTCCATCCTCACGCGTCGACGCTCCACGACGGAGCCAATTGACCGGCGACCGAAAGGCCGCTTCATTTCCGAAAACCTCGCATTCATACAGCGCACATCCAAGTGAGGAAACTGACGCTGCCGTCGCGTTGAACCAACTCTTCCGCCTCCGCGACACTCTCAGGAATCTCCGCCGCGGGCTTCCTACCGACCAAGCCACCGATCCAAGCTCTACCTCCACAAACCAAGAGCACAGCGACGCGCTGCAGGACCTCTTCCGCTTGCATGATCACCTCCGGAACCTCTGCCACGACCTCTTCGCACCGCTCACCATGTCTGCCTCAACCAACAGCAACGACATCGCAGCGGAGCACATCCAAGAGCTCAGCAAGATCAAAGAGGTGCGCCAGTCCGCACACCTCAGATTCCCGCCCTTCCCCGCGCCGCCATCAGCCAACCTCCGCTAACAACCTCTTCCGCACCCAGGACGTCCCCAAGCTCCTTGCCGCCGCCGGCAACGCCATCAATGCGCTGACCAACCGACCCCTCCCCTCCACCTTGGCCGACGACGCGACTGCATCCTCTACCGATCCGCTCGAGGCCCGTAAACAAGCCTACTCGACGCACACCCAAACATACTTCTCTTGCATCCGCCAGATCCAAGAGAACCTGATGCGCGAGGTCGAGGCGCTGGAGAAGGCCGGCGTGATACCGGCCAGGGTCGAGAAAGTGGAGCAGGCGCGCGGCCGTGCGGAGGTCAAGAACGGCGGGCTGGGCGAGTTGGATGTCGGATGGCTGAACGCGAGGACGAGGGATGTGGGCGTGGGGAAGGCTGGAGAGCTGGTGGCAGAAGCGAGGAGAAGGCTGGAAGAAAGGGTCAAGGAGGGCAAAGAGGACGTGAGTATGGAGTGAATGTTGGATGGAGCGTTGGTTCCATTCTTTTGATTACCAGCCCGATAGATCGGGGAAGGGCATGTGCATTGGGTGGAGTTCAGTTGGATATTTTACAGAGAAGCACGGTAACTAGTGTGGGGCGCTGTTTGATACCCGCGAGATCATTGGTTCAGTGTACGAAAACACGAATCCGATTCGATTCCCCCCCCCCCTCTTGAACATGCTTAGTGGTTAGTGACACTATAGAGCAAAGTTGGAAACTCTTCTTTCGACAGGAGTGGGGGCATAACGTCGCTACATATATGGATTTTTTGGGGCGACTTCAACTGTGCACTACATCACGAAGAGGTATATGAAAGCCGGTGCGGTTGCGAATGGTCAATAACGTATAATTTCGTAATATACAAATATACACGTCTCGTTCTACGCGACGGGATATTTCCTAATGCGAAGCTCCTCAATTTTGGACGACTTGAGTGACAGCACGAACCTGACCACATTCTTCTCACCATCACCCTTCTGGCCATCGCCTGCCTTGTTCGAAGCAGGCTGTTCCTCGATAACGGACTGTACCACATTATTCTCACCCTCGCCCTTCTCATTGTTCTCGAGAGTCTCAACTTTTTTGAAACTTCCACCCCCATGCTCAGCGGGGTGCACTGTAGCCGTGCTGGCCTTGTCTTTCACACCCGTCGCCGTCACCAGCCGATCCACGCAGACAAAATCATGGTTGAAATAGCTCAACGTCGGCGCGCGCGGCTTGCCCGGCTGGTTCCAGAACCCATTCCGCATACCCAGGACCCGCTTCACCGTAGCAACGACGATGACGTGGTCATTGATCTGGACGCACTTATCGGCGCGCAGCTCGCAGACCAAGCAGCAACAAAACGCCTTGCTCTTCAAATACGGGGCCGGGTTGGGATTGATATTTCGCTCTAGGACGAGCCACTCGCTGAGGCCGGAGCGCAGCCGCAGCGCGCCGCCGGGCCGGTTGAGATCGACCGACATGCCCTGGGACATCTGGCGCACGAAGCCCTGGCGCGTCTCGCCCTTGGCGAACGACAGTGCGACGTCGCGCGCGAGCGGCGTGGGCCGCAGCAGGTGGATGCGCAGGCTCTTGTTCGCCTGGATCGCGTCCCACGTGGACGACGGCGTGCGGATGTTGAAGCTGACGATGGGCTCCGGGTCGAGCGAGACCGTGTTGAGCGACGAGACGGTCATGGCGCGCAGCCGGTCGATGGCTTCTTCGTACTCGTTAGTGAGCGATTGGCCGCCGAAGGACGCGTCCTCGCTGCCGCCGTCCTCGCTTTCGGCCACGGCCGTGACGATGGCAACGGGGTGCGCGACGGAGCGGAAGACGTTCCGTATTATGGTGCTGGTGTATTCGGAGGCGCTTCGCTCGCTGTCCACCTCCGCCAGGCCTTCAGGCGGGGGCATTCCGTCCGACTCAGAGACCTCAGCCGCTTCAGGGCCGAGGTTTGGTCTCCAGGCGGCGGGCGGGACGTCCTCCCGTTGGATTTCATCGGCCTCGTTTAACGAAGAAGGATTCTCGTTCTCGGTTCTTCTGGTCGCGGATAACGAGAAAGGGCGAGTAGGGTGAACACGGTGCTTTGGCAGCCTCAGTGCATCTGAGATGTAGGTTAGGACTGCCAATGGCTCATCGAAGAGTTGCTTCGATACGTACTGCTCCAGCGGAAGAAGGCCTGATAGAAGCGCCTCTCTGTGGTGGATGCCACCATCATCCCAGGCAATTGTTTTATGAACCGAACGTATGCAAATTCGATTCTATGCTACCTCCAAAGGGTGGAAGTCGAGTCAAGCGCAAGGGGGGACGTGTGGGGCGAAGCGCAGAGGTTGAAGGGAAAGGTGCGGGAGTGCTCCGCCTACGAAAATCATCCATCTCGGCGGCGCTGCTCGGTGGTCCGCAACCGCAACTTTATCGACAGCCATACTCATCCCCCACGCCAACCACGCAAACGACAATGCCGCCGACTCTTGCATCACCAGTGCCCGTGGTTCGCCGCCTGGGCAGTAGCGCTCCCCTCCTTCCTAAAACCCAATGCCGCCATGCGACGCTGCTGCGGCGACCGAAGCGACCCTATACCTTCACCCAGCTCATCACCCTCTCTGACGGCAGCACATACCTGCATCGCACCACCTCGCCGGCGCCTGTCTACCGCAGTACAAAGGACATCCGCAATCACCCGCTGTGGAATCCTAGCAGTCAGAAGTTGTTGAACGTTGAGGAGGACGAGGCGGGTCGGTTGCGCGCTTTCAGAGCAAAGTTTGGTCGTGGGTGGGATTCTGAGGTCACTGAAGATGCTGAAGAGGTATGTCTATATTTTAGTAACTCGTGGTGGCTCCTTTTTCGGCCTTGGCCCGGATTCGACTCCAATGAAGTGTGGCTGCTTGGATGCAATTGCTGACTGAAGTTCTCCATTTAGGCACGCGAGGGCGAGGAAGGACTGTCGCGCGAGGAATCAGAGGAAAGCTTGCTTGATTTGATTAGTGGATACAGCAGGGCCGAGGAGCAAAAGGGCAAGGCGGCTGGTGAGCAAGGGAAGCCTGTGAGTGGGAAGAAAGGAAAAGGCTCGAAATGAAGTCACCCTTGATCAGCATGGCCTATATTCAGGCTAAGGTGGAAATGATCAGACTTGACGGATGTTTGCGTGGGTGGGAAGGATGGGTGTTGGCATATCCTTTGCAATGGCAATTCATGATGGGCGGCTGTCGTCCGGCAAGGATATCGCATGAATACCCAGAGACCATGAGGGGCGCCTCAATGCATGGTAATATGTAGTGGAATTACCGGCATGGTGGGGGAGAAAAAGCCCAAAAGGAAGAAGACTATCCACGCTAAAATGTGGCTGTATTCTCGCTTATGTACAAATACTTTGAGATTTGGGGGTATCTTAAAAAGAAATACGCTGGACAAAGAGCGTCCATAAGCTAGTCAATGACGGAAGTCTCATTCTTTGTGGCCAATAAGACTACGAGAAGAGAACATTCATATCGGTTTTATTTCCTTCTCCTCCGACCATTTCATACCAGTCGAGTCTGAGATCAGTAAAGTACTTCTCCAAGACCTCAGGCCGGAAATCCCAATTTCTCCAAGCATTGACAATCTCATCCATCATTTCAGGAGTGAGGCTCCGTACCCGCATTTCTTCAATATCAAGGGAGCCTCCTCGTCGAGGATCATAGATGGACACCACCTGGGGCAGAATGATTTCTGCAGAGCCCATCCGCATGGAATCCAGAGCCTTGCCGACGGTTGCCGTCGTGCGTTCATACATGCGGTCGCTGAAACGTTGCCAGTAAGTCAGATCTTCGTAAGTGTAGTTTCGCGGCGCTGGCTTCGGCGTAATGTCCAGGAGTGAGAGATTTTGTTGTGGAAAAAACTCGTGTAGGTCAGTGCGCAGAGGTTCAAATGGCCTTGCATCCCAGCTTAAAGCAGGGGGATCAGAATAATAGGCCCTGCGCTCATCAATGATTTTGTAGAATATGTGCCGCCGCAATTTGTTCAGCTTTCGGGCCTGTTTTTTAAGTTCCACTCCGAGCTTTTCCATCTCCTCTTTCGCAGATAGGCGTTCTTGAGCAGGCCGTGTCTCGTCGACGACTATCAGCTCCAGCTGACGATGCTTGTCAGCAAGAGTCCAGATTGGCAAGAGGTGGCCATGGTCACGTGATCTGGAGTATCGCGAATGCTGGTTGTTTTCCTTGAGCTCGGCCAACCGGTTCCGCCACGGCTTGGCCAGCGGGTCTTTGAGCACGCCAGACCGCAAAGAATGCTCGATATCGGTGATTTCGTCATCAGCAAAATGATTAGTGATGATGCCAGACTTCAGCTCTGCCTCAACGTCTTCTACGCTCCGTTTTTCGAGTGCAGACATGGCTTTTTGATGCATCCAGTTCTGGCGATTAGGAGGCAACTCAAGGCCAGCTTTGCGCATCCTCTCAGCCACACGAATAGCGCTGGAGAGCTCCAGAGTGCTTTCCTCGCGAGGTAGCCTTGGACGGTCAGGACTGGCCACAACGTTTGTTTGAGTGCGGAATTGGAAGGAAAAGCCATGCGGGTCGACTTGATTCAATTCCTTCGGCACAAAACGGTCCTCAAAATATTCGCCGAGCCACACCAGCATCCGTACCTGGCCATATTTGTGTATACCTGTATGGGTCCAAGCTGTGCTGGTAAGGATATTAAGGGTCTCCCGGACGAAGAAATAATTTTTGCGAGACGAGGCTGCCTTGAAGCGAGTGAGGTTCAGCAGCAACAGCAATGATTTGTTGGTCTGGTTCAATCGGGGGTCCTCATGATCCAATGCCTGCTGATCTGGAAGCAGACCATTGCGGAGCGTATGGACGAGCGCAGCTATGACTGATTCTTGGGTCGGACCAAAGACGTATGTGGAATCCGGTTGGTCGTGGAGAGGTTGGAGAAACGGTTTATAGAACGCGTCGGGCTCCGCCAGTATATGCCGTCGAGGCTTCAAAAAGTCGTGTAATTTGGAAGACCACAAGCCGGCGCCCGGATTGACGTCGATGATGTCACAGTGCTTGTACGGCTCCAGAGAAGGACCAATGCTGGACAAAACGTCGTCTGCGAGCGATTAGCGAACGGTGAAGCTTGTGTCCCAGCTACCACAGGCATACCGCAGAGAGCCGGGCTCACAATGTCAGCGCGGGCTGCCGCAGCACCGGTGCGGGTGTCGTTCCTGGCTAATTCCTTGGCGAGAGGGAAGACGGCTGCGCGCGAGGCCCTGCGCGCTCTGTCGAGGCCCGGGGTCGACTTTGCTCCAGCGCGCAGGACCAGCGAAGGTCTCATGACGGCACTGCGGTAGGGTAGGGGTTTATATGAAGGATGAGTGGCAGCAGGAAAGCCATGTCTGAGGCGGCAGATCGGCGCAAGGGCAAAAGGCGCGTCCTGGCATCGCGTCGCGGCCGAATTTTTTTAGTTTCTGGAGGCCGAGTCAATCACCGCCCACGCGGCAGCGCACGGCCCGTCCGGCTGCTGCTGCTGCTTGTCCTGCTCTCCCGGTGACGCACATGCTTGGCCGCCGCCCGCCCTTCAGGCACCCAAGAATGCACCGGGCTCGATACCATGAGGTCTACTGACGTTCGAGCTGCACACCGAGACCTCTCCACCGGCTCCCGCTTCCGCTACACGCTTGCGCATCCTTTTACTCCCTTCCCTTCCTTGGCCCGACACACCGGCCGTTCCGCGCTCGCCAGTCACCCCACACTCAACCCAGACGCGCCCAACACGACGGACCAAACACCGTCAACATGGCTTCGTTCAGGCTGTCTGAGCCCTTGAGCGTTGAGGAGATTGTCCGCCAGGCTGGCAACTTCGACTTCAACCAGACGGTCCCTTTGCGCTACTGGCTACGCACCGCCGATACCATCCAGAAGGAAGTCTGCCACCCGTCGCCCGCTACACTGGTGGACTTGTTTGCTCACGTCTCCCTAGGCAAACATATATGAACGCGAAGGGAATGACCAACAAGCCTACCTCTTGCTCTTCCGCCATGCCATGCTCGTCCTCGAAAAGCTCCAGAAGCACCCCGAAGCGAAGGATCCCGCCAACAAGCAAGCCCTACAAGAGGCCAGCAAGATCGTCAAGCGCAACCTAAAAAAGCTCGAGGAGCTGAAGCCCAGGATAAACAAGCGTCACGAGAGATACAGAGCTTTCAGGAAAGATGCCGAATTGCAGAGGGCTTCCGCACAGAGGCAGACGGTCGCTAGTCCCACCCAGCTCTCACGCGATTTCGACAACCTCGTCCTGCATTCCAGGAAATCTTCAGATCCTGCGCTGTTCGGGGGCAAACAGTCTCTAGATGCTGGCGAAAATCGGGATCTGGCTGTCAGGATTGCACAAAAGGAAATTCGCAGAAGAGACTTGGCGAAAAGGAAAGTTCGTCAGGCCGGTGTGTCTGATGAAGAGGAGGCAGAACGCCGAACAGGTGGCATGTGGAATAATTGGGAGGACGAATTGGTTAGCGATGGTGCGAAGCAGGAGCCAGACGACCTTAGCCAACTCATCACTCAAGTGGGACGCCGTGGACAGGATGCCATTGCACGCCGGAGAGGCTCGGTTGATCCAGAAGTCTCGTCACCTCGAGCTGCGAAATACAACTACCCACACGTTCCAGGAAAGAGCGCGTACGAGCCATTTGCGGACTCCGGAATGAGGCCTATGACCCCACCGCCTTCGCGCGCTCCACCGCTACCGAACAAGACTCCACTCCGCAGCCCCGTATCGCCTCCAAGCATACCGCGCAAGCTTGCTATAGAGCAGGAGGGTGCTGCGCCGCCACCACTGCCAGGGAAATACTTAGACTCTGATGGCTCTAATGCGACATCACGTTCCGCGTCTGCAACCCCTCCGCCGCACCAAGAGCTTGACTCGGGAGACTACACATTCAAGCCTACTGCATTCCTTGAGAACGGCACGCCATTACGGACCGTCTTTATCCCTCCCACACTCCGTACGGAATTTCTACGCGTGGCGGCGCCAAACACCAGGAACAACCTGGAAACCTGCGGCATCTTGTGCGGCACCCTCATCTCGAACGCCCTCTTCATTTCGAGACTCGTTATTCCGGAACAGGAGAATTCGTCGGATACTTGCGAAACCGTAAACGAATCAGCCCTCTTCGACTATTGCGATTCCGAGGATCTTATGATGCTGGGTTGGATACACACCCATCCCAGTCAGACATGCTTTATGAGCAGTAGAGATTTGCACACACATTGTGGCTATCAGGTCATGCTGCCGGAAAGTATAGCCATCGTCTGTGCGCCTAGCAAGAATCCTTCGTAAGTTATACCGCCCCAGAAATTTGTCAGATGTTTCGCTCACAAACATTTTAGATGGGGTGTATTCCGCCTAACAGATCCCCCGGGTCTAAAATCGATCTTGAATTGCACTCGGCCGGGCATCTTCCACCCGCATGACGTGTCCAACATCTACACGGATGCGTTGAAGCCTGGGCATGTTTTTGAAGCGCCTGGGTTGGACTTTCAAGTGGTGGACTTGAGACCAGGGCATTGAGCAAGTCTAAGCTAGAGCGGACTGGCAATACCGAGGCCGTCTGATTCCACAATAGCAGTCATATCAACTGTGGGTTCCTCCTCTGTCTCCTCAAGCACTCGAGCGCCCGTTCTGTAAGTAGTTCCATTCACAAGATACCCATAGCTTTCAACATTCCTCCTGTTGCAATGGAAAAACTCAATCTGCTCCTGCAACTTCTCGCACCCGTGCATTATCCGCATCGTCCAACTCAAGCATTTCCAGCCGCAACCTCAGCGTGAGTCTTCACCAAGCCCAAAGCCTCAGCTTCAAGCTCAACATTCCTTGCGATGTCATCCTGCAAACTCGGCTTCGTCGGTTCCCAGCCCAGCAACTGCCTCCCCCTGCTTGCCCTGCTCCGACTATTCTGCCCCCAGATAGGGCCCAAGAACGCATTCCCAACGAGCTTCTCCACCTCCTCCGGCGACAGATGGTCGATCTCCGCGCTCTTGATGAATCCCCTCTTCGCGCACTCCTTCGCCACCAATCCAGCCATCACGCCCCACTCGAACTCCCCATTCTCCGCGAAATAGTACCCCTCCTGTCCCCACGCCGCCTGCCCGCCACCGCTCGCCGCCGCCTCGACCAGCTTGAGAAACAGCGCCGACAGGTCCTGCACGTGCACGCTGCTCCACCGCGCCTGGCCCTCGCCCACGGTGAACCCCTTGCCGCGCTTGAGCGTCCAGCGCGTCAGCTCGGGGATCTGGCTGCTGCGCGCGTTCACCGGGCCGCGGCCGAGCCCGTAGATGCAGGGGGGGCAGACGATGGCAGTGCGGATGGAGGAGGAGGAGGAGGAGGAGGAGGAGGAGGAGGAGGCGCCCAACACGATCTTGTCGACGTCCCGGTGCCAGGCTTGGTCCGGGAAGGAGGTGATTTCGGTGATGGAAGTAATGTCGTCGTAGACTCTGGTGGACTCTACGCCGAAGAGGTTGAGCTGCTGGTCGTGGATCATGAGGATCGCGGTACCGGAGGTGTGGATGTAGAAGGTGGGTGCGGAGCGCTGGGAGAGGCCGGCGATGATGGCGGTGGCGGCGCCAGCGTGGTCACAGTTTGCCCAGTCTATAGAACGTGGTTAGTCTGGGAATGGCTGTGAAAGTTTTGTGTGTGTCGTTTTTTCCTCTCTCTCTTTTTTTTTTATCGTTATTGGGCGCCTCTGGGAGGTCCGCGGCCGTGGCTAGATACAGGCAAGGTATCATGACCGCAAAGCTGTTGGAAAAAAAAAAAAAAAGAAAGAAAGAAAAACGGAACATAAGGATTACCCACTGCAAACAATGTCTGCCTTTGCAGATTCTTCGGTGATGAGGTCAGAGCTGTCCAGGTCGCCGTAGACTAGCTTCACCTTGGGGTACTGCTTCGCGATCAAGGCACCCTTGTCGGAATTGCGAACCAGACATGTCCACTCGTACTCCGGGTGAGCTGTGGAGATGGCGTACAAGGCATCACCACCTATGTAGCCCGTCGTTCCGAGGCTGTTGCATCTGTCAGTGTGTCTCATGTTCTTTGGATTGACAGGATTATGACGTAGTTCACGCAGTGGGTTGAAACGGGGGATTCATGTGAATTGAGGAAGACGCACGCGAAGATCTTCGTCATTGTGTATTTGAGACTTTCAAGAGACTTCGTTGTCTGAGAGGTGAGAAGGGTCAGGTGTGAGAGGGAATGGAGAGGTAGAGCATGTGCTGCGAGAGCTTTATGGATGCATGTCAGACCAGGTCAGCCCTAAATACCCCGCACCAGATCTGGAGAAGAAGGCAACCCACCCAAAACAACGCACAACACTGCCACCTTATTGACCAATGCTAATTCATTCATGATATTTCTGGTCACGTATATGTCGGTCTTGTATCCTTCCCAAAGTATGATGTGCCAGACTTCAGGAAGACAGCACAAGTTCCTGGGCCCAAGGTAAGTCTGCGCTGCCTTAGCCAAGTCTGAGATGAAAGCGCACATACTTGAGTATTCTGGATTAGTAACGACGCAGTGGTTCCTAGATGTTCTATTTCTTTCTTGTTTGCCAGTTACCTGACAGTGTCGATAAACGCAACCCCGAAAAGCCCGGGGGATCCCGCAGTTATGTCCGAGGAAGCGAGATGCACATGAAGACAAGTAGCACGGTGAAACGTCTACTTTAGTCGCTTGCACATGCATGCCTCTTCGATCCTCATGAAAAATTGAACCGTGGCAAGACCTACTAATTGCGCTGTGATCATGAACATTGTAACATGGGCGAACGTGCGGTCAATTGGCCCATCGTGCCAGGACTCAAAGGAAGCCTCATTGGGAAGCACGGCCGTTATCTCGCTCTCGGAAAAACAAGCAGTGCCAACTGCTTGAAAGATCTGATTGCAAGATCAGCACGTACTCGTCCAAACATACTCGACTTCCCATCGACCACGATCTCCGGATCCAGAGCCACGCTCTAATGTAGCGAATGTGATCGAGGTGTATCAGGTCTCTTACACATTGTAAGATATTGAGCCAACTATCAATCTCTCCATATCCAGGCTTGGACGCTTGTAGGTCTTGCCATCTCCGACTCAGGCAGCCAGACTATCTTGTCGCACACTATTCGTTCTCGATATATCGCCTTCAGGAAGATCCGAATGTGACGCTGGCAGGAAGTATGACACCAAGGAAATTCGGTCATGTCGCGACGGGGGCAGACGGTGTACACGAGGCTGTAGTTCTGCTGGGGTTAAGGGCGGGAGGCCGGTTCGAGTACTTGAAGAGCTCAGCGGGTGGACGGACGGAAACTGGTATTGGTTGAATTTCTGAGCTGTTCCTGGGTAAATTCAGCAATCCGAGATCTACGACGCGAACGTGGTCAGATACTTGACTGGCTTGTCGAGCTGCGCGGCAGTAGCAGTCATGGTGCTGGAGGTTATTGGTCATGGTTTTTCGCTCACATATTGTGGAAGATCCTGTAGCTTGTCAGCAAGCGGTGAAGATTGGTCATATGATGGCTTTTCTGCGCAGTTGGATGTCGCTGGGGGTGTGGTGAGGCTTGCGAGATTCGCGGCAAACGTGGTTGCCTTGACGTGCCTGTCACCGCGACCGTTGGGATTTTGCGCCCGCCGGTCCTGTCTGCGCCCGCCCAGCGGAGCTAGTAGCAGCGGTACGATTGATTTCGCAATATTTCGGCAGCGGAGAGTGTGAAGGTGACGACGAGACTTTCCATTGTAGGATTACTTGCTGCCAGCGGCACGCAGGCTGCTCGACGATCGTGCATTCACACAGCGACTTCCTGTACCAGTGAAACCGTGAGCTGCTCATCGCGGGAGGAACATAGGAAGGAGATGGTTCTAAGGGCTTGCAGTGCTCTCTCTCCCCCCTCTCTCTCGCGCTCGCGCTCGCGGCTTGTGTGTTGCTGACCTCCAGGCTCGCCACCAAGCGCCAGGTGGCCACGCGCTCCTTCATGACCGCGTCGCCGCATCGAACGACGGCAGCGGCTTAGCGGTATGATTTCAGTGAATCTGAGGATGGCGGCCGGCAGTAAGTGTGGCTTCGTGGGTAGGCTGGCCGTCATCAGCGCTGCCGCCGCCGCCGCCGCCGCCGCTGTTGCTCTCGCAGCCAGGCTCATTCACACGCTGCCTAACCACGGCGAAGGGATTCAAGAGCCTGCCCAATGTCAGTCTCATGAACGTATCTAGCCATGGGCTTACTGTTAGGCGATGTTCAAGCCTTCGACCTCACTGTGGCCGAGGGCAAGCCAGCCAGCTCAACACCACCTGGACGACGCCTTACAATACAACTCACTCAGATCATCGCGGCAAGACCCCTCTCCCACCGCTTTTATCTAAAGACTTCTCTTCCTTAAGTTTCTGCGCATGGCAAAAAGCTCAACGAAAAGACCGAAAGTTCGCGTCAGCCCGAGACAGTGCAATAAGGGCGACACTGTGGGCAGCGACATGAGCAAGCTCAGCGGCCGTCACCCCAGGTCCAAATAGTAGAGTAATCAAGAATGCCTCCGTAGAGGCGTTTCAGAGATTAAACTGAAAAGAACAGATACTACACTTGATCTAAGCCAAATAAATGGCAAAGAGAGCTGGAGAGGAAAGGGAGAGGAGGTTGGGCGCCGGCCAACTCACTTATATACACGCGGCGCAGTGGTCCGTGCACAGTCGCTCTTGGCACGCCAGGCTGCACGGACAAGCAGGCAAGCGGCTTCGCAAGAGCTCCCCTGTGCTGTGGAGCCAGACCACAGCAATGACCCAACGCTGTCGATGGAAGCAGCGCATTTGGGCGCGTATGTCGGCCCCAATGCATCACTTGAGCGGCGGACAGATATTCAAGCCGTGCAACGCCTGACCTTCTCTCCCTTCCGCCCCAGCTTTCTTTGCGAATAATTTGGCTTAGATCAAGTGCGGTTTCTGTTCTTTCTAGTTGAATCTCCGAAACGCAGTGCGCCTTGCGCACGCTCCGTTCTCAATCGTCCAAAGGCCGCTGCCGAGAGCGCCTGACCGACGGCAGGATGACGCAACACTGGCCGCTTCCGCTGACAGCCAAGGCTTGCGTGTGAAGAGACTCCCTCCTGTTCGCCTGCAAAGGACGAGGCTGACTGCACAGGAAATTTACGTCCGAACCAGCACCGAGCCCATTCCACCAACGGCATTTGGACGGACAGGCTACGAGATTGCAATGCATCATGGAGTGTAGAGCCGGGGAAGTCCAGATTCAACCGGTGCTTGCATTATCTGGTGAGGGCGAGGAGCAGCGCGCTATCCGGGGATTGCCAGATAGCCGGCACGATCCCTGAATGCGGCCCTCTACCGCCCTTCCGCAACCAGTCAATTCTGCCGCTTTGAAGACTTGCGCCGATATCCTTCAATTCCACCAAGATGGCCCCGAGCAAGCCGAAGACACAGAAGGGGGAGTGGGAGCACTCATCCGGACGCGAGTGATTGGTAAGGTTCATAACACTCACGTCCGGACAAATGCTTCAGCTCTCTACGCGCAGTTGTGCGTCAGACCCATAACGAAATTGGAAGTATCTCATTCTCAGCTCTTCCAAGGTCCTCTCCCACCTCATTCGCTGTTCTGTCGAAATTGAGTGGGCGACTGTCGAAGCCACAATGCACCGGTCCATTCGTATCTCTCCAATTCTCCCAGTACGAATGGGGAGTCGTACGAAAACGGAGGCGGTGTCCACAAGGGAAGAACATCTTGCGACTGCCGCACTACGACACGTGTCGTCAGTAATGATCACGTCAAGCTACGGAACAAGAAATCATACTTCCGCGACCGTACGACCGAATCATACTCAGTCTGAGAACCTGCTCCGCTGCTGCTCGGAAGCAATGCCGTCTGGCGAGCGCCATGCATGGTACAAGGACCATGAGTACCACGGCAATGATACCAATGATGGCCTCGGCGGACAAGTGGGAACTTTTGCCGCTTTGCTCAGTGGAGCACTCGGTAGCTTGGAACATGAGCTGAATCCCGAGGAAGGAAGCCGAGAACTACGTACCGTTATTTGCCATACTCACAGCATCGGAACATGCAGTTGGCACAGGAAGATGGTTCATGAGTCCTTAACGAAATGTTCAAAACCAGGCAAGCAAAGCTGATATCAAAGCATCAAATCCGGGGGGTTGGGGAATGCAAAGAGCGAAAGTATATCATAGTTGAGGCGATTACTCACGGCACCCTGAATGTTGCACATGGATGTCGGAGGAGGTGAGGACCTCTCACAAGGCTGAAAGGGTCCGCCGCTTCTTAATTCCGTTTCTCTTCGTGCTGATTGCTTCTCCCCAGACATGAGCAGAATGCTTATGCGAAGCGGCTGTCGAGACTCTGGGCGGTCTCTGAGCATGCTCGGGAGCGCAGGGTCCGGTGCACATTTACGTGGCCAGCCGACCGGTGGAAGCATTGATTTATCCGATTGCTCAGACAGCCCGGGATGCTGGGTTTGGGAAGCCTCCGGGTTACTAAGCTGACTGCGCTGCCTCAACTGTGCATTATGAGTGGCCGTAGGCTTTTCAGCGTCCAGATTTCTGGGACTGTACACAATCGCCGCCTAACCAAGCTCGGCCACATCAGATCTCCGCTGCGGGAGTCGGATGGGGATCATCCCGATGATTGAGATCAGGACAGAAGGTACTTCTAGCTTACGCACACATGTCACAACACAACTGCTTCTATGCCACTTGAGAGAGTCGAGAAGCCCAGGGTTCGGCGCGGCGGGTGATACTGTTCCCTCGGTCCTCCGGCGGGCCCGGGCAAAATGCCCTTCCGGGGTCTGATTCTGCACTAATTTCTTCTCTCTCTCTCTCTCTCTCTCTCTCTTTTGTTTTTGAAAAAAAAAAAAACAAGAGGAGAGGCCAGGGATGCGGTGAAATGTGGCTATGCGCGGCTGCCTAATCGGAAGATTCGCTGACGCCGACGACATGACGACACCTCAGTACTCCTGGTCAGAGATCGCGCAGATTTCGCGTATCTCAAAGAGCAAACCGCTTGGTCAATCACTGCCTTCAAGGCATTCGCGGAGATAATCTTTTGCCCTGGAAACACACGAAAAAGTCCTCGGCCTTATCAGACCAAGACATAAACGTTCGCTTCCTGTTACCTGTCAAGCACAGAAACATCGGATGTCTCAACCATAGTCATCTGATCCTTTATTCCTATACTATGGGGCCCATCAACCTCTTTGTCGCACTTCAGCCACCTCCGATCCTATCTTTCCAAGGCTTCATAAAGACGAAGATCACCAAACTAACATTCCACTACACCAACTTAACCATGGCTGCCTTTCACGAAACCCCACAAACTACAACAACCTCCCCTTATAAACATCCGCATACCTCGCCATCGCCCTCTCCCCATCCGTCAGCCTCCCCAGCCCCACGCGCGGCTGCACCGTATACAGGTCCTCCGTCACGTAATCAAACACGCTCACCACATTCCGCACGAACGGGACTCCCAGAATCGAGTCCGCAAACGTCCGTGTCCACGAGCCCAGCGCGGACTTGCACATTTCGGTGCCGTTGACGACGCTGTGGTCGCTCGGGATGATCAGGTCGAGCGGGTCGACGGGGAACCATTCGCCGTGGTACTTGAGCTCCAGCAGCTGCGGGATCGAGCAGTCGAAGTAGATGGCGAAGCCGGATTGGAAGATGGTCGGGCCGTGGAAGAGCGGGGCGAGTGCGTCGAGGTCTTGCGGGCGGAGCAGGATGGTTTGCGCGCCGCTGTCGATCATCGAGAGGTAGCGGCCTTGGGCGTCGAGTACTAGGTGGAGGGGTAGCAGTCAGTGGTGGTGGCGTAGGGAGGGGTGTGAGATGAAGAATTGCCACGTACGGCCTTTTGTCAGGTTGATCTCGCCACCATTCAAGCGCACGCCTTCCAGCTCCAGGGTCCAAGACATCGGCGCAAGAGGAGCATCTTCGTAGCCGTAACTGCGGTAATTCCCGGGTCAGCTTCTCAAAGTCACTCTCTCGCCAAGGACACTCTTACTTCGGAGCATCGATGACGTCACTGTAAGTTATCTCCCCCAGAGTCTCGATCTCCTCAATGGCGCCGAATGTCAGCTTGCCGGCCTTCGGCGAATCCGGATCTCCCAATCGAGGCGCGGTCAACGAGAAGACGGGTTTTTCGAGAAGTCCCTCCGAAATCATGGCCTCCACTGCAGGAAGGCGGTTGAAAAAATAGTAGTTGCGGGAAACGTTGCGCGGAGACATGCCGAATATGCCTCCAAAGCTGCCGTTCTGGAATTCGCCAACCTGTGCGAAGTAAATGAGAGCTGCGTAAAGCTGTCAGAATTGGACGCTATAAGCTGGCCGGGCATGATACGAGGTATGGGCCCAGACATGAGTTCCAAACTTACGAACTGCCAGGTCGTCGATTGTTACTCCTCCAAAATCCACGCTCATGATCGACTGGTTTCCGTTCACGCCTCCAACGCCTACGACTGTGCCGAAGGTCTCATTTGGAACGATCTTCGTGTTGTTCTGCGTCCTCATATCAGTCTCCAAAGTTCTCTCCGCAGACTAATGAGGACCTTTACGTACATCAATCTCGTAGACCTCGCTGAGATAGCATCCGCTTTGGGGGTCGGTTGTGCTGCATTGGTCTGATCCGACAAAAAGGTCACCAGACCCCGTGTCCAGGAGGACAGGAATACTTTGATCGTTAAATTCGATGTAAGACTGCAGGGTTCGGTCAACGAATGAGTCTAGCATTGCCGTTGAGGACGTACGATGTAATACTGGTCGTCATTCCTATTTGGTGGGATCAAAACATCGAGCACGCCGACTTTTCCGCTTTGGCGGATGCCGGGTGCCGCGAGAGCAATGCCAGAAAGTATCTGGCCAACGAGCGCTGTTGAAACGAACATTTGCGAAATCATCATTAGGTTTATTTCAATATTCAGCAAAGAGAATAATAGAGGTTCATGTCACAGCATTAAGATACTATCCACTGCGCGATTTATATATCCCGGAGTGAGCGGATCCATTCTCCATCTGTGGAGCGTTGGTTGTCGAAATACGAAGACCATCGTCTTACATCGGAAGGTCGGTTCAGAAATAGAACTCCCCGGAAGATAGAAGAGCGGGGAAAAGGATGATGCTCGTATTGAAGCTTCGGACTAGGCTTCTTTGTATATTGGTGCAGGGGCGGGCCGTTTCTTGTCTCGTCGCCGTCCCGCGCGGGCCCCGGTTGCTTCCTCGTATAGGCCATGCTGTTTGCATGCATCCCCCCTCCTTGACCGCATACTCACGATATAACGACTCCCTCCACTTTTGCTGCCGCTCGCACTTTCACCGCAAGATGATAACCATTGAAGATGGTGGGTGGACTGATCTTCATCGACCGGATCATCTAGCCTGTTTCACCCGGATTTGAGTGGGAAATTCCGGGTTATGCTCTCTAGAATGTTCATGCAGTCCTCGGGCACACACCCGAGGAGGTTTCCAAGGTGTATTTGCTACATATATCAAGATTACTGGCTCTGGAAGGTGGTGATGGGCATTCACTACATATATAATCACTACTTATGCGGGAAGCGGGACATGGTATCTGGACCTTATGCGCATACAATGCTGGGAAGGTGCGGATTATCAGTACGATGCGGAAAAGTTGTGTGGGAAAAGCGCTTGAAAGGCCCTGGTGGAGACAAGTGATAGATCATAGGAAGTGGAAGCAGTCATTCGCACTCTGAAGTCAATAAGATAGAGTGATGTTTGTATCCCGACTACTTTAACTCTCCATACCTTGTTCAGTTCCAGTGAACTGCGTTGTGAAAGCCAACATCCTGCTGCGAGCCAGCTTGAAGTCGTCTAAAAGCCCACACACAAAAAAGCAATAAGCTTCGTGGCTTTTCACTCTCTAATGATTCTATTCTTGGACAGTTCTTGGAAACTCTCAAAGGCCTTCCACAGGACACCCTTTTGCCGTCATCATGTGAGCAGCAAAGCAGCAGGTTCGGCAACAAAAGGAAAAGAAAAAAAAAAAAAACCAAGAGAGCGAAACGGGAAAGCAAAGAATGCCCCGTCACAACACTTACCCACATCTTAAAGGCCTTCCTCACCCCTCTATAGCTTCAAAAGATGATTGAATCTTAGCTGAGTGCTCCCACGAACTACACAAGCTCGCCACTCCGAGAACATCTCTTCACAATCTTTCGCCTCGTTCACGATGATGGTTTGTTCCCAGCTATTGCCGGAGGTGGTCATCAACATCTGATAGTCTCACCTCTCCGAGTTATACGTGCTGCTGGGACGCGCCATCGTCATATGTCAATCGGCCGTGCTGATCGTGCCGTTGGCCGTCGAATCCTGGTTGCGTTCTCAACCACCAAGCATCCGTCCGAAGAGACCATTCTTCACGTTTCATGAGTGCTTGATTGATTCGACTTTTACAGTACCACCACCTTTAGCATGAGAGAAAGTAGACACAACCATAGAAAAAACAATCTCATTCCGACGCCGAACTCGAAGTCCAACAGCGCCGCGAGCCAATCCTCAACTTCGGGAGATCATGGTGTTTATTTTTAAAAAAAAAAAAAAAAAAAAGAAGAAAGTGAAAGCCATCATAAGCATCAAAGCCGTCCGTCCTATCAAATAAAAGCTAGAGAGAAAACATAGACCCCCCTAATCTCTCCACCAGTCCACAGGCTAAAACCCAAACTTACTCTTCACCGCTCCCATCACGAACCCCCTCTTCTGCTTCGCCACAAACTTCTGCACGTCCGACGCGAACCCTGCCGAATTATCCTGCAACCTCTCCATATTATCTCCCATGATATTCAGCTTCTCCGTGCGCTCGTTCATCTGCCGCTGCAGATATGCCCAATAACCCTCGTCATTCCCGGCACCGCCCGCCGCGGCGCCGGCCGCCGAGCCCTCAGCGGCCTGCCTCCTCGCAGCGCGCTCCTCCTCGTACCGCTGACGCTCCTCCGACTTGAGGGCCTCCATCTCGCGCTTAGACGGGGGTCGGTCGGGCCCGGCGATGAGGAGGTCGATGTCTTCGGGGGAGACGTATTGGGAACCGCTGATCCACTGCATGTTGCTGATTGTGGGGCGAGGTGGGATGGTGACGTTTGGGTTGAACAGCGCGTCCTCGTTCTGGTGGACGAGGTTCTTGCCGAGACCCCAGACGTTGATGAGCGCCATCTCCGCCGGACCGACCCAGCCGAGTATGTCGCCCGAAGGCGTGATAATGGCATCCGAGAAGCGGCGGACGTCCAGGATGTGGGAGATCTTGGCTGACCCGATTTCCTTGAGCGCTGGAATGCTGTAGGCGCGCGCACAGCCGTCGCCGAAGAGACCCACCAGCGCGTACCCTTGATCTTCGTAGCGGGTGACTGCAGCGTTGTCGCAGAGGAACTCGTCCCAAGATTTTGAGGCGCCCTTGCTTGTCGCCGGCTTGAAGATGCGGGCGCCAGACTGCGTGACAGTGACAAGCACACCGTTCACCTTAGCGCCCTCGCGTAAGCCAGCAAAGGCTCGCTGATTAGCCAGAGCAGACACGCCAGAGTCCGCAGAGATGGGCACAATGCGAATGACCTTATCATCTAGCTTGACTGCACCAACGAATTCGGCCTTGTAGCGACCGTTGGCATCGGGCAGCATCTTGAAGGTAGCCAGATGACCAAGGTTCGTGCCAACATGAAGCAATGCACTGGAGAACTCGTCTCCCTCAAGAGTCATGACCTGGAGAAATTAGCAGCTTATCGATCAAAGTAGATAATCCTGGCTTACGCTGAACTCAATCGCCGTGGGATACTCCGGCTTTGGCGTGGCTGTGGTGCTGCTCCTGCGGAAACTGGAACGCTTGTCGTGCTTAATGAAGTCTTGTAGGTCAGCTTGATAAATCAGGGCTGGGCCCCTCAAATCAATCACAGCAAGACTTCCACCTTCAAAACCAGCAGCGACAAACCCGATGTCAGCCAGCTTGAGCGCAGTGACTGGGCCGTTCTGCTCATCGAGGAGAGTGAATGGGAGTAGTCCTTCCTTGAGGGCAGGGTCGCGCCTCGGGGTGATGTTGGTGAGCGCTTTTGGTACATTCGGCTCTGGTGGAGTTGGCTCTCTGCCAAACTTGGGGTTTGTTCCCCAGCGAAAGATGACGACTTCACCACTGCGAAGACCGGCTGCGAGCTCACCAGTAGCGCCAGCCAATGACAGCTTCAGAACCTCAACGCCTTCGATCCTGCCAACAGCACGAGCGCAATCAGCCTGCAGCGCAGCCTCGTTCTCAATCTCGTCGCCATGACCAGCATCCCAAAGCCTAATGGTGCCATCTGCGTGGGCGGTTTGGACAATGTTACGGGTCTCGAATCGTTTGAGTGGGTGCTTAGCCGCTACCCCGCCTTTCAGAATAGCAGGTCCATGTTCGCGGACTTCAGTCATGCCCAACCATCTTGTGCGGTCAATAGGAGCAAGAGAAAAGTTACTGATAAAAGGATGAACAAAGGTCAGTGAGGGGTGGAGTTGGTTTGTAGGAGTGATAGGCAAGCCGCTTGGGAAGCTCAGCGTAATGATCTCTCCAGAAGAAAGTAAAGCGAAAACGGCAATGGGGTCTTGCGCGCCGGCAAAGTGTGGCGAGCTACGGGGTATCAAACAGAAATCAATAACTTCAGCATTGGGTGGCGTTGGCAGAACGCGCTGGCGCTTAGGATTCTCGAAGTGGTCGGCGAGGATTTGCCATGAGGAGGTTTGATAGACGGGTGTTCGGCCGAGTTCAAAGAAAGACAGGCCCTTAGTGGGTAAGTTCGTGGGAGCACCGCCGGCGACCAAGATACCAGTATCGTCGGGATCCTGATTCGCACACCAGGCAATCCTGAAGATGGGTTCCTTCATGGCAAAGGTTCCAGGAGAAGCACCAGCAGTAGCGGCTCCACCACCTGCCAGGTGGACATTCGTATCGTGAAGAGTCCGCGCCATGATGATGCGGCTTTCCTTGGGGTCTTTGCCGTCTTTCGGGTCCCAAATGACGAGACTGCTATCCTCATGTCCAGTCAGGATGAACGTTCCGGTAGGGTGCCAAACAGCCTGGGTCAACCTGGGGCTTCTTGCCATGTTGACAGAGGTCGGGTCTGAGTCTCCACCAGGCGCACCTTGGGGCAGATGGTAGTGGAAGAACTTTTGAGGCGCATTCTGCTTGAACGAATACACGACGGCTCCATCGTTGTATCCAATCAGCAGCTTGCCAATATCGCGCGGATGGAAGGATAGCGTGACCACGGGAGAGATGCGAGCACGAGCGTCGAACTCCTTCCAAAAGTATGGTATCCTGAAAGGCGCAAGGTATTCACGGTCGAGGTCGTATGCGAGGACGTCGCCTAGGAGTATTGTCAGTGACATGTAGCGCTCGACTTTAGCAACGCGACTCACCATTCTGCATTCCCAGCATGGCATAGTCGACGGAAGGGTCGGTATGCAAGGCAGTCACAGTGCCGGGCGGGGAGTAAGATCGGAGCAACTGCTTGGTCTGGAGGGAGAAGATGGACAGGTCATGCTTGGAATCCAGGCAGACCAGCTTGTCGGCGCAGAATTGAAGCTGGAGGACGGAGGCCTTGGTGGGCAGCTGGAAGACAACGCTCACGCGGCCTTCGCCGAAGATATAGATCTGGCCGCGGCCAAATTGGGTGTCTTTTGTTCCGACGGCGAGCAGCGACTGTACGGGGTCGTAGGCGAGCTTGGAGACTTGTGAGTTGAGTCCATATCGGCGGATCTGTGTCAGGCGTCAGTTAGGCATGCAGGTACGCGACGAGAATAAAGTCGGCGTACGTCATCTATCATGAAAAGGTCCGGGGCCAGGCCGGCGGACAGATCGTTCTGGATGCCAGCCTGCTTTCCGCGCAGGAGGTGGGCCATGATGAGCAGGTGCGCATCGGGGTGGGCGGAAAGTCGCGGTTGCAGAGAAGGTTGGCGCTCTGGAGATTTGAGAGCTGGACGGCGGCGCGCAGGGAGCACTTGGCGGGGCCCAAGGCGCGGGGACCCTGAGGGTGAAACGTCATGCCCTCGCGTCGCCCAGGCGGTTGGCCGGCAGCCGCCCGGCAAACACGGCCACGCCCCCCGGAGAGACATGGTGCATATCTGGCGTGCAGTCACCGGATGCCATGTCCGCACGAAGCCAGACTAAGCCTTTCGTGCATGAGTTTCGGCTTTACATGGCCAGCCATTTCTGTGTTTTATTCGGCTATCAACACCAAGAACACCGCCTGTATATCGAACTTCATAATCTATCAAACAGAACTAATTCATATTCCGTGGTGCTGGTATTTCATGCAAACCCTCCGCCTCCAAAGCGCCATGCAAGGACTGCGCACGCCGACTATCCGCATTTTTTTTTTTAAAAAAAAATTTCCGTCTAGCCCCAATATCCTGTTGCTAGCCAAGGGCCCGGTTCCCCCATCGATGCTCGTCTAGTGCACCATGACATCGGCCTGCTGTGCAGCCATATGTTGTTGCTTGTTGTCAGCCGCCTTCGAGTCGTCATCCATCTCCATGTCGTCGTCGCCGCCGCCCTCCATCTCATCGTCTTCCTCGTCCTCGCTGCTCTCGCCCTCAATGTCCTCGGAGCCGGCATCAGAAGCGTCGTCGTCCTCCTTGGCGGGCGGACCGACAGTGTCATCCGCGCCGCCCATCTCCTCGTCCTCACCCTCAGCCTTGACCTCCTCCTCCTCCTCCAGATCTTCTCCAGCCTCGTCCGCACCGTAGGCCTCCTCGTCGTCGCCGGCCAGATCGGCTTCGGGCTGGTCGGGCGGGAATTCGGCCGGCGCACTCTCCTCCGAGTCCCTGCAATTCCGTAAGCACTCGTTACATTCCAACAGGCAGCAGTTGGTATGACGCACCACTTGATGGCAAACCGCGTGACCCTGGGCTTCTCAGCCAAGATGTTGCGCCGGACCTTCTCGATGACGGGCTTCGCCGGTGGCTCGGCAATCAGAGCCTCGTCCGTGTACTCGTTGTTGACGTAGTAGCCCACGCGCACAAACTCCCTGCCGTCGTAGCTGCAGGTGAGGAGGATGACGGTGACACCGAGGATCTCATTGTTCGGAATGCGCGCGAGGTTCGGCGGCTCGGCCTCGAAAATGAACTTGTTTACGCCAACGGGAATGGGGCCGACGAGGAGGGAGTCGAGCTCCTGGTCGTGCTCGGAACTGCAAACTCTACCGTTAGTGATCGCAACGCGAGATGGCACAGAGTGGACGGGGCGCCGTACGAAGTCGCAGAGCCGACATAGGTGAGCTTCCACTCCAAGTCTGCTTGATTTTAGTCTCTGTGCGCAAGCCGGGAGATGCTACGAAAATATACCGGACTTCAGTTGCTCAACGCACTCGAAGGTGATCTCGAACTCGTAGGGCGCGGTGAACGGCGCGGGGTTGTTGCGAACGGCGACGTTCAGCAAAGAAACGACAGACATCTTGACGGCTGTGGTAATGCGAACAGAAAGAGGTGGGAAGCCAGAAGAAAAGGTGTGGCAGGGTGTGGAGCTGTTGTCGATGCGGACGCGGCGGATTGCTGTGGTTGTCGGGTGGAGGAAGAAAGCGTGGAGACGGACGCGCGAATGTTTATGGCCGAAGAGCTGGCGGCGGGACTGGTGGTGGACGGAGCGATCCTGGCTCTTCTGGGCGCGACGCGTCTCTGCCTGGTCGCGTCTGGTCGTGGAATTACGCGCCGGAGCAGTTTAGTGCGCCTGCCGTGCAAGCGGCTCCAATCGAATGTGTCGTCTCAGCCACTCCAGGCACCAATTGCTTGAATTTGGCGCCTTCAGACAAGCACATCCTGAAGATCCAGAAATACTGAATCTGGTTTCGCAGTATCTCCACGTGATTCCGCGGTCAAAGCGGGTCCATCATTCTCACCCTGTCTCGGAGCCAGTGTTTTTCGCGGGAACAACAAAGACCTACACATGAACGACGTCCGGAGGGGTTTGGAAGGTTTGGAGTAGTACCGAAGCTTTCCTCCGCGTGAAAACTGCCTGAGCAGCAAAATTCGCCCCACATGCAAGCCTGTGCTACTGAACTCAGAGCCGAGCTTTGACTAGTTGACGCTATATACTGCCACATAGAGCTCGCTGATTGGAAGCTTCTGGCCCGCCTGAAATATTGACGTAAAGATGCAGCGTGCAGTAAACCCATACACAACGTTGGACAATTGCGGGCTTCCGCTCAAATATAGGAAGCCCTTGTATACAGGCGCCATGGTTTCCGAGAACGAAGGCCAAGAAGTACACACTCAACTTTGCGGTCCTCTTATGGATCTTAGTATCCACTCTGCTAAATATACGTTTTGGGGAGCGTTTTACTAGCGGGTACTTATTAATGCTTCGCACCGGCTATCGCAGTGCTTCTGCCTTGTGTGGATGGGAAGATCGCGAGTAGCGATACAGTCATCACTTGTGATATGCTACTTCCATGAATCCATATTATGTACGCTATCTTTCTGTAGTTAGTGACTGTCTTACTTACAACACGACTAACCGACAGTCAATGGCGCGAACATAGCCACGCGTCCTGCCACAAAATGTGACAGCAGCGCTGCGGCGAACCACGCATGTCATGCGTCTGCACCATCATGATGTTGTGTAACCCGCCCTCGCGGTGAGTTCGTGACATCCAAATGAACCACCGAAGCACCAATAGGATGTCAGGGAAACCCTCGATCCTTGCTACTCCCATCGTCTCCTGGTTCTTTCTCGCATCTACTGTCCACAATACGGATCACTGCCGCTGAGCGACGAGTAAAACTCGAGAGCCCAGATCAGGTTGCAAGACCTTCCCGCCATGGAAATAGACAGCTTTGATCTTCTGTGTGACGAACTGCTTCGTGCTTCCCCTGAACGCAATCTGAGGGTCCTGCAGATGTCCGGGGTGTTCTTGTCTTTTCACACATGGGAGAAAGGGTAGTGGAAGAGGCGCAACGCTAATGTCTTTGGTTATCAAAGGAAGCTTCCAGAACCGCGCGAATAGAGAGGAAAATGCGCGACATTAAGAACCAAAACCCATGACGCACAAGGCGCGTGGCGTTCAGCAGTTGTGCAGGAAGAAAGAGAGGTGTGGTTGGCGGAGGGAAGTCAGAAACGGGAGAGATGATGGTGGCACTACACTGCAAAAGAGTCGATCCCCGTTGGCGGCGGATGTTGCGGCAGTGAAGGAGGGTCTAATTTTACGTATCGCAACGGCAATCGCAAGCGGGACGGGTGTAGATCGGAGAGAAAGACGCGAAAGAGTGGCTAAGGCCAGGCAGGGCGCAGGGTGCCTGAGCTGCCTTGTTGAGTGGCGCCGACGCGGAAGATCGGAAGCGTTGGCTCTGAGGTGGTGGGTGGTGTTGAGTGAGGCCCCTTAATGCAATCATGCGGACGTCTCCTATAATTAAGTCGTGGCTCTTGCAATGAAATTTTGCACTGGGCTGGGATATTGGATATGTCGGTAGGCTTGGCCGCCAATATGCAGCAGAGTCAGTAGGCAGCTCGCGCAACCGCGCGTGGCAGATTGGCGCATTCGTGTTGGTGCTCGGGTTGAGATACACAGCCCCCAGGTGCTGTCGCAGGCAGCAGAAACGGCGGGCTGTTGGCTCGTGCTAAACCATGCGGCGCAGGCGGCGGCAGCGTGGTGCAGCGTCTCTGGAAATGCGTGGAGAGGCGAGAGCTGACTGCTGATATGCGGCCGCGAGCGCGCGGGCCAGTGACGGGCCTGGCGCGGGCTGGAGGGTTTGGGCGGGAGCAGCCCAAATGTTTCGCGGCTTGCGGCAGGAAACGGCAGGAAACAGCAGGGACGGGCAGCAGGGTGGATGCGGCGCCGGGCTGCGCAGGCTTACCTGAGACGGGAATCAAGCGTGAAGCAAGAGAGCTTGACCGCGCAGGCTTTGTGCTGCTCAGCCGCGCGCGGCAAGGCCAGCTCCGTCGCCAGCTGACGGCTGCTAATATATGGCCGCCGCCAGCGGCAGTGGACGTGCGCACCGGCTGGCTGTCAGTGAGATTGTATTGCCCTGCAGCGTGCCATTTTCGTCGCACCCCTCCCGCCGCCTGCACCCGCCGCCGCTGCGCGTGGTGCCGTGAACCTGCGCCCGTGGAAGGTAAGTGCGGCCGTTCTGCGCAGGTGCTGGGCTGCGAGCTAGCGCCTGCCCGCCATCCAGTCCAGTCCACCTTCACCGCGCGGCGCTTTTTGCTGCCTCCTCCCACCTCCGCATCTCATGCCTGCTCCACCACTTGAGCTCTACACACGCACGGGGCCGGACCGCTCGGGCTATTCGCTGCATTCCCGCGACAAAGGAGGCTGACTGCAACCCGATCCAGAATTTCCCGCCGGGCTGAGCACCAAGCACCAAGCACCACCAAGCGCCGCTTCCCTCCACTTCCGGAGCATTGCGCCCCCCAGCTGCCCGCCCGCGCCTAAAGAAAGCATGAGCTACCAGCAGCATCCCCACTCCAATAACTTCGGCCTCGCCGCCACCTTCGTCCCCGGCGGCACCGACGACTACTACCTCCCCCCGCAGCCCGAAGTCGTCTCGCCCGCCCCGCAGCGCATCATGCAGGAGGATGTCGACCAGATCCAGAACCAGGTGGCCCACCTCGAGCTCGAAGCAAACGGCAGTCCCTTCCCGGCGCGCGGCAGCAGCATGCATTCGACCGCCCCGGGCCCCGCCCACGGCTCGCAATACAACTACTCGCAGTACGGCAAGCCGGCAGGAGACGTCCCCAACTTCTCGCCCTTCCCCAAGCTCGTGAACCCCTCGCCCAACATCCCTCCGACCGACGATGAGAAGGAACAAATACTGGAGAATGCGCGCCTGGGCGTGCTCAACTCCAACGATCCCGAGATGCAGCTGGCTTGGGCTCAGGATGCCCTGACCTGGGTTGACGCGGCCATGGTGCATGCCGAGCGCATCTACGTCAACCAGGCGCGCCCCCCCACGCCTGCTGTCGAGCACCAGTTGCGCATGGACGCCATGAACATCGTCCAGTTCCTCGCTGACCAGCACCACCCGCGCGCCGAGTTCATGCGCGGAATGTGGCTCGAGTTTGGCAAGTTTGGCATGCGCGTGGACAAGAAGGAGGCCTTCCGCTGCTACTCGCGCGCCGCGGACAAGGGCTACTGGCGCGCCGAGTACCGGATAGGCATGCTCTTCGAGCAGTCCAACGATCCGGTCAAAGCGCTCGTGCACTACAAGCGGGGTGCCGATGCGGGGGACTCGGCCTCGAACTACGTAGGTTTCTGAATCCTGGTGGGGCGATTTCTCGTATCGCTAACGTCGGAGCAGCGACTTGGTATGATGACTTTGCTGGGTCAGAATGGCCAGCCGCAGGATTACGCAAAGGGTCTTCAGCTCATCAAGCACGCCGCCAGCACCGCTGACGAAAATGCCCCGCAGGGTGCTTATGTAGGTGACACAGACGCGGGGCGTGACGGCTGCAAGCTAATCTTCGGCAGGTCCTCGGAATGCTCCAAGCACGCGAACTGCCGCAGATCACAGTTCCCGAGGTGTACCTTCCCTACGATGAGAAGTCGGCCAAGATCAACATCGAGAAGGCCGCTTTCCTTGGCTTCGCTAAGGCCCAGCTCAAGATGGGCTCCGCGTACGAGCTGTGCACGTTAGGTTGTGACTTCAACCCAGCGCTTTCCCTGCACTACAATGCATTGGCGGCCAGGCAAGGCGAGCCGGAAGCAGACATGGCCATCAGCAAGTGGTTCCTTTGTGGTTATGAGGGCGTTTTCCAGAAGAACGAGGAATTGGCATTCGTCTACGCCGAGCGCGCCGCGGAGTCTGGTCTTGCCACTGCCGAATTTGCGCTCGGATACTTCCATGAGATCGGCGTTCACACGTCTGTCAACCTCGAGAAAGCAATGGAGTGGTACGAGAGGGCTGCCAAGTCTGGTAACAAGGATGCCATCTCCCGTCTCGAAAATATCCAAGTGAACAGGACACTTTCGAAGAAGGACCATGAGAAGGTGGCCATCAACAAGATCAGGTCTCAGTATGGTTCCAAGAAAGGGCAAAGACCGGACAGGTTCAGGCAGTCGCAGGCCGCTCCCATGCCCACCATTTCCGATTCAGCTCCTCAGTCACCAGTACACTCTCCCACCAATGGGCGCCCGCCAGTCCGCTCCTCGTCCACCGCGCCCTATCCTCTCGAAGACAGGCCACCGATTGTCCAGCCTTACGACCGTCCCGTCTCTGCTGCACCCTACCCAATGGATAATGGCCCGCCAATGCTTGCAGGAGGCGCGCCTCCTGCTCCACGTCCTACCTCGGCTTTCACCATGGTCCCTCCAGGCCCCGGCGCTCCAGGTGCTCCGGCAGGCAGATTCCCTCCGCAGGCGCCCGGATACGGGCCTCCTCGTCCTCACACAAGTGTCGATGCAATGAGTCCTACAGGCCCCCACCCTGGTCGCAAACCTGTGGGGCACCGTGTTTCCTCCAACCCTCCGGGTCCCGGTGGTTACCGTCAACCCGGCGGTCCGAGCGTCGATTATCCCGAGCAGCAGCCTTATATGTCTCCTCCTCCGTCCGGTGGCCATCCGTCTTCTTCGCATGGCTACCCTCCCGGCCCCAACAAGCTGCAGAAGCAGCCAACGGTCACCGACATTGGATTCCAGGCACCTCTCGAACCCAAAAAGCCCATGCAGCTGCCAGCTGGTTACGAGCGTGCTTCCACAGCATCGACAGTGCCTGCAGCGGGACCTCCAGTCATTCCTGCGCCCAGGCCTGCAAGTGGTCGGCCAGGCAGCTCTGGGAGACCAGCCCCCCAGAAGAGTGATTCTGCGCCGCCGAAGCCGAGCCAACAGCCTCAGCCGCCCAAGGAACCCGCCCCCAAGCCAGCTGCCACGGCACCGCCGCCGGGCAAGGGTCCAAAGACGTTCGATGAGATGGGCGTCCCGAAGGTTAAGAATGACCAGGACTGCGTAAGTTTAGAAATCGAAAGGTTCAAGATGGAACAGTCTGTTAACCATGCCACAGGTTGTCATGTAGATACTACCGCCGGAGGAAGACAGCTGGAGAAAGACAGCCGGAGCAGACCGTATATTGCCACATTGATACCATATACTACGCTGGAAAAAATTTGGAGAAGGGGAGCGCCACTTGTTGATGGATCTTTCTGGGGTTTGAAACGATTTGGTTTTTCCGCTTTTCTTTCTTCGCTCGGGACAAAGTTTCTATCCTTCCCAGACCCTTTTTTGCATAGCGTTGCGTCTGTAATACAGAGACTAGGGTTGTTACTTTTGATTCCTGGACGCACTTTTCTTTGATTGACTTCTTTTGTATACCTTGATTTTGCGCAGTTGAAGGCAGGAGAGGAGAGGTTTGGTGCTTTTGCTTTCTTATGGTTTCGTCGTTACACAGCGTGTGTAGAGGGATTGGTCGCTTGGTAGGTGGCTGTAGTTGTGTCTCTGGTTGGGTATCAAACCACAGTGAACTAGGAATGGATGAATTGCTTAACTGGAGGTATGTCTGACTTTTTTTGTTGTGCCAGTTTCGTGTTTTTCGGAAGGAGTATCAAAAAGTGAAGTGTATGATTAGTTGATACTTCAATTCGTGGGAGACGTGGCTGGTACCCTGAGTTGAAAATTACGGGCGAAGAGAATGCATGAACATAACGCCATGCTCAAAGTACATTTTCGATTAAAGCATGCACGGGCTCTCTGCAATAGGACAGCTAACAGCAAGAGGGGGATTGACCTGGAAAAAGAAAGAGAATGAGATGAAGGCAGTCGACGATTCTTCGCCAGGAAAGAAGCTCATGAGCAGGAAGGGAAAAAAGAGAATGGGGGCTTTGATCCAAAACATCGACTCACCTTCCCCAGGCACGCCTCCCACTAGCAACCTCCGGGACCTGACCGTCTTAAAGACACACCTCACGGCCTTTTTTTTCACGCGCACCGGAACGGTCCCTCGGAAGAAATGGGAAGCGGATGCTTGAGTAGTCGTGATCCGATGACGTCACTGCCCAATCGGACCAGGAATACCTATAAAACTTTCGGTTAGCACAGCTCAGAGATAAAACTTCTAAGGTTGAAAGAAGCCCCGGACTGAGACGATCCCAATAGTAGCTCGCACAGTATGGCAAGGTATGACAGCTAGTGCCCACTTCTTTGATGATAGTGTTGACGCGGGTCGCGCATCCAAAGCCAAGCAAAAGCCAGTGAAGACAGGAAAACTGCAAATACCGGCGTCTCCAAGTTAGATGCAAAGAGCATTGATATGGGCCAGGGTCATGGGAGGGATGGGTCGGAAGCGCAGCAATCATCCGCGTCTGAGAAGGATGGCTTGAATCAGCAACCTGCACAAGGGCCCCACGGTCCGATCCTAAGGAGGAAAGTGCTCGGGGAGAGGGGCCATGGTCCTGTCGTCTACCCAAAATCGAACGCAGATTGAAAGCAATATGGATGTACGTCGACGGCCATACGCTTTTGGGTCGTGGCTAGAAGCGCGCTGGGCGGATGAGCATATCATTTTCAAAGTACTTGGATTCATGCTCTCTACACACCATTTACCATTAAAAAGCTTGGAATGGAATCATATGGGCAGGACGCCCCCATAATCATTTTTTGTGGCGGCAGGGGCCGAAAAGAGACATGGGGCGAAGAGGCCGACGAACCCCCACGCGACTCAGCCACCAACAGACGGAAAACGTTCATCGCGCCAATCGGTATGCAACCGAAAATCAAGCATTCGAGACCTCGACAGGCGAGTCACGTAAGACAGGGCACTAATGCGGCAGCTATTCAGCCTCAAAATGACCTCTTCGATTACAGGGCCTGATCCACTGCGCGACTTCGGCCATTTGGCCCCCATCGCTTCCATCCTGGCCCCAGATTCTTGCTCGTGCATATTTTCACAAGGCAAATAAGGCAGAAGCAGCCACTTTGGAAGTTCAGCTGCCGCCCTTTTGTACTCAATACATCCTGTATGATAACCATAGGAATCCAGTGATTAGATGTTCCTTTTCGTGATGGTGGGCATTTGCGTTGAGCAGCGGGCAGCGCCTCCAAAACTTAACAAAGAGCCTTCTTTCTCCGCACGCTTTCTCTGCTCGCTTCCTCTGACAAGACAGCTTCCAGCTGTAGGCAGAACGAGGAACACAGGCAGGCAACGGTCGAAAGGCTGCCATGCCCACCGACGCCGTGATGCCAACATCCATTTTCGTCCATCAGTTCTACGCCCTCATCATTCTACTTCTCTTCCTCCAGAGGCCAGCGTCCGCGACGAGCTATGTGACCGTCTTCTCCGACTCAGCCTGCAAAACTTCCTTCAATGACTGGGACGGTCCGAACGGATACCCCGATGGCGTGTGCACATCCTTCAGCGAGAAAGCGACCGGCCGCTTCTCGAGTTTCATGTTCAACGAGCTGGATACCGGCTGCGGAGGTTCGTCCCATCTTTTTCAGCCCGCCGCCCGCCTTCCCCCCCCCGGGCAAAAACAAAAAAACAAAAACCCATCCTTCCTTCCGGCCGCCAATCTAACAGAAACCGAAAATCCCAAACAGTGACCATCTACACGCCAGACACGACCGGCAGCCCCTGCTCCGGCAACGCCATCCTCGCGACCCCCTATCACTGCTACAACGCGTCCGCGGCCTCGTACCCCTACTACAGCATCGACCACTGCACGCCGCCCGACCAACTGCCCTCCTCTGCCTCATCATCATCCTCAACCGCGGCCGCCAGCTCGGCCTCGGCCTCGATTCCAACCCACACGACCATCATCGCCGCCACCCTCGGCACCGCGGCCGCCCTGCTCTCGCTCGTCGGTGGCGCGTGGTTCTGCGTGCTGCGCCGGCGTCGGCAACGTCGACGGAGACAGCAGCGGGACGGAGTCGCAGACATGGTAGAAGCGGATGCTAACGGGAGCGGTGGGCTCGGCGGCGTGGTGGGCGCGAGCGAGATAGGCGGGGCGCCGGTGCTGGAGATGTGCGCGGAGGCGAGGTTCGAGTTGGAGGGGAAGGAAGACGGAGAAGAAGAGGAGGAGGAGGAGGAGGAGGAGGCGGCGGCGAGAGGGTCCGGTCCGGTGGAGTTGCCGGGGGACGAGGGGTGGAAAGGCGGCGGGGGGAGGTGATGTTGTCCTTGTTCTTTTGGGAGGAGTGCGGAATGGGTGAACAGTACACCTGATGGGATTGGAGATTTTTCCCTTAAAGAATCGATAGATTTCTTGGCCTCGCGATCGATTAGAGTTTTATTTCGTCCTTCGTCGTTCTAGCGTACCGCGTCCGACAGCTGGCCGTTGGTCAGTCCAGGCAAGTGGCTTCCTATCCGTAGATCACATACCAAGTCCTCACTCAACCCCACACCCCTGCGCCGATCCTTCAATAAACCGTTGCAATAAGCGCCTGCGACACCGAGAGTTTGGAGACGTGGGGCAAAAACCCAAAAAGAGGTGCAGCCAGAGCACGGAGCATCGTATTTGTCAAAAGGAACCTCACCTATATTTCTCATCCCGCCCTCTTCTTGGCGCAGATGCCGGGCGAATGGCGTTTTCAGACCCCTCGTGACTCCTTTCCCCGATTCGGCTTCTTTTCTCCTGCCCAACACTGTCGGTTGCTCGTCATCTCGACGTGCGCCCAGCACAGGAGTGGGACTCGCACGTGCTTATATCAGACCACCGTTTGCTTTTTGATCAGCTTCTTCCTGCCATCAGCTAGTACACTTTTAAAGCATCGGATTCCCTCCGCAGAAGAAAGCGAAACAAACATGTCGAACCTGCGAAATGTGGTAGTAGCATGTCTATCCGGTCTACAGTCATACCTCAATCCAGTCGTAAGAACTTCCTCTATTTACAAGAGAAAAGAACAAATGAGATGGCCGTCTCCCTACCTGTCCCTCCTCCCCCATCTTGTCACCATCAATAATACCAGCGGCCCCATGCAGTCGTATGGCATTAGCGATTAAGGAAAAAAAAAGTTCGAAATCCAAATCAGAACAACGTCATACTCGCGCAATACCGACCGAGAGGACCCTCCTGCGCCTGACCACCCGGCGCTGGCGCGCCCTCACCTCTTAAGCTGCGCACCATAGCACGATACTCATCGAACGTCGGCAAACGGATCGCATCGACGCCCCTCATCCGGTGCTTGATAGTCGCAAACACCTCCTCGGCGCCAGCGCGCTCGATCTCGATCTGCTCCCTACTCCTCGCGTGCCAGGCGTGGTTGACCTCAGCCCAGCCGCTGGGCCTCGAATCCTTCCTGCTCGTCTTCGGTCGTGACGACTTCTTCTTGCCGGGCTTGGTGAAGTCGCCGATATCCCGGGGGCCGGTAGCGACGACGCGGATGCTCTTGAGCCAGTAGTTGCGCCACCAGAAGGACGCGCCGGCGCGCAGCACGAACCAGTTGACCCACGAGTTGCTCTGGAAGATGTCGCGGCTGTCGGGCTTGCCCCAGTCGAAGAGCGGGATGCCGAGGTTGAAGTAGCGGTGGTGCTGGAAGGCCATGCGCAGGATGTTCCACATGGCGTCGAAGTCGGCGGCCTCCTCGGGCGTCATGCGCTTGTAGATGAAGTTGACCTGCAGCGCCGTCGTCAGGTCCTGCCGTCGCTGCAGGATCGCCCACTTCTTCTTCTCCGCGCTCTCCTGCGGCCGCCGCCACGACCAGAGCGCGCTTCTCGTCCGGCGATAGACGCGGCTTGGTTTGAATTTGTGCCAGGTTGGCGCCGGGGCCTCGCGCGACACGAGTTCGCTGGGCGGCAGAATTCAGCATGGCGGTCAACGTGGGAAAAAAAAAGAAAAAGAAAGAGGACAACGTACGGTGGCAGTTTCGATTCGATCTTGGAGTCGGGCGTGTCTTCAACATCCTGGGCGATTAGCGAGAGCGTCTCGAGGATGCGGAAGCCGTGGGCGATGTGGTCGCGGATCTCGTCGCCAATCTCATCTTCGGCAGGGATGCCGTCGAGAGCGGGTAGCGGCGTTCCGCAGTAGCGGTGTCGGTCGACGACGATGGCGGCGAGATGTTTAGGAATTAGGCCAGTCAGCCAGTCCAGCGTGTAGGGCGATTCTGAATAGGCGTTAGGGCGGCGTGCATCACAGCATGAGTTGGGACTGGTCTGGCGGGGGTGGTGGGGTTGTCGCGACACAGACATGGGCTCACTCACTCAGCAGATCATGGTCCTCGGGCGGGCGCAGGATCAGCTTGCAGCCAGGAAAGGTGGTGCGGGCGACGGCCTGGACGATGGTGCTCTCGTAGGTGGCGATGAGGCTGCGGAAGGCGCGACAGACCAGGCGCAGCTGCAGCAGGGCGTCGATGTCGCAGCGCTCGACGATGAGGAGGAGGATCTCCTCGGGCAGCCTGGCGAGTTGGAGCCTGGAAGTCCAGCGCGCGCTGGGCCAGCCGACGGCTCCGGGCCGACCCATCTGGCATGAATCGGAGCTCGAGGCGCTCAGCAGCGGGCGTGTCGGCGTCGAGGGCTTGTCTTGGGGCGGCGTGCCTCAAGTCTTCGTCGCCAACGGTGGCGGTGCTGGAAGGGGGAGAGAAGCGGCTGAGGAACATCTGTCGCGTGCCTGGGCGGGCTCTGGCGGGCTACCTATGGAGCTCACGATCCAGCGGTAAGCGAATTGCGTACTTGCTGCGGCCTCGGCTGGCCCCAGGAATGCGCGATTATTGTAGGGTGGGGAGAGTGGCAGCGTTGGCCGCACGCCCTGTCGCTCTCTCCGCACGGGCTCCGCCTCGGGCGACAGCACAGCTGCCGCTGGTGGTTGACGCGGCCGGCGTAGCACTTATACTTTCTTGGGCCAGCGGCCAAGGCGGCACATCCAGAGGCTGCTGGAGGCAGGGCGACGGGCTGCTGCAACGCTGCAAGGGCTTGGCGGCGAGGGCCGGGCTCCACTTCTGTCGCCGTCACGTGACCCAGCTTGCCGGACACGGGCAGTCTAGAACAGAAGCCGCATTGCTGGTGGCTGCAAGCAGCTAGTTGGTTCTGGAGGGCTGCGGGGAGCCCGGCGACGCGGGACGGCTGGTCGGGGTGGAGAGCTGGGGGCAGGGGTGCCGGGGCTGCCCAGAGTCATGCGCACCGCGGCGGCGTCGCATCGGCCGAGCTGCATCCCGGACGCAGCAGAGCAGAGTGAGGCTTGGGGCGCAGTGCCGGCTGGCGGTGATATCATGGCCGGGCGCATGACGTCGCGGCGGGAGGCCGGAGGGGTGTGGATGGTGGAGCCAACGTAGTGTTTCCAGAAGGGAGCTGCTCTCGTACCTGACATCGGTTCTTCGGCACCGCGCGCTAGAGCCCCCCGGCCCGCCAGGCACCCGCGCCGCCGAACGCTAACCCCCCACTTCATTTCTCTCGCCATCTTCTCATTTCTTCACCTGCACTCGCCCTGCCGCTGACAAGCCACTAGGGCGCTCCCGCTGCTTCAACGAGGGCAAGTCTGGTGATTGCCCGCCGCCAATTGACCTGCCAGCGGGCTGCTATCTCACCACTGACTGCGCCACGCCACTGCCCGGCCCTCCCCCCAACCGCCTCGAAACTATTGATTCCTACTCGCGCTCACCATCTGCCTTTGCCAGCCCTTACTCCCCTCGCCTGCGTCCTCCTCCTTGCTCAACCAGTTCTGTTCGCAATCAAAGGCTCCGGTAAGGTTCCGAACATAACCTCGCGCCCCCCACCCCAGGAAACAGCGTTCGTCACATGCAAGGTCCGTGATCAGGCCATGGCCCTGGTTTGGACGCTGATCGTGAGCTATCCGCCCGGAGCATACAAATCTCTCAATCGAGAATTAACTTCCTGATCTACTTTCTCCTCCCGGCCTAGCTGGTCGCTTCGTTCCGCTTTTTGCTTGGCACGCGATCCATGCCCGCCGACGTCGAGATGGAGATGCTTTTGTTCAATCTCGCAGTGTCGCCGCTCTAGCCCAGCCCCGGACATTGCTGGCTTTCGCGGGCGTCATTTCAGCCCTCGGCCTCCAGGAGCACCGACGCCGAGCCTGACCCCGCACTCAGCCTTGTCCGTCCTCCCGCCTTTTCTGTCTTATTACCGCAGACCTCAGGAGATTCTACGCCAGAATTTTTCCCGCCCCATTCCTCCGAACAGTTTGAGCTCTGAACGCGACCTTTAACCGACTGAAGATACCCGCATACTCGACAGGTGCTCTGTCGCAGTGCGCTACAAGCTGGTGCGATCGGAGAACATTACTATTGCGCCTTGTGAAAAGACACCATTCTATCTACATGCTCACTGACATTCTGTCCAGCACTCCCGAAACTCCACGCTATGTCCACACCCCATGATCGTCCGCACGTCAAGTAAACCCTTGCCCTCGGTCGCGCGTCTCCAAGATCAATCCACCTGGATCTGCTTCGCATGGGGCACCCGTCCCGCGAACATGGTCCCTGGAGCTCGAGTGCGACACCTCCCTCCAGCTCAAAGTCGCGAGGATGGAGTCCTCGAACGGAGATTCCGCATTGTAGAATGCATTCGTACCAGGGAGATGACTCGGACGGCGAATAGAGATACTGGTTAGAGGCAAAGACCGACCACTTGTAGCTGGATGCAGCAAGCATGAGTATTTTCGGATGACAAAGTTGCAGCCGGACCCCACTCACAGCCTCGCCATTGCGTCAGCTGGCTCCAGAGGCGACCCCACTTCTTCCTGAGCCAATGTCGGACCAGGTATCCGATGCACGGGATCATCACCATGACAAGGACAGATACTATGGTGACTATGGCCTCATCGCTCATACCGTTTTTACCAGCTTGTCCAGAGCGCTTTTGCGCGGCCTGTATAGGGATCGGTGCCATTGCAATCAACGAGGAGAAGGGATAGTATGCAGCTCTGAGGCCTGATAGCTGCAGATGAGTGGATTTCCTTTTCGAGTAAACCCCGTAGCCCTGTGGCGAACCCTCGTCAATGCCAACACTACGGGATGCACGTGAGGGACTTTAAAGCGACCGTACCGTATATGAGCGCTGTTGTCCCAAAATGTGGGACAGGCGTACTCGGCGGGGCTGGGTGGATGTGCAGTATTCCGCACGGATGAAAGTTGCTAGAACAGGAAGTGATGCTAATTATTTTGTGTTGAAGCGACCACAGGACGGATGGCATGCGTCAAGGAAGAGAGGACAGTGAGCGGACGCCACGCTAATGGAGACAAGCTCTAGGGGCGTAGCGGATGGCGGCCATTATATAGTTTACGAGCGAACGGCTACTTGAAGCAACAGAAGCACCAGCAAACGCATAGAGGGGTATTAGTTAATTCCGCAAGGCTGAGCCGACTCGCTGATTGAAAGCTAAGCCCAAATTTGGGACGCGAGAACCATACGGCCCCACGCCTGCGGCAAATCAGAGAGTCACAAGCAGGGGAGCTGCGGCCTCGAAGCGGCCTCGAAGCGGCCTCGAAGCAGCCTCTCCTTACCCACCGCATGTCAGAAACACCTATTCCCCTGCCAGCCTACCAGCCAGCTCAGCTAGGCCCGAAGCGACGTAGTTTCCGTGCGCCCTCTGGTGACATCTGCGGCAAATCAGAGAGCCACAAGCAGGCGAGCTGCGACCTGGGGGCCCGCTCTGTTAATCTCACCGCATGGCAGCCACACCTACCCCAGCGAGCCAGCCATCGAGCGAGCCAGTCAACCATCCGCCTGCCCCATGCCGCCGCGCTAGCCGGCCGCTGCTATGGGGTAAGCCGCTCCCAACGCTGCAGCGCTGCAACGAGCCCCCTACCCAACCGCATCAGCGCCTGCTCGTTGCCTAGATGCGCTCCAGAAGACGTGTCTACCAGTTTTGCGCCCATCATGACAAAATGTCCCGAGCAAGACACCGACGATGCTCATCTTCACTTATCAGTCCTCTATATGCCGTGCTTGGCGTCAAGCTCTTATTTACCCATTGCGTCTGCCTACTATAGACTTAAGACCAGCAAGTATCTGCTCTTACTGTAATAGACCTCTAGAAAGCAAGCACATTATAGATATCTTGGAGAAGTTGTGAAAGGTGCACGCCGATTGCCTGCGTCCCGATACAGAGAAGATCGACAGCGTGGAGAGTGCCTACACCACGGGTCAGCACGTGTATTGCGAACACGTGCAAAAGGTGCTCGAGCTTCTCCAGATCAGTGTGGCTGGGGTGGGTAAGCCAGGCTTCGACGCACCAATGGCTCTAGAACCGAGAGGGCGAGGCGGCGTGATGGGCAGTGGGTGATATGAGAGCAGGCGTGGGAGCTCGGGATCTTCGGTGGAATTAAGCTCAAGGAGTAGGTTGTGCACACAACAAGGGATGCCACGGTTCGTGATAATCGCTACTAGGTATTTTTTTTTTTTTTTTGTGCAGTGGCGCAAAGAGAGAGGCGGGGAGATAAACAACCTACCTATTACTTCCTTGCTGGCAGGATCCGCTCTCAAGGCGGATGCATGCACGGAGGATGGAAGATGAAACGAGTTCTTTGGATGATTATTCTTGATCCTTTCTGGAAGATGGCCGTCCAGAGCTAACTAGGCGTTCTACGCTAGTCGGCCTTCCTTCCCTGGACGGCCTAAGGCCGCTATCAGCCCCAGGGAAGGACTTCCTCCCGACCGACTACCGCATCCTGACACTTGCCGGCGGGCTCCGCAGCGGTTTGGTCATGTTCCGGGATCGGCAGAGAGGCGCTCGGAGGTCGGCAAAGAGGCGCTCGGAGGTCAGCACACGCAAAAAGGCAGCGGGTGACGGCGGGGAGGATGAGCAATCGAGACTGTCGGCATCGCGTTGGAGAGAATAGTGTCCGTCCGTTTCAGGCAGGATTTTGGGATGGAGGAGGGCTGTGTCGCTGCTGTGCTACGTGAACCTATCAGTGTAGATATGGGAAAGCTGCATCATCCGCACCCAGCCGGCCAATCAGGTGTTCTGGCACCACTTCGCAGTCAGCACTGCCATAATCCAGGCAGGGGTGGTGCTTCCTGAGGGAGATGTGACGCTTGGCATGCCCAAGCAGACGAGGAATAGTCTTCTGTCTGGTTTGTCGCCGTTGCTGTCCTTGAGCAGCTCGGCGGCCAATCACCACAGAGGCTCTCGCTTCGAACCTCCAGGCATCTGATGCTCGCGTGACCAAGTCTATGCTGACCGGCGAGACTACGTACATAGCTGTGGCACAGCCCGATGATCTCTGGCGCAAAAGTCAGTTGGTGCCGGCACAGGTATAGCCTCGACCGTTCTTCATGAGCGCAAGCGGTCTCCACAGATAAACGCTTTTATGATCGTCCGCACTGGGAAGAGTTGCCAAGGACCCGGATGTGTTGTCAGACTAACAGCTTCGGGGTGGGTCACTGACAGCCGTGAGTGTTCTGATCTCCCCCAAAAAATCGCTATAGGCGAGGTCTGGCCGCGTTACATTGAAGATTCCACCGCTTCATACGCAGTATGGTTGACCTGAGCCAAGCTGTAATCGTGCGAGGAATGAGGACCATGAGGGTCAGTGCAACCAGCGCAATAATTGCCTCGTTGTCGAAGGATGGCGTAGCAGGCTGGTTTGACTGTGATTGGTTTGGTTTTACTTAAAGCCACGAGATACGGAAGCCATCTCCTCGTCAAATGGAAAGCAAGCCGAGTTCTTAGGGAAATCGAGATTAGATAAGCTAATGAGCTCTCCAGTCATGCAAGGATACTGAGTCGTTTCTGGGAAGCGACTGGTCGCTGTGTAAAAAGAATTGTGACTAAAGCACATGCATCCTGAATGATCTTCGAGGTCATTGCATTAAATGTATCGCGGGGCAGAAGTCGGCAAGTGCCGAAGCTCAATGTTAATGGCTGGTTTGAAGAGGACGTGGTCTTGCGCTGCACACAAGGAGGAAAACGAATGGTTGACGAGCTTAGAGACCAAGTCGGATGAGGCTGCATATATTAGCCTACCAGGAACATGATATTCGCAGCATTTGATAGGGCCGCACCGTATGCACTCACATTTGGCCTCGGTCGGGCAGCATCCACCTAGGTTTATTGACCGCAGACTCACCCATAAGGAACATGGCTCGGGTTCTCACCAACTCACCCCAAAGAAGACCAGTAGAACAATAGGTCGGCGCTCAATCCGCAAAACGGGCCAAGATTGTCCTTCTTCGTTTGGTACAGTCTGTGAGTCACCTGTAGCTACCCTGACAGACCGCACAGTGTTGTTTCGAAGGTCTGCGAAACGGCGTCGGAAACCCCTTTTGCACGGCTGGGGAGATATGTTTGCTCAATTGACCGTTGTCAAGACCATAACCAGTTTGTGCCGCTAATTTGACAGCTATGGAGGCAAAGGCCACGAAAGAATCCCTTTTTTTTTTTTTTTTTTCTTTTTTTGGATTCCTGCTGAACCACTCCTTCATCTTAATCGTTTCCACCATCTGTTGACTCGACACTAGCATCCGATTTCACAAACAATCTTCCACACAGAGCTCGATGAGAAAGGCAGTGCAGAGAACAATTAAGTGAGAGAATAATAGCGGAGCACATACGATATGACGTGCTGCACGCAGGATATCTCACGGAATTGACAGACCGTGCTGAAGCGTCCACGGGATGCACAGATGCGCACCCCGTATATGTCGAAATTGAGTTTGCATAAGCATCCTTCGACGGTTTAGTGCGCACTCTAACAAGAGAAGACGAGGAATCTTGGAAAAACAGTTACAAGACGCTGACAAGTTGTTGCCTATTCCTCGGAATTCACCGCGCCACTTGTACCAAAGAGGAAGGTCCGTATATACACTTTGCAGGGAGCCGGACCGATAAGGCTGAACACACATACAAGCACCATCTTCCACGACAATCACTAACAGGCGAGTTCACTCCATTTTAGCCAATCCTCTTGAGCTTCATACGGCCCATACAGCCGGTCCTTTCATCCCGCTTCGTTTCGGCACTCCCTTCTGGTGTATGTCTCCTGGTTGCTGGCCACTGCATATCAACAATCCAGGTTTCTACTATCGTCCGATTCTTCCACAATGTAACAGTGTAGATGGTGTAGTTGGTCCTTTGCTGGAATAATCTGGGGATGTCGCCTCCATCGTGCAATCTCCTCCCAGTCGGACATTTCCACCACGGATATTTCAAACGGTGATGGATGTGAGAAGACCCAAGATGCTCCCTCTATATCATCTTCTGTAGCTCATAATATAAAGTTATTCCACAGTGCATAAAGCAGTAAGTTCCAAGGAAGCGGTGAAGCTTACGCCGCTCTCGATGCCTTCTCCCGCAAAACTTCTTGATTGCGGCTCTAAGTCTCACTCCTATTCCCGTCTCACGCCGCGATTTGATGACCGGTATCATGATCATCAAGATAAGTCCAAAGAGACCTATGGTAGACTCGGTGGATAAATATTTTGGCGAAGTGTTGTTGTCGGACAAAGCCTGCGCAGTACCTGGAATTATGTTCAGCAACGGTTTCTGCATCCACACGGCTCAGGAGTATTTCACCGTTCAGCATCGCAACAAGATTCTCACTTAAGAAACTTGAGTGTTTGTCGTTTCTGGGGGTAGGGTCGGCGGAAGTGGGCAAGAGGAGTGAGATAGAGAGGAGATCGGCTGGGCTTGACTACAGGTTGTCTTTAAGCTAGTCCTCCACCCGAATAAGTGAATGCCCCCTGTCATTCTGGGGCGCTTTTATCTCGAGCATGTTTGATCCTGAAGCAGACAGCGTGAGTAGCGTTGCCACGGGCTTAGACCGGTCTGAGTGCACTGTTCGCCCTCTCCCCTAGGCCATTATTCAAGGATTGCATCTTGCGCATTGACACCGTGTCTTTCTGGTTGAACATTGAAGCTTCTCAGAGAGCTATTTTCTTTTCTTTTCTTTTTTATTTTTGACATAATGGGTGGGGAGTCTCTTTCCTCTTCACTCCCAGCACTGGGGTGCCTTGCGTTTGAATCTGACCAACCAAGCTCGGCTAGCTCCGCTTGCGCCTTCCGAACCTCCATACGAAGCCAACGAAGTGATGAGACTGCATTGGCATCTTCTAGAAGGCCAACTGAGCCCACGGAACGTTATCGCGTCCTCGGATTGGTCGAACGAACGGCCCCTCAGCTTTCTCGCGTAGCAAGACAGGGATTGCTGTCAGTTGAGGCTGAGATTTTCCCCGGATCCCCAACTCCCACGCCGTTCTGGACCCGTAAAATGCCGCAGTAACCCATGCAAGTTCCAAAACCTTACTGGAACTGACCTACATGCGCTCCCGAGCAAACAGGTTTGATCATCCTTGATCCCTGCCTGCCACGCGGGTGGCTTGTTCGCAGGCTGCAACCGTCACTGCCGCTGATGATACCGACTAATGGGAACAACAAATGATGCAGCTCGGAAGATAGTGGACCCCGGAGAGATCCAAGCGCTGTGCCGCTCAAGGCGCGGTGATCGGGATTCCGTAAAGCATGTACCCAATGTGCATCTCGATCCGGTGCACTGGTGTAATGCTCGGCCAGCACCATGGATGGATAGCTGCGCCCCATCGATTGATGCTCCCTCTGCAGGCCAACTCTATTCTCACAGAGGCATAGCCGTACCTTGTGTGCGGGCTTCTGAAGACACAATTGCGTAAGAAATTGGCGTGCTGGAACGGGCCGGCTGTGCCGACTGGAACTTGCCGGGGCTTGTTTGGACTTTCTGGGATTGACTAAGCAGCTGAGTTTCACCAAGCAGCCCTCACCCGCTCCTAGCCAGCCAGGTGTGAGCGCTCGCGTCAACAGTTAGCATGGGACAGGAAGACGCTCAATGGGCCAGAGGGACTGGAGTTGGTGTGGTGCGATGAGCATGCTGGATCGCGGAAATCGGGCACATGCTATTGCTGAAGGCTTCCAGCCCGCCGCGCTCTGCAGGTCGGGCATACTTCTCGCGGTAATCTTGCGGGTGGGCCTCGAAGCGGTCTCTGTACATCATCCAACCTGCCGGTCGCTGCATTTGTTGACCTCAAAGCAGCCTTTGATGACCAACTGCATGGCGGACTGCTGCTCTCTAGCGTCCAGCGAAAAAGCCCAGCAGCCCAACAAACGGAACGGTCAAGGCAAAACAAAGAAGGGATGAGATATGGATTCGGATCCCAGCCTTGAGGCACTCAGTGAATGGGTGTCCCCACTTGGCTTGACTCGTCTTTCGGGACCGGCTCGTACTTTTCATGCACGCTTGCCAAGAGCCAGGGTTGGGAAGAGCTGGATTGTTCCTGTCTGGTCCCAAAGAGATGAGAAGAAATGGCCTTGAATATGGACACTTAGGGTATGCTGGGAGGAAATGACGAATCACTATTCAAGCGTGTACACCGGGATGCATTGAATTCCCCGTCGCACCGGCAGGTAAAGTGGCGCAAGGCGATCTGCACTCGAGTTGTGCAGCAATGCTCACATTTACATTCATGCCCACCCCGCTAAATATAGCCCGACACTAGCGTGACGTGTAGTTGAATCCTTCCATACACGCTGGGCTGCATCCCCAAAAGGAATCGTACAATCAGTATGGGTATATGCTCGTATCATGCACACCGCTGAAAGAGGCAGGAGATGTGCTTGTGGACTTGCCGCGATAAGGCCCCAGTTCAATGTAGCCGTGCAGCGGGGAATCAACAGGGAGTGCTGGAGCCGGCTCCCCTAATGACCTGAGGCTGCCATATCACTGCTTCACGAAGGTTTTATATACATTTTCATGGAATCGCTTTTTCGATATTAAACAAAGTTAGCAGCCGTTAACGCGTCAGTAATGGAGGCTGGTGAGCCTTCTCAACTCGCTTCTTTCCACAGCCAGCTGATCGATAGCCTCTTGAGCCACGGTTTCGTCAGACTGATAAATCATGGTGTTCCAGCGCAGCAGATATATGAAGCTTTTGAACGAGTGCGCCACCTCCTTTGATTCTATTCCAAAGCCCTATGGCTAACCACTGTGCCATAGAGCAAGCGCTTGTTTGATCTCCCATCGGAGAGGAAGAGTAAGCTTGCTATTGACCCGAAAAATCCGATTATCAGCGCCGCTGGAGCGCTCTCGGCCATGAGCAAATATGGGCACTGTTTGGCAAGGAGGAGTCTTCCGCAGCAGGGGCTCGACGAATACCAAGGTCAGTGACGAAAGAGGGGAGCCATGGTTCCGGTAAACTGACGTAGCACTGCTACAGGAAAACTTTGACTACGGCGTTCCAGAGACCGCTTTCCTAACAAGTGGCCGTCCGATGAAGACCGTCCAGGCTTCGGACCAAGATGGAAGCTTTTTACCGCACCTGCCACCGCGTCAGTCAACAGATACTGCAGCAGCTGGCACAGGCACTGGACCTGCCGGCCAGCAACTTCGCGGAACCGTGCCGCAAGGACAAGGCAAGCACGATGAGCATCAGCCACTCCCTGGAGGTACACGTCCGCGAGGTCGACGCGGGCCAGACGTGCCGGATCGGGCCACACTTCGACTTCACCCTCATCAGCCTGGCACCTTCGTGCTCGTGCTGTGCGCGTAGCGCGCCGAGATGTGCGTCGACATCGGCGAGCAGTTCCAGCGCTGGAGCAACGGCCGCATCCGCGCGGGCCTGCACCGCGTCACCGAGCCGTACCGCCGCGCCCGAGTTGGTGCGCGACGAGATGTTGCCAGAACGCTTCTCTGTTGCCTTTTCCGTCAAGGCCATCCATGACGCATCGGTCGGCTTCATCGCGCGCTTCGTGACGCCCGAGTTCCCGCAGGCGTACGAGCATATCACGGCGGCTGAGGCCCCACACCGCAGGAACAAGGTTACGTACAATGCGCTTGAGCAGACTGCCGCGGTTGAAGCAGTCGCGTAATGAGGTGGATGGCTCATTAGGTAGCAGCCATTGCGTTCTACCTCATTTTTACTAGCATACAGAGTGATTCAGCCCGCAGGGTTCACTGTGAGGTAGCCACTTGGACATTGTCATCTTGTATTTGCCACACAGCAGAATTTCAGCTACCCTGATCGCCTGCTTGTCCTTTCGTCCCGCAACAGTTGTTATGTGCCTGCTTTTTTTTTTTTTGGAGCACCGCCCTGTATTCTATTGCCATTTTGGGAACCTTCGTTGTAAGATTCCTGGCCCCTATGGCTTATTACCAGAACGGGCTAGCTCGTGAACCCCGGCCCAGATGCTTGGAACAGCGTATATCAGTGTCATTTAGGCGTCCTCAAGGGAAGTAGAGCTTGGCGGCAGAAATTTCTGTGGTCGCCATTCTATCCAAAAAGCAAATTTCCCTTTAGTTACATTGAACACCGCCCGCTCAAGCACTTCGCCTCGGGTATCGTTATCAATACAGGCCAGAGGAAGGTCGTAGCTCCATCACGTTGGACGTAGCCTATAAAAATCAACCACGCAACCGTCCTTTGAACACAGTGTCCTTCCAACATCATCTCCCTCGCACGTGCTTCCACGACCTCTATCCGCCACAGGCTCTGTTTGGTGGAGAGAGGAAGTGTGCTTGCCATAAATCTCGATGCATGGCCTGCTGCAGAACCGCCAAAGCGTTGATCTCCAGCGACCGGGCCTCGCTAGAGCTGTACAACGTGCTGCTCTGAATAGAGCTATCCTGCGCCGTGCTGGTGAGAACCGTAATACCTTCTCTGCTGCTGGTCTCCTCAAGATCACCGCCCATCCCGGCCCTATCATTGTTCCTTTGGAGTTCCAATTCGACGGGCCTCGCAATAGGCTCTTTGTTGTCTTCGAAGCGGCGCTGCTGTAGACCAGCAATCCCAGGGCGCACCAGAGCCGGTCTGGCTGCTCTCCACCTTCTTGGAGACAAATACGAGCGGAGTGGCATGAGCGCGGGGAGAGAGCAGCAGATGATGCCGGTGAGGAGCTCGGCCGCAGCGTACACGGAGGTGAAGATGCCGGTCCAAGTGAAGTCGTGGACCTCGTTGGCGTTTTTCGGGAGCGCATCGAATGCGCTCTTCATTCTCAGAATGCTCACTATACAGGCGCTGTATTTGCCGTCAGGATCTTGACCCACTGACAGCTACACCAACATCTTCTCGACCTACGAAGAACTGAGACCAAGCAGTACCATGAGACCGATCTTCTTTTGCTTCGGCATTTGAAGCTTCCAGAAAGGTGGCAACATGAACGCCGCCATGGCCCAGCAGGTACCAACCTCGAACCCTGGCTGGAACTGCCAGAACCTGGTGGAATGCGAGTGAGAAGGGCAATCCGGATGTTTGGATGGCGGAATGGGTTCTAACACACAATCTCTGGTCCAAGCACTTTGCCTCGGACCGAACGCTGGTTTTCCAGAGAGCTTCCAATGGTATGCAAGCGGTCAAGACCACAACAAGCGTTGCAGTCCCACCGGCAATAACAATGATTAGCATCATCCATATCGCCCGCACCATTTTAGGTAGTTTGAAGAGTCGAAGGTATTGAATAAGAATGGAAACTTTTGTGCCTGTTATGGCAAATGTCCAGTGCAAGACGGCGATGAAGTTCATCTTTACTTATCAGTATCCCGTATGCCGCGTTTAGCGGGCGTGTCCCACCTTAGCTATCATGTCCGCCTGCTGTAGGCTTAAGACCAAGAGATGTCTGCCATCACCGCAATGAACCTCTAGAAACCATGTCAGTACATTGAAGGAATGATGCGGAAGCTGCGGAATGGGCGTGCCAATTGCTTACGTCTCGATATGAAGAAAATCGATACCGTGCAGAACGCATACACCAGGGGTCAGTAAAGAAAGCGCGATAGGGGGACTATAGATCAACCATACCTCGGACACAGCAATCATCCAATCGTCCAGTCCAGGCTTTTTGATCACCTTGAACCGAACAAACAGCCTCAGCGAGACGGCAATGACAGACAAACCCCAGAAAGAGAATATGACCCCGAGCGCCATTGGTCCTCTCGTCTCGCGTATCAAGCTTTCCCTCTCTTCCGTCGTCAAGTTCATCCCTGCCATCAACGGACTTGCTATTCGCGACATGATGCGACGGTAGTCGAAGTTATGGCGATGGCATTGTGAACCACAAAGATTTCCAGACCGTTATCGCCAACGACTTTGGCCAGATATAGGAAGAGTCATCCATCAGCAGAAGGTTGCAGCGGTGCGGCAGTTGATCGTAATCAGTCGGGAATGTTGAATTTAAGGGTGGAATCGGGCCTATCGCGAACTCTCTCCAGGAAAGTTGATTGGCAATACTGTTAGACAAACTCTAGCTCCCGTCATCCATTCTCGGCACTTCACCCGGACAACTTTACCCGTGCTTGACCGGCGAAGGTGATGTTCCGATGCTGCAAAGCGTCCGCCGATGCGGAGCTCATTCCCTCAATCATGATCATACAGGTGTTCGGATCTGAGTGATGCAGGTACGCAAGCCGGTGATGGGCCATCCAAACATGCGGACCGCACGTTGATACGGCCTCCAGAAGCGCCCGCAAATTGTAGTTGTGGCGGCTGTGCAATCGGATCCGCAGCGGCATTGTCCAGGCTATGTGGAGAATTTGTACAAGGATGATCATGTGGGGAGTAGTCTCCGCGAGGTATGGAAAAACTCGCAGTGTGGCATCCCCGCATACTCAGCCAACGCCTATCTCGAATGCCCTTATTTAACAAAACGAAATGTACGGCACCCACCTGTGACGCATTAACTTTGGAAGAATCAACGCATTGTGCAAAGTGAAGGTAGAAGAGAATGCTCGGAGATACTGCACATGTGTCGAGGGGTGTGGTAGATCATCCGTGGGCTCACCGGAATCAATCTCCGCGGTTCGATGTGGAGCGATGATGTTATCACAGTGAGCCTCACAGCTTTCACCAGTGTAAAACACCTTAAGACTCTAGGGCCGTCTCGCGAAGTAATCTCCATCAAGCGGGTGAGGCTGCAATGCACGTCTGTTGCTCACAGAGTCCGGTCAATGATTCTATCACCATTCTCTGCAGTAGCACCTGGGAGACAGACTACTGGCCTGAGGAATCGCAAAGCACAGACGCGGTTTGTAGAAAGTTGCCTGCATATCTGTTGTGATGAGGCACAGCAGGTCTACGGAGCTGGTGAGACTTCGGGCGCTTGAACGGGAAATAGCCTGACGATTCGGGACGTCGATAATTTTAGACATTACCTGAACAGGAAAGCCATCTTCCTGAATGAACTCTCGGGCACGATGCTGAGACGTAAGCGTGGAGGCTTGCTGAAGGCTGAAAGATGATCGGAAGAGCAGCAAGGCCGGATCTCCACCCATTAAGTACGCTGTGGCGATGGCATACCAGGGGTCTGTCTGCGCGGTCGGAACAGGAGGCTGGACGAGAATTGGGTTCAGCATTCAAAAAGTCCAGGTCGGGCTGAAAACGGTGCGGTACTAGCGCAGGAGGGGACCTGGTGGCTGTTCCGACGCTAGGCAAGGGACGCTTTTGTTTCACGAAACGCCATCAAGCCGCAGGTACTTGAAACTTAGCACCTGCTGACAATGCATCAGGTCCCTTGATGGTCAATGTTTAAGTTCGTTTTGCGAGAAACTATTTCGAAGCTTGTTTCAAGACAACACGCTTGATCATGGTCCAACCAATACCTGCAGTCCACTTTACCAATTCTTCCCTTAGGCTGCTTTTTTTTTTTTTTTTTTTTTTTTTTTTACATAGAAAATCATGAGGTCTCAACAAAACTGGATAAGAGTAAGAACTTCTGCACCGCAGTAGACCTGGATGCGAACTTCCTTCGTATTGACCCACGCTATCGCCCCGAAACAATGGTCGGTCCCGGAATAGGAACGCCATGACGGGTCGCCAGCCACAACCGTACCGTCGGTGGCGGCGCGACATGGTGTGCAAGTCTACAGCGCGCATAACGCCTTGGTATACAAACCATTGCTTTTCCACTTAAGCTTTGCATGGAAAAGCGGCTCGCGAATCACCCTGAAACTGACATAGTCCATACCGGTCAGCCATGCGTACGAGTCCGATGTACGGGGGCTACCACCCGGAACCTACTGCATCGGAAAACAGCGGACTACACGCCAGCAGAACATATGAAGCAGCTGAACACGCCTGCATGTCTACATAAGAGGTCGGGATTCCCACCCCCAGGTTCGTTCGGTCTACCAGAGTCGTTCACTTAATGAGGTTTTCGTTCCTTCGCTTCTGGATAGCACAGTGACAAAATGCATGCTCCTACTACTTTCTTTGGCGCCGTAGCCGCCTACGCCTCCGTCGCTACCGCCTACCCTTACTACCCAAGAAACGTCAACGGCACCGAAGCCTGGGGTTCATGGACAGTCACCAGCCCCAGTTCAAACTACCCACCTTCCGGCAGCCACAAGTCTCTTGACTTCCTTGTCAAGTACGAATCTCAGCTCAGCACAACCCACTGCAGCGCATACTTTCCGGGCACCGCTGTGGGAGTCGGTCCCGAACAGGCCTACACTCCTTGCGACGATGAGGCGGTCTCTTTCACCACCGACTGGAATATCGGAAGTGAGTACCTCGTCCTGCAAGTACTACGGTAACGATGCTGATTGAAATGAACGACAGCTCTATGGCTCTCCCAGAAGCTTTACCAGAGAGGAGCTATCGTCGAATTGAAAGGCTCCGTGCCTCTGCATCTCTACGGCGGAAACTGTACGACCAATGCCGTTGGAGGCGGTACTTGCTACGGTCCTCCCTTCACGGTTCCTGTCATTTCAGCTACCACGAAATTGGCTAGCAATGGCACGGAAGTTGGAAGCAACCGTCCTACGCCGGACGATGGTGGTTCCAACGGAGAGGAGTCCGCTGAAGATAACTCTACTGAAGATGAAAGTAACAATGGTCAGGAAGACAGCATTGATCAAAGCTCCGACAATGCCCCAGATGAGCCCGATACTTCCAGTGACGGAGACACCGCCGGAGATTCCGTCCAGGATGAAAGTACTACGTCTTAAGAAGACACCACCGGAGATTCCGTCCAAGAGGAGAGCACTACATCCGACGAAGACGAGCCGCATGAGTCCGGCTCCCATTACGGCTACGGTGGCCACCACGGGAACAACACCTCGTTCAGGAATGGTACCGACCACAGAGGGCACCGTTGGGGTTGGGGTGCTTGAGTCCACCGATACTGAGTCTGCGACCTTTTGGATGGAAACAGGGCACTAGTTGAATGCTTCGGTTTGTCCAGTTCCATTTTCATAGGTCTTAATTACGCTTAGATAATCATGTCTCATAATGCCAGCCACTTAAATCTTTGAAAAAGGGTGAACGAAAGTGTCCTACTACCCATCCATTTCCTGAAAACTCGGAATCTTCCTCTGTTGCGTGCCCAAAATAGAAATCGTAGTCCAAATCCACAAAAGTCATCAATCCCGCAGCCCGTCCATCCTCTATCAAGTCCAAACCTCCAACCCCTTCAACCCGCCGTCCTTCTTCCATCTCATAATCTTCTCAGTATCGTCCACCCACCCACCGCCCCAATGCGCTGCCCTCCCCTGCTTGAACTGCTCCTCGGGACTCAACTCGACCATCTTATCCATCAAGCCCTCCTTATTCAAGTAGCGGGGCGTTTGCACCCCACCAACGGCGCAAAACCAACCAGCCCTCATCGCGCTTTCCGTCGCCCACGCTTCCTCCGCCTCGCGCGTCGCCTGCACCGCAAACTTCTCCACCCCACCCGCCCTCTTTCGCGCCTCCTCAATAATGTACGCGGTATGCCTCGCCACAAAATCAATGACCGCGACCGCATTCGGCGCCAACCCCGTCTGCGTCGGGCTCCAGACAAAGCAATTCGGAAACCCATCCGCCACGCCCACCCTCTCCCACATCTCATCCATATCCGGCCCCTTCCTCCCCACCACCTTCACGTTCGCATTCAGCGCCGGACTGCCCGGCATCGGCGGCCGTGCGTGTCGACGAGGCGCACGTTCGACCGGTTGAAGGCGGGCAGGAACTCGTCGTGGAAGCACGGCCGCTTGCACCAGCACGCGTACCACGCCTGCAGGCTCGCCGCAGTTGCCCAGCACCGTCAGGGAGCCCGGCATGCGCGTCCAGCCGTCGTCGACCAGGTTGGCGACGCCGGCGGGCGCTTCGTGCTGCACGTGTTGGTTGAAGTTGTGGCTGCGCGCGTCGTGCCAGCCGCGGGTGTTGTTGGCGGTGATGGCGGCCCAGTCGCGGCGCGTGGTGGCGCGCTGGCCGCGCGTGTCGCAGGACGAGGGCGTGCGTTGGAAGACGTGCAGTTGCTTGGCGTATTTGGCCAGCTCGGGGATGAGCTGGACCGCGGTGGCGCCAGTGCCGGTCAGGCCGACGGTTTTGTTGTGTAGGTTGATGAGGCGTTGGTCATGCTCGGAGCCGCCTGCGTGGAGGGTTTAGAAGGGAGGGAGGGAGGCGGGGGGCGTGCTGACCTGAGATGTTCCAGTTCCAACGTGCAGTATGGAAGTGCTCACCCTTAAAGTCTTCCAGGCCGTCGAGCTTGGGGATATGCGGGACGGGCAGGAGTCCGCCGGTCATGACGACGAAGTTGGCATGTACCTGCAGGTTCTGCTTCCCCTTACCGGGGCCTCTGTTCTCGGTGAGGCCGAGGCGCCCACTGCTTCCTGCCCTCGTCCCAGATCTGGCTGTCGACCTTGGTCCGGAAGAGGGCTTGCAGGTGCCACAGCTCGGCGATGCGGTCGGCGTGGGCGCGAAGCTCTGGCTGGTAGGCGTACTTGTGCTTGGGCATGTATCCCGTCTCCTCCAGCAGCGGCATGTAGACGTAGCTCTCGATGTCACACATCAGCCCTGGGTACCTGTTCCAGTACCATGTCCCACCGTACCCGCGAGCCGTGTCCACGATTACGATGTCCTCGGCCCGGAAACCGGCTTGGATGAGGCGGACGGCAAGGACGAGGCCGCCGTATCCGGCGCCGTAGATGAGGACCTGGCATTCAGAACCATCCTTGAGCACGGCTTCTTGGGAATTCAGCGCGTCATGGTCGACGAACGGGTCTTCGTTGAGGTACTTGAAGGGTTCAGTCTTGTCGAGATCGATGAATTGGGCCAAACCGTCCTGACGGAAGCGCTTGTTGCGCTCCTCCTGGTACTTCTGCAACGTCTTCGAGTCCGGCTTGACCTCCTGCACCTCAGGGCATACCGAACCAACCATTCTGGATTGTTAAACTAAACGAAAGAGCAAGTGAAGATGGAAGGCCTGGGTTCCGTGCCCAAAAATGTGCAGCACTTTCACATACTCCGCAAACCGGCTCTTATATCCGCAATCAGCCATATATGCCGTCGATGTACTTTGCTGACGTGGGACTGGTTCTGGAAGGAAGAGGGGTTCTCTACATGCTATATCGGGCAGAGCAGACCGCGTCCGAGGGAGAAGGCAAGCTTACAGAACCCCTCATCCGGGGTCGACGGCTCCCAATCAAAGCAGCAAGGCATGCTGGGTGTCCTGAGGTCTGGCTGTGAATGATCGGTTGCATTTTCCTTCCAGAGGCACAAGCTGGTCATGCTAGGCGGAGCGGGAGCGCACGCGGACGCTAACGGGAGCGCATTATATAGGTAAGAAGCAGGTCGGGGCTTTTAGGCGAATGAGTGGCGGGCGGGGTAAAGGGTTGCCACGTTGCCAAGGCAACGCCGTATGTATGTACGTCTGCTGCCTCAGTTCGCAAGTATGCCGGAACGGAGGCCAATGAGGATGTTCGTAGGACCACCCTTGATCGAACGACTGCCGCCGCCGCCGCCTTTAGGCTACGGCTTCGCCACCGGCCACACGGGTCGGGTGTTGCTGAGGGTAAATAAGAGGAGGCCATCACCAGGCCACGCTCTCTTCGCATATGCATCGCATCCCGTAGCGCACCGAAACCGTACATTATGGGCAACACCGAGCTCCAGACGCCCGATTTCGACGACCTCCCGCCGGTCGAGGGCATGCCGCAGGGCTGCGCTTGGGGCGTCTTCGACAAGGACGGCAAGACGGACGTCCTCGGCACCCTCAACCTACTCACGCCGGACATCGTCAGAGCCGCTGCCAGGGAGGTGAAAGAAGGCGTCTCCATCTCGCTCAAGTGCGTACACGCCGCCGCTCATCCCATCGCGTCTGCGAACGGCCATCGTCCCGCTGACGCCATCCAGCTGGCCTCTCAACAGCATCAAGGTCCCCTTCCCCGGCCGCGCGCCGCCCGTGCACACGCACCAGAGGCTGCACGATGCGGGCACCAGCCCCGGCGCCGACGGCTGGGACGACGTGCTTGAGTTCAACACGCAGTGCAGCAGCCAGTGGGACAGCCTCTGCCACTTCGCGCACCAGCCGTCCCGCCGCTCGTACAACGGCGCGCAGTGCACCGCCGATGCGTTGTCGGCCGCGGCCGCGGCTGCGACCACGGCGGAAAACGCGCTGCCGACGCTGGATCATTGGCATGCGCGCGGTGGGCTTGTTGGACGCGGCGTGCTGATTGATTACAAGGGGTATGCGGAGGAGAAAGGCATCCAGTGGTCGCCGTTCAGCGGGAGGAGGATTCGTGTGGCGGAGCTGGAAGAGGTGGCGAGGCATCAAGGCGTGGAGTTTAGGCGTGGGGATGTTTTGATCGTGCGGACGGGATATACGGAGGCCATGGAGGGTAAGAGCATGGAAGAGCAGCTGCAGCAGCTCATGGCCGGGTCACTGTCTGGAGTCGAGGGCACGGTTGAGGCGGCGAAGTGGGTGTGGGACAACCACTTCGCTGCGGTGGCGGGGGATTCAGCGGCTTTCGAGGCAGTTGGCCCCGATCCAGACTCTCCCGAGAAGGCCTGGGACCTTGCGAAAGACTTGGGTATGTCGGGGTTCCTTGATGGGGAAGTCTGAATGCTGACGTAGTGACCGGCCAGTCTTGCACCAGTATTTCCTCGGTCTTTTCGGCCTGTCGATTGGCGAAATGTGGGATCTCAAGGCTCTCGCAGCGCATTGCAAGCAATCGGGGCGGTACAGCTTCATGCTCACGTCTGCGCCGCTGCACGTGCCGGCGCTGATCGGGTCACCACCGAATGCTCTGGCCATCTTCTAAGCGGCCAGTGCGTGGGAAGGGCTGCTCGGCTGCTGCCTGGCAATAGCACGAACCCCTGGGACGGAAAAACCAGGGTTGAGGCAGGGCAGGAAAAGGGACGGACGGTCCAAAGAGCCGCGAGGGTAGCGGAGAGCCGTCCGACGTGGCCCGCGCCGTGACATCGAGCCGCTGGAGAAGATCGAGGCCCCACTGTGAGATGGTCGGGCACCTGCACCGTGACTGTATGTTCCGCGTCTCCCCGGCATAGACGCGCGGGATCACCTTTTCTTTTTAATTATTGTGGTCGTTTAGGCGCCTTATCCAGCCAATCCAGAGCACTCTCGCTTGTTGCTGCGCCACACCATCCAACGATGTTGAGTGACGAGTCAGAGGTCGCTTCCGGGCCACTCGTTCCGCTTCCGGCTGTGCCTCTGGCCAATGTCACGAAGGATCCATATCCCGGAACAATGGAACCTCATTCACTCAGTACTCTCGGCGCTTTTCAGTGTCTCGATTTGGCCGCGCGTGCCGCAATCCCCCCTACATAAGAGGGTGCTTGTAGGCCTCAGGATGTTTCCAGTGTGCAATCATCGCCAGAGTGAGCATGGCATCTTCTGCCAGCAGCGCCCAGAATTTGAGACCTAGTGCGCTCGTCGACATGTCGGTGGAGCACCCTTACACGCGCTTGCACAAGCATTTGGTGGAGAGAGCGTGGATTGGGTACTGGGGCGCCAACGCGCCCGTCACCAAAGACACACCATGGGAGCGGAAATGCTTCGGCCGCGCCTCTTATCTTGAGCTCGTGCGCAAAAGGCCAAGGATGCTTGACTCCATTGAACCCAAAAGCCCGGTGCCGGTGCGACAGGGCCGCTTCGAGCATATGAGGTTGCCAATAAAGATCAGTGGCCCTGGCTGTGGCAAGATCGAGCTGGTCCCTTGGAATCAGACTAAATCTGTAAGTGCCCGTTCTGATTGCCCATGGGCCTTGCGAATTAATCGGGAGATTAGGTCTGTGTATACGGCTTCGGAGAAAAAGGAAGCCACGTGTTTGCCATACTGTCCAAGTATCTGCATAGAGACGGTAAAGACTACTACAAATTTCTGTCGAGGGACGAGGAAACGCTCTTAAACGAATATAAATTGATCGTCGATCTGAAGAGCCATCGGCCTTATCAGGATGCGAATATGGATGGGCGGGATGCTGGTATGTCATTGTCTCAGTTACCGCGTAGAAGCCACTGAACAATTCGGCAGGGACAGGAGCCTATAAATTGCCTGAACCCCCCATTTTGGCGGGCGCGAAGTATCCGGGCCAAAAGAAATTTGCCCAAGTCACCGAGCAAATTTCTGAAGATGCGAACGCTTCGTCGCAGGTACACACCTTATCAACTCCTTCCCCACCGCCTCCTTCATCAGGATTTGGACAAGCACAACCTGTTGGGCCTCAACCCTTGGCTGCTCTCACGCACGCTTCAATGCCGACTAATCATGCTTCGGTTGATGTAACCACCAAAGAAAATTGCCCCTTGATGTGTGAACAATCTGGCGAGGGCACAGTCAGGAAGCGCTCCAGAGAACCCTGCGGCTCAGATGTCCAAGAATCTGACGGGCTGCCTCAGGACGCCACGTCGAAGAAGCCTCGACTAGAGACCAAAGTGCAACAGGACAGCTCTCCATCAACCAGCGTATCAACTTCAGATGTTCCGGCAAGCAGCTGCAGCCCGTCGTGGGGAGTTCAAGGCGCAGGCGGCTCCACCCACGTCATCTTAGGCTCGCCAGTGTCTAATGATGACTCTGCGCCCAATTACTACTACCCGGGACATCCCGTGTTTGAAGCGCTTGCCGGGTCCTCGCCAAAACGGCAAGAAACGGCTTCCGAGAAACAGACCTGGAACGGACCAGTGCACAGCAGCCCACTGAGGCTCAACCTGATCCGGCTCGGGTAGAGCCGGTCTGACCTCCTGCGCCACCGAACCCGGTATCCGGGGCTGGCTACCAGCAGCAGAATCATCAGCAGCTTCCGTGAATGGCATGCGGTAAACAAGAAGCCGGAGGGCAACAAATGCCTACCAAGGATGACGCGCGACCTGTTACCGAGCGCCGGCCCGAGCCAGCTCCTCGTGGCGTGCCTGTAAAGCGCACAAGAGGAAAGGCCAACACCGCGAACATCAGCTTCGCCCTGTCATTCTTGGGCACTCAAAACGGCATCCACCTCTCTGTCAGCGAAGCGCGGAGGGTCGTGCTGGTGCTCAAGCTCACAAACTGAGTCAAGGACGTTTGAAGCATCAACCTCGATTGTGCCGCACTGTAGAAGATTTGTTCCGCAAAACTGACAGTGTGCGGGCCCGGAACATCACCATAGGATTATTCCTTTCGCGTCTATAATGTGTTTGAAAAGGAGTACGGACCTGTTTTCATTTGCCGGGGTGACGGCAGCGGTTTTCGCTATGCGATGAGGTGCATCGGGGATTTCCTGGTAGGATTTACGGGCGAAATTGTGCTTCAGGTATATTTAAAGCTTTGACCGGTTCCGTTGGGTACATATACGTAGGGTCAGGGTGATGTTGGAACGGCATGATTGCCTGCAGGCGGGCACATTTAGTAGACCATTTTTGGCTCATTGAATAATAATAATAATACTCAAATCTATTAATATACATCATGGTAAATGCTGGACTTTAACCAGCCACCTTGACCGGGACTCGGGCGCCAAGTTGTTGCTGCTCCGTTCGGCTCGCCGCGTTAAGCGCCAATCTGGCCACTCGGATTTCGCAGCAAAATCAGATCGAGAGCATAACAAGCAATGAGTGTCGTTTTCATCTGTTTTATTACATAGATTAGACATAGTAGCATACCGGAGGTAACTCGTGGGTCTAGCGCATTCTTCTTGAATCCGCGGATGAAGAATGATATCCTTCTCCAGCACCTCTGAATTCAAAATCCATCAAATACCTCCCTCCACCCCCTCCCCTTCGCGTCATATCTAGTCAATTTTTGGAGCTGCAAGAATCCTTGCATAGAATTGTGTGACGGCAGAACAGCTGTCCAATTGGATGTATTCCCGAACCCTTATGCTTGTACGTTGAAACACCTGGACTCCACTGTCTGTTTGCGTTCTTGCGACCAACGCAGCCAAGGATTCGATTGATTGGATAAATTCAAACCTTCGCCCCCATTAATGGAACCAGGAACACCTACGGTGTCTGTTCCCGCGGCTGATTGACCAGTCATCGCTCGGGTACTCCGGTGGGGATAGGTCATGTGCCACTTTGCTCTGCAAACTTCAGGCAACAGCATGCTATCACAGACCTGTGGTCATCTTCCAGAACTCGAAAACCAAATTCGCGCAGTGTTTCCATCATGGTCTCAAGTTATGTGAGTTGTCCATCAGACCGGGTTGACAAATCATCTTCAGTATGACGGAGCCAAGCCGAGCGCTGCCCCCACGCAGCTGTGCCGCAAATGCCCTGCCATGGAATCCGCAGTGAGAATTTCAAGAACGGCAATGATCTCCCGTAGACTGTTGCAAAAAGCTATGGCATAACAGGTATAAAATCTTTGCTTGAGGACTTTTGTGTTTTTGATTTGATGCAATCACCAGAACTCGGCCTTTCCAGTTGATATCCACCGGCGCCAGATTCTGCCGAATGCGCCTTTGCGTGTTGAGTTCCCTGTTGCTCACAATTGCCAGCAGTATCCTGGGAGACTCAAGGTCTTCTGATGACGCCTCCCAAGAACTATGATCCACCTTACCAGCCACCGAACGGCACCAGCCAAGCCAGGAAGGATGTCAAGTCTCGGGCAGGATTCATGAATGACACCCTCATGAAAAGTGCTTGGATAGGCTATTGGGACGAAAGAGGTGGCGAAGACCCTGCAGGTCCCTGGGCGAATAAATTTCCTGGGATGCCTTCGTCCTACAAACTGTTAGTGGAGACTCGGTATAACTCAATCGAGCCAGCGGATGTGCCGCCATTCCAGCAGAAAACGAACGGGGTATGGAGGAAACAGTATGCAAGCAACAGCCCAGATAGTTCCACCCCGACGCTCATTTCTATCCCCGCCAGATCGGATACCTCGGTAAAGACCCGCCGCTCCCGCAATTATTCGCTTGCGCTGATAATTCAGGCCTGGGCATACAGGTTCAGGGCCCGTGATGGCGAAGAAGAAAAAGATGTCTTTGCTCTCTTTGCTAAAGAAAAGAAAACAAACGTCATTAAACATGGGGCGTACGAAAAGTACACATACTTGATGAGAGATGAGAAGAGCTACTCCGAAGATTACTTCCTTTGCATACGCAAGCCGAAGGACACGTCGAAAAAGCTTCGCCGCAATGCATCAGCCCATTCTGGTAGGCAAGTAGAAGGTGATTACCAGCGATCAAGATATCAAGGCAAACAAATAACATTTCGTACATAGAACCGAACACGGGCGAAAGAAGCTTCCCCAGCCCCCGGTCTGATGACATAGATCTGGATGAAGGCCTCGACGGGCACATTGCCCATCCACCATCTGGAGAGACAGATCAGCGGCCTTCGCCAACACAGTCTACGCAAAGGCCTACAATCTTCGACTACCGACGCCAAACATACTATGCAGACTTTCCTCGAACGCACAAACCGGCACAATGGGAAAGATCTGAGACAGCGCGGCCCGATATTCCGTCGTCACTCCCCGACGCAGAACAGCTTCACCAAGCAGCTGCGGTACTCGCTGCGATTACAAAAAGGAACACCGTGAATGAAACTGGGCCTGAAGCAACGCCGGAGCCGGCTGCACGCTCGAGAAAATCTTTTCCGAACATGATTCCAGCCAGAGCGAGCAACACCCCAGCTACCGAAGCTCCCGAGCGGACGAAGCCATCGCAGCCCAGCGCGGTCGCAGGAGTAGACGCATCGAGCGAGCCCAGAGCAGCTCCGAAGCGCCCAATCGACCAAGAGAGCAGAGCCGCTCACGACAACGAGGGCGTTCCACCACCGAAGGCGCCGAAGCTGCAGCGATGCACGATATCCGGCGCAAATGCCGCGCCCGTCAACCTCCAAATGTGGCAAGAGCGGAAGGGATACCGCAAGCCATACGTGGACCTGGGCGATGAGGAGAGCGAGGCAGATGCAGATGCCGCCTCTGGGCCCGCAATCCCGAATGCGGACCGGGTGGTGGAAGAGGAGAGACTCCGCAGGGACGAGCAGCAGATTCGGCACGGTGACCCACGACAGTCGCCGCAGCGTGAGGCATCCCACGAGGCTTCGCTGCCGATCCGCCAACCTGTAGAACGGGCTTCTGCAGCCGCTGCCGCCGGCGGTCCTCCGCCTCCTCCGCAGACAGCTCATGCCCACCGCCGAGTGCTACTTGACATATACGTAGACGGTGGTAGTAGTGATGCCTACGCCATGGATATGGCGCGTTGTGGGACGGTGCAAGAGCTGTTCGCAAAAGTCTCGGAGGAGGTCAGAGATGAGTTGGGCTCGGATGGACAGGGAGGGCGCAAGCGTATCAGGTCCATGAAGTTTTGCCTTGACCTGATCTCTGAAGCACATCTCCATCCGAGACGAGTTGTCAGAGACAACGCAGCGGGCTATGATGTCTTGCGTATGAAAATTGAGGAGCTTTGGACGAAGCGGCCAGAGATGAAAGAGTTACTGATTGAGGTGCTCGTCCAGGTGGAACAGTATCAGTAGGTTTTGGATGGTGGTGTCAAAGGTATAGGCAAATCAACGCCAGTGCGTGTATAGCTGAAGAAATGCGCCCCTGAACCTGTGTCAGGACGAAATTTATGTTCATTCATAACTAGTGATGTATCCTCACTTCTGACGAAAACGGCTCGTAATGCGTGGTGAGAGCTACACATTGACTATCTTCCGAATTCAGTAAGCATAGCCGACACCCTCTGTTTCCCGCAAATGTTTCTTTGACTCACATCTCGCGCACACTCTCGCTCAGAATAAAAGCTATTTAATCGCTTCCGGCTCGATGGCCGCACGCCGGCAGCTCGTACGCAGTGATCCGCCCTCGGTGGCGACACCGCGTCTCCGCACCGCCCAGCGTAACGTCCTCATCCGCTACCAGGCCACGTCGGCGGCAGGCAACTCAGCTACTAGCCTAGCCAGCGCGCGTTCCACTTCCAGATCAATACCACGGCCTGGAAGCGCCATTCATAACCACCGTAAATCTCACCATGCGGCGCGTGCAAGCCTCGCAAGTTCTCAAAGAGTCGGAGGCGCAAAGAGCTCAGGGGTCGGGCATGACGATAGACGATTTTCAAGACATCAGAAAAGCCATGCAGGAAACCATCATCAGGAGCTTCGGTCGCCTGGTGCTGGACAGGCGAAACATGTAACATCAGAAACCGAATGCAGACTTCGTCATGGATACCCTCGCGGAAATCGTCGAATGGGTTCGAGGACAGCTTCGGCCCGGACATAGACGCATAGAGTGCCGAGGTCACTGCCGTCTTGACTGCTGTCTTCAGCAGAGCAGTTATCAACGTCAGGGCACATAAGGACTCTCTATTTCCTCAACCGCTACGCTCTGCTTCAGTAGCTTCGGTTGGAGATACGAGCACCTGTGGAACCAGGGCTAGCGTTATAGCTCAAAGAACCGTATCGACTCAAAATGTATCCAAACTGCAGCAAATGCCAATCTCGGATTATTTGGGTGGACGACAAGGCCGAAAACGCCGAAGAGAGACGGAAGAGTATACCTCAGGTGATAGCGAGCATTCAATCTCACCAGGAGAGCGGAAGAGACCGCAACGGAGCCGCCGAAAGTCTAATGGCTCGCTGCATGCACCAGCGAAGCGCTCCGTACCTCGATAGCATGCGCATCCGGCATAGACTTCGGATAAGCGCAAGGTCTTGCTCGACATCTACGTGGGGGGTGGAAGTAAAATGACGAAAATACCAAATCCACCCTCATTCAGGCCGAAAGCGCACAAACCACCCTATCGGACACAATCCACCTCTTGCAAGGGTGTTTCGCAGGCAAATACTGGTCGGTTTTGTCTTCCGAAGGGGCCGGTGTAAAGGTTCGTTGTTACCTATCCCTATTAGGCGATTTATATATTAGCTTTGGTATTAAGTTTTAATATAACTTACTTCTTACTATCGTTATCTTCTTCTTCTTCTTCTTCTTCTTCTTCTTCTCCTTCTTACGCCTCTTAGAGCCGTTTAAGCCTTTAGAGCCTTTTAAGCCTTTAAATTCATTACCGCTCTTATTATAATATTGCCTATAGTTAGTATTATATATAACTCTATTAAGGAGGCCGTAATAGCTATTAAACGAGCCTCTAGAGCTACCGGCTTATCGTTTAAGCCGTCCCCTAATAATAATACTAATCGGTGGCGTACGCGCTATAAAGACGGTTATATCTTCTATATTAGTATACGCCGTTGGGCTAACGGCCTCTACTATATTATTAAGACGAAGGAGTATACGTATAGCCCGCTAGCTTATACTAATAACTCTAAGTATACGGTAAGCCGTAAGATATTAGCTATAGTACTTACTTCGTATATAAAAGACCGTTCTACTATATCGACTACGAAGGCTCGCAACTATCTCTTTACTTAGCGAGGTATTACGAATCCTAGAGGATAAGGGCTTTATAACTCCACGGGTAGAAAGCCCGCACGGAAAAAAGCACCGTAGAAACTAAGAACCCTTACGGGTAGTAGAGCCGCACGGCCGGAACGCCCGTAAGAGAAAACCAGCCTTAAGAAAAGACGGCGCGTACGGCCCTAAGCTAAATAGTAATAGAAGCCTATACGGAAATAACGCCCGCGTAGTATAGCGACCACCCGGAAGAATAGCAGAACCGAGTTCCCGTAGGGAAAAGATACCTATAGAAGAAGAATATAAATCTAGAAAACTAACTTCGGATATAAAGAACGAATAAGAGAATATCGAATATATCGTCCGCTTATTAGGGTAGAAGTCGGGTTCCGGAAAATAGACCTTAGCGCCTAAGTTACGTAGGACCTACCGGGCCTACTAGATAACGAAGGATTACGACTATCTTATATAATTCTTAGATAACTAAGAATAATAACTATCCACTACTATCTATAGATTGCTATATATTTCCTATAGTATATAGATATACTTATTAGATAGTACTTTAACCTTCGTAGTTAACTTAAGATTTTAATACAGACTTATTAAAGGTAATAAGCCTAACGCGTACCGCGTACTAATCTACTACGTAACCGCTACCTATCGTTCTAATCCTTTACCCTTCTCTTATTCTTTAAGATAAACCTTACCGCTATCTAACTCTACTAGGTAACTCCGAAGCCTAGTAGAAGAGGCCGCCGTTATACTTTAACTACTAACTTTATAAGGGAAGGTAGTTCCGAGGAGAGAAATACTTAATAATAAGGTAGTATTACCTAATACCTAACGCTAACTAAGCAATATAATAAACGACGTAGATATAAATAATAATAGTCTTCTATAGCCGACTATAGCCGACCTCTTTTAGGTTATCTAAGATATATAAGGCTAGATCGGCGAACTTCGCGGATAACTCTAGGAGTAAACTAACGAGAATACCTAGCTCTACTAATAGATAGGTAAACTCCGTAACTAAGCTATTCTAGCTATCTATACTCCGGCGCTAGTGCACGCCCCAATACCTATAGCGACATAACCCCCTAATAAAAGCACGAAAACGGCTAAACTAGACCTATTCTACGGTAACTAAAAGAAGCTCTAAATCTTTCTCTCATAATTTAACCTATACTTCTTCTTTAACTCTAGAGACTTCCCTATAGACGATAAAAAGATAATATTCGCTGCTACCTACCTCCGCGATACTACGGTATAGTGGTTCGAGCCCTACCTTAGAGACCGAATAGAGAGAGAACTAGAGGCACGTAAGAAGAACGCTAAAAAGGTCTTTAGTAGCTATAAGCACTTCGTAACTTAGATTAAGCAAAGCTTCGGGGACCTCGACGAAGTTAATAAGGCCCGACGAGCCGTTATAAATATCTACTAAAAGACCTTAGTAGTAGACTATACTATAGAGTTCTAAAAGACCGCCGCGTATCTAGACGATTAGTCCGACCGCGCCCTTATAAACTACTACTACCGAGAACTTAAGAAGAGGGTTAAAGACTAACTTATAATACAAGACAACCCTAAGACTCTAGACGAGCTTATTAAGCTAGCTATTAAATATAATAACCGCCTCTTCGAGTGCCAATCAAAAAAATATAAAGGAAACTACGGGACTAATACTTCGCGCCCCTTACGACCACGCCATACGTAAGAAGGAGGCGACGCTATAGAGCTAAACGCCGCTTAACGAAGCGATAAAGATAATAAGCGCGAGAGACGACCTTAACGCTAGTAGACGAAGTAAGAAACGAAACGCTTTAATAAAGAACTCTATATCTACTACGGAGATAAGTAGAACCCCCGGTACCGCTATCTATAACGAAATAAAACTAGTAAGACTACCGTCGTCGCTACTTAGAAAGAGAAGAAACCTCGCTCCGCGTCTACTCTAAGTAAAGAAGTTAACTACGCGGCTATAAATTAGACCGCCTACTATGATAATAACTATACAACCTACTAAAGCGATAAACAAGCCACCGGGTAGTACCCCTCCGAGCCACGATAGCTAAACCTAGCCACACGCAATAAGAAAGTGCTAGAAATCGATAATCTAATCGATAACTTTCCCTACGACGACGAGCTAGTCGATAGCGATATAGACGAACTCTATAATAGTACACCCGAATCTAGTAAAGCAGGGAATATAGAGCTATAGTAGAATTAAGCTATACTCGACCGGATTACGGAATACCTAACCCGATATAGAGATACGAGGCGCGTCGAAGCCAGTCTCGCCCCTATAATTAACTAGACCCCCGGATTAAGAATAGACCTACCACCTTAGTAATACTAAGTAAAGAACGGGAAGCTTAGCTCTCGATTCTACGAAGACGATATATAGCACCCCTAGAAGAAGTTACCCCTTACCTCGGCCAACGAAGTAGCGACCTAGCTCGAAAGCGAGGCCTAGGGAGTATAGTAATAACGAGACCTCGCGTATTTGCGAAGCATAGCGCTAACCCTCAGCCTATACGAAATAGTAATAAGGGTCGAGGATACCCTATAATAGGTTCTAAAGAAAAAATACGCCATACCTACCTTTAAATACTAGGTTTATAACGACCGGATCTACTAGCGGCGCCGCATTAGGTGCGGACGCTAGATATAATAGAAGAAATTACTAATCCCGGCCTAAGACTAGGACTTCTACTTCTACGAAGAAATAATAAGCCTACGAGCTAAACGCCTCTTCCCCGCAAATAAAAACATCGAGTTCGAGATACCTACTAACTATAGAATCTATAATACGCCTAGAAAGCTAACCGACGTACTATTAAAAAACTAAACGGCCTCCCTAGCTAAAGACCCTAGGAGGGGCCGTTAGATAGGTTCCTTAATTAGATTTTACGTATATTAAACGATATACGCGCCTTAGAAAAAGTTCTTAGGATACTAGTAACTATCTACGAACGAACCGCGATAGCTATACTCGATAGCGGAGTAGAAGGTAACTTTATTAGCTATATCTTCGCTACCTAAAATAATATTTAACTTACGAGGAAAGACCATCCCTACTCGTTAAAAATAGTAGACGGGTTAGCCGCCTTATACAATAAAGAATAAATTTAGGTCGAAATAAAACCTATAAAGCTTACCATCGGGAGATATATAGAGAAGATTACGCTCAACGTAACCTCTATACTAGAACACGATATTATTCTAGAAATCCCGTAGTTTAAAATACACGAACCGTATATTCGATAGAAGAAAAGAATAGTTATCTTTCTAAATAAGAAATACGCTAGATACCTAGTAACCGCTAGAAGAACACCGATAGTCGAGAAAAACCCTATAGATATCTAGAAAATCTTAATAAACGCATTAAACCGCATAAGAAACCGAGGAGAAAAGATATATATAATCTTCGTTAAAATAAGCCTAGAATACGAGTAGAAAATCCTAGCTTATATAATATAGGGCCTCCGCTAGGAGGATAACGACGTTCTAAAGCTAGTCGAAGAAGACTACCCCTAGAGAATTCGTAGAAAATATAACCCATCCGCTTACGAATAAACGGATATTATCTAATAGGGCATTTCGGTAGCTAAGATTAACGCAGACCTTAACGGAATTATAAGGCCCACTACTAATAAAGCAGCACCACTACCGGAAATATAGAACGTACCAAAAGATTTCTAGGAATTCGTAAATCTCTACAAAAAACGAGGGAAAGAATCATTACTAAAATACTAACCTTAGAACTACGAGATACCCCTTATCCCGAGAACGTACCCCGTATTTAAACCTATCTACTCGCTCTCTCGAACCGAGCTAGAAGCTTTAAGGGAATACCTCGAGAAGAATATAGAACGCGGATATATCCGGTCCTTATCTTTACTAGCCGGCTACCCTATCCTATTCGTTCTAAAGAAAAATGGCGAACTACGCCTCTATATAGACTATCGGCAACTAAACGATATAACGGTAAAAAACCGTTACCCTCTTTCTAGGATTAACGAACTCTAGGATAAGTTCTAAAATGCGAAATACTTTATAAAGCTCGACTTTCGCGAAGACTACTACCTCATCCGAATAAAAGAAGAAGAGAAATAGAAAACCGCGTTCCAAATACGACTTAGATACTTCGAATACACGGTTATACTGTTCGGACTAACGAACGTCTTAGCAACCTTCTAGAGCCTTATTAACGACACGCTACGACCCTACCTAGACGTATTCTATACCGCGTACTTAGACAATATTATTATCTACTCCGAGACCTTAGAAGAATATAAGAACTATATACGAAAGATTCTAGAGGTACTAAGAGAAAGAGACCTACGAATCGTGCTAGATAAATATAAATAGATTATATAGCGCACCGAATTCTTAGGGTTTATTCTTATCCCTAGATACGTTAGCATGGACGCAAAGAAACTAGACGTAATTAAAGACTAGCCCACGCTAAAAACCGTTAGAGAAGTATAATTCTTTCTTAGATTTACTAACTTCTACCGGAAGTTTATTCTAAACTACGCGAAAGTAGCTATACCTCTTATAAACCTTATAAAGAAGAAACACGGGTTCGTATAGAAAGAAAGATAATAAATAGCCTTCGACTTACTAAAGCGTATATTTACGAAAGCCCCGGTCTTAGGTATCTATAACTCTAACCTATCTATTACGGTTAAAACCGACGCCTCTAACTACGCTATAGGAGTAGTTCTTAGCTAGCTAGACGAGTAAGATAGACTATACCCTATCGCCTTCTATTCTAGAAAGATAATAGGCCCCGAGAAGAACTATAACGTCTACGATAAGAAACTTCTAGCTATTATTACGGCCTTTAAAGAATAGAGATACTACCTCGAAGAGGCTAAATACTAAATTATAGTATACTACGACTATAAGAACCTATCGTACTTTACTACTACTAAGAAACTAAACCGACGATAGATTAGATAGGTAGAAGAACTAGTATTATACGATATAAAGATTATCTATAGAAAGGGATCTAAGAACGCTCGCGTAAACGCGCTAAGCCGATAAGCCGATTATATCGAAGAAAAGCTAGGTCTATAACCTATAATACTTAATACGTAGAAGGACGGGTCTTTTATACCCGCTAGCCGTAGCCGCTAGATTACCGCTATTTATAGTATCGAATAAATATAGCTTAAGAAAGAACTAGACGACTCGCTTACCCCGATTAAACTACTCGCCCTAGCGATATGCCTCGAAGGTAACGAATAGGAGTGCAAGATCCGAGAGACCTACGTAGACGACGTAATAGCTTAAAAAATTAAAGAACTCAAAAACGACCCCCGAGTAACTAAAAATATAGATAGTATAATCCTATTTCTAGGATTAGTCTACGTCCCGGTTAAACTACGGGAGAAACTCGTAAAAGACATACACGAAGCCCTAGTATATAGTTATTAAGAAATAGATAAGATAATAAAGCGAATTACGAGAAGCTACTATTTTCTAGGGCTTAAAAGAACCATTTAACGGGTAATCTTCTACTACGACCTTTATATTAGAAGTAAGGCCGCGAGATACGTACTCTACGAATCGCTTTAGCTACTATTAGTACTTAAGCGCCCTTAGTAATCTATCTCGCTAGACTTTATTACGGACCTACCTAAGTTAAAAGAACCGCTTACTAAGGTTAAGTATAACTTAATCCTAGTTATCGTTAATAGAATAATAAAGTACGTATACTACCTACTATACCTTAAATCGGTAAATACGGAAGAACTCGCCTATACGTTTCTAAGAATAATTTTCGGTAACTACGGGTTACTAGAGGAGCTCGTATCAAATAAAAATTAACTATTTATATCCCAATTCTAGTAAAGCCTTACTCGATAGCTAAAAGCTAAGTACAAGCTCTTAACTACGGTATATTCTTAAATAAACGAATAAATAGAGCGAACGAACTAGACGCTAGAATAATACCTACGCTACTACCTTAACTACGCGTAAGATAATTAGGTAGAGCTACTACCGCTTATATAGTTCGCGTATAATAGCTCTAAGGCGTCCGCTATATAAGAATCCCCGTTTTACGCTAACTACGGGTACGAGCTAATAGCCTATAGATATCCGATACTAAGCGAGTTATTAGCCTAAAAAGGAATTCTTAAAGTAGACTAGCTAAAGGTACTCTACGTATAACTATACCTAGACCTTAAGTTCGTAGCCCTATAAATAGGTAAATACTATAATAGACGGTACTAGGAGGTACTAAAGCTTAAGAGAGGGAATAAAGTTTACCTCCTTAGCAAAAATTTTAAACGAAAGAAGAACGACCGACTAAGTAAAAAATTAGACTTTAAAAAAGTCGGCCTCTTCGAAATTAAAGAATAAATCGGGAAGGTTAATTTCCGCCTTAAATTACTAGACACTATATGGATATACCTAGTATTTTACGTTGTCTTACTCGAACTAGCACCTTAAAACGCTACGCCACTACGCTAAACAAAGAAAATTATACCGGAAAATCTAGACGCCGACGAAAATAAAGACTAGAACGTAAAACAAGTCCTAGATAACGGCTATATTAACGGCTAGTTTAAATACCTCCTTAAATAGAAGGGAAACTAGAATAATACCTAGAAACCACCAAAGCTTTACGACTATTAGAAACTTATTAATAAGTTCTATCGCCGAAATCTAGATCGACTAACACCGCCGACTCGTTATACACGAAGAATCTAAAATCGAAATTAGAAAACGAAAACAACCGCGCCTAATTAACTAAACCGAAATCCTCGGAAGGCGTAGAACCCGAACTAATGCTAAAAGACCTAATAGACTAGAACGACTCTATAGCGTTATTAGTTAAGATATCGCTATATAAACGCTTTAATAATCGCTCCTTCTTAGTATTTTTAGGGTTAACGGACTTCCTAGCCCCGCGAGCCGACTTAAGACGGTCTAACTTCTCTAGCTTCTTTACAGTTACCGCCTTCTTCGAGAGTATTAAATAAGTACGATACTCTAAAAGATCCTTCTATTTCTCTAAACGAGATAAACGGGCTATTATAGTCTATATAGCCTTACGAGTCTCCTCCCGGTTCGTACGCACTTTAGCACGCGCCCGATCGAGACAGTTAACTAGAGTTAAATATTAGCAATAGTAGAAGACGATAGAAATAAAATATATAGTCCGTAGTATCAAGACCCCCGCTATTATAAGTAGTCTAACCATAACGAGTATACTTTCTATAACAGGAAGAACTCTTAATATCTATCTAATACTCTACGGGCTCGCCCTTAGAAGCTAGAAGTAAATAAGAAGAATAAAGAATAGGTATCTTATAGCCCTCGCGATCGATACGCTTACCTAGAAGAACCTATTTAGTATACTTACGTTTCGAAGGCATCGTAAAAATTTACCGAAGAAAAGAAAGAAAGAATAAGAGAAACCTAAGATATAAATAAGCGGATAAATCTTTGGGCCGAAGATTCTTAAGGGGGGAAATAGTATTACGAACCCTAGAGAATAAGGGCTTTATAACCCTACGGGTAGAAAGCCCGCACGGGAAAAAGTACCGCAGAGACTAAAAACCCTTACAGGTAGTAGAGCCGCACGGCCGGAACGCCCGTAAGAAAAAACTAGCCTTAAGAAAAGACGGCGCGTACGGCCCTAAGCTAGGTAGTAATAGAAGCCCGCACGGAAACGACGCCCGCGTAGTATAGCGACTACCCGGAAGAATAGTAGGACCGAGTTCCCGTAGAAAAAAGACACCTATAGAGAAAGAGTATAGATCTAAAAAACCAACTTCGGACATAAGGAACGAATAAGAGAATATTAAATATATCGTCCGCTTATTAGAGTAGAAGTCGGGTTCCAGAAAACAGGCCTTAGCGCCTAAGTTACGTAGAACCCACCGGGCCTACTAGATAACGAAGAATTACGACTATCCTATATAACCCTTAGATAACTAAGAATAATAACTATCTACTACTATCTATAGATTACTATATATTTTCTATAGTATATAGATATACTTATTAGATAGTACTTTAATCTTCATAGTTAACTTAAGATTCCAATATAGACTTATTAGAGGTAATAAGCCTAACGCGCACCGCGTACTAACCTACTACGTAACCGCTATCTATTATTCTAATTCTTTACCCTTCTCTTATTCTTTAAGGTAAACCTTACCGCTACCTAATTCTACTAGGTAACTTCGAAGCCTAGTAGAAGAGGCCGCCGTTATATAAGGCGTTATACTAATATATAAGTAAGCCCGGAGGGCTATAGAGAAGGTATAGAGTATATTATTACTAGATAAGCTAAGAAGCTTTTATCTTATAGAGTCGTTTCTTACTAAAGCCGAGTTTCTAGACGGTCGTACTCGTAATACGTATATAAGCCTTAATACTATAAGCGGTATATACGGCCGTTAATTTAAGTTCTATTTCTTAGCGCCTCTTACGTATATAGAGGCGCTATTATTTACTATATCGGTAATCTTTCTAGACTTTATATAGCTTAAATATTAGTATAGCTCGTTATATCTCTTTATAGCTGTTATTAAGGACGTAAATAACGAAACCTTACCTATCGCTTAGAGATTATACCCGGACGAAGATAACGTTAGCTAGGTATTCTTTTATACTAACTTAACTAGGGTAGTAAGGTTTAATAAAGCTACTAATAAGTATCTAGATACTAGAAATTCTCCGTTAGCTTTAATAAATTTACTAGTAAATTATCGGAATTATACTAAATTTTTCGTTATCTCTAATCGCAACGCTACCCTTATTAAAGTTATTAGAGACGTTCTCTACCTTTACTACTTTTACTATATTAATTATATAGCTTATAACGTTTATAAGAAGTTTAGCGCATTAGCTATAAAGTACTTTTAACGGGCTATCTATATAGCGAAGAAGGCGCCCTTTACTTATTAGATAAAAAGCCTTCGAGAGGTAAATAGCGACGCTAAAACTTATATATTAAATATAACTCTTAGCTACTAGGTAAGATATATATAGCTAGTAGGCCTTCGGCGCTATAATAATATAACGAATAATCTAGTAGAGTCGATAAATAAGTAGATTAATAATACGCGTTATTAGCAGCCGCTTAAGGCACTAGAATAGATATATAACTTAGTATAGACGCGCTTCTTTAAGCGGCGTATAGCTATATATCCTAACGTCTTTAGACTTACTATATACGCGGCGCGTAAGCTAGAGAAGTATACGGCTATTACGTAGTAAATAAAAGCGACGCCCGCTAACGAGATTAACGGCTTTAGTAAGGTTATTATATCTCTAGATAAGAAAAAGATTTACTATAAGATAGCGTTAGTAAATAACCGCTATAACTATATAAATTAGCTAAATAAAGAACTTTCTTATAAATACGCTTATACGCTAGTCTTACGTATAAAGAGACGGCCTAAACACCTCTAAATTAGTAATATATAGAAGCTTAAGACGTAGATAAAGGCGTATTAACTATCGTTAAAGCCGCTAGAGCTAGATTACTTAGTAGAGGGTAAACTCTTACTACTAAATATTAGAAGCCGCTCCGGACGTTAGTAAATAAAGTATAAGAAAGCGCTAAAAGAATCTATTAGGCCTATTAAAATATACTACTACTTAATTTACGGCTTTAGCGGTTATAGTAAGCTATGCTACCGTCGGAATTCTAAGCTATTTAGACCGTATATTAGTAGAGTAGGTATTAATAAAGAAGCGAAGGCGGCCGTAATATAAGTAAAGATAGTAGAGAGGCTAGGTAATAGCTAAAATAGGCCTAGTAGTATCTATAATAGACCTAGCGGAGGGACCGATAAGACTAATAAGATATCTAGGCGAAAATATTAACCTTATTACGTACTTCTAAGCCTTAGTACTATTAACGTATAAGGCTATAAACTACTAAGCGACGGCTCTAGCTTACCCGGTAATATAAGCCCTATTAAAATTAGCCCCGAAAGCGACTCTAGCGACTCTAGTAGCTCTAGCGATAACGTTATACCGCCGTTAGTACTTGCGGAAACTAATACCTACCGTACTTCTCTACTAAAAACGCCCCTAGAGGACGTTCTAAGCTATATATAGACTTTACCGCTATTCTATATACCTTCTATACCTATACTAGGCTATATAGGACTAATTAAATAGCCTAAGCTTAGCTTACTATTAGAAATAATATAGAGAGTAATAGCTAAGCGCGCCCGGGCTATTCTTTAGAGCCTAGAGGTTAAGTTAAGTAAGGCGAAGAAGACGCTCTTTACCGCCTAGCTAGCTAATTCGTAGGCTAATAAAACAATATAGCGTAAGAAGAGTAATATAAGCTTCCTTAAGTTAAAAATTAAAATATAAAGATGCTATATTACTAACTTTAAATACGAGGCTAAATTATAGCCTTATAAAGACCGTTATCTAGAGGTTATAAGGCGTAGAAGAGTAGTATAATACCGCGATATATACGAGCGACGGTAGCGGCCTCTTCTTTAATATTAATACTAGTAGGGCTAAGAGTACGTTATTTAGTAGTAGTAGTAGTAGGCCTAGTTACTTCTTTAATCGCCTTCTAATTTACCTCTTTTATCGGTACGTTTAATTATAACTCTATCGCCTCTACTACTACTACTTATAATACTAATACGGCTTACTTATAAGCGCCCGCTAGAGCTACCTATTTAACTCTCGCCTCGTAAGCAACAACGTGTTAATAGCTATAACGAGGTTTATATAAGTAGGAAGTAATTAGGCTAGAGGTAATAGAGATAGGGGTTATATAATATATATTTAATAGAGTTACTGCTGTTTAATACTATACTAAGTAATATAAGCGTGTTACTCCTGTTTAACACCACGCTAAGTAATTACCTAATATATAGACCCCGGCGGCTTTTAGAGCGGTAAGGATTAGGCTAGGAACCCCCTATGAATATACCCTGCAAGAGGTGGATTGTGTCCGATAGGGTGGTTTATGCGTTTTCGGCCTGAATGAGGGTGGATTTGGTATTTTCGTCAAGTAAAATCGCCTACGCTACCGATATGGAACGCTGTACCATGGCCTAGGAGCTCTTTGCCCAGTTTCTAGTTTGATCAAGCATGAGATAGTTCTGGGAAAGAATATCGAGAGTATTACGCTCTGCCTTGACTTGGTGCCCGGAGCGTATTTGAGCCTAAGGCCAGTGTTCAAAGATAATACGGCAGGATTCGAGCTTGTATGCGTGAGAGTCAATGAGCGCCGCCGATGAAGGGCGCACGACCAAAGGCTTACCGATTGCGGTTTTGCACATCGAGGTTGCGCAGAGTGCTGAGATGATGGCGCGGCGAAGACGCCTGAAGTCGTCGGGCGGAGAGAGGTGCTCGGGAATCTCGATAGCACAGCTGCCCGGTGGATACTTTCGCTTTGTATTACGTTTATGCTTCTTCACCTCAAATCGTGGCGGCTATTCAGAAGTTGAGACCCGACAGTAGACCAAGGGATCAAATGGTGCACAGAAAAGGCCTCGGTGATGTAAAGGCTTATGTCACAGCCCCTCAGACTTCTAAAAGCCTTGTGTGAAATGCCCGCCGCTACCTTGAACTACCTACGCTCCAACCAGCCCACCAGCTCCATCTTCGAGTCATCCCGCATGATGCACCCAAAACTCCCGCCCCATTCGCCCTGCTCAACTATTTCCTCAACCCTCGACACTCAGTAAACCCCTGACTGACCGCCGTCCTCACTTCTCGCCCTCCAAAAACCGTCTCGCTCCGCCCCATACCGCCCAGGCTACAGCCGCAAGAAATCGCCTCGGGAAAAAACCAGACTTTCTGCCGCGCCCTTCTGCGCTATCGCCCCATCATATACCATGACACTCACTCCAAATCCACGTAGGCAAGGCATCCTCCCACGACATTCTAAGTCTGAGAATGACACTCCCGTAAGTATCTCCGATCCTCCACAATCACCACCAACGCTCTCCTATCGTCTCAGTGAGCACCAGGCCAGACGCCGGCTTGCGAGCGGGGGCGGTTTCAATTTCCGGTTAAAAAAAAAAAAAAAAAAAGAGAAATAAATATTAGAGACCGTTGATCCACAGTCGTCTATTGAGCATGTATCATTTCGCTCCGATCACGCGACAAGCTCGAGGATGGAGGGCGTGACGGACACATGAGGAAAGCACCGGAGAGGGAGGGTTAGGAGGCTGCAATCGGGTGTGGGAGCCTGGATCGTTCAGAGGAACGGATACAGAGAAAGGAGAGCCTATAGCACCTTCAGGCTGATTCAGAGTCATTAGTGCTGCATGAAGGAGCGAGCACCTCAAGGTCTAGCTCCACGTACCCAAGTGTGCACACGCAAGCTTGGCTTGCTGCTGCTGCCCTCGCGCCGTAAACCGCACAGATAAACCATCGTACTCAATTTGCTGACAGTAACAAAAAAGCCACATTATATTGGATATCAGTCCCAAAACACCACTCATACAACAACCCTCCTCAACCCCTCTGTCCCTCCCAACACCTTCCTCCCCGTTACCGCATCTCTGCCCCGCCCGTTCTCCCATCTCCCCTCGCGACTCCCTTCCTCCTCCAACCACGCGCCACTCCCATCCTCCGCGCCTCCACCGCCCACAACGCCCACTTCCTCCCCCTCGCCATTCGTAAACGCCCTATTCCCCTCCATAAACGCCGCCTGCCGCTCATGCGAGCCCTCGACCCACCGATGAATGCACGCGTAGCAGTACACGAAGCCGTAGGGGCTAGCCGTCGGGGTCTGGATGGGTGAGACGCAAATCGGACAGAGCGCAGAATTTGCCGGCGCGGGGACGGTGAGGATGGGGAGGAGGGAAGAGGCGGAGATGGGGGGTGTCGGACTCGGTGGGGACTTGAGGGCCGAGGGTTTAGAGGGAGTAGTTGTTGTTGGCGTTTTTGATGGTGCGGAAGAAGAAACAGGAGGAACGCCGGTGATGATGGGGGGTGGGAGTTCGAGGTCGGCGGCCGTCTGGCGCGACAGCTGCCGCGCGAAGTCCGAAGCGTGCCACCATTCGAGGAACTTTAGTGCGAAGATAGAGGTGGGCAGAAGGATGCGGAGGGAGCCGAGCGCGCGCTGGGAGAGCGTCTGCGCGAGGGTACGCGGGTGGAGGATGCTGTTGGATTGCCCAGGGCGGGCGGATGGGGATGAGGCGGCGGTCGAAGGGCGAGGAGGAGGGGGGTTCGTGGCGAGCTCGATGGCGCGGTGGTCGGCGGCATTGAGGCGGCGGATGCGCGTGCCTACGAGCCACAGGAAGGGGCTGTGGAACTTGGACGTGTCGAAGAGGTAGGCAAGGCTCCAAGCCAGCAGGGCGAAGTAGTAGGCCGCGTTGACGCTGGGATACACTTTCCGCAAGAACCATTTGTAGTAGAAGACGATGCGTTGCTTGACGCTCGCGCCTTCGGGCAGCGCGTCGCGGTCCCGTCCGAAGCCCGGCCCGGCGCCTTGCAGGAGATTCTGGTGGGCGGCGTGGATGTCCCAGCCCTCGTCGAGCTTGCGCTTCAGCCACGGCAGGCCGACCATGACGGCCAAGTTGCGCCAGACATCAGCGTCGCGCAGCTTGAGCGTCTCGCGTACCTGGTCGGCGGCGCCCAACTGCGCGCGGTGCACCTCGCCGCCCTTGACGCGTAGCACGCGCTCGCGCTTCAGGCCGTAGAAGTTTTCGGTGAAGCCGCCGCCGTAGGTGCGCAGGAAGTGCCGCTCCACCAGCAGCGACAGCAAGGCGTAGACTTCATCGAAGGAATTGAGGATAGGCAGCAGGTAGCGGGGATGGCGATGGGTGGCGACAGCGAGGAGGTAGCGGAGGGAGGGTGGAAGTAGAGCAGATAACTGCTGTTCGGAGAGGAGCTCTGTGACGGCGCCATATGTCAGTGCTTCGTTGCGGATGCGGACGCGGAGGGCAGCGGAGATGGGGAGACGCACCGAACAGCGACGGCTTCAGCTCATCGAAGCCATCTTGTTGGCTCGACAGGTACTCCATCGTGCCAGCTGCTCATCGCTGTCCGAGGGCGTGTGGCAGCTCATTGACAGGTCGATTGACTAACGGCGGAGCTCCGGGCGGACGAGAGGTGACGAGCCGAGGTGCCCGAATCGACGTCGGAACTCAACCAACCCTCACACGTGATCGGCAACCTTTTTTTTTCACACCCCTCGGCTCTTGAACTTCACCAAGGGTCTGTGTCTTACTATATTTGTTTCAAAACCACCTGCATCCCATGCACATCCTCCGTCCGAGACAAGAATCAATTGGCTTTAGGCCTGGTATCACGTACGTAACACGAGAATCTACTGTACATTGCTCCATTCTACAATCCTGTTCATCTCCCGTTCGTCACTTGCGCCTGATACCACCGCCTGTCGGGCACCAAAGCATCATTACTTTCCCCGCCTTCACTCTTCATGCTCTGACTGGCGCTTCCCGCCGCAGAGGTGACCTCAACCGTGGTGTCGATTTTGATCCTCTGATCCTTACTGACCTGAAGCTCCATATCAACAATGTCCTTGTCCGAGCCGAGCCGGGCAGCGCCCGTGTTCGCCCAGGCCCGAGCAGGATTCCTGTCTGAGCGGATGTGTGACGGGTATGAAGTAGCCTCACGCGCCGACATCATGCCGACGGCAGTCATGAGGCGGACGAGGAGCGGGCGCAGCGAAGGCAGACACGCGCAGATAATGCACACCGCCACCTCGATGGCCGACCATAACGAGGGCTGAGGATTCGCGAATCCGGGATCGCCCTTCTTGAGCGCACTGGCCACCGCGCTGAGGCGGACCAAGGAGATAATGCAGCCCCTGTTCCGGTTCATGGTCAGTCTCTGTCCATTTGCGGAGACGCTGAGCATAGAGGGCAGACTTACGCTCCGCCGATGGCAAAGGCGAACGCCAGTCCGAGCTTTTGGCTGCTCGAGACCTGTAGCTGGTTTAGGACAGGGATGGGCAGCCCGATGATGATGAAGTCGGTGAGGATGTTTAGAGATGCGTTTACGTAGTACGACGCCACTGCGTCGGTGCAGACTCCTTTGATGCTCCTGTTCCAGAAGGACTCCACCGGAACACATTGCAGGATGGAGACAAGTATTGCTTGTGCCGTCCAAAGCACGACGAACACGAAGGTCAACTTGACCATCAGCGTTGTGCGTTTGCCGACGAAGATTCGGCGGTATTGCAGTAAGATCGACATCTTTGATAACCCCAGCGCGAATAAATACACCCAAACGCTCGCCCAGAACCTGCATCTTGTTAGTCGCAGGGACAATATGGTGTGGAGAGATGGTGGCTGGGTCAGAGACGTCCGTCTCCTGAAGCAATTGGGTAGCGCTTGTGAAACACAAGCTCTGCGAAGACGGTCAAAGCACTCACCATCGGGTTTGGTCGCTGAGATCCTCTATTGATAGTTCCTTGGATGGCCTCCCCATCCCATGCACAGCTTCTGTGATAGTTTGATCAGCCCCGTCCTACTGATAGCTGCGTCGATAGGTACTTACGAAAATGAATGGAAAGCGCCAAGGGTATTGTGACAATCCACGAACAGACAACGAAGAAATCGTCCCAGCCCACGCTCTGTGTCACCCGGTAACGCACGCCGAGCTTAAGGATCAGAAAAATGAACGAAACGAAAGTGACTGCCCAAGTAGCGCGGACGCTCCGCATTGAGGTGTCTGCCCATTGCATTATTACAGAGCGCGTGAACAGTCCGTCAGAGATGTGGATAAATGAAAGCCAAATAAAAGAAAAAATAGGAATGGCCGAGAGACGACGGGCAGACCGACGGGCTGGGGCATTGACGAAGACTCTTGCAGGACTGCAGGTCATATTCCCTGCTAAATATCCTCTCCCTTCAGGCGAATCGGTTCAGCAGCAGCATCCTCGCAGGATCCACCGGCAGGCCGCTTGCTCTAAGTTGAGGCCGTCGAGCGCATGCGCCACAGCCCCAAGACAAGGGACGGAAGGGAGAAAGATGGCGCGGGAAGCACTAGGAAGGCAGCTGCTGTATGATGGATCTCGGTAGGCTAGTGCTTCCAACCGCCTGGACCCCGGAATTCTATCAGGTGCTCGCCATGGCGAATACAGCCAATAGGAGACTATGCCAGATCGACAGCCAGTGCGGCCCGGTGGCTGATGATACGACAGGCGGAAGGTGATGCCGCTTTTGGTGCACAAGCATAGACCGCCTAATCAACGCTTCATGGCGCCCTCCTAGGGCTGGCTGGCGCGCGATGGAAGGTAGCGGAGAAGGCAGGCTACCCATAACAGCCACTCCCCTAGACTACCTCAACGACTCAAGTATCGATGGGGAGGGGAATGGCTGAAAGAGTAGCCGTCCATGGCAGAAGTTGCTAGCACCAGACATGCGGAGCCTGGCCAGAACATAAGCAACGAGCATCCGGACCAAATTACCCGCTTTCAGGCACCGGCAGGCTTTCAGTGGGATGATCCACCGATTGAAGGTAGAAGGCATGCACGCAGGAGCTGATTGCATCAGGAAGCGGGACGGAGAGACGTGCCAAGAGCAGTTGTTGGTGAATCAGAGAGGGCAGAAAGCGAGAGCGGCCCCGCTAGTAGATCGACTAGAGCCATACTGAGCCAACTGTAAAACCGCGCTTCAAGTTCCTAGCGGCCTCGGCTGCGGCAGACCACGGCACCCTAGGAGGTTTATTAGTATGCGTATGGCGAAGCCTACCCTATCTCGGAACAAAGCGACGCCGGATCCTGCCCGCTAGAGCGTACAGTCTCGTCCGGAGCCGCGGCATCCACCGTCTCTTGATTAAGCAATCATGAACACAGTGCCTGGAATATTAGCTGGACTCGTCAGCCGCATCCTTCGAATAATCAGCTTTGTAAGTTAGGAGAGTAATGAATCAATTGGATATTGTAGCCCACAGATCTAGCAAGCTCCGGAAAACTCCATTTCATGCATTCCAAACGCCAGAACATCTGCCACCAAGCCAGTTTTGGCCCACGCGAATACCACTTTTAATCACATTTCGTCGCCATCTTCCATGTTGAGGTCTTCCATCTCCTCCAACAGCTGGTCCATCGGGATCTGCAAGCCCTCGTCCTCCTCGTCGTCATCCTCCTCCATCTCTTCGGCATCTGTGGGCTTCGGTGCGTGTTGGCTCTTGTATAGCGCAATACCGGCACGGTAGTCTTCGTCTTCCTCAACGTCGCGGAGGAACATCTCAAAGTCGCGTTCCAGACGCTCCTGGTCCTGCTTGCGCGGGAGCATCTCGCTCTCCTCCTTGGCCATGCGCTTGACCTTCCAGTTGCGCTTGTTCCTCTTCTTACGAGCATAGTGCTTCTTGACCAGCAGTACATCTGGGATGGTACTCGAGTATTGTTTGCTGTTCTCAAGTTCGTCAAACAGGTCATTATTGAAGTTGGTGCCAAGCAAGTGGTATCCCATGACTGAATCACCAACGTTCAACAAGGCGCCCATGTGCGTCCTCGTATAGAACGTCTGATCGTTAGACCCCATGTCTGACGCGCGAGCCACGGTTGCCTCGGCCAAGACGTAGCGACCCTTGGTGGGGCCGAGAGGCTCGATATCCAGGACAATAAACTCAACGAGCTCCGTGACATCTGCGAGCGGTGTGAACGGTGACCGCCAGTAGACCTCAGGGCTAATGTCTGCTGTCTGGAGCGTCTGCGGATCTAGAACTTGAACGGCCGTTCCAATGCGGTTGCAGATGGTCATTGGTGGTATGTTACCAAGCTGCTTTGCCATCTTAATGGGCAGCACAACCAGATCGTCCTTACAAATAGGGACAATCTCAATCGAGTAAGTAAACTTGTAGGACTTGACTGAAGTGTGCACATCCATAGAGATGAGTTCCTGAGACTTCTTGACGAAAACAGGCACGACAGACTTGAGAAAGTCGACGAACTTCTCCGCTTGGTTTCGCGCCGCGAAGAAAAAGTCGATTCCCTCATGTGTCTCCTTGATGTTGATGGTGTCTTTGTGGGCTGAATGCTTCAGGATGAGCTGCTCAAGGTACAGGAAGGTACGCTTGTGGGTGACCTTTTGGCGCACTTGGACAGAAGCCCTCCATGTGTTGTGGGTATAACTCTTGGCGCAGTCTGGGCATTGCTGATTCGCGAGAACATATTCGACTTCGAAAGATTGCTGCAGAATGGTGTTCTGGAAAGCCTCTTGTTGTATGGTGATCTTGACCTTGATTCTCCGCGAGTGGGGCTCGGTCCAGATGAAGCTGGCATCGATGATGCGGACTTTGTTAAGGCCGCGCAGTTTCCTGAGACACAAGGCAAGGAGTTCGCGCGACTCGGGCTGCGCAACTAGCCACTGGTTGGGAGGTGACATCCATCTGTGGCGGGTTAGCTGGTTCAGCGCAAGAAGCGGACACTGGAACATACCTGTCGCAGTCTCTGCAAGAATGGAGGACAGCCTCTCTCTGGACGCCTTCACTAATGTCCACTGTGAGTTTGATACAGTCGTAACAGAGTGCGCCAGCGGAACTCGTGCCGTCGATCGGAGCGCCGCAGTTGCAGCAGAGAATTGTTGCCGCATTTTGCGCGCCGGGCTGAAAGGCGACAGCGCCGTTGTCCAGGTCCATAGACATGGCGGGCGCAAGGTCGGGGTATCTCGGAAACTGGAAGGGGATAGAGGAGAGGAAGGTAAGAGCGTGAGGGGTGTGCAAGATTTGCCCCACGAGCTCTTGGAAATAGTTTGGCTATTGTAAGCAGGCGGCGTGAAAAGACCGCACTGACGGGTGAGCGGCTTATCGATAAAGAGCACGGAGGCGCCGCTGTTGATGCCTCAGGCAGCCGTCGGTCGCTGCAATCCCGCGGCGAGAGCGCGTTCCTGACGCCTCTTTGCCGCCCTCATTTTCTTCTCCGCACCTCAACCTCTGCCAGATTGTGCCATGGCTGCCTCCAGAGCCATCGCCTCAGGCCTCCGATGCAATGCCTGTCGCAGCAACTTCATCAGGTCTTTTGCATCAATTGCCGGTGTCGAAATCCCCGCATCTGGCCTTCCGCATGCTCGCGCGACCACCAGGTCCTTTACTACCATTCCATTGCGCCTCTCCGATGCGCGCTCCAGAAAGGACATCCAGCAACCCGAAACCGAATTATCCTCTGAAGAACTTCCTGCGCCCTCGAACACCCAAGATGCGTCCGTCCCTTGGTATCTCCAAGTTGATGCGCCTGGACGACCTCTTGATGCCTCCACAAACCCGCTAGCGGACAGGCAGCGCCTGCCAGACCTCCCGGAACATCCTCCGCCAATCCTCGAGCGCTTTCTTCAATATGTTTCGGTGGATCTCGGCATTGACGACCTTTCACTTCTCGACCTTCGACACCTCGACCCGCCACCCGCGCTCGGCGCGAATCTCCTCATGCTCTTTGGAACCGCACGAAGCGAGAAGCATCTTCACGTTTCTGCTGACAGACTATGCCGATGGCTCAGGAGCGAATACAAATTGAGTCCACATGCAGATGGTTTGCTGGGACGGAATGAATTGAAGCTGAAGCTGAGACGCAAAGCGCGTAAGGCGAGAATGCTGTCCAACGTCGGTGTATCAGAAAGCAGCCTCGCTGCGGATGACGGCATTCGCACTGGCTGGATCTGTGTGAATGCCGGCTCCGTGAAACCCGCAGAGTCAGCCCCAAAGGCGGTCCAGCAGACGGAAGGGTTTGTTGGCTTCGTTGGACAGTCGGAAGGCGTTAACATTGTCCTCCAGCTCTTCACGGAGGAAAAGAGAGTGGAGCTCGACCTCGAGAACCTCTGGAATGGCGTGCTGAAGACCGACAGACGAAGGAGGGACGCCCAAACTCCCCCAGAGGCGGCAGAGCAAGTCGTGGACGAAATGCACAACCCGAACGGAGCAGTCCTAGCAGATCAAAACACCGTCAAGCAGCCACGCCAATCCCCTCAGGCCAAACCCCAAGCACCGTTGCAGGCTAGAGCCTATCATACGTCTACAGGAAGGCTATTCGGTACGCGCTTGGCACTTGAAAGAGATGGAAAGCATTCCCAAGCTAACACCTGGTCAAGGACTCGGAAATCGCCAATGAGTACTAGGTCGGATCATGGAATGCCTATGAAGGATAGGATTGCTCCCTCAGAGCTTAAAAAACAGGCCAAGCCCGATCAACATGCCGAGGCCATTGCTCTTGCCAACAAACTAGAGGAACTGCATCAGATGTCTCCGAAAGAGAAGCTTGAAGCTCTGGGCGAAGGATCGGGGCGGGATCGTAAAAACCTCACACCTTTTCTGAAAGAATTCTACGGCCATATCCCCGAATTTCCGGATGTCCTCCATTATGAAGCTCTTCTACAGCTCTATCTCACCGCCCACTCCCTGAACCATTCCGGCTACCCTGTCTTTGTCATTCATGACCTTCTGGAAGAGATGCAAGTCGCAGGCGTACGGGTTCCAGAGCGCATGTTCCTTGCCAGTATTCGTGCCCTCTTGTCCGTCGAGCATCCCTCCGAGTTCAATGAGGCAAGTAGTCGACGTCGCTACCAAATTGTCTTCGCACTCCTCTACGCCATGCAAGGGCATTCGTATCCCAGTCTCACGGACGAGGTAATACTCATGCTTCACGATTCGGTCTCGACACTCAGCAGCGACTTGAATGCTAGGCATAAGGATGCTGTCGTGGCTAAAAAGCGGGCGGCATTCAACCAGTCTGCACGTCACGAGCTCCTCCATCAGGTGGATATGCTCGAGTTGCCTCTCAAGCCCGAGACCTATACGCATTTGCTGCGAAGTTACGCTATTCTTGGGGACATGAAGGGCATGTGGCATGTTTGGACTTCCACGGCGTTGGCCATGCAGCCCCGTTCAGCACAAATGTACGCGATCGCTCTGAACGGCGTCGCCTTCACTGGTCACCAGGTGAATTGCATTCGAGCGCTGCGTGATTGTCTTGCTACTATGCCGCAAGAGATACCTCCAGTCGAGTTGAAGGATGATGTCAGGGAAGCAGTCATGAGGTGCCTCCTGGTGGTCGAGCCGAGCGTTGACAAGACCTGGGAACAGGGTGTGAGAGAGGGGGAGTGGGTAAAATTATGGGACAGATGTATGAGCGCCCTGAAAAAGGAGGAATATGGGAAAGAGGAGAGTTCGCAAAGCATGCTGGAACAATTCCGAACGAGCGTGCTCGGTAGACAGAGTGTACAGTAGATATCCGGAGATGGAAAAAATAGAAATCCCACAGCCTGTTCTCCTGCGGCGCAGAATCATTCAACTTCGCCTGCAGGCTTCAACAATAGCACCGTTGTCCAGTCACATACAGGGAGTTGAAGCAGTCGAGAAACGTGAACGTGCTGGATTCACCCGGGATCTAACGTGAGTTCTTCAAATCTTCGACTACATAGACATCCTTCCTCGGTCGTGGAAGTGGACCTGGCCAGGCGCGGAACCGGCCCTGTGGCGCTGATCGCTACCGCATTGATCGAAATCTTATCGATAGATAACTCTAATTTATTTTCTATGCCGCATCGTCTCTTCCGAAGCTTCGCAAAACATCCAAACCACACCATCCACCATGTCCACCCGCAAAAGAAACGAATGGCTCGAGGCCGAAGACGCGAGCGACGACAATGATGATACCGGCTACAATTCCGAAGAGGAAAGCAAGGGCCGCGCCGCGCTCGCCGGTCGCGCAGCTAAGCGGCGCAAAGTGGACGAGTCCGACGACGAATCGGTAGGAGATGACGGCGACGACGGCTTTGACCCTTCCCTCCTCCGCAAAGCAGACGCAAAAAATGCACCAAAGCTCTCTGAACCCAGGAGCAAAGCCGGCTCTGCAGAAGACGAAACATCCGTCCATGACGACGCCGACGGCAACGACGACGACGGCAACGACGACCCCCTCAAGCCCGCACCCGCCTCCACCAAGCCGCTCAGCAAAAAGAAGCTCGAGAAAGCGCAAAAAGCTGTCAAAAAAACCGGCGTCGTCTACCTCTCGCGCATCCCGCCCTTCATGAAGCCCTCCACGGTCAAGTCGCTGCTCAGCCAGCATGGCGCCATCGGCCGTGTGTTTCTGACGCCTGAGGACCCATCCGCATACAAGCGCCGCAAGGCTGCCGGGGGTAACAAGAAGAAGAGCTATGTCGACGGCTGGGTCGAGTTCGTGGACAAGAAGCAGGCCAAGGCGTGTGTGGAGCTGCTGAACGCGCGCATCATCGGCGGGAAGAAGGGCGGATATTATTACGATGATGTGTGGAATATGCGCTATTTGACGGGATTTAAGTGGCACCACCTGACCGAGCAAATTGCGAATGAGAATGCGGAGCGCGCCAGTAGGATGCGCGCTGAGATTGCGAGGAGTACGAGGGAGAACAAGGAGTTCATTCAGAATGTGGAGAGGGCGAAGATGTTGGAGGGCATGGCGGCGAAGAAGAAAAGCAGGGGAGTGGAGAAGGAGGGCGCTGCAGAATCGCCGAGTGAGAGGGAGGTCAGGAGGCAATTCAAGCAGGTGGAGGTCAAGTCGAAGAGGGCTAGAGATGTCCCAGAACAACCGGAGGAGGTCAAGAGGGTGTTGTCACAGATATTCTAAATGTTTGCACATATCACGATTTCGAAAAAGCGTTGGCGCATCGCGAAGTTCAGCACCTGCACAGGAGAGCTACAGGAATATCCCATTGACTTACCGCAATTCTAGTGGGTACCTCATATTCCAGGTGCAGTCATCACTATGCGCATCGAACCCAAACTTATCCGTGAAGCAACTCGTTTAGTGTGCTCTAGCTTGTAAACTACGCGTTGCGCCCTGCGGATTGGTGAGAGGTCTGAGCCGGTGTAATTGTGATGATTGCATCGATTTGGACCAAAAAAAAAAAAAAAAAATCCGGCATAGGATCGGTCACTGCTGGACGCATGCCCAGCTCATACATGAGAGTAAGGACATCAGTCCCTTTACGACACAGGCAAAACATCATTGGGCGTGAGGACTCAGCCCTTGAACGCAATCGCGAACTCTATCTCCGCCGCTGCTCTCAGCTGCTCTCAGCTGCTCTCAGCCGCTTTCAACGCCTACCTTTACGCGTGAAGATCAATACACATCGAGCACAATGGTCGCTCTTTGGATCCGATGCACGGGCCTTTGACCTTCATGTGGACCTCGCCTTACCCTATCGCCAGAGTGCTTTCATGAACGATACTACGCAGACTTGCAGGATGTAAGCGGCACTTCAGCCTTACGCTCTTCCTCTCACCCTCAAGCTGAGTTTCTATTGGCTTCACGAGGCACAAGCCGTCACGGACTCTGTCAAATCCGACATGGATGAGCCGGGAGTCGACAGTGCTCGTACTGCCGAACAGGCTGCCTGGTGTGCCGAAGAAACCCTCCCAGCTTCAGAGAATCCCAGCTGAATACGACAAGGAACAAGCCTGTGAAGCCTTGCAGAAGACACTCTTCCATGAGGACGAGGATGTCAGCATCCATGTTCTTTCTCTCGCGACGGATCCCGAGCAGTAAGTCGAGAAGGTAGCAACCGTGGAGCTGTCAAAGTCCCTCACAACACTACCCCAGGCTCGCTGAGGTGAACGGCCGATCGAGGGCCACGAAACCGGAGTCTCGCTTATCTTTTGATGCACAATTCAACAGGTTTACCTGCGTATATTCTCTGCAAGCTTCGGAATGGACCATGGAGTAAGTGCTGCCTGAGGCTGATGTTGCAAGCGCTGATGGTGTTCAAAGTATCGTCGCGGCATCTGGCCCCAATGCCCATCCTTTCGGCTCGTTCAAACGAGATAGTAATCGGTTCATGTGGCTCCTTAATGCCTTGCCGTAGGACACAACGAACGCCCGAATCCTTGTAAACAGCTCCAGCACTGCCAAGGTTGGAAGCGAATCTTTGTAGATTATTCTGGATCTTGGTTTGGCATGAGGAACGCCCTCATTGATGTGCAGAACAACGTGCGCAAGCCTTTGGTCCTATTCGGTCATAGCCTGGTGGCATTGTGGTCAGAGAAGTAGGTAGTCTCCGCTCAACATCGGTACCGGACGTGTGGCTGACGTAGATACGGGCCATTATTGAGATGGAGAAGATCAAGAACTCCAGGGTTGAGTCAATTCTTACTTAAATATGCAGGTTAATACTTTTTTGGCGTGCCGAATCAAGGCATGGTATACAAGTTCTCTTGTACCAATGGTCGGAGACAAACCCAATGGAGACTTGCTTGAGTCACTTCGGCTTTGCTCGGAGTTCTTGATGCTACGAGCGGATGCTTTTCCCACCGCCATTGAGGCCTAATTCTACAGCTGTGGAGTCTTGATTTTCTAGGAAACGAAGAAGTCGCCTATAGCACTTTTGAATGAGATGTGTTTACCTTTTCCTTTTCATGAGGTCTGAGAACTGAAATAATCTTACAGGCTGGTTTTTTTTTTTAAAAAAAAAAAAAAAGAGAGAGAGAGAAATGGCAGACCACGCGGCTGTTCTTGTACGATCCCGGTCAACAACGTATGAAAGGCTTCATGGGCAAGGTATCCACTACATGAACAGCACCAATCGCGCACACAGCAAGCTAGTAACATGCAGCAGTAGGCAGGATTCGCCATGCGCGGAATTACGTCACTCATGTGGTCGTCAGAGCTTGTCCATGGACATATTCTATTCAGCCGCTTAGTATGAGCCCAGAATCACGCCCAAAAGAAGCATGAGTGGCTGATGTCTCCCTTTTCCACATTTGCAGCGTCCCAGAATGTGACGTCATAATCTCGGGCAAGGCTAGACCGAGGCGCACTACAAATTTTGGCCTGCGTGCTGTCTCCACGGTGATCTCCGCATTCTCCCCTCACTCGTACCCCAGGTTACATTCGCACCGTCCACCTGCACGCCGCGGTGATCTGCGCCCGCCCTCGGGATGCGGGGAAGCACCAGCGTGCCTGATTCGAGCCGCCAGCTCTCCACATACATCATGCCCGCTCTGCCGCCGAAATTCCCGGCCAAGCTGACTGGCCCCGTTGTATCAATTCCACTCGTCAGTGGTGTATAGGGCTGCGGAAAATGTACTCCAAAGCCATTGTATCGGCGCCATGGCTGACCTTGGTGCCATTATCTTCCGCACAGGCATTATTCATGCCGCAGAATGCCTTTCAACCTCTGGCAGGACAACCTCTTTCATTCCCAGTGGACTTAAGTCCTTTGTTCAATAATCGTGGATTCGGGCTGACCCCCAACGAATCCGATTTTGATGGAATGGGCGGCAAGTTGCCGGCTTCGCATCACTCGAATCGATGACTAATGCGCTACAGGTGCCTTCCCTGCCGAGTCCATACCGCCATCCAGCTTTGTGTACTCGGGCTTCAACTACCAATTTCCGGAATATCGACAAACAGGAAATGACAATGTCATCGCAACTGGACAGACGCTCTCAGTGCCGCGCGGCAAATACATCAGCGTCGCACTGCTCGCAGCCAGCGAAACCGGCCTTGCCTCAACCACTGTCAATGCTTCCTACGCCGATGGAAGTGAGGGTTCTGACGCAATCCTCGTGCCTGCTTGGTGGAACTGGCCGTATCCGGCTGGTGGCGACATCGTCCTCCCTTATCGATTGACCAACGAGACTGTCGACTATAATCGAACCAACATCTTCCACGTCACAGGCTGGCTGGATTCGAGCAAAGATCTTACTTCTCTGACTCTGCCAAACGTCACCGGAGGTTCCAGCACCTCTCCAGGCGGTGCTGCTGTTGAAGCAAGGCTGCACATATTCGCCTTGTCACTCCTACCAGTGGCAAACACTCCTCCCCCGGGCCCCCAGCTGGAGGTTCAGTATGCGAGGTCAACCCAGAAATGGATTGAAGGAACGAACAAGACTCAGATCTTCGAGGTCACCGTCAACAACGTGGGCACGGACTTCGTACTGAAAGACCATTCAGTCTCCGTCTGGGTAGAGTCCGCCGGCGTGGAAACGGTAACAAATGCTACCGTCAAACGCTTAAGGCATGGAGATCAGGCCGTGGTGGAGGTAGGCGTCGTCAACAAAGGCGGAGTTGAGCCAGGGACCGTCGGGAACGCAACTGTACATGTTGCTGGAGAAGGCATGCCGAGCACCGAGTACACCCTGAATGCAACGTTCGGCGTTGCAGACTATCAAGCCACCTACGATTCGGTATACTCCCATGAATCTCCCAGCTGGTTTAACGATGCAAAATATGGGATTTTTATCCACTGGGGCGTCTATGCTGTGCCTGGATGGGGTAATTCCGGCGAGAACGAAAGCTATGCTGAATGGTACTGGTGGCATCAGAACGAGGGACCGGGAACGTCTGTCGGAACTTGGGAATACCACCTTGAAAATTATGGCCCCGACGTGGTCTACGATGACTTCATCCAAAACTTCACTGCCAGTGCTTTCGATCCTAAGAGCTGGGTAGACCTCTTCGCCGACGCGGGTGCCCAATACTTCGTCCAAGTCTCCAAGCACCACGACGGTATGTGTGGACAGTGCCCACCTCACTTCACCCACTAAACACCACAGGCTACGCTATCTTCGACCTCCCCGCCAACGTCTCGCAACGTACCTCCGTCGCCCTGCCGCCCCACCGCAACCTCCTCCAAGAGCTCTTCGACGCCGCCTCAACCCACCAACCACAGCTCCACCGCGCCGTCTACTTCTCCCTCCCCGAATGGTTCCACCCCGACTATGCGCGCTATGGCTTCGGCGACTGGCCCGGTGGCAATGCCACGAATCCCTACACGAACGAATCCCTCCCCTACGCGGGCTACGTGCCCGTCGGGGACTACATCACCGACGTCATCGTTCCCGAAATGGACGCACTCGCCGACATGGGCATCGAGATCATGTGGTGCGACATCGGCGGGCCCAACGTCACCGCCGAGTGGGCGTCGAGCTGGTTCAACCGCGCGGCCGCCGAAGGGCGCCAGGTCGTCATGAATGCGCGCTGCGGACTCCCTGGCGATTTCGACACGCCCGAGTATGCGCGCTATGCGGGCGTGCAGGCGCGCAAGTGGGAGAGCAATCTCGGCATGGATCCGTACTCGTATGGGTATAATCGCGCAACGCCGGATGAGGCGTACATGAATGCGTCGGCGATTGTGAGGAGCTTGGTCGATATTGTGAGCAAGAACGGGAATTTCCTGTTGGATGTCGGGCCCATGGAAAATGGCACGATCGTGGAGATTTGTCAGAGGAATTTGAGGGAGGCCGGTGAGTGGATTAAAGGACATGCAGAGGCGGTGTTTGGGACGAGGTATTGGAGCGTTACGCCGCAGGAAGGGGAGAGTGTAAGGTTCACGACTACAGCGGATGCATTTTATGTGCTGTTGTTGGAGAAGCCGGATGGAGAGCTCGTGCTGGAGAGCCCGGTGCCGCGGGTCGAGGAGGATGAGGTTACTGTTGTTGGTGGGAGTTTGAACGGGACTGTGGTTCCAAGCCGGCAGCAAGATGATGGAAGAGTAGTTTTGGAGATCTCAGATGAGGTTGCTAATGGTGATCAGTTTGTGTGGGTATTTAAGATCACCTACTGAAGAGAAGGGCTCGGTACTACTCAGGCATCTGAATCCTGCGTCCATGCAAAGGCAGCCAGGGCCGTTCTCTCGCATATATCTGTATATGATCCTTCATAACGAGACCTCGTCTCCACAAATACATCAGAAGCGTTCAACGGCCAGTCGAGGATGAAGCCTGAAATCGCACGTCGAGTAGCATTCTCGTTCCAAGATTGTTCTACCTACGCTCAGACTGCAACGTCAATCTCGATTTCCTCCGAAGTCCAGTAGCATCCGGCATCTCGAGCACCTCTATAAGATTAGCGAGTCATCGTAGGTATCATCAGCCAGGTACCAGCGGGCGCCACCGGCGAAAATGCAAGGGCCCGAGCACCCCGCTCTTATCTTCCCCACTTTCCGCCTCGCCCAGCTATCTCTCGTGCATACGTATGTTTCTGGAAACTCAGCACCGAAGCCCGCTCGCTCGTTGCTACCCTGCGTAGCATCTCGCTTAATATGGCACTACTCCGCGATGTCACGGGAGAAAGCCGTGGTAACATCTCGGCTTCGGACGTCTGAGACTCCCTGAGCCGCATCAGCTCGATACATATAGACCGCCCGTGTTCCGACACATTTGCAGGCTGATCCGTCGGCTTTTCGATTGGCTACTATGTTTGGAGTATCGACATTGCTGGCCCTGGCTGCGGGTCTGGCACAATGCCAGGCACAGTTCAACAATCCGCCAGGTGTTGACATCTGGTGTGGAAAGGCCTACCGCGCAACGTGAGTCAATGAAAGTGTTTACCCCACCTTCTTCCACGCTAAAAGCAAGACCAGTAATGCTTCTTTCAATCCCGGCGGCTGGTTTGTCGAGCCTGAGAAGTCGAGCGTCCCATTACTTAATTTCAAAGTCAAACCGCGGATGAACCTTTACCTGGATGGGGAAGAGAGTGGAAGTCTTCTTGTGGATGCTTCCATTTCGGACCTCGTTGGCCAGCCGTTCACCTCTTCCACTGGCTCTTCCTCAGCAGTCGAAGGGACGGACCTGCTCGTAGATATCTTCCTGGATGGCAAATCCTCCCTGCTGGCAGAAAGGACCACCGTCTCCATCGGCGGCAGCGCTGAAATAGTTTTCGACCTTTCTGGATTTTCGGCGCGTCTTGAGCCGTACAACATCACCGCCATAGCCACACTGGCCCAGGATAACAGTACCACCTTCACAGCCAACACGCAGTTTTCCAAACTGCCCCTACGGACCGACAACGGCACCGTCACCCGCCTCGACAACCTCTACGGCGGACTCTCCGTCCGCAGAGCCGACTCAACCACCTTCCAGCCCATCTTCCCCTACACCTATTACGTGCAATGGTCCCTCTACTGGTACGCCAACCTCTCCACGCTCGACGAATTCTCCTCGCTCGGCTACAACCTCATCCACATCGTGCCAACCGGCGATCTCGGCGATGACCCCTTCCCCTGGGAAGCCTTCCAGCCCTACCTCGACCGCGCCGCCGAGCTGGGCCTCTTCTTCCAATACGACGTGCGCTGGGACCCGAGCAACCTGACCATCATGCGCGACCAAGTCTCGCGCCTAGCCTCGCACCCCTCCATCCTCCTCTGGTACACGGGCGACGAGCCGGACGGCAAATCCAACCCGACCAACTCGACGCGCCTCGCCTACGACGCCATCCGCACCCTCGACCCCTACCACCCCGTCTCGCTCGCGCTCAACTGCTACGACTTCTACTATGCGGATTACGCCGCCGGCGCCGAGATCATCCTGTCAGACGTCTATCCCGTCAGCACGAACACGAGTTGGTCTACCGTCTACGAGACCCCGTGCAACGCGACGTACGGCTGCTGCGGCTGTGATGATTGTAACGGCGCGTTCGAGGACATTTCGGACCGGCTCGATGTCTTCGCGCATAGGGACGAGGTGCTCGGCTGGCAGAAGACGCACTGGGGCGCGCCGCAGGCGTTTGGGAACGAGACCTTCTGGACGCGCTACCCGACGGCGGCGGAGGAGGTGGCGATGAACCTGCTGAGCGTGAATCATGGCGCCAAGGGGCTGGTGATGTGGAATTTCCCGGTCACGCAGGATATCTTGCGGGCTACGAATGAGCTGGCCGCGGTGTTGACGGCGGAGGAGGTCGGGGCTTATTTGATCGGCGCGCCGCTGACGAGTGGACTGGTGGTGAGCGGGGCGGAGAGGGTCGATGCGGCGGCGTGGGTCGCAGACGGGGGCGTGCTGGTGAGTGTTGTGAATCTGAATTATGGGAGCGTGGCCGGAAACATCACGGTGCGGTTGCCGGAGGGGGTTGATGTGAGGGCTGTGGGACAAAGCTTGTGGGGAGAGGCGGAATGGAGTGTTAGTGGCAGCGCCATCTCGATAGGCGGCCTGGCCGGATTGGAGGTGTCGTTGGTGGAGCTGAAGTAGGCCGCTCGAGCGCAAAGCCCGCAGTCATCTGTACAGGAATTTGAGTTTACGCCGAGCACGCTTGAGGTCTCTCCTGATCGGAAGTTTCAAGAGCTCGAAAACGCCTCGATGATGCCATGCTACCTCCGCTGCCCAAATTCGGGCTATCGCTCCGCATTCATGACAACTCGTGTCAATGCAGCCCTCTGATGAAACTCGGGATACCGAAGTTTTCAGGCTCCATCAGCATTGCCTAACAATCCCCAACCATCCACATCAGAGTCGATAAGGACATTTTTGAGTGCATAGCGAATAATACGTATGTTGCCCCTCTCAGTCTCGTTCTCGATATACCAGGAACCTCTTCCTGACGCGGACGAGTGCTGTAGCCACAGCGAAGTGCTTTGGGCGGAAGAGCAACGCAACTTGTGAGACCAGGGACATGAAGCCGTTCAGGTATATCCGCTGTGCTCCAGGTCCAAAGCTCAACCGGCGTAGCTTGTCACCCCACTCCTGCCAATGGCCATCAACCCTTACAGAATGCGTCAGTTACCTAAACGGCCTTGTCAGCCCTGTGGCTAACAGAAATTTTCCTAGCCGTATAGGCAGTCCTCGAGATCCTGCCGTGAACAAGGTACTCCATGTCGCACTGGGGACGCTCAGACAGGGCTGCCAGCAGGCGAGCGGCGTGTCAGACCCTAAAATGGCGGCCAGCGTAACGTGTGTTAAGCGTTGCGATTTGGATTTCTTCGTAAACCTGAGGCTGCAGCCATCATCTGTGCATAGTGGTAGAAGGAATGTTGCTGACCTAGCTTTAAAGGCGAAAGTCCGTTAGGGCACATGCCGAAATGGTTGAGTACGAATGGTCTCAGTTTGCGTTCAGGGATGCCGGATGGATCTGTAGGATCAAGAGGAACAAAGCGAATGGAAGCGTGCTTCGTTATGCAGAAGATACTGTTGAGGTCACGATAACCACCTCATGAAGTGGAAGAATGGAAATGGCTTCTCCGAAGATAGCCAGCTGCTATTCGAGGACATACTCTTTAACTGTTTTCAGGTTCTTCCCTCTGATACTCATTCAGTATATGTGACGGCACCATCATTGTTTATATATTTCTAAGAAATATGTGAATGTAGAGAGGTGATGTACCGTTGTCCGACTTTCGAATCGCCAAGTACGGAACATTTTATACTTGCTCCGTTTCAACCACGCCCCATGCATCAACGGAAACAGGCCGCCTCCAAATATCTTGCTATAAATGATTATTCGACACACCAATGTTGATCGTCGAGGCAGTGTCACGGACTTCGCTCGTGCACACGTGATCCTGGCCGGTCCTACGGACTTTTCTACGATCTTTTAAGAAGTTTTTTTTTTTAGGCTTGAGAAACGGATCGAAGACCACTAAAGTCAAATTTTAAAGTGATACCACAGCCGATTTCATCGGATCATGGATCTGGACCCAGTGGTGCCAAATTTCTGAGGTTCGAGTATCCTTGCTTTGGGGAATACTCCTCATGGCCATGCCATTGAAGCATTTACTATGCAGTATACCCTATTTAAATCTACCTCCACTACGATTTTCCTTCAAAATCTGCCGCGGCCTATAATATTTTAAGAAGAGACGATTTTAATGAAAACGGTCTTCTATTCCTTTTCCTGCAGCAACCTTCCTCCGGCATAAACCATTTTCAGTGGGCTTGGCCGAGATGTTGTTTCAAGTTGAAACAGGGAACAGACCTTCGGGCCCATTCCATTCGTGTTTCTGCCAATATTAAAGTCTGATATTAACGCAAAGATGGTAATTCAACGGCCTGCCAAGTGCGCAACATTGTCTGCGGAGCACAGGAGAAACCCGAAAGCTCGGTGAATTGAAAGTCCCAAATCATCGAAGTTCAATTAAGGTTACGGCATATATGTCTATTCTTTGGCATTAAACCCTCAAACCCATGGCGCCTCGCTGTCCCAACGGACCCTGGAGTAATCATCAACTACCCGCCGTCGCTTCATCAACACTGTTTCCACATCTTGACACTGTCGACAATCATCTGGCCGTTCTTCTCCCAAGTGGGGTACCACTGATCTCTGGCATTCCAGAAATCCTTCTTCGCCGTGGCGCTGTTGTCGACCCACGGCTTTGAGTATTTGCCGTCGGTAAACCATCCGTTCGTTCCGCCTGTGGAGTTCCGTCAGTACAAAGAACAATCCCGCACGGAGGGGACCATGAACATACCAACAGCAACGTTGAGAATCAAATAGAACTCTTGGTCGAAGGGAGCATTCTTGGCGCCGGAAGCCCACGGGTTCGAGAGGCGGGTACCGTTTGCGGTGGCCACAGGAAAGTTACCGAGATCCCAGAAGGATTTCTTGAATGGGTGGTACATGACTTGAAGGAGACGGGTGTCAATGTAGGTGAAGATATAGCTGTCCGTCCACTCGATGCCGTAGGTGTGGAAGCCGTCGCCGTACATGGAGTGCAGGGCCTGCTTCCTGTTGTTGGTCTGGTGGTAGCCATCGTTGTCGTTGTCGGGGCCCCAATGAAGCGAGCCGATGGCGTAGTCGTTCCCTCCGCCGTTGGTGTTGTAGGTGTAGTTGTTGCCACGGGATTCGAGAATGTCGATCTCGCCGCTTCGGGGCCAGGCACCATACACGCTGTCGGTGGGAAGCATCCAAATAGCGGGCCAGAGCCAGTCGCCCTGAGGAATCTTGGCCTTGACCTCAACGCGGCCGTACTTTATCGAATGGCTCTTCTGCGTGGTGATGCGGGCCGACTTCACGGGCGGCACCACGGTGCCATTGGTAGTGTTGGTGGCGGCAACACAGTCAGACCAGAGGGTGGAGGAGCAGGTACCAAGCGCGGTCAGGTTGATGATGTTGTTCGTCTCCATGAGGGTTGCATCCTGCAGAGTGGGCTTGATGTACAGCTGGCCGTCTTTGATGAATACATTCTCCTCATCGGCAGTAGTTTGATCAAACTCTCCGTTTCTGTGCTGAACGTCAGAGGCATTTTTTGGCGGACTGGGTCGAGAAACTCACCCGAAACCGTTCAAGCGGATCTCATGCGTCCAGACGGACGTATCGAGCGTGCCGGAGGAGAAATCTTCGATGAGGACGGGGCAGTAATTATAGGGCGATGTGTTCCAGGTTATACCGAAATACACAAGCACTCCGGACGCGGCAAGACCAACAACGAAACCAATTGTAGGTATTATCCAGAGCCACGGATCGTTGCCCTTCTTGCCTCGCAAGGCTTTAGGGGTCTGTATGGTACCTTTCGGCACTCTGCGCGAGCGAAAGTAGCCACCCGCGCCCAAGCCTGGGGAGGAGGGGAAGGCGCGCAGACTGGGGGCACGCGTAGTGGGGACGGATGTCTGTGGGGTGGCAAAGGGGTTGACAGCGATGCTGTCAGGCCTTCCTTTGCTGAAGCCGCTGGCCGCAGGACTGGCCCGTCCGCTGGCGACGCTGGCATGGCTGGCGTGGCCGATGTGGCCATCCTTCTCTGAATGATCGGACTTCTGCATGGTTGCAGCGAGAGGCCGCGAGGGATGGGTAGAATGAAACGAGTGAAACCAAGGGCTGACAGAGTGTTTGTTTCTCCAGCAGAGGGGCTGTGTGCAATACTTTTCTACTTGTCCTGACGGGGGCGGCAGCTGAGGCAGCCAACTGTGCCGATGGCGACCGGACTCGATGGCGCCAATGTCAAAGAAAAACAGCTGCAGAGACGATATGCACACCCATGGTCCAGAGCCCGATGGCGCGGGCACGATCATGGGAGCAACGAGCGGCGCAAGCGCGGGTGGTGGTGAGGTGCGGCAGTTAGCGCGTCGGGATTGCCATTGGTGTGGCTGATGCAGAGATGCAGGCTTTGCGCGTGATTTCCACGGAAAGGCCCGTCGCTTGCGCAGGAACGCATCCCAACCGGGTGTAGAGGGGGGAGTGTGGGGGCCTGTCGCGCCCGAGAAGCGGTCCTTTTTTGGTGCCGCGCTCGCTTGCTTCACCGTTCCGGGCTGCACCGCTCGGCACCGCGCCCCCCTTTTGGCGGGCGAGGCGGCCATCAACTTGCCTGTTCCTGTTGTGGCGCCGCTAACCATCACCAGTCATCTCCACTGACAGTCCGCTCAGCTCCTCCAGACCCCTCCACCGCTGCGCACGAGGCGCACGGTGCCCTTTTGCCGCCGTGATAACCTTATGGCAGCTTCCACGCTCTCGGCGCTGCCGAGCCCGTCCTGCCCAGTCAGGGCAGCGCCATCGCCATGAGTATCCCACCCTAAACCCGTCGGGCCCCTCTTTTTTTTGCCGGCGTCTTCATCGTGCGGCTGCTACCTCGAGGAGGCACCTGGAACTGCGGCCCAGATGCGGAATGGCTCAGCCGTCGTCACCAAACTGCATACCAGCAGTCTTGCCGCTTCCTACGCCAGCCGCACTCTAGGCCAGCGCTCCACCTGCTGCACTATCGGGCTTGAGCTGAATCTCGGCTGGCCCAACGGGGCCGACGAATCTCTCTTTTGGGCCGATAGAGGCGTCGATGTAGTCGCGGCCTGCGCCGTTGCCATGAAGCCGCCTCGTTAAAGACTTCTCATGCCTCCGCATGTCTCTCTCTTCCCTCTGATCCTCCTTCTGTCCTCACAACAACACCTTCATTTGTGTACTGCCGTCCTTCGCTGCCGATCATTCGTTACTGTCGCCCTCGTGGCTGAAAGCACTTTACTGTAATTGCTGTTACTGCCGCATCCCGTCTACATTCATTGCCCAGATGGCTTTCGACCGGGCCTCCTCACATGGCACTCCGGGGGCCGAGTCTCCCCCCGACGTCACTCCAGCCGAGACTCCAGGCGGTCTAACGCCCATGTACCAGAGCCGCAACGGCTCGACCGCTGGGTTTTCCGTGTACTCGCAATCAAGAAGAGACACGCAATTCATCCACGACATCAGACACGATATTATCATCAACCATCTTTACGAAAAGCAGGTCGGTCAAAGATGGATCCAGGATTTCAGCGGCAATGTTGAGGGTGTCCTGCTGAAGAAGGCCCGTGGAGAGTACATCACTTTTCCGGAACAGCTTGTCGAGAGTAACCTGGCACAATCAATCGCCACCCTCAACGTCCAAGTGAGTGAGTTCTCCATCAGTGATCCTCTTCATGCTGACCCCGGGCCAGGCTGCAATGACCGTCAAGACAAAAGTGGTGTCCACTTTCATCGCCCGGAACACGGAAGCCGAAATTCCCATCAGGAAAGGTCTTCGGGTGCAGGTGATCCCTACGATCGAGGAGCTGGTGTATGCAAGGAAACATCAATATGCTGCGTTTGTGGCATCCGAATCTCTTCTTCTCGTATGGGACGACAATCCAGAGAACCTTGCGGCCAGGGCCGAGAGCATCCAGGAGGACCTTTTGAAGTCTGCCATGTCTTCGTACGAAGCAGGCTTTGGCGAAAAGGGTGGTATGGTTGAAGAGGCAGAGATCGATGTTGAGGCCGCCACAGAGAAGGAGCGCCCAACCGTCTATTACAACTCTGTTTGCACTGCCTTCGCCATTGTCATTCTCGTCACACTCTCGGGTCTTGGATGGCAGGCTATCGCACGCGAGGTGGCACTGCTAAAGAGCTACATGTCCATCCTCTTCGTACTTATGACGCCAATCAACTTCTTCTTTGCCCTGGTAAGTGAGCGCTTCAGGCCCTGTCTGATATGCTAACACCCCAGTTCTTCTGCAACGTCATCGTCTCCATTTTCGCACGTGTGTTGGGCCCGGTCTCATACCTTGAGCAGAACTCCAAGTACTACTCGGCCAAGTGCTCTCCCAGGATCGAAAAATCTGCCAACGGTACTCTTCCCCACGTCACCATCCAGTGTCCAGTCTACAAGGAGGGTCTCGACTCTGTCATTGCGCCCACGGTCCGATCCATCAAGAAGGCCATCTCGACGTACGAGCTTCAGGGCGGAACCGCCAATATTCTGATCCACGATGACGGTATCCAAATCATCGACGAAGAGGAAAGGCAAGCGCGCATTGAGTTCTATGCCGACAACAACATTGGCTGGACAGCTCGCCCCAAGCATGGACACGATGGCTTTATTCGCCGCGGAAAATTCAAGAAGGCTTCGAACATGAACTTCGGGCTTCGTCTCTCGAACTTGGTGGAGAAGAAACTGCAAGAGATCAGCCGTGGCGACCACTGGACTTCCAGAGACGAAAACGAAGCGTATGATGCCTGCCTTTCAAAAGTGCTGGAGGAGGAGCAGGTTGCTTGGGCTGCCGGAAACATCCGCGTGGGCGACTACATCATCATCATTGACTCAGACACCGAAGTGCCCGAAGACTGCCTCCTCGACGCCGTTTCAGAGATGGAACATTGCCCGGATGTTGCCATCATTCAGTTCGCCTCCGGAGTCATGCAGGTCTCTTGGGACTTCTTCGAGAACGGAATCACTTTCTTCACCAACCTGATTTACTCTTCTATTTGCTTTGGTGTGGCGTCGGGAGACGTTGCTCCTTTCGTCGGCCACAATGCAATCCTACGCTGGTCTGCTGTCCAGCAGGTTTCGTTCATCGATGACTTGGGCGAGGAGCGCTTCTGGTCCGAGACGTCCGTCTCGGAAGATTTCGACATGGCTCTGCGTCTTCAGATTGAAGGGTACATTGTCCGCCTTGCTGCCTGGGCCGACGGCGGGTTCAAGGAAGGCGTCTCCCTCACGGTGTATGATGAACTCGCTCGATGGGAAAAGTACGCGTACGGGTGCAACGAGCTGGTGTTCAACCCCATGTACCAGTGGATCTACAAGGGACCCTTTACTACCCTGTTCAAGACGTTCATTGCGTCGTCGATGCCCCTTGCATCCAAGCTCAACATCATCTCGTACATTGGCACGTACTACGCCATCGGCTCCTCCTGGCTCCTCACACTCATCAACTACGTGGTCATTGGAGAGTTCAACGGTTACTACGATAAGTACTACCTGGAGTCATGGAAGGTCTGGCTCTCGGTCATCTTGGTCTTCACCATTGGCGGAAACATTGGTCTGGCCGTTGAGCGCTACCGCCTGGGCCAGAGGGGCTTGCTTGGGTCTCGTGAGTTGCCCCGGAGTGCAGAGATGCTTTTGTGCAAAGCTGATAATGTCTGCAGTATTCGAGAACTTCAAGTGGTGCTTCATGTTCGTCGTCTTTTTCGGCGGGATCTCTATCCACGTTTCTCAGGCCATTCTTTCCCACATGTTCTGCATCGACATGCAATGGGGTGCCACGGCCAAGGAAGTCGAGCGGTCCAACTTTTTCCTTGAGGTACCCAAGATTGCGAAGCGGTTCAAGTGGAGCATGCTTTTCTGCTTCGCGCTTCTGGCCGGCATGGTCATTATGGCGGAGGCCCCATTCATTCCTTGGAGCTGGAACATTACCCAGTTTGTGGCCATCTTCCCGTTGTCGGTGATGGTTGGCTGCCACATTCTCCTTCCCATCGTGCTCAACCCGAGCTTGATGGCGTTTACATTCTAATTCTCCTATCTTGTTCCATGTTTTACGGCAAAAGGGTCACGTTCGTTGATGGTATAGATGGAAAGCGGAGTTCAGCGGCAGCGCAGTCACATTCGTTCGATTCATTACGGCCTCTCACGACAAAGCAGCGCAGGCTCCTCGCCATAGCCCAGAGAGTCGGCAACTAATTTGTAATAGAGTTACTTGCTTTTGAGAACAGCGAAAAAGAGAAGATATCGCTTAGGTAGAGAGAATTGCATGGAGACCGCGAGATTTCAAATTCCAAATGGCACCCCTGACGTGGGGCGCGTTTTTTGGCCGGGTGGGGTGCGAAGGATGGTAGGCCCGGCCACGCCATGCATCAGCCACATGCAGGAGAAACACCGAGGGCGCTTAGGCACAAGACGGGCTTGATAAGAGGCAGCCGAGCGTGGCGCAGGAGGGTTTAGTTCAACTACCGTCTCGACTAGCGGCTTCCCCGGCTTTGACGCCGGGGTCTGCGGGTGTAAACATAGCGATAATCGAAACACCCCGTATATCAGGCGCCAAATCCACCGCGAAAGCTCGAGGCTCGGCCGGGCGAGCTGAAAGTTGGCGCGGAAACAGAGGGCGTTTCGTTATCGTGATGCCTTTGATGGTGAGGGGACAAGAGGAGTGGCCAGGACGGGTTAGCGCTGGCGGCAACTAATTCTGCAGCATTCGGCAGTAGCGCCCCGGCCGCAGATGCAGCTGCTGTGCGCCTTCCTTCGCTCCTCGTTGGTCGCGCCGTTGGCTTTGCCGAGCTCTCGCGCCAAAAACCACCAAGCCATCTCATCATCTTCCATCTCGGCCAAGCCCGTCACTGCCGTCACCGACACTTCTCCCTCCTTCGCTGGCACAGGGTCCCCGTGTTCGTGTGTCTGCAGCTCTTATCGGTCGCATACATATAGCCCGACGAAGCTACTCGGCCGGAACCAGCCAGATCGGAGTTCATCGCCTCTTCAGCCACCATGACGAGCTGGGGCGCTTCAATCACAGGTACGATGGGCAAGCACCTCGTCCGATAGCCGGCGAAACGTGGAGACCCACTTACGAGCGAACCATCTGCCAGCTTTGCTAGTTACGCGCCGCGGCCCTGCACCCACGCCCAATTTTGCCACTGTTATAGCCTCTGCTGCGTGAAGCTGATAGTACGCAAGCCTTCAATATTGTACCCCAGCTTCCTCCATGCGGACCCTGCCACAATGGCATTTCCGCCTTTGTGAACGGCCTCGCCGAGCGCCAGGTGGACTATGCTGTGGACAGCTCTCCACGCATTCCATCCTCTCAACATTCGCCACAGCCTTGTTTTGGGAGAATGGAAGGCATCGACAGCAAAAGGGACATGCCCCGTGACTACTCACGTGCTGGACCCACTTCTGAATGACTGGTTGGCTCTCGTTCGTACCGACGCGCTGAATCTCCGGGCTCACTACGCCCCAGCGTCGACAAGCCGCCAGCCCTGCAGCCCTTGGATGCTCCCCGCCCCCCGCTCGGACGTCGCCCTGAGGATATCGCCGTATCGATAATTGGCATCACCAAAGGCTATGGAACGCCTCCGCTTCGTCAACGTTCGGCCCAATTTCCGAGGGGACAGTAACCGCTTTCCGCGCCCGCGGCCCGTCACCTCTTGCCTTCAATGCCGCCGCCGCAAGGTTCGTTGCGACCACGCCGTTCCTGAGTGCTCGGCCTGCCGCCGTGGAAACTACGCTTGCTCGTATGCAACCAAGGCTTCGGCCAAGGCTTCTGTCGATACACGTGAACTCCAACACGTGTTGGGCGGTAGAACGCAAGAAGAACTTCCAACGGATGATATTCTCGCACGCCTTGGGAGGCTGGAGGATCTTATCGGACGAGTAGCTGACGGCCCTCGATCGTCACTTGGTGGTGGTTCAGCAGACCATCTTTCAGCAGATACTGGCATTTTGGCACACCAGCCATATAGTCCAGGACATCAGAACCCATCAGCTACGAACCCTTCATCGGCCTTGGCTTCAGACGGCCTTGATGGAACTCTGCTTCTGGAAGACGGACAGTCTCATTATGTCTCGTCGGTACATTGGGCTCTACTGGCAGATGAGGTGTGTCTATACCACCATGCTGCTCAACTAGTGCATTTGCAACTTTTCAAATAATCAGTCAGATTGCATATTTTTCTGTATTTGTCTGACATTCCACAGATTCATGATATTAGAACTCTGCTTCGAGACCGTACGGAAGATGACCCCGGAGGTTCCGATGAGAAGTTGGCAAGCGCAACAAACGAGGATACTTCCTGTATGGAATGTCCGAATTCATTGCTTTTCGGACACACAACGCAAACCGTGAATATTGTGAGCCTTCTACCTGCGGATGCGGGCCTTTGCCATTATCTGCTTGACATCTTCATCTCCAATGTGGATCCAATGACGAGAATTGTGCACAAGCCCTCTCTTTTGCGGCGGTTCGAACGCTACATCAAGCAGTCGTATCATAGTTCCTTCCAGGAGTGAGTCAAATTTCTCCAGACTATATAGACGTCATCACACTGATACGGCACAGACAAGACAGCTCTCGGCCCAGGCCAGATATGTTGGCGACGAACCTGAACAACTTCGAACCACTTGCCTTCGCCATCATGTATTCTGCGGTCAACAGCATGAAGCCTCAGGCTGTTCGGGAGAAGTTTGATGTGGATCAGCCGGCCCTACTGCGACGGTTTCAACAAGGTGCAGAGCTGTGCCTGAACCGAGAAGGCGTCCTTACTTCTTCCAGCCTTGAAGTCTTGCAAGCATTTGTTTTGCTGCTCGTGAGTCATATCAATACCCTTGAACTACCAGTCATCATGCCCTAACAATCATCAGAGCTCTCAATTCAGAGAGGATGATCTCGGAAAATCCTGGCCTTTGACTGGCCTGGCCATCAGAATAGCTATCGACCAAGGTCTACACAGAGAACCCTCTTTATTTCCATCTGGTAACATGAATGCTGTCCAAGCTGAGCTTCGTCGGAGATTGTGGCATCAGCTCTGTCACCTGGATTTCCGTTCTGCCGAAGGAAAAGGCCATGAGCCAGCTATCTCGGATGACGACTTTACAACCCTTTTGCCGCAAAACATCAACGATGAAGACATACTCGAAGGAACACAATCTTCCCTGCTGATTGAGTCAAAGCCCGCTTTTACTGATATGACCGCCCATCTCATTCGCTTGAATGGTATTCATTGCTTCAGGAAGGTCATCCAAAGTACGTATCGTCTTGAACGCCGGATCAGTAAAGCTACGCTTGGTAACGACGAACCGATTGATCCCGTTCTTGAGACTCAGCGTCTATACCAAGAAGTGCGGAATATGGTAGATTCAATGCTGGAGAAGCAACAGACTCTCTACCTCTGCCACTGTGATCCAGAGGTCCCGCTCCAGGGAATATCCCTGGGGCTCGCTGCTCTGCTGGAGTGGAAATGCTGGGTCATCTTCTGGCTGAGAGTTCCTAGGGCTTACCGCGACGTTGTCATATCTACCGAAGTCCGGATGATGTATGTCAACACCATCTGTACCAGTCCCCGAAGACTAACAAACAATAGGATCTTCGAAAAATCTGTAATGCTCTTGGAAAATCTCATGGCGGCCAATATGGCCAAGGGAGCAGAGCCCTTCCAATGGCACATTAACGGCCACAGCGCATTCCAGGCCATCATGCACATAATCTCTGAGTTGAAGAACCCCCACTTCCGTGTCACTAGTCATGATTGTCTCCATCAGAGAGCAATCTCAGCGCTCCGGATGATGCGTAAATTGAAAGAGGCGGAATCAAGCAAGACTTGGAAGGTTGTTCGTCGGATGATCGATAGGGTTGTTGTCTTGAACTACCAATCCTCAAGCAGTTCTCATGTGACCACCCTTCTACCAGCCGAGGGGATCCGGGTTGTGCAGTCGGGCTTTCGTACACAAGCGCTATCCTCACAAAATTCGAGCGAAGGCCTTGATTGCAGCAACTCCATAAGAACTGACGCCGGATCTTCTCATCTATTTCCGCTGAGTAGCCATCAGGCTGACTGGGAGAACACCGATGGTGATACGACGCTTGCTGATGCGCCTGACCTTTCTGAACTATCTGGGGAATTTGACTGGGTCAGTACGACACACTACCTTCCGGGAGCAATCTTGCTGACGTTTTGAAGGGATGGTGGAACTTTGACTCGCTTCCATGGACCCCCCCGGCGTAATGATCACAAGAGCCCAGGACGACAGTGAAGTACATTATAGACGACAGAAAGATAAGAGTTTGCTTTCATTCGGCGCTCCTGAAGCTGTAAGAGGCGTCACAACGTAAATTCTGGGCCGTTGAAACTCCGCTATATGCACAAATCCCTTGAAATAGTCCGCATGAAAAGCTCCAAGACGGCCTCATTCCGGCATATGGTTTGCTGGAGGTAGGTCATATCGGCTCCGCTCAGGTCCGCCAAACCGCTCTCGCGAACGTCTTCGTCTCCAGACTCACACCCAACTGATGCATCAAACCTGTCTATAGCTCCAGAACTGCGCGTACTGTCCACCGGCATTGTTGATTTGAAAGAAGGTGGCGACGGCAAGCCATTCGATCTCGGACTTGAGTCGACTGACGATACCGTTGTCTGTCCCGACAGACAAGCTGAGGCCGTCATTGCTTGCTCCTCGGTCAAAGCCTTCAATGTGGCAAGTGTTTCTCGCCCCTTCTGGAGCGCGCGCCGGACGACAAACCGTCGGATTGCTACCTCCTCCTCCTGACTGACTTCATATTCGCCGAGGCGGCACCATATCTGCCCATTTGGATATGCATCACCGGCCTTCGGAGCACCATTGTTGTTGGCTCCCGAGTGAACGGATTGCTGCGCCACAAGGTATTCGAAAAGGCGCATGACGAGCTGAAAGGAAGATACAGTAAGGAGGACTGAGAAGGAATCTTTTTGACAGTGCGTACACCGGAGGAACGCAAGACACGCTGCAAGGGCGCCATTTATGCGTTGGACGCAGATATCTAGGCGACAAGGGCCCGAAGAAGATGATGGCTGCAAGCGAGCTGCGCGATGAAGAGCGTGGAGGTTGTTGAGGTTGGTAATCTGATTTTCAAAGCAACTGCACGTCTCCAATGAGGCGGGTTTTTCCTGCACCGGGTCGGTTGATGTGATGCGAGCTCCACCTTCTTGAAGACTTTTTTCTGTACCGAATCCCGCGAAGATCTCAAATGGCGGGCTCTCATTTGCCAGCAGGAATGGATCTACAGTATCGAATCCAGGCGGAGTTATTGCACAGCTTTGTCCGGCTGCGCACTGAGATTCTCCGCTTACGGAGAACGCCCGCTGGAGGAGCTGAACGATGTATCAGTTTCGGAGTATGCCCCATCAGGAAAATGCCCGAGTGACTTACGTTGCTTGCACCACTAAAATCATCGCTAAAGCAGCTCAGATCCATTCCTGCTGCTGCCGCGGGGTCGGCCCACGAGGATGTGTCCATGTCCATGGCGGTGTTCTGCCAATCACTGTGGATATTTCGGGCTGCATGTTCCTGGCGGAGACGAGCATTCTTCTCCAGGGTTTTCTTGTTCCGACTACCTTTCGGCTTGCCTGCCCTCATGGCATAGCTGTAGATACAAGGGAGATCCTGGTCCTGGCAGCGAGCGCAGATTGGCTCCCTCGAGCACTTGACTTTGGCGGCGTGACAGGAATCACAGGCGGAGCGCAGCTTCGGCCGTGCTTTGTCACGGGGTGAATTTTGCCAGCAAGCCGATGGGGTAGAGACGAAGAAGGCGGCCCGCGACTCGGGTCTCCTATCCATATTCGCATTTAATGGAGCTGCCGAGCGCTGTGTCACGAAGGATGAAGATGAGGTTTGGATAACGAAAGATAAGATGATCAGATAAGCGGCATCAAGGTTCTACATCAGTACAGAGCAGATGCCGGGTTTTAACCAAGACTCTCGGCCCAGCCGCGAGGTCTGCTCTGGAGATTGTTGTTGACTCGCTACTGCGGACATGCCGGTCCGGAGTCGCAGCGGCTGAACGCGAGGCATCCAGAGTACCTACCAAGGGTCTCTCGTTTGCTGACTCGCACGCCACGCAACTCCGCGTAAATCATTCACGCATTCTAGCCTAGGCGCTGACTCGGGCATGGCGTGATGGGGCTGCCTTCTCTAGGCATGCATGGACCGTTGAAACAGCTGCCTCTACGGAAATGTGCAACGGAAGCATTCAAGGCTGAAAACCCCATCGTTTCATCACGATCAGAGAGTGCGCGGAGCGGTGGTGGTTTAAAGAAGCCCAGGCAAGCCGGCTTGGAGGACCGAGTATGGCTAGTCCCGGCCGACAGGCGAGGACGGGAGCACGGCTGCGGACCGCACACAAGGCGAGCTGGCAGCAAGCGCCAGGCCGATATCGCGAGCTTGGCCACTCTTGGGATACCCGCCGAGTATAACCTCCGACGCGAACCCTGCAGCACCCTGGACAAATCTGCTATTGGCTGCTTACCTGCCGGCGGTCAAGCACCAGATCCATGAGCCCGTTCCGTCGGCCGGAACTAGCCTTTTCGGGGCGTCTCTCGACCGTGCCTTCATCATCAGGGATTTATATCAATCCAACGGCGTGGGCACTTGTGAGAGCAGCGGAAGAGACACGGCTCGTTCTTGAATCATTCGACCATGGCTTCAGAAGATCCAGAGTCTCAATCGAGCAACAAATGCTCCCTCTCTCTCGCCGGAAAGGAACCCGAGGTAGACTCTACAGACCGCCAAGCCCTCGTACCTCCGAATGGGGGAGTCCGAGCATGGGCTTGCGTTGCTGGATCATTTCTGCTTCAGTTCTGTTCATTCGGCTATGTCAATGCGTAAGTGGAGCAAAAGGGCCTCGAACTCCAACCCTTGCTGACCGCGTACGCGTCCTCTACCGCACCGTTGGAAATGCTAATCGCTCATCAAATTTGCGCGGCCCTTGCAGTTGCGGAGTCTTCCAGTACTACTACCAGGACTCGCTACTCGCAGACCAGTCCTCTTCGAGCCTTGCGTGGATCACGACGCTCCAGGTCTTCCTGCTCTTCATGTTCGGCCCGTTTGTCGGCAAGCTCATCGACGCTCACGGCTGCCGAAAGATCCTTGGCCCCTTCTCACTGCTTGCTGTGCTGTCTGTTTGCATGTTGAGCCTATGCAAGACCTACTGGCAAGTCATGCTCGCCCAGGGCGTCGCATTCGGGTTTGCGACCTCGGGCCTCTCCCTGCCCGCTATGACCCTCGCCACTCAGTGGTTCTCCACCAAGCGCGGCCTCGCCGTCGGGGTCGTCTCGTGCGGCTCCAGTCTTGGTGGAGTGGTTTTTCCGCTAATCATTCCGCGGCTCGTGAGTGAGGTTGGGTTCGCTGCTGCCGTCCGCTGGGTCGCGCTACTGCAAGGGATTTTGCTCGCTGCAGCGAATGTGCTGTGCTCGACGCCTTTCCCGCCTAAGGGACGACAGAGGAAGGGGGAGGAATCCGGGTCGAGGAAGGTGGGTTTGAAGGCGTTCTTGTCGTGGCCGTGGCTGTTCTTCGTGCTAGGCTGTTTCTTTACAATGTGGGTAAGTGAATGCGGGAAGATCGCCGCGCCTTTTTCTTCTTTTTTTTTTTATATAACTTAATTACCCCGTCCGCTCGGTCCTGTCCACGTCTCGCTTGGTCCTTCCCGTCTTTCCCCACAGTCGTAAAAAGGCCCCTACACCGAACATCATCACCCTCCTTCCGGCATATCTCGGCACATCTCGGGCTTTCTTGCGCTAATCCCGCCATCCGCCCTACAGGGCCTCTTCGCGCCCCTCAACTACCTCCCCGAAATGGCCGCTGCCAAGGGCATGGACGAGCGGTTGGCCCAGTACACACTCGCCATCGCCAACGCTGGCTCTGTCATCGGGCGTGTCCTGCCCGGCTGGATGTCCGACCACGTCGGCACGTTCAACGTCATGACGGCCGTCTCGTCGCTGTCTGGCGTCCTCGTCCTGGCCTTCTGGCTTCCGCTCCAGCGCGCGGATAACCCCGCTGATGCCGGCATCATCGTCTTCGCCCTCCTGTATGGGTTCTGCAGTGGCGGATTCGTGTCGCTGGGCGCGCCCTGTGTGGTCAGTTTGGCGGAGGGCAGGCTCGAGGAGATTGGATTGAGGCTGGGCGCCTTTTGTCTCGCCATCGCCTTGGGCGCGCTGACCGGCCTGCCGATTGAGGGCGCGGTCAGAGATGGCGCCGGGGGTTGGGTCGGGCTGATGGTTTTTGCGGGGGTGGCCATGTTGGTAGGTGGTGGATGCCATGGGGTTGCGAGGGGGTTGAAGGCGGGGTGGGCGATTGGGCGGAAGGTTTAGGTGAATGGTTTTGCGTGGGGGGACGGGCATGGTGATGGGCACCAATGGGCTTCGGTATCATTCAGTATGATTTAATGATATGGTTCGGATGGAGTTGAGTGGTTTGTATAGTCATTGTAGCGCGCTTCTGATGAAACGGCTGATAAAAGGGTCATTTTGGAGGTGAGCATTGCTTGTGATTTTCTTTTCCGCTCACTTCTTACACGCATCTCTGATGACTGCGCTCGGCCAAGGGAAACAACAGCGGATTGGTTTCTGCCTCTCGGTTGCTTTCTTGTACTGCATTTCGCTTCTTTCATATCTTGAAATTATCTACTCACTCCGCTCTCCAGGCCGTCGGCTTCTTCAACTCGAGTTCTAAATCGGATACAAGCAATCAGCTGCTATTATCCGGTTTGAAGTAATCGTCACACTTCTTCTTCTTTGTCCCAATTTCCCCCTGTCCCTCCTTCTTTTTCTGGTCTCTTACTCGAATAGCGCATATAGAGTAGAGAAAAGAAAGAAGGCCACTCATATCGTTGGGAATCCGGTACCCGTCCAACACCTTATCTTGCGGCGGCGACTGCGGAAACGAACACGCTCGGACTGGCTGCAGCCGCAGCGACTTGAGCAGGCAGTAGTGCAGCAGCGCGTCCTGCCGCCCTAGATGCCTTACCACATCGTGCCTGTTCTCGTTGAACTCGGCCCGCAGGTCCGCCTGCACGCCTGCGCGGTCGGCCAGCGGCACCACGCGCGGCGCCTTGACGTGCGTCGTCACGTCTAGATTCTTGAACGGCGACTCAGCCAGCGCGTGGAAGTGCTCGGTCGGGAAGCGCGAAGTGGTCGAGGTTTTGCATGTATATGTCGGCGGGTTGGTTGTCGCCGTCGATCAGCTGCAGCGCTTGCTTGCGCGAGAACACGGGATCGAGCAGCTTGCGCAGGTGCATCCAGCGTTGCCCAATGATCGTGGCGGGGCCCACAGTTCATGAGTTTGTTGAGCAACCGGCCCGTGTTGGCGACTGACGCTTTGGTGTGATTGGTGGTGTGGGTGCAGAGGGTTTGGGCATCTTTGGGGTCGATTGCGAGGCTGGGGCTGGGTCATATATACGAGGTCAGCGGAGAGAGCTGGGCTGCCGTCTTACACTTAAGGGTTGGTGCCGATTCAGATTCCGTAGATGCTGCCGTACTTCTCTTGCAATCCATACGACATCTCGCGCGCGGAGGAACTTCTCGTTCATTTGGCCATTGCGGAAGGTATAGCCGGGCCCGCGGATGTTGCTACCATTTTTGAGGCTAGGGATCTGGTAGATGCGGGATGGGATGGCCTCGTTTGGAAATCTTAGCAAGTACTGTTTTAGCCGGAAACTCCGCGTGGTGGTAGTGCTCATGTTGAGAGCAACATCCAAGATCCTGTGGGCGGCTCAACTTTTAATGACCACGAGCACTGTTACAGTAACAGCAAGGGTTTTGAACCAGAGTCTTACTTTGTTAGCGATGAGTACGGTCATTACGCAGGTGATTCGGATTTCCCCGCGTTATCCTGCTTTCGTGTCTGGATGAACGGTTTATGCGCCGCACTCAATTGGCCTTCGCCCTGCTGATATTGTTAGCAAGGACCATATCAGCAGAATTTAGTTTAAGCACCTGCAGGTGAAGTGCGGCCAGGCTGATCCTCATTAGAGGCGCACTTTCAAGGCCATCTAGGTCTTTGCGAGCCCTGCCGCTTGTGCGATATTCGCCGTCGATATCCTCCGTCCAAGAACCCCCTCTCTCCCGCAGAGAATGTGGCTTGCGCATTCCCTTGGAGCCTCCGGGCTCGAGTGGCTGTGTATGTCTCTGGGGCAATTTTCTCTTGATGGCATTTTCCGTGCCAAAATTGCTGCCCAGAGCTACGCGCTGTCTTTCCTTAAGACTAGTTTTCCCGTGCGGGCGTTCCTACCGTGGGGCTCTGCTTCCTGTGAGGGTTCCTAGCCCCTACGGTGTCTCTTCCAGTGCGGGACTTCCGCCCGTGGGCTTACAAGGCCCCTTTACCCTAGAGTTCGTAATATTAAGCCCTATTTTTCTACTTATACCTTTAGCTACTTCAATATTGCTTTTACTATATAGAAAGTTTATGAGCTTCTAGAAAATTAAATAAAGCATGAAATGTAGTATAAAGACATATCAGCAATAGGCTTTTATTGAACAGTGCTTATGGAAAGCAAGACAATGGTAAAAATTTACGTTTTCCTCAATAAATTTACTGAAATATTCACGTCCAAAAATAAAGTAAGTCCCCTATTAAGTAGAGCGGGATCTTCTGTCCAGCCGCACGCATCTACAAATGCGTGGAGCAAGGCCAGATGACGAAAACTGAGGCAAGTTCGTGCCATCGCCTCGGCATACCTCGCTAAGGTGGTTGCAGTTCCTCCAAACAATGGACGAGCTCCCCCTCACGAACATCGACGTCACGTCGGCCATCATCGCATTCCCCATCCTTAACACGGCCAAGAACCAAGAGTTCCAGACGTCGCTGAGGAGATCAAGCAGCAAAGGAGCGGGAATCCCGGGTCCCGCAAGGAGTGCCTCCTTAAGCAGGACACGCTGGTCCACCATGCTGCCATGGAGTCCGTCCGCATGAGTCCCGCGTTATGAAAGCCTGCAATTTCGCTCCCACGGCCGCTTCACGTGGGCGTTGACTCACAGATGAAATCCAAGGGTTCTCGCTTCTCGAACGAACTGCACAGGACACGGTGATGGGCGGCTACTTCGTCCCTGCGCAGGCGCCGACGGTCATCGATTGGCGCCGGCTCAGCAGCAGCACGGCGATTTGGAGCGAGGATGGAGAGCAGTTCCGCCCGGAGCGCTTCGCGGACATGTCTGCGTTGTAATACCGCTATGGGCTTCTACAGTTCGGGATGGGGTGCGGGAGGTGTTTGGGCAAGACTATCGCCGATCTGATGTTGACGCTTTTTCTGATGACGGTCATGGAGGCGTTTGTCATCGGGGCCAGAGAAGGGGAGCATGTCCGGAGGGATACATTTACTGTTACGTCGAACAGCGGGCTTGAGTTTGGGCGTATTTGACGATGCATCTGAAAAATAAGTCATTTTGCGAAAGAAAGTAGAAAATACCTGTTGAACAGTGCGGAATTGAATGTACTGCTGCTTCATTGAATGATGCTAAGGTTACCGCATATAATCATGGTGATGGGGGCTATAGGATGCGCGATAGCGGTGCTTTGATGGGGTGATGCTGAAGAGTATGAACGAATAGCTGAAACAAGCAATAATAACGCCAAGTAGCAACGGTGAATAGTGATGATGGCTGAAATTACCTGAAGATGGGAATGATACTGTTGACCGGATGCTGGGACACTGCAAGATTTTGCGCCATTCGTCAAGCCCAACGAAATATGGCATCTTCCTGAAGTGATTGTAGTCGAATTGTATGTGAGCCATTAGGCTGCATACCAAATAGGGAAGATTTAATTTCCCAATAAAGGACCCGAATCCTTACGGAGATACGTTCTGCGTATGACTGTGTTAGCGATCCGTTGTTGGCAGAGACTGCATATCTCCACGATCCCTCGTTGGGGCGCGAACCGATACGGAGTGCGCAGAACGGCACATCGAGCCAGTCAGCAATTGCGCGAAGCGTGGAAACGGCCAGGGTGAGATTCGCAAGAGGGGGGAGAGGCTGAAAGGCAGGAAAAGGTAAAAGGAACGCTGATGATGATGATGATAATTCATGCATCCCATCGGCGCCATGGGCCATAGGAAAGAACTAACGCTGAGCAGACGTTTACCTACATTAACTCCCGTTTCATTCAAAGCCCTCACTGTCAGGGAAAAAACAGGGGAACACGACGATAATCAAGGTTATCAAAAGCAAAAGGTAAAAAAAAAGGAGAAAGGGGGTGAGGGTGGAAGAGAAAGGAAAGAGATACAAAGAAAAGAGCGGAGAGAACGCTAAGGTAGAAGAAGTAGAAAGAAATACTCTCCTCGCGTAAGCCGTGGGTATTCTAAGCCTACGTCTAGCTAATTATTAGGATATTTTTATCAATACTACTAGTCTTTATAGCGGCGTAGTAGCTGGCTAGATCTTAGCCTCTATAATGGCTCTCTTATCTTTACTACTTAGTAACTACCGGTAGTCATTCTATCGCAATTGTAAATACCACCGTTGCCTTAACGATTACTAAATTAACTTTCTATCTTTCCGCTAGTCCGTGAAGGTATATTCCGTCTAGCCCCTTCGTTCCTCACTATCTACCTAGTATATATGAAATGTTACCGAACCTCTTTCCTACCGCTCTTTAAAGCTCCGTACGCTATTTAGACTAGCGAGTATACTTAAGAAAATACTTCGTTATTTCTTCTCCGCGTCCGCACGCGTCCCGTAGGAAATCTGCTCTTCTAATCTTGTAGAGTAACTTGTTTAATGTTAAGTTCGATGTTCTAAGCTAAGTAATTACTACCGCTTCTACCGGGTTCAGCTGGTCGCATAGCTTCCTGGTGTGGTTTTACGAGAGTGCTCAGTCGAGTGAGCGAGTAAAGCGCGCCTCCTTGGTGTGATTAAGTTCCTTGGCCCACGCTCGAGAGATAGCCCGCCTAACGTCCGCAAGTGCGACTAACTTCAACCGGGCGCCGCTGTCCGGGCGTAAAAGGAACGCTGCAAGAAGGGACAGCGTCGTCTTCCTTCCGCGTACGTCATCTCCGCGGAGCGTCCGCGGAGTATCCGTGGGGAGATCCGCGGAGCTTACGCGGATGCGGCACCCGGCTGACTGCAGGCCTTTTCGGCTACAAATGCTTGTATAATTTCGGCAAGCTCGGCGGAAGGATCCCGAATCCTGGCCCAGACGGGGACACGCGCAGGCAACAATGGTCCAATGGTTGCATTCAGCTGCCGCCGCATCGAATCGTTTATTCGGCGAACGCGTGGAAAGTGCGTTTTGGGGGTCGGCCCAATGACAAAATTGGACAGCCTGCCTTGATGATGACTGAACCCACCGTCAACTGTTGTCGCATCTCGTCAACGTTCTTGGCAAAGCAAAAAGTGTGTCTCGTGAGCTAAGACCGTTGACTGCCCAGAAATCTCGCATGGGAGCAAAGATTGCATGAGCCGTCTTTGAGCGCCGTGGGACAAGCCAAGTTCGGAGGGAAAAAAAAAGGAAAATATCTACTTGAAATACTCCTCCTTGTCTAACCAACGGAGAAAGTTTACCATCCAAGACTTTCACATCTCAAACCAGGGAACGGACGAAACGTGCATTTCATCTTCGAGCTGGCCGGAGTTCCGTACTCCACCATCTTCGGCTGTATGAGAAAGAGGGGAGATCTTTGAAGGCTTTCACTGCCACACGCGCCCAGCCGGCATGAAGCAAGCACAATGGAGTCGAGTGAGAGAAGAATGACGAGTGCCGACGGAGCATCTCCGCATGGAGGAACGAAGCGGCTGGGCCAAGATGTGAGTGAGCTGGGGCCCGGCGAGAGCCCTGCGGCCATCTACTCGCATCTGACTCGAATCAGCTTTGATAGCCCCGCAATGGAGATTGCAGAATTCTCCTTGCCCCTCGCCCCGGTTGCATTGACAGCTCGTCCCAGGTTACGAGTAAGCAGCCCGCCGGCCTGATCGCGATGTAGATCGACAAAAACCCGAGGCAAAACCAGGTGGGGGAAAAGAGCCACCAAACCATCCCACCTGAAGGCACGGCGGGACGCCATGGCTGCTGGTCCTGTCAATACTAACCTCCCCTGGCCACGTTGCTGATCCGTTCGTCGGAGGCATTGGCGACACACAATCTGGTAAAGTCTCTTCCTCCCATCCAGCAGGGCTGAGAAGCTGTTGTCGACAGAAAAGCCAAACCGTACTAATCTCTTTGCCTAGTTTCCCGGCCTCGCGGTCCCGATGCGGAAAGTGGCTAAGCCGCAAGGACGGCGAATAGTTCTCTGTAAACACTCAAAATGCTGACGCGTCGACTTGACTTACTCGGGAACCGATTCAGAATCAAGCACAGAAGCGTTCGGATGGCATGGTGCCGAGACCACAAAAGGGCTAATTGATCGAAGCAAAGCCCACAGGCCGGCGGGGAGGGGGAGTAAGAAAACAGAGTCCCATGCTGGAACAACATCGAATGGCAGCAGCCGTTGATGGCGTTTGCTCAGGGCAAGCGTGGCGATGACGGGAGACGGGAGGTGTGGTGGGCTTTTTTTGCTGGCGTAGGATGCGGATGCTGGTACAATTCCTGCCTCACCCACGGCGGCGGCCCACCCAATCTGTGCTACATAGCCGACGCAAGAAAGGAACCTTGCTGACGCGACGGGGGCCAAGTTCAGCCGGCGGAGGGACGCTGAACGAACCTAGCCCTGCTTAAGAGCTCCTAAACGCCATCTTTCTCCTCAACAGCCAGAGGCAAAGAGAAGTACGCACTCGACGACTAAATAATCCACGGGCCAGCCATTGATTGCCGCGAGATGAACGCCAACTCGATCAAGGCGAATGGGCATCAGCAGCAGCAGCAGCAGCATCAGCAGTCCTCATTGCGCCTGTCGTGCGACCGCTGCCACGGACAGAAGCTGCGCTGCGTCGCCACGGCCTCCGGCCAAGCCTGTCGCCGGTGCACGCAGGCGGGCGCCGAGTGCATCTTCAGCCCGCGAGCGCGCATGGGACGGCCACCGGGGCCATCCTCGCAGCAGGGGCGCCAGCGACGCTCCTGGAAGCAGCAGGGCCGCCAGCAGCAGCAGCAGCAGCAGCAGCAGCAGCAGCAGCAGCAGCAGCAACAACAACAACAACATCATCATCATGAACAACAACAAGCTACAGATGCGGTGCTCTCAGCATGGATCTCCCCACCCACTCGCGCGCCGTTCTCGCCGCCGCTGTCGACCGCATCAGTCATGTCGGCGCGGACGGCGGCCAACATGGACCTGCAGGGCGGCGAACCTCTGCCGCGGCTCGACCTCTGCTCTAATGGTCTGCGCGACGATGCTGCCCTGGACATTGCGCAGGCGCTCGAGTCCTGGGACACGCTGCAAGTCTGGTCACCTTTTCCAACAACAGCAACAACAAAAACAACAACATCATCATCATCACAGCCCCCCGGAACAGCGATGGAAGTCTCTCCGCCGCTGCTGGAGAACGAGCACGAGACGTCATTTCCCCCCTTCCCCGCAGCTGAAATACCGGCGCGATCAGCAGCAAGCGACGAACACCAGCAGCAAAAATCACCCCCTTCCAGCGTGCACGGTGGCACGTACGGGCTGGCAGCAGAGCTGGAGCGCGCAGTCGAATCGCTCGAGAACGGGGCATGGACGACGACACCGCCGAAGCCGCGGGCAGGCGACGCAGCGAGCAGCAGACGCGTCTTCGAGCTCTATCCGATCGGCACGGTGCTGCACCTGTGCCAGAAGCTGCTCGAGGTGGTCGGAGGTAGCAAGACGCAGCAACATCCGCCCAGCCCGTCGTCCTTGCCGGGGCCCTCCAGCTCGTGCTCCCCCCCTTCCTCCTCCTGCCGCTCCGACGCAGGCAGCGCAGACGAGCACTCGCCCGCCCCCGACGCCTTCCCCTGCTTGCCCATCTTCCCGCCCTCTTGCCGGCAGCACTACTACCACCGCCACTCCGCAGCCGACGACACGGCAACCGCCCTCCTCCTTCTCAACTGCCACGTCTCCGCCGTGCGCCTCTTCATCCTAACCTTCGAGCACCTGCACGGCTACATCGCCTCGCTGCCCCTCGCGCACGAGGCGGCGCCGCCCACGAGCCCGCACGACGCCTCGGCCGCGGCGCACGTGGGCCCGGACCTGCGCCTGCACGACCTCGAGCCGCCCGCGTGCGACGCCACCATCAAGGCGCACCACGTGTTCCGCCTGCTCTGGAACGCGCTGCAGCGCGTCGAGGCGCTGCTGGCGCTGCCGTGCGAACTGCGCTGCACTGCGCGTGAGGGGGGGCGCGGCGGGGCGACTACCAGCTGCGGTGGGGCGGGGGGTGGTAGCACGCGGGATGCGCGGCCGCTGGTGCCGGTGGCGATGGCAGTGGCGGCCATGAGGCACGAAACGCTGCTGTGGGAGAGGCGGAGTGGGGGCGGATTGGAGAAGCTGGGGCGGTGCATTGAGACGGTTAGGGAGGACTTGAGGAGTAGGCTGGCCTTGTGATGTGGGTCATTTTGGGCGCCCAAGTCGAAAGGGGGATGTTTGGAAACTAGAGATGGTCGATTGGTTTGATGCGCAGGACAAAAAAAAAAGGAGAAGCAATTCTTAGCGTCTTACATTTGCCGCGCGTGGGTGTGGTTCGTTGTGTGGTGTTGGAGTTGGCTCCGACGTGGTACATACGTACCGAACTTCAGAATAGCCGAATACGCTTTGAGTTTCCTGGAGAAGGGTGTTACAGTGGAGAAAGCAATCTACTAACCATAAAACCTCCCGTCCTGCGCGCCGGCCTCGCATGGTATCTCCTGCAGCCTTGACATCAGCCACGGCACTCGGCACATCCCGTCCAACCCCCCCTCCCCCCACTCCTAGTAAGCCCCGGCCGCGGGGCCGCGGTCCGCCCGCCCACGCCCGTGCTTATTTTCACTGCGTGTTCATTTTTCCCCTCTCGCTGCTACAGCGAAAAGTGCAGAACGTCGGGGGGTAAAGAGACGGGGAAGGTGTTGAGATGGGCAGAAAGGTCGTCCCACGCAGGAATATCCAGGTCGAGCTGGCCCAGGTCCACGTCGCTCGGCAGCAGCGTGTCAAACGCAGCCTCGCCCTGTCGCGCCGCACGCAGCACGGGCGGCGCCGCCGGTGGTTGCGGGGCCACTCGCAGCGGGCCGCGCGCGGGGTGCTGCAGTCCCTCTGGCGCAGGTCGAAGTGCAGCTCGTCTGCCGGCACCCTGCCGTAGACGCGGTCGAGCAGCGCGAGGCCCGATGGTGCAGATGGTTGACGTGCGCGCAGTAGTGATAGAACAGGCCGACCGCCTCGTGCTTGGCCGGCACCAGCTCCAACTGAACGTCGTCGCGCTCCGATCCCTCGAGATGCATGGCTGCTGTCGGTCGCACCGGAGCTTTTTCGACCGGCACAGTCGGCACGACACGGGGTCCTGCCTCCGGCGTGTCGATTGCATGGCTGTGTGTGAGCGGACGTTGGGGGCCGGGGATGGATCGAGTGCTTCGGAGGGTGAGAGCGAGCGGTCGTTTGCAGCTCGGAGTGTCCGCGGGCCTGATGTATGTATGTGTGCATCTACACCTCCAGCGAACCCCCAACTCCGCACTCTGCCATCCTTCACCCGGCACCATGGCTTTCCCGCAGCGAGTTCCAATCAGCCTGTCTCTGCCGCCCTCGCCCGGCTGTGGCTGATTATCTTTCGACTGCCCCGGCGCACTCGCGTTCCCGGCCTTTTCCTGCAGCGTCGGCTTCCTCAATGCGTTCGGCGTCTTCCAGGAATACTGTCATGCCCACCAGCTCTCTTCTCGCTCCGAGTTCGGCATCTTATGGATTTGCTCTTTCGCTGTCGGCTTCGCGTTCGCAACCGCGCCGTTGGCCGGAGGCCTGGTCGACAAGTTTGGCGCCCCGGTCTCCTCCCCTGGAGCGTTCCCCTCCCCAAAATGTGTGCTGACGCCTCGCTCTAGCTACTGCTTCTCGGCGGCAGCTTTGGCGCGCTCGTTGCCACCTTTATGACCTCTCTCAGCTCCGCCTACTACCAGCTCTTTCTCTCGCAGGGAGTGCTTCTTGGTGGCAGCATGTCGTTTCTCTTCTGCCCTGCCGTTGCCACTGTATCTAAGCCCTTTCGCAAGTACCGCGGTCTTGCCTTGGGCATCACTGTAGGGCGGCTCCTCGACCGATACTTGATGAGGGTGTGGCCTGGGTCAGGATTCTAGGTATGTGCAAGGAATGGTTGGCTTAAAAGCCTAACAGAGGCAAGTGCCGAGGAAATCCAAGTAGTAAGGGTAGATAATAAACGAATAGGCGCTCCAACCAAGTAAAACACCGTAAGAGAAAGCCAGAGAAAGAATGCAGGAAAAGAGGAAATGCTAATTGTTTATATACCCTAGTAAGGTGTGGTTAAGGGGGTTCACGATACATTTATACACTTTGGTTAGGTGTGGATAATGCTATTATTTACACACTGTTCGCATGACTAGATGTCGGCCTGCTCTTGCAGCCGAGAGGTGCTGTTGTCTGTACACAGCAGGACTGCGTTCGGATGTTCTCCAAGGTGTATTGGTCGAAGGGAAGGATGTCGGGCAAGCATTTAGTCATAGGACTAGGATCCTGAGGATGGTCGAGGCAAAATCGCCACGCAGAGGCCAACACCGGATATGGTTCCGGCGACGAGTCTTTTATTAAACGGTGACTTTGCTTCGTGTATCACCCATGTGCTGTGTACGAGCTTTGCGTCTCATAATTCATTGCCACTTAGGTGAGTTGATGACGTTACTCGGTCTCTATTCAATCTCTCTCTCTCTCTTTCTTTTTAGGCCACTTTCCAGTAAGCACCAATCGGCTACTTAATTCGGCCGCTTATACAAGTTGTCTCCACACCCGGGTCGGCGGCCCCAAATTGCCAGTTCCCCGGGGTTTGATTGGCCCTCCCATACGAAATATCCTGGAAAAGCACCGACAACGACTGCATTCCCTGTTGTCTACGACACACGGCTGGATACAATAAAACCATGTCCCTGAACGAGGGTAGCGCCGGGTACACAATTGAGGCTTTAGGATTCCAACGTTGATCATGGCTCTCGCAACCCTTGACTTCGAATTATTCACCCAAGGCAACCAGGCGCAGCGGGAGAGGCTGGGCAGCGCTCTGGCCGATAGTTTCAAGGACCACGGGTTTGCCAAAGTGATCAACCATGGCGTTCCTGAGCGCGTGGTCGAGATGCTCTTTTCCATGGTAAGAAGGTCTGATGCGAAGGAAATGTGATCGCAGACTGCTGATGTTTGAGCAGAGCAAGCGATTCTTTGCTCTCTCCGCGGAGGCGAAGGCCAAGATCGTGCATGAGCCGGGACCAGATCCACAGCGTGGCTGGAGCAGGAAATGCGCGGAAACAACGGCCAAGCTGCGCAAGGAGAACCTGAACGGCGGAACCGGCGAAGACCTGAAGGACGAGAAGGTAAGGCTGCCCCGGCGAAGGCGAAGGAGCAGAAGAACGGGGTGGCTGAAAGCACCGCCAGGAGCACTTCGACTGCGGCCCCAGCGACGACTACGACTACCCGAACCTCTGGCCCGACGAAGACATGCCCGAGTTCCGCCCCTTCATGGAGCAGTACTTCGAGCTGTGCCAGAAGGTCAGCCTGCAAGTCATGTCGGCGCTGGAGCTGGGCCTGCACCTTCCGACCGGCGCGCTTGTCAACCGCTGCATCCCCGCCGCCAGCGAGCTGCGCCTGAACCACTACCCGTCCGTCTCGATCGAGAAGCTCAACGAGGGCAAGACGAAGCGCACCTGGCCGCACACCGACTTCGGCATCATCACGCTACTCTTCCAGGACTCCGTCGGCGGCCTCGAGCTCGAGGACCGCAAGGAGCCGGGCACCTTCGCGCCCGTCTTGCCCGCCGCCGACGGGCATCCCTCGGAGCTGGTTATCAATATTAGCGATACGTGCCAGCGCTTGACCAACGACGTCATTCGGGCGGGCGTGCACCGCGTCTCGCTGCCGGCTGAGATGAAGGATCGCACCGAGGGCATCTTGCCCGAGCGCTATTCGAGCGTGTTCTTCTTCAAAGCGAGCCGCGATACAAATGTTGGCCCGCTGCCTCAGTTCGTGACTGAGGATCGCCCGGCCGTCTATAAGGACATGACTGCGTTGCAATTCCACAAGCAAATGACCAAGATCCTTTACTGATCCTGGTCGGGAGCAGGGAGGATCGACCGGCTGCTCGGAAGAACGGGTTTTATCTTTTTTTCTTTTTCTCCCCGTGTGAAGAGAAGACTGCAGTTCCGCTCGTTTGTTTGGCGATGATGATTTGAAATGTAGTTGCGTCACTACCCGTGTTGGCAAGTAAATTGAATGTCTCCGAAGCACAAGAAAGGTAGAATGAACAAGTGACCGACCGCCAATTGACTGCACATGCCCCCTCCCCTTTGAAACGGGATATAAAGTCGTCCAAGATGTCGCCGTCCCGACCCCTCAGACGTCTGCACTCCACAGCCAAAACAGAAGATAGCCTACTCAACAGCCCTTCTCCATGGCAGCAGAGTCCCAAGACCACCACGTGGTGGCCATCCTCGGATGCGGTCCGTCCCCAACCCCTAGCCATCTCCACCTCTCTCTAAACCCCCCACCCAAGGCAAAATGGGCGTCGCCATCATCCGCGGCCTCATCGCATCATCCAACGGGCCCCCGGATGGCAGCCAGCCCGCCCACTCGCCAACCCGCCTCCACATCAAGGCCTGCGTCCGGCGGGCCTCCTCAGCCGCGCAGCTCCGCGAGAAGTTCCCCCCCGCCGCCGACTCCGACACAGCAGCAGCAGCAGCAGCAGCGCCAGTAACCGTCGACGTGCGGACGGACGGCAACGTGGAGGCGGCGCGGCAGGCCGACGTGGTTGTTCTTGGGTGCAAGCCCGGCGCGCTGCACGACGTCCTCGGCGCGGCGGGCATGCGCGAAGCGCTCGCCGGCGGCAAGCCCGTCATCAGCATCCTCGTCGGGACGTCGGCCGATGCAGTCGGCCGCGCGCTCGACCGGGACGCCGACCCCGCCTCGGCGCCCGGCTGCTACAACATCATCCGCGCCGTCCCCAACATCGCCGCCACCATCGCCCGCTCCACCACCCCTGTCACTGTCGCCGCGCCCCTCCTCCCAACCCCCAGCCTCCCCGCCGCCCTCCTAGCCCGCCTTGGCTGGGTCGAACCCGTCCCGGCCGAACACGCCTCCATTGCCGCCGTCCTGTGCGGCGCCGGCCCCGCGTACACGAGCCTCTTCCTCGAAGCGCTGGCCGAGGCCGCCGTCGAGCGCGGGGTCGAGCGCGGCGCGGCGCTGCGGATGGCGGCGCGGATGATGGTGGGCACGGCGGAGATGGTGCTGCGCGGCGAGGAGCCCGGGGACATAAGGGAGAAGGTGTGTACGAGGGGGGGTGTGTCGGCGAGGGGGCTGCGGGTGTTGGAGGCGGGGAAGGGGTTGAGCGCCGTTGTGGCGGAGGCGGTGGGGGTGGCGTGGCGGGGTGTTGGGGCAGTGGGGAGACGGGGACGGGGAAGGGCAAGGAGAGGGAGGGAAGAGGGTAGGGGACGGACGGGGCGGGTTTCGGTTTGATTGATTGGGAGGCTATGTATAACGGTCTATCTATGTGCAGTTTTATTCTGTTTCTTCGTCCTCCTGCATCTCCTGCGCCAGGCGTTGGCAAACCTTGCTCCGCTTCCGCAGCGCGGCGCCGTATTTCAGGAAGATGAAAGGCACGGTGCCAAGGGCCAGCGCGAGGAAACCGAGCAGGCTCGACGCCCATGGTATGCCGAGGCGTCTGTACATGGGGTTTGTGGCAAGGGGAAGGACGACGGCAAACAGGCTGCGAGAGATGCTCGAAGATGCCATGGCGGACGCCGCGTATGGTGCGTACGCGTCTGTTATGTAGTTGAGAAGGGCCATGAAGGTGAGCTCGATGCCGATGCCGAAGGTCAGCCCGGACAGAACGGGGACGATCCAGTGGATGCTGGATCGGGCTGTCCACCCCTGCGGCACAGGTACCGAGGATTAGTAACATGCTGGTAGGGGGGAATGAGTGGGAGATGGACCTACGAGCCAGAACAGGGAGATTACGTAAAGAGGTGCCCCGATGCAGGCGAGCGGTAGCCTTCTGTACTCCTCATCTAAGGCCCAAGAGCGGTGCAGCTTCTTTGCGCGCGCAAGGTACCAGTCATACCAAACGAAAACGATCGTGTCGAGCGCTGCACCGATGCCAACTGATGGAGTGTTATCGTAAGTCGTTCATGTGAGGAGGGCCGCTCTTACTTGGAAGGAATGTGAGAGAGGCGCTGCCGGAGTCGAGTCCGTACACGCCTGGATGAACGTGAGTAGATAGTACTTGAGGAGAGAGGACTGGCATGTACCTTTGAAGATGAGCGGGTAGGCTTCGAAGAACAGATAGTATATGGCAAACAGGAGTGCGAGAAAGAGACATGTAAACAGGATTATGGGCTCAGAGAAAAGACGGATGGGCCGAATCAGGACCACGGTAATGGTCTCCTGGAGGCTGCGTGGTTCGAGCTCGGAGGGGGCAAACACGTTGGCGCGTTGATTGTGCGCTCGCATCCGGCGTGCACGCCTTGCCAAGAGCACGGGAGTATATGTCTCTGCGATGGTGTGAGGTATGACCCGGGACATGATGCGCAGCGGACATACCCGGGAGACACACCAACGGCGGCCACGAGACACCACAGATGATCAGACTAATCCAAAAGGTCCACCTCCAGTCCTTTGGCGAGGCATAACCGGAGATAATGGGGCCAATGACAGGTCCGAGGTTCATGCACTGCGAAAGTGTAAGCACAAACGCGGCCGCAACTGGGCGGCATGACGTACGGCAAGAAGGACAGTAATTGCCCGTCCCCGATTCAACTTATCGGTGTAGATGTCGGCAAACACTCCGCCTACAATGACATATGGCGCCGACGCAGCCGTACCTACAAAGAAGCGAAACACCAGCAGTGACGCCCAGTTTGGCGCTAGAGCACATCCCAGGGTGAATGCGGTGTAAAGCACAAAGCACGGGACCAGAACAGACTTCCTGCCGTACGTCTCACTCAAGGGCGCAAAGATGATAGGCCCCAGAATGTACCCGACAAGGAACAAGGAGATGGGCAGAGCAGGCTGCACATCACCGGTAATGTGGAAATCGGCAGAAATGTAATCCAAGGCTCCGCTCGGCAGCGAAGAGCTGACGGTGCTGTTGCTGATGGCAAGCAGGCCCGTGAGCACCACGAACATCTTCTTCCCCTGCCGTAGCCATCAGCAAAGCGATCGAGCGCATGTAGGCAGCACTGGGAAAGCTCACCGTGCCCCACGCCGTTGGGTTGGCTGGATCGTCGGCGGCGAACGAGAGAAGCTCGACATGGGCGTCGGCGCGGCCGGAATGCTCCTTCTGCGACATTATTCGAGCTGGGGGATTGCCGAGCAGCCCGGCCCATGACAGGACACGATTAAATAGATCCTCGGTCGCCACTCTTGCCCCGATGCAGTATCAGCGCTCTTATCACGGAGCGTCCGCGGGCACTCCATGGACACTCACCGACGGCACATTACGTCACTTCTGCGGCCTCTAATGTCCCGGCGGGTAGGAGCTCGATCTTTGTTCGTCGAATGTTCCCTAGATGTTAAAAGTCACCGACTGCACATCGCCTACGCATATCCACAACTTACAGGATGTTGCTAGATGACTTAAAAGTCCCCACCCGCCGGCCTGTACGCCAGCAAGAATGGCGCCCTCCTATCGGTCGCACTGGCAGCCGTACACCGACGGCCTCTCGCCATGCCTGCTCAAGCTGCCCGGAAGCGGAGAAACGGCCAAAGAACCGCTCTCAGAGAGCATCCGGCTGAAGCGTTTGGACCTGCCAGAGCCGGCGCGGCACGAGGACTTCCTGGTGATCCTCGCGGCCGCCTGGGGCCTCATCCTCAGCTTCTACTGCGGCAGCAACGACGTCTGCTTCGGCATCCAGGACCGCCGCGGCAAGCATGTTTCGACGACGCTGTGCCGCATGCACGCGGACCCGGCCGACGCGCTGGAAGAGTGCCTGGACAAGATTCGCATGGACCTGGCGCAGGGGGCGAGGTTTCCGTGCAAGACCGGGAGAGATCTCGTGGCTGCGGCCGAGCAGCCTGAGGCGACCAGGCTGTGGAACACCGGCATTGTGTGGAGCGAGTTCGATCCCGGTGGGGGGTTATTCGACGCTGGTGAGGTAGGTCAGAGGCTCCGTCGTCAAGTTCCTGATTGGTGGCTGACCGCGGCTGAAGTATGATGCTGTGGTGTATTTGTGGGGTGCCATGGACTTCGGTCTGCGATACCGTCCCTCCCTCATGTCCAGAACCACGGCATCCTGGATTGCAGTGGCGGTGCGTGATGCCTGCGTCGGCATGATGGATCCCCAAACCAAGCTCTTGGGGGAAGTGCAGGTCGCCGGAGCAAGCCAGACGGAGAAGCTCCAGCGGCAGAAAGGCCAGTGGACAGCAGAAACGCAGCAATGCGTCCACCAAAACTTCGAAGCCCAGGCTCGACGCACGCCAGACGCACCCGCCGTATGGTCCTGGGACGGCTCCTGGACATACGCCGAGCTGGACCGGCTGGCCTCTCGTCTTGCCCTGCACCTGAAATCGCGCCGAGTGGGTCCAGAGGTGCCCGTCATCCTCTGCTTCGAGAAGAGCAAATGGCACGTCGTGGCCAGCCTCGCCGTACTCAAAGCCGGCGGAGCATGCGTCTCGGTCGATCCCGCGCACCCGGCAGCCCGACTCACAGCCATCGCCGAGGCCGCACGCGCCCCCCTCGCGCTCTGCACAGAGCGCCTGGCCCGCCGAATCCGCACCATAGTCCCGGACGTGATAGCACTGTCGTCCGAACTCGTCGACAGTCTTGGCGACGCTTCGTGCAGCTGCGCATCAGTCCGGCCGCACAACGCCGCCTTCATCGTCTTCACGTCCGGCAGCACCGGCAAGCCCAAAGGCATAGTCCAAGAGCACGGCGCCTTCTGCTGGGCGACGGCCCAATTCCAGCCGCTGCTGGGCACGGCGCCCGGCCGGCGCGTGCTCCAGTTCGCCGCGTACACGTTCGACATTAGCATCGTCGACACCTTCATCACGCTGACGCACGGCGCCTGCCTATGCATCCCCGCGGCCGATGAGCGCATGAACGACCTGGCCGGCTTCGTCGCCCGCGCGCGAGTCAACCAGGCGTGCGTCACGCCGGCCGTGGCGCGCACGCTGCGGCCGGAGGACGTCCCGGGGCTCGAGGTGCTCTGCCTCGCGGGGGAGCAGCTCAAGCGAGACAACATCGTGACGTGGGCGTCCAAGGTGCGCCTGCTGAATGCGTACGGTCCGGCGGAGGTGTCGGTGGCGGTCTTGTGCAATGCGAGCATGGGGAAGGCTACGCATCCGGCGGACACGGGCAAGCCCATTGGAGGCCGCTGCTGGATTGTCAGCAAGGGCAATCCGCACCAGTTGGTCCCGGCGGGCGCTGTGGGTGAGCTTCTGGTCGAAGGCCCGCACGTGGCAAGGGGGTACCTGCACGAGCCGGAGAAGACCAGGGCAGCGTTCGTTGAGGGCCTCCGTTGGATGCCCGGCCGTCGGTTGTACAGGACGGGCGACATGGTCCGCTACCAGCCCGATGGATCCATCTATTTTGTTGGCAGGGCGGATTCCCAGGTCAAAGTGCGAGGCCAGAGGGTAGAGTTGGGCGAGGTCGAGCATCAGATGTACGCGAGTGGCCAGGTCGGCGACGCGGTCGTGCTTTTTCCGGCGAGCGGCCCGCTGTCCAACGCCTTGATTGCAGTGGTCTCGTTTCCGGGCCTGTCGCGTGCTTCTCCGGCCGATCAGGGCGGTGTTCAGGTGTTGCACCCTGACGACAGGCCGGAAGCTCAAAGGAGGGCGGCGTTGCTCAAGGATCATCTGACGGAGCATCTGCCGCGGTATATGGTTCCCTCGACTTTGCTCCCGCTCGCATCCTTCCCATTTTCGGCATCGGGGAAGCTGGACCGCAAGATGGTCCACGACTGGCTTCTTTCAGTTGACAAGCAAACGCTTGAATCAGCGCAGTCGGGTGATTTGGACAGCCCGGGCCCGGAGACAGAGACGGAAATGGCCGTGGCCAGAGCCTGGAGCTGGGTTCTCAACGTACCTTTGGAGACGATTCGGCGGACTGATTCTTTCCTACGCCTTGGAGGTAAGCAGGCAAGACTTTGGGGAAGAGCAACCTGCTGACGACCAGCCATTCAGGGGATTCCGTGTCCGCGATGGCGGTGGTTTCCAGATGTCGGCAGGAGGGCAAGACCAGCGTGACAGTCCGGGACATTCTGCAAGCCGACAGCCTGCGAGACGTGGCAGATCGAGCAACGGCCGTTGCCGTCCACGACGACCTGCCCGACTCGAGGGAAGAGGTCAACGTCCCGTTCGCCTTGACGCCGATCCAGGACATGTTCCTCTCCGCAACCTCCTCGGCAGAGTACAGCCAGAGCTTTCTGCTCCATTTCCGGAGAAAGATCGACGACGACGCGCTGCGGGATGCGCTTGACCTCCTCGTCCAACGCCATTCCATGCTCCGGGCCCGATTCCGACGGGACAAACCCACAGGATCCTGGTCCCAGCGCACCATCCCATTCAGTGTCGAGGCCTACCAACTGAGCTTCCGGGGCCCAAGCACGCTCGACGATATCTACGCCTCAAACGCCCGCACGCGAAAGACGCTAAACATCCGCACCGGCCCCGTCTTCGCCGCCACTGTCTTCGCCGACGCCCACAACCCCACCCATCGCATCCTATTCCTCACCGCGCACCACCTCGTCATCGATCTTGTCTCGTGGCGCATCATCCTTCACCATCTCGAGTCGCTGCTGGCGGCGACGACACCCCCACCCTCTCTTCCCCGCAGCCTCCCCTTCCAGACATGGGCCCGCCTCCAACCCTCCCACATCCACTCCCTCCCTCCCGCCAGGGCTAGTCACTCCCCCGCCCTGACCTACTGGAACCTCCCGCCCGCCACCCTGCCCACCTTCTCCCACACCTCCACCCTGCACTTCTCCCTCCCGCCCGCCACCACCGCCGCCCTCCTCGGCCGCGCCTGCCACGCCGCCCTCGCCACCGAACCCCTCGACATCCTCCTCGGCGTGGCCCAGCACGCCTTCGCCCACGCCTTCCCCGACCGCCCCGCGCCGTGCACGTTCCACACCGAGAGCCACGGGCGTGAGTCGCGGCGCCCCGGCGTTGGCGACCCGTCCGAGACGGTGGGGTGGTTCACGACCATGTATCCGGTGGTGGCGAGCGGTGATGGTGACGTCGTCGAGGCAGTTGCGCGGGCCAAGGATGCGAGGAGGCGGTTTGGTGACAACGGCTTTGCTTGGTTCGCGGCGCAGCGCCCACGCGGGCCCGTCGAGCTCATTTTCAACTACTTCGGCTTATACCAGCAGCTGGAGCGCCCGGGGGCGCTGTTCGCCCCAGTGAATGAGCGCGAGATGCAGCCGACCGAGGAGGGCGGGCCCGAAGCGGTGCGCATGTCACTGTTGGAGGTGGATGTGATGGTGGCTGAGGGCGTGTTGAGGGTCGTGTTGGTGTTTGATCGGAGGATGGCGAGACAGCGACAGCTGCGGGCGTTTATGGATGCTGCGGCGGAATTGTTTGAGGAGGTGGCGGGGAGGCTGCCCCGGATGGAGAGGCGGCTAACGGGGGCGGATGCGCCCTTGATGGGGTTGGACTGGAGGGGGTTGGAGGCGGTTGTGGCGGAGGTGCGGGTAAGGACGGGGCTGGGGGCGGCGGATGTGGAGGGGTTGTATCCGTGTACGCCAATGCAGGAGGATTTGCTGGGGAGTCAGGCAAAGGGGCTGGGGTATTACGATACCCGGTTGTTGTGGAAGGCGGAGGTGAAGGGCGGCGATGGTGGTGTGACTGTGGACGTACGCAGGCTGGCGAGTGCATGGCGCCAGGTCTGCGACCGACACGCCCTTTTGCGATCCGTCCAGCTGCCCGATCGATCACGACCAGGCAGATGGCTGCAGGTTATTGCTAAGGACACGAACCCGGATATCGACGTGGTGGGCGGCCGAGCACCGGCTCTGGGGGACGTTTTGGCGGCCATCGAAGACGACCCAGCGCCCGACTTCAACGCAGCACGGCCGCGGCACCGGCTGAAGCTCCGTAGGACGCTGGATGGCGCCGTGGTCTGCCAGCTCGATATCAGCCACGTCCTCATTGACGGCGCCGCCACCGAGGCCCTCATGCGCGACTGGATACGCTGCTACACCGGCACCGCGGGACGACAGACCTCGGACTTCCAGTCGTACGTCGCCTTCTTGCAGTCGGGCCGCAGAGAGCAGGAACTGGAGTACTGGGCACGCTACACAGAAGGCATGCCAATCGCCAGATTCCCTTTCAGACCGGATTGTGGTGCGGCTGAGCGGCGGCTGCGCACCCAGCAAGTGATGCGCGTAACAACACCCGACCTGGACAGATGCTGCGAATCGCACCAGGTCACCCCCGCCTGCATTTTCCGCGCCGCGTGGGCGCTGACCTTGCGGAGATACGTGCCTTCTGATGACGTCGTCTTCGGGTACCTCGCCCACGGCCGCGATGTACCGGTGGAGTCGCCCCTTGATATTGTCGGCCCCTTGGTCGTCACACTCCCTTTCCGCGCCTGCGTCGCCGAGAAAGCAGATCTGCCGGCCCTGCTGCAGGGTGCCCAGCGGGACATGATACAGAGCCTGGGGGCGCAGAGTGTCTCGTGGAGCGAGATAGAGCGCAGGTGCGGACGCTGGGGTGAGAGGCCCTTCGATACGCTGCTTAACTACAGGAAGGCGGTTGAGCCTGATGATGGTGGCGAGGCCGAGCTTGCCTTTTCCGAGATTTTGACGCATGATCCTATGGAGGTAGGCATGAGCCCCTGCTTAGACATCTGATACCCTGCTGACGGGAGTTTACACAGTATGCGGTCGTGGTGGAGATTGAGCAGGGCCCGAAGAGCGCTCGTGTCTGCTTTAACTACTGGGAACCTGGTTTAACTGAGGCAGCCATATCGCGACTGGCAAGCGATTTCAAGAACGTACTCGAAGCTGTTATAGATCCATAGCGTCTTATTCGTTACCGCAATTTATCCATCCGCAGTCACCAAAGGGGCGACGCTTTTACAAGTGGCCAAGACTCCTCGCAGCAGCTGCAAGTGCAGGCGATACAGCCCTAGACTGGATAAAACACTTCGAAGAATATACCAGAACGCGGACAAATGGTAGTTACCGGATGTTAGTGCTCGACGGGCATGAAGGTCACCGGTCGGTCGGTGTTGAGGCCTACTGCAAAGACCATAACATCATTTCCCTCTATACCCGTCCTCACTCCTCTCACCTCACCCAGCCACCCAACGTCGGCTTCTTCAGAGTCTTGAAGCGGGCGTATTGGCAAGAAATTAACACATTCATCCGGGCCCACATCAACCATACCACGAAGGTGGAGTCCTTTCTGGCGTTTCATATCGCGTACAAGCGGTCAGTGACCAAAGAAAACATAGTAGGGAGTTTCCGAGGAGCTGGGCTTGTCTACTTTAACCCGCAAGCTGTCAGTTCGAAGAGAGATATCAAAGTATGGATGCCAACACCTACCGGAGTCTCCGAAGCCAACACTGACTCTTGGGTCTCCCAAACGCCACGCAACCCGGCTGAAGCCCTTTCACAGTCCGAGCTGGTGAAAACTCGGATCGGTAGCCATCAAGGAAGCTCACCGACACAGATATTTTCGGCTGTAAAGATGGGAGTTGTGCGCACGCGAGTCGCGTTTTGACGCGTCTCGCTAACAGTGACCTGCCAAAAGTCTGAGCGCTTTCAAGCGAATCCCTCAATCTTCAACACCCACCAATGCCTCCACAACGCACTTCTCTTAAAGCGCTCTTTGGCTCGCATCTTCTAAATCATGAGTACTCTCCACATTAGAGAGTGATTCTGCTTGAAGACACGGCGTTGGGTAAGAAACCGGCTTAGTTTCAGAGCCTGCTGGGTGTGCCTAAAGCCTCATCTGTTCCATCACCTTACGCGCTCCACTCCGCAGCTACGGTCGCTCCTGGCTTCGTTCTGACCGTCTAAAGCTCCTCTTCGGCTATGACACGCATTACATCCTGCGTATCGTACGCGCCCGACTAAAGTATACGTAGTTAGACGTGCGAGAAGCCATGGGTGTAGCCTATACTAACCGTACTATTACCTGGCTCTTAGACACCTATGATATTAAGAAATAACGTGCCAGCGGCTGGCCTAACTTTAGCCTGAACACGCGGCGCTTAGGCTTTCCTAGGCTATTTAAGTATTTAGAGTAGACCGAACAATCTTAAATCTTATTTAGTTAGACAAGTACTCTACGGAGCGAGGAAAGAATAAAAAATAGAAATAGTATTTTCGCCTTCCGCTAGAGAAATAGGAACCGAAAATAGACTAAACGTATAAGAAAGATAGGGATATTTTAATTATAATTTAGGCCATATTCTCTAGTAAGAGAATGAGGTTATTATTATACATCATAGTATCTAATGTAGACATCACGGTGAGGTCAGGGCTAGATGAATTGGTAAAAGAAAAGTTATATTAATATATAATGCGTAGCCCTTAATCGTGTTAGCTGTTGTCCTTATACTATAGTTACTTGAACACTAGACGAGGTGATTTTTTGTTTCTTGCCTAGCCACAAATAGGAACTCGAATCGGTTAGTCATTCACCCTTCTATAATTAGGAAGAGACGTGAAAAAATACTTGGCCCTTCCTTCCACGCCCCTCATAAAAAGTAATATTAGGCCTATTTCTCGTGCGTAAGTGGGCAGAAGCTGACCTACTGCATGTTCAGAGGAATAAATAATAAAACCAAAAAAAGCGGGCTCTATAGAAACCTACTTATGATGCACAGCCGATATATGCCGTTAGTAATATAATTCTCTAGGACATTTAATTCACGGAATCATAGTAAAAGCCCCGCCGAAACGTACGTCATATACAAAATAACAGCAATTACGGAATAATGCCGGAAATATTCGGAACATAGTATTTTAGATAGCTTCGAGGAATTCAATAAGTAGAAAAAGTCCTTTTAGAAGATGAAGTCAGCGAAAAGGAATAATTTAGAAGTTATCTGGACGGCCTTGCATACCCGTGCCTTTACTTCGGAGGTAGTAAGATTACCCAGAAGGACGTAATACTAAAGAAGACATAATATAGACAGATGCCTACCGGGTAATAGTAGTACTGGGCTTCGCTCATTGGGACTTCATTAGGGCTCTAGGGAGGTAGCTGAAATTTATGATGGAATACAATGATAGCTTTAGGTTCAATCGACAGTGCCGAAGACACCCGTTATGGTAGAATTTCCCAAATTATGCGGCTTAGAAAATAACAATTGCTTGCACTAAGTGCTTGAAATGCGATAGAGAAGATTTCTGACTCCTAAAATCTGAGAAGCAGTCCGACGGCTCATAGCCTACATCTCTAGCCTGATTCTGATAATTTCGGAAACCCCGAACCCGTACCATTCTCTTCATGCTGCTCTGAACTCTCTGTTTGAAGTTGGAAACAACTTTATAAGAAGGAATGGTATTGCTGGACTGATCAGCTTGCTCGTGCCATTTGCGAGTACTCCGTGAAGGCTCATCAGTCGAGGCGCAGCCGCTATTGGTATTTGAGGCCCCCTTTAAGAATGAGAAAGACGGTTTTTGATAGGGCAGGGTATGACGAAGCTGTGCAGAAATGGATGCTGCATGAGACTTCCATTGTGCCTCCAGGGAGCGCTGTTTTTTTTTTAGGTTAATGTGCAATCGAACCGTGGCCGCGATTATCTTGGCCACACAGCATCTTCGTCCCTCCCGCCCCGTCCTTCAAAAAGGCGCGCAATGGCTGTAGCGTCCTCATTCTCGAAAAGACGCTGGTCGAGCCGTTATTTTCCACGCCAGTGGCAAGGTCCGTTCGCAGGTCACTGAAACACCCGCCACTCTAAACTGAAGGCTGCAGGACCTATTGCTATCAGCCACGGTTCCGGGCAGAGAGACGCGTTGAAACTTACATTTTCCGATATCCCTCTGCGCCAGAGAGCGACCCGCCTCACCGCCTTCGACAGCACATGAACAAAATTATGACGACGAGAATGATAATTACCGCCAACAGAGCAGCCGCGATATTGATCAACATAGACTCCGTCACCTCGTCCATCTCCCGGCGGCGCAAACCGCTCGTCGTCCAATCCCAAGAAGACTGCGGAGGAGGCATCGCTGTTCAGTGCTTGAAACCGACGGAGCAAAAGTGAGGAAGGAAGAAGACAAGCCCAAGAAGAGATGACGACGATTTTCCAATGCCTAGGCACAGTTAAGGAGAAGAAAAAAGGTACCACATCGCAGTATGGAAGCTGCTGCCGTAGTAGCAGCCAAGAAGGACACAGCTCTCTCAAAGTAAGATTCCCAATGACGTGGCAGCGTTGTGGCACGGAGCAAAGTGACAGAAACCGTCGGGCCAATCTTTTAACCTTGTGCGAGGGTTAAGAAGACGACAAGAAAGGGGCGCATGGCTTGGCGGAAGCATACATACTTCGCCTCTCCCAAACAAACCCGCAAAGAGGAAGAGCAGTCCGAAAAAAAACCAAAGAGAAGTGAGTTTCTCCCTTGGGGTGTGAGTAAGGTCTCTCGAGGAATAAGGTCTGGCGAAGGCATTTCTCGTCATGTTTCTCATTTTGCTCCACACAAACCACTCAGCATACCTAGAGGTGAACGGCACCGTCACCCCTGAAGATGATCTTCCACCGGGTCCTTATTCCCTTCTTTCTTGGCTGTGGATGTGTCACGGGTCAAGCATTCTTCACGGGGCTCGGCCCGTCCAAGGGGCGGAGAGGAGACGGGAGCAGAAGAAGGCAGGCGGAACCTGCAGAAAGCTCTGGATTTTCTCAAGTAAGGGGTTGTTGCAGAGATGGTGAAAAGCACCCACACTCACCGGGAGGCGTGGAGCGAGGTGGAGAATTCTGTGGGATCTGGAGGATCCAGTTCCTCCAACGCGAGAAAGACGAGAGCGAAAGTTTTTACCGCTCATGGAATAGCTTTTGCAACTCAAGGCGACGCTGCCCACCAAAAAGGCTATCAGCGTGGGTGGCCTGATACGGCCACAGTTGTGAGATACCAAAGCTTGTTTCCCTGTATTATATATTGCCATCCACGTTGCTTCCCTCTTTTGTATTTTTTTTTTTCTTCCGACGGCCTGGCTAAGGGAAGAATGGTATTACAGTAGAGCCGTCGTTTCCGCGCTTTTTATCCCTCTGAATGCATGATCATAATGTGATATAAGTTGGCTGAAAAGTCTACAAGCTGCTTGATCCACTGCCTTTTTCATGCAAGGCAAGCTCTGGGACTAATATCCCCGGTGCAAGCAACGCCATCGGGAACAGCCGATAGCCATGTTGCCTGCGGGCAGCAGGAGTATTTCGTCGCACGTCCGGTGGCGTGCTTTGTGCGACAAGCCAGTCAAGATGATGGAGGCTAGTATCACGTTGAATTATTTTCATTCATCCATCTCCATTGCATCCCCGGAGCGACTGGCGCTCCAACTCTGACTAGAACTGTCGTACCTCAAGCCAAGGTTACTCTTCCAGCAAGTTAGTGCTAGCGTGATGAATCAGTATGATGAGGGACTTACGGAAGCGAGACGAATCCCAAGCCACAGGATCCTCTCAGTTCGTGACCTGATGGTCGAGGCCAGTTCCAGCATGCGCTCCTCCTCATCCACTACGCCGCTGAACCAGGTTGCCGGATAATACGAGTGAGCCCACAATTGACCTCTGATGAGATAGTCTTCTGGCAACGGTCGGAAATCCTCGTCACCTTCACGAAGGAAACGGGGTGCTTCGATAGCCGGCGTTATTTTTTCCGACTTTGCCAGAGTATTGAGGAAAAAGGCGAATTCCTCCCACTGGACATATTTGAAAACGTGGGACGTATCGTACGGAAGAGTTGCAAGCTGCGTCAAGAAAGCGAGCAAGATGTGGAAATGGGTGAGGACGTTCTTATCCCCGAACCGTCGAAGGACAATATTAAGGGTATCGAAAGTGAGACGGCAGGCGTAAGGAAATGTGATGGCGGTCTGCAGATCGAGGTTCATGTCGTCAGGCGCGGGTCGTGTCGGTGGCAGGACTGCGTGAAGATTTTGCCCGTCAGGGTCGTCATTTCTTTCAATTCGGTCACGTATAATACTTTGCAGCTGCGTCGCAAAAGCAAGACGCAGGAAGTTGCCCTCACTGCCGTAGTCGAACAGGCTGGCGATGTTTGCAATGGCCATATACGCTCCTTGCTCCTTCCACTTCGACGTAACGCGCCCAATGCTGTTGTCCAGTTGTCCAATGAATTCGGTCAGGCTGAGGGCAAATGCGTGTTGGAACCCATGTCCATGTTCGAAAAGTAATCCGTGGGCACGTATAAAGCTGGTTTCAACGGGTAGGGAATGAGAATAAGACGTATGTGAGCGGCCGAGAATGGGATCGAAAAGAGTGAGGATAGATTCGCGTGCGCTCATGAAGGGCTGAACGCAGGTGAGTGATCGACAGTAAAAATAGAGTTGCTGAAGAGCGTTGGGTCTCGCTAGGATGGCCAGATGATGATAGAGACGACCAATAGCGGGGCTTTTATCCGCAGCTTTGCTGTACCAGAAGCGTGCAACGCCTGCCCAGGTCTCGCGGTCCCGAAGATCCTCGTCCTCGATAGCCATACGGTAACGGCCGAGATCTCCGAGGCATTCGATCCAGGTGTCCTCAAAAGCAGGGACAGTCTCGTACAGGAGTGCCATCATTTGGTAGGCGAGATAAATGAACATAAGCATGTACTCCAGAGACTCGGGCAAGCGATGACGAAGGAGCTCCAAGAAAGAATGAATACCATGCTTCCACATTCGGGCCGGCATGGAGTACTTGGCTGCCAGCCGACGTAATGCTGGGCTGGCCGAGGGATGCTGGGACGCTAAAAAGAAATCGTGATGTTCGTGAAGCAAAGTTCTATGTAATGCAATGAGCGCCTGCCAGTGGTCTGGGGCCAGCCTGGGCTGCTGGCCTGACACGGGATCTCGCTCGGCTGCGGCCTGGGCCTTGTCGACGTGGATGCACTTCGATTCCACCATGGTGAGGCCGGCATAGATGGATTTTACCTCAGCAGCGAGCTGCTCCTGCGAGATGGGGCGCGAGTCGGGCTGGAGCACCAGATCGGGCCACTCGTCGTTCGCCGGGGGGGGCAGAAGACCAGCTTGGCCCGGTACCGAGGGCGGGACCGGGCTCTCGGCAGGCGTGATTGAGGTGGGCGAGGCAGACGAGCGAGGGCGGTGCGTCTTCGACTGCGGGTGCTGCTGGGGTGCCCGGGGGCCGGCCAAGGAAAACGGGAGATTCGAGGCATCCTCGTACATGTCCACGTCGGCAATCCTCGGCTCCAGAGCGGCGTCGATGCCACGGCCCTTGGCTGGCTTTGCATGGTGGCGGAGGTGGGATGGGCTAGGTGATTCTGACCGGGCATGTCAGATCCAGGGGCAGCGAGAAGTCTGTGATGCAGAAGTCTTACTTTGGAGAGTGAGGCGGGTCAAGTCGGGCGTCTGGGCGCAGGCAGGACGCGCGTGTCTGGACAGGCGCTGCTGGTGACGGGCAGTGATGAGTTGCTTCCTGCAGGGCTGTTAGGAGGGAGTGGCAAAGGCCGGTTTGGGCTGGCCTGGGCTGGGCTGGCTCACGCTTTATGCAGAGCCTCGTCTCTTAGTAGTTTCCTAAAAAAGGCAGTGCCTTCCTTCACGCCGGAGCCCTGGATCTGCTGGGCGTGGCTGGAGCGCACATGGCTCCACAAGGCGTCGTCATGATCAAACAGCTCGCAGTCGCAGTAGGGGCAGGCGAGCGTGTCTGCTGCGGCAGGCTGGTGGGCCGACTTGGCTTGGGCGCGCTGGGAGTGAGCTAGGCCGTCTCGCAGAAGATGGTCGTAGTCTGTGTTCATGTTAAGGTGGTCGCAGTCAACACGGGCCTCTGGGATCGCCGGGTAGGAAGCAGGCGTCGGGGGCAGAACTGGGGCAAGTGCAACAAAGCATCGGCGCTGGGTGAGGATTCGAGCGATGGTTTTGATGGGAGCGTGGGGCACGCGGGCTGAGCGGCGGAGGGTGCTGGCGGCAGGGCTGCGAGGTGACGTTGACTGGCGCTAGGCCGGACACAGCCGAGGAACCGCCTTGTCGGGGCCTGGGGGCGACAAGGGACGCGAGAGACGGTAGGGGGATATCGATCACGGTCGTCGCGGCGGGCGGCATCTCAGCGCCTGGCGGCGCATATATACAACAGCAGCGGTGCGCAAGTGTCTCCCTCCTGCCGTGGGGTCCGCCGGGCAGGTTCTTTGGGCTTTGGGGCCAGGAACAGGGGTTGCCGGATGGTTGCCTGCTGGCGGTTCGCATTATTGCTGCCTGCGCTTGCGGCTCAGCGCCCCCTGCGCACAAAACCGTTCAGCCGCATATTTCCCGTATATCAAGAAATATTACTCTCGCCCGCTGCCTCGCGCCGCTGCCTGGCTGGCGGCGGGCGGCTTGCTTGCTGGCTGGCTGGCTGGCTGGCTGGCTGGCTGGCTGGCTGGCCGGCTGGCTGGGAATGGCAACCGCAACAGGCTCGGCCTCCACCGAGCAGCCGCACGCCCAATTCTCCGGACGCGCCGATCGCCAGCCACACCCCGAGCCTCACTCGCAACGGGCCCGCACGCAAGCAGGCTTGCAAAATGCACCGGTGAAGCCGCGCGACGCCGTGCGAGCTCGTCGGCGGCCATGCGAGCGAGCAGCGCGGCCCCGGCGTGCATTGCGGACGCGATGTCGTGGCCCCGTCAGCGCATGGCTTATCACCGTCGTGTCTCTCTTCCATCGTCCGCTGCTGCCTAGAGCCAACCCAAAACCATCCTCCGCCTCCGCCTTTCGGCCTCGTCCTTGGCCTTGCTAGCTGCAAACGGCAACCTGCACATTGTGGCCAACAACACCGTGAAGAGGATGACAGCTCACTTCCTTACCGCTATGGCCTAAGCTGACCGCCCGCCATCTCTCTCCATCGCATCGCGCTTACTCTGCCTTGCGCAATCCATCCGCGATGCTCACCGGGGGCCCGCTTTCTCATCTCTGGCCCTGCCTCTTTTGTCTGTGGATCCCGCCTTTGCGCCGCCGCCTCCTCCACGTGAATATGCTATTCTTGTCGCCCCAGCGCGCTCTCTCTGTCTCTCTGTCTCTCTCTCTCTCCCGGAGCCTCTTCACAGCCGGCACCACAAAGCATCGTCGGTTGCGGCCGCATCCGTCAACCTCTACCACAAGCCTCAATGCGTGACGAACCCGCTGACGGCGCCCTGCTACACTGAGTCAGGAAGGCCCGAGCCCGCCCTGCCGAAGAAAACGAGAACAGGCAAACCATCTCATCATCTCTCACTCTCTCCTGACGAGGCAGCATGCGTGGCCGCCTCAGAACAGAATCAAGTTTTCAGTCTCCACTCGCCAGTCCTCTTCACCGTCTCCGAAATGCAGAGTCTCACACGGGGCACCTCGCGGCCAGAGCAGAATTCCCCAGCTTTCGCTTTCGGCTTTTTCTTTTTTTTTTCCCTTTGCGCGACAAATCAAGCCTGTGCTGATTACGACTCAGCCAGTCTGGAACAACAACCTAAGCATAGCAGCATGCCTCAGAATAACAGCAGCTTCCACGAGCAGGTGGGTCGCAATCAATAAGATTACCACGCGAAGAGCGTCACTCGGCGCATTTCCCCTATCGTGTTCTATCCCAATGCTCAGCCTCATTCTGCTCACCATTCGATTCCAATCCATTCTCGATCCCATGAGTTCGGCTTCTGGCCAATGCTCGGTCTACTCATCAACATTCCTTCGCTGTGCCCGCTCGCGTTGCCTCCTTCGCCCGAAGCAAGGCGAAAACTAGGATTCTGGTCAGACGCAATATCCACCATCCTGCATCTCACGGACCGACCACTGCCCGTGACCATCATGCCAGCAGTGTCCAATGCCGCCTTTTGGGCCACCGATCCTTCGGCTCGTGCAAAGAGGGATCGCGGGCGGGTGCCGCGGCTGGTTTTATGTTGATGATGGGGCTAGAATCCTTCCAATCGGACCAACAACCGCTCCCCTTCTCTCCCGCCCGCTATATCCCTCTTCGTGACTGCCTCGAGCATCTCCACGAAGTGCCGTTAAGCTCGATAGACGTCGATCTACCTCTGAATCAAGCACGGTGCTAGTGCCTGTGTTAGTCACCACCTTTACAAGAGAAGAACACCCCCCCAACCTCCATGCCAGCGCGCAAAAAGCGGGCCGCAAGGCAGCAGGCAAAAATGGAGTGTCGCACAGAACGGAGCTAATGCATCTGACGCAGTCCCCAGCCATGCAGTATTAGGTCGTGCATAGATGTATGCTGCTAGAATGATAGGAAAAGGGATGATGGGTGCTTTGGTTGCCCTGCCATGGAGGCAGCTCCGTACGAAAACTTCGGTTTCCGAAGAGTCACAGAAAATAAAGAAAAAATCGCTGCCGGAAAAAGCTCCTGCGTACGGCTTATTCATTTCGGCCGAAATTTGTGCCTTTTTTCTTCGTGCTTCCCTGCCAAACAAACGGGAATAAGAATAATATTACTAACCGTTGCTTCCACTCGATCACCATTCTTGTTCCTCTTGCACGACTTACGAACACGGGAACCGAAAATAGCGAGGGACATTCATCCAAACCCTGTGGAAACACACGTACAGACACATTCAATTAAATATCAGACAGTATTCTGTCGGTATTGGGACGCCCTTTCGCCGCCGCCTTATTACGCGTGAAATATTCGCGGGCTTACCCCCCTTCCTAGGAGCCGAAAGTGCGACAGGAGGTCATTATAGACAAGGGTTTAACAGGTGTGATGCACAGTCGGACAAGAGAATAAGAAGGCAAACAAAACAGCAAGCATTCGCCCGTCCAACTCCAACAACAACACTCCAGCCACGCCAAACGCAAAGGAGCCAAGGGACCTGGGCGGGGGGAAGAGGCAGCAGCAACAGCAGATCGTGCTTAGATGACTGCATGTGCGTTGCTCACCTATTGCCGGAACACGGCAGACTGCAGGCGCCTTCTTGCGGCTTCATCACTTTTTTTTTTAAAAAAAAAGGAACGATGGCGGACGACGACATCATCATCTTCGGTCGTCAGCAGCCTTGTCTTGCTTGTGGGAACGCATGCACACACACATCCAACAAAAAAAAAAAAAAAAAAGACCGATCAATCGCCCTTCGATGAGATCCCTGGATCTTGTCTAGAAGCGTTCTTTTCCTCGCTTCGATAGGCGAGAAAGAGGGAAGGATTCCTTCCCGTCAGCCTTGGCCCTGCTGCCTTGCCCGGGTGTCATCTGAGGTTGGATCACCATGACCCTTATCCTCATCATCATCATCAATCATCATCCTCGGCAAGATACATCAAAGTGGGAAGAGAAAGAGGGGGGCCGGCTGCATACGGGAGCAGCCGACGGGGCGTGGTTCCTGTCGTATGTCGGCCGGTACCGCACCAGCACGAGCCGGGCTGTGGCATCTGATAGCTGTGTGCGTGTGGCCGTTTTAGCTGTAGTCGTGGTGTGTAACGAGCAACCCAATCGGCGCCTGAGGCTGCCTGAAAGCGCGAAATCAAATCAGTCATATGCAGTGGTACGCGGACCCGGTGACCATCTCTTTTCTGTGATATAGAGGGGTAGGTCCCAGGCGAGGGGAAAACCAATGTCGTGCCGAACACGAGAAATGTGATTGGTGGCTTGTGGATAAGGCCCTGGTCGGGGCATACAGGTGAGAAGTGATGAGATAAACATGTGGCTGATCGATTCATCGGGAGACACAAATAGGCTAGCTTAGATGTCAGAATGTCATTTGCTGAGAGTAGAAGAGGGGGACAACGACACGTGCCAGCACATCACAAGGCTGGCCTTTTCTGAGAGGCGGGCGGCAGGATCATGAGCGAGAGGAAGGATTTCAAGGCAACGGGGTGTGGGATGCGGACGATGCAGGCGAAGATGATAGAATTGGACCTGGCTCCGCAAGTGCGGAGAAAGAAAAAGTTTGCCTGAAAATGCATCAGGAGGGAAATTGCACCGGCGGATGCAGGTTAAATGACCGCGGACGTGGTAACGAAGGGGAAGACGGATGCAAAGACGACTGCAGCGACGACGACAGGAAAACGCCATGGGGAAGGCCCGGCGAATGAAACAGGGTGCGAGAAAACAAGGCGACGAATGCAGGCAAGTCCAAAACTGACGAGAACGAGTGGATCAAGGGGAGACTTGCTGCAACACAGAAGCAGCGATAAGGGCCAGGAAGCGTCTCCTCTGCTCCTCATCATAATGGTCCGGGGTGAAGATCCTGGAGAGTGGGCAGCCCGTCGGCCTGCTGCATCCAGGCCGATACTCCGGGGCACATAAACAGCGATTGAGCGGCTCGTGTGCCTCATGCAGAGGCCTTCCGAGCGTCGGAATGCCATTGCGAGATCAGGAACGGGCAATACTGCCGTGTCGCAGGTCAGGGCGTGGAACGCGAGGAGGCGGACAGTGGCTAAAGACGACGCCTTGCTTTGCTTTATAGCGCCTCGCGGCTCGTTCCCTTCACTTGACCGGTGCTTCTCCAAAAGCCCAATGGGCGGCCGCGAAGAGTTGCACGAGAACCCGCCCAATCCGGAAGCACGGCTCGGGTAAGGGGTCTTCTTGCACGCTTTGCTTTCCGTCATCAGCAGCTTCCCGACTCCCGTGGCGACGTGTCCACCTCCTGTCCCGAATGCCGAACGCGCACGCGTTGAAGGATCACTAGGCTCCTCGGTCTGCATGTAGCCGTTTCCCAGCTTTGCTGTCCGAGGCATGGGAAGCTTCCAGGGCGGGCCGCCGTCTCACTGATCCGCTTGCTGCGTCGCCGACCAAATATGCACACACAACTTTTTGATGGGGATTTCGGCCCCCATTCTGCTGCGCCTCTCAGCTGTCTTTGGGGCACACACGCCAAAAAACCCGCCAGACAACATCGAGCGCCGTGCAAATTGGACGCCAGACAGGCCAGCTGTTCGATGAAAGCTTGCGTCCGCGCGTGTTTGATCACTGCAGTTGGCATTCATTTCATTCCTGTCCAACGCCGTCGTACCACCCCAACCTCATCATCAACTCTCCTATCCCCGCAGCCACTCGCCAGGCAGCAACAAGGCAACCGAAACTCTCCACTTGCTTTGGAGTGCGCGATATATGCATGACGGCGAGAAGGAGGCCGCACTATACACCTCGGCCCCCACAACAACAGCAACACTAACCCCGTAAAAGCAAAATGGCGATTTACATGCGCGCGGCAAAGCAAGCGATAGCGCCCGGGGCGTTGTTTTCTGAAGCCACCATTACCAAATGGCGCCGTTTGCCTGATTCATGCTTTTGTAAGAAACGCGCTATCAATCTCACAGCGTAAATGGCTTGGCTTCGGGCGGCCTCCGACCTCCGCCGCAATCTGGCGGCTCAGAAAAGCTCAATGCTGACCAATATGAGATCACGAAGTCGGAAACAATACTCAGCTGCCGAAAAAAAAAAAAAAAAAAACAGGCGAGGAGACTGCATGCGGCACGGGAAGATCAAGTGCATGTGTGTGAGAAGCCTCAATGTCGCCGTCGACCTCTTAGTGGATCGACGCCAGCAGGCAACTTCTCTGCTGACCGCGCGAGGCGCAACCAGAACGGTGAAGAGGACCCCGAACTCTCTGCCGGGGACATGACGTCTTTAGTGCTTGACTGCTCGAATTGTGGGACGAATCTACGCTTTGTAAGCTGTTGCTGCCTTAGGCAGAAGTGTGCCTCAGGCGTGTCCGTAGAAGGACCGAGAGGTGTGGACGACAGTGTGCGCCCCTTTACGCTCCTTTGGTTGGTAAATGATTTGGCGAGGGAACTTCAGAGAGCAGACCGCGAGCAACAGATACTCAGGTTGGGTCTCGATCGCTTTGCAGTCTTCCTACTATGTTTATTATGCACGATTGCTGGAATTCCTGCAAGTAACTTCTCCGCATTTCTCCCCGATTCACCAACACTCTTTTTGGTAAAGACTTGCCTTTCCGTCGACATTCGAGCAGCTTTCCAGTGACGTGATACTGTCGTGTGTTGGAGAGCCGCAACATCCGTTCAAGGATTTCCTGGTAAGCTATTTTCTGGCCGCTACTACTCGGCGAAGAACGGAATGGTTTGATGTCACCGGATGAAGACATGTCAGAGCCGCAGCAATGCCGTATTGTGGCTCAAATACATATTTAAGACTCTTCAGGAGACCAATTTGGGTATAGCTATGGGCGGAGGCAGCTTCATCTTGATCATTTGTAGAACGATGTACCGGTAGGAGTGCATCGGTACCCCACTTACTAAAGCAAGGGAGATCGCAGCTCATCTCATCTCGTCACAGAAGAGCGAGATGCGTGGATTGGGAGTGGGAGGAGATCCAGTTTTACCCCTCACGTGGCTTCCGAAAACGTGCTGTGCAGAAACGGTCCCCAAACGTTGAAGTGTGCCTCACGCCACAGAGACACAACGGCCTCGATCTCCAGGTTTGCAGTCGGCGCTTTCGCAGGCAAGTGACTCGCGTCGCCGACTGGCTGCTACTCGCCGAGCGGAGCGATTTCCCTGAACACTCCTTGAAACGGTTGGCGGTGCGTGGTAGTTTGACGGAAACCGTGCGTCGCCGGCTACGGTGAAAGACGATGTATTGCGGCGGAAGGCGCGGGCACGTCGTGGTCAAGTACTGCATCGCTGGGAGCGGAGTGCGCCAAAAAACAACACCAGACCCAGAGCAGGCCATCTCCGGCTTCAGTATCGGTCATTCGAAGAGCACACCACCAGCGCACGACTTCATATCGCTCGGCGGCAACTCGAAGCTATATGTGTTACACCGAGAACGACACCGCAGTTCTGCACCTACCGGTCACACCACCGTCAGGAAGGGCCGTCGCAATCGTGCAGCGCGCAGCACCCCCCAGACGAAACGCGGCCAATCAGCTGCAGCTTCGCGTCGGGGTGGCCCAATCACGACGCGGGCGTTAAAGCAGCGAACCGACCAGGATTGCCAGACGAAGCCCGGACGACGAACGACCGTCGCTTCTCCTCTTTGCGGGACGTGTGTTTGCGCAAGCCCAGGCATATCCGGCAGGGAGGCGGGTGTCACAATAGACTCGGATCAGCAGTCCATCAGCCAATGGCCTCGCACTTGCCTTCCCTTTGTGGCCGCATGACAGGGGGTTGCGGACGGCCCCAGACTCGCGGGACGGCTGGAAAGCGGGGGCGCTTTCACCAAAAATGCGGGGAAGGCCAGGAGGCCCTCCTCTCGACCACTCACAGCAGGCCCTCGTGACTGTGCTGAGCGCTGGATGCGAGCTGCGTGTTCACGCCACTGCCACACTACCGCAACAAGGTTGACTGGTTGGCCGGTTGGGCTCCCCAGCGCTGACCCCCGTCCAATGCGGTGTCGCCGAACTCGAGGTACGTACCTGTGCCGGCAGGCCCGGCTGATGGCTGCTTTAGCCACCCTTTATAAGAGACAGAGAGGGGAGGGAAGGGGTGATAACCAGGTGATACCTACCAGCACTCTCCCCTCCTCTTGCTGCCTTTGTTCTCCTCCTCCCAACGGCCCCCCCGTCCCGTCTGCAAGAGAGACAGCCTCATCAGCCTTACCTCTATTGAACTACTACTACCAAGTACCAGTTACTTCTTCCTGACTGGTTCTCACTTCGCATCCTCCTTACCCCTCTTTCTGAGTCCTCCCTTCTCGACCGTTCCACGGCAGATCAAGGTTCCTCAGTCACAACACTTGTCCAGCACTCTCCACTCTCCACTCAAACAACAACCAAGCCATCATCATGCGCCCCGCCCTCCTCCACACCTCCTCTGAGCTCATGGCCCTCGGCCTCAACACCGCTGCCTTTGGCGTTGCCGCCTATCTACCGGCTCGCTATTTTGGCCCCATGATCTTCCCACGCCGCGCCGCCAGGGCACAGGCTCGGGCTGAGCAGCGTGCGCTTGCTCATACCAACGCTGCCGCCGTGGGTGCCGGTACGGCTGCCGTTGCTGGTGCTGCTGCCGGTAGCCAGCTGGGCGCTGGCTCGGCCCACGGCTGGATCGGAAGCGCGAGGGCGCTGCTCAGGCTCGGCACGAGGGGCCGTGGCGGTGGTAACTTCTAAGCGCGTCGTCGAAGAAATGATTGAGGTAAGACTCCGTCGCTCTTTGATATTCCCCCCACCATCGCACTGGATATCCACCTCTTGTGACCTGGACAACCCTTCCGTCGACCACGCAACACTTCAGCGTAATAGCCCACTGACAAGACCGCAGGAGATGTCGATGAATGGAGGCGAACGAACGGCGACCTAACGAGACGAACAACGAGACGGAGACGGACTGGTCCCTCGTTGGGCCTTTCCTCTCGCAGTCGTGGACCTGGGCGAACCGAGGCTGGGCCCCATCTTACTTCCCATGCGCGACAACTACAACACACATAACCCGCTCTTCCATTCCTTCAACCCATCTCTTTCTGAAGCGGGAAGAAACCCATCATCAACCAACGACCACGTAGTGTTGTCGGCGTTTCGAGGTAAATCGTTTTTCGTCTATCTTGGCTTTTGACGTGCTTTTCGATCGGCGTTTTGTTACCGGACGGGATGGGCCTGTCTTTCCTTTCACATATCCATAAATACTGCTACGCATTGCTCTATCGTACCTAGAGTAGATGAGATAAGCGTGTCGGATACATACCATATTGTTCCTTTGTTTCCATTACCTCTTCCACAGCTTCATGTACTCCTACGCGAATGAAGTCAGACAAAGTCAAAATCCACATCCGTGTCAAATGCTACCGTGAGCCCAAGCAATAGCGAAATGGCGAGACGGTCTTGCAAGACAGAAGTGAGGTACCACCGTCCTTATGAACGCTCAACGTTCTCCGACAACTCCCGACTCTTGTTGAGGCGAAGCCGCGGCAGACTTCGTTCTCCTCCACCCCAAGAGTTCCGCAGCTCCGGTCGCACGCGCAGCAGTGCCGCTACCCGGGAAAGAGCCAGCCAGTTTGTGGGGGCCGCCCACTCCACCATCACAGGCTGCGAGAGGACAGCCAGGCCAATGTCACACAGTGCTACCTTTTTTTTTCATATTTTTTTTTTTTTTACAAGCGATGCCAGTTCCAGCGTTCCGCAAACATACAAACGCTACGAGAAATAGGAAATATGTACATACTTTACCAACCGTCACACATGCAGAAAGGCCAAGCACAGCCACCCGCCACCATACCCACGGCCCTTCTCCAATTCAGAGAAAAACACAAAAGATAGAGAGAGTGTGTGTGGGTGCAAAATGACAGCGCAGCCGCACACATCCCCAACCTCGGAAAAAAAAAACAAAAACAAAAAACCAAGCCGATGATGATGATGCACGACGCTTCCAATCATGATAAGCACAGCAGCCGGTCTCACTCGCGACCGACCTCATGATCAAGCACAGAACTCTAAACCCCATATAAAACGACCCCGTGCAACTCTGTTCTCGCCGGCGAACAAATGAGAAGCGCCGAGTAGGTCCAACAGCGAAGCGCGCTACTAGTCAGAAAACACTCATGTGCAAATATTCTCATGTATACTCTGTCAAGTAGCGTTGAGTTTAACGGTTAGAGGGGGAGGAAAAAAAGAAAAGAAGGAGAGAAGGTGAACGCGGCAGGGCTATTCATTGACTTAAAAAGAACAAAAGACTCCCAGTCAACCGGTCAACCATCCATCCAGTCAGGCCCACCTAGCGCGGCCCTTTCTAAGCAGCACACAACCAACGCGCAAGCCAGATAAAAGTACTCCCCATACCCTCCCTCTACACGTATCCTAGCACCTGAAACCCCCCACTCCTCACCTCCCACAGACAGACTGAAGGAAATAAATAGCTCGCTGATGTCTCCGGTGCAACCTGCAGATTTAAAAAAAAAAAAAAAAAAAGGAAAGGTAAGGTCGCCTCCCAAATTCCATCCGTCTGGTGAACAAACATTGCCGTTCCAATAGTCGTTAACAGAGCCTTCGACTCTTTTGGCTTCCCATACCCACATAAAACAGTACAGTCTATCTAAACTCACAATACCTCTCCCCAAGACATGCCGAAAGAAAAGAGCGATCCCCATTGCCATCCAACCAGACCCGCCAACCAGCTACTAAAATGAAAAACGTGGAAAAGAAACCAGGACAAGTTCAACACACCTAATCACTCAAACTTCAGGATCCACCTCCTCCGCCTCTGCCGCCGTCCATCTGTTCCTCTCCATACCACCTGTCACCACCTCCCTCGCCTCCGGCTCATCCAGCACCACCCCTGGCCGAATGAACCACGCCGTTACGAACGCGACGCCAAAAACGCTCGTCAAGCAGACAAACACCAGCTGCGTGAACCTGCCGACCGTCGCCGCATAAATGGCATTGAACACTGTCGGCGCGATGACCCTGGCTAGGGCATGCAGGAGGCCGGTGGCGCCGAGCAACTGACCGGTGCGGTCAGCGGGGACGTGCTTGGTCAAGCTGCTCTGGAGCGTCGGAGAGCCGATGCCGCCAGCGGCGGCGAAGGCGCCGGAGGCGAGAAAGAGGTTGCCATTGGTGGAGAGGGTGTAGCCGAGGTAGCCGAGCGTGTCGAGGGCGATGGCGAGGCGGATGAGGGCGAGATCGAAGTGGTCGGCGCCGGTTGGCTTCATTTGCGGATTCTTCTGGCGTGCAGCAGCGCGGCGGCCCTTGAAGTAGCGCGTGATGAGTGGCAGCAGCACCAGCAGGCAGAAGACGCGTGAGCCGTTGACCACCGAGACAAGTCGGCTAGTCTCGAAGTTGGTCCAGCCGAACTGGTAGTTGGTGTATATGATGACGACAGTCATGGCGCCCATGTGCACTCCGAAGACGGTCGTATCCACACCTGCCAGCAAGAGGAGGTTGCGGCGGACTGCGGGGCTGCTGCCTTCGCCCGTTGGGTAGAGGATCTTCAGCGGCTCGAGCAGATTGACTTGGCGCAGCCGGTTGATCCAGTCGGCTGATGGGGCGCGGGCCGCGCGCTCGCTGGCGTACTTCTCCCGAGCGGCCATTTGGCGGTCCTTCGTCAGGGATTCAGGAATGATAAGGGCAGTGAAGAGGATGAAGGTGACATGGATACCGGCTGCAATGTAAAAGATGGAAACGACTGAGCCAAGCGCTTCGATGAGGTACGCTGATACAATAGGGCCAAGGGCGATGCCGGTGAAGAGTGCAGCGTGAAAGTATCCGAAAACAACGCTGCGTCTGTCGACGGGAATGCAGTCGGTTGCATAGGAATTTGCAATGGCCATGGCAGCAATAAAGGATCCGAAGAGGCCCTCAACGGCGTAGGCCACCAGGACCCAGCCAACGGGGATAGTATCCGGGTGAGTAGCAGCACACAGAGTGACGATCTCTCCGAGCAGCATTCCAGTACTGGTGATAGCAATAATGTGCAGGCGACCGTAGCGGTCAGACAGCGCTCCCAGCTTGGGCGACGTAATGGCACACAGCAGACCGGAAATAAGGTTGCCATACAGGGTAAACTGCGCAACGGACGACGAGACCTCCGGGGTGCGGCACTGCGGATTATCCTCTCCGAACACGACGGGCAGAGTGGTGAAGGTGGGATCCTGGATTGCCTTATCGGAGAAATACTCGCGACAGATGAGCGAGAGAATGAGGTTCATCTTTGGCACCAGGATCCCGGCGTTGGCGATGGCGGTCAAGAAGAACATGGGCAGCATCCAGTAGACCTGATACGACTGTCAGCCTACGTCCGGTACCGGCTGATCCGAACAGACAACTGACCGAGGGTCGCCTATACCACGGAAGCGCAGAGAAGTCATCGTGTGGTGGACGGCTGCTACTTGCGCAGCTCCTCCTGCTGTCGCTGGAGTCTCCCAGCAGAGGGGCTTCTTCGGCGCTTCGATAACGGTGGCCCGAGTCCACACCACCCACGTCGATCAACATGGTGTCTTCTCCAGCATGAGCTCTCTCCTCCTCTCTTATCGGGCCAGCTCGCAAAGGCGCGGTGTCAGAAGCGTATACGGCGTTGTTCTCCATGGTCACAGCAGCGTCCGCGATGTTCTGGGGAGACAAAGTGAAGGATGCGAGGGCCTCGACGGGACGCTGCCAAAGGTCCGGACGAACGCGGTCAGCGAGTTTGTGGCAGCGGTTATGCACAGGAGGCGGGCGGGACGTGGGCGGGCAGATCAAATAAGACTGGCCATGTCTTCGGTTGAGCTATCTGACGACGATGGTACCTTGCCGGGACGGGCGGGCAGCAGGCGCAGTGATTGGTGGGGGCGCGACAGTGGGCAGACTGGGGCCAGTGGTGTTGTAAATGATGCGCGATAGGCCCGGGTGGAGCGAGTCGGCGACGCTCAAACTCTCAGCGCGAGCGAGTGGGAACTGGGGCGGCGACGGGCCGGAAAGTATGGGGAGCGGGGAGTCAACTGGCGGGCGGTATCATGTTGTCCAGCATTCGCTCTTCAGGTGGGTGTATGACGCCGAGGTGATTTGCGGATTGATAATGCGAGTAACAGCGCAGCGGCTGGCCGTTCCCCGAGAGGCCGGCGTTATGAGCTGGCATGGGAGCCCCGAGTCGTGACGTCGATGCCCTGCGCGGCCCAGTTCCGGCTCCAGCCCACGCTAGCCGTGCCATGCTTCGCCCACCAACGCCAAAGCTCATGCCAACCTTCGCGGCCCAGCTGCGTACGAGGAGAAAAACTCGAGCACTTCAGGGTTCTCGCCCGGCCCGTGGAGCTACTTGTCTCGACCGCGCCGATCCTCACACATGAACAAAGGGCAGGATCTCCTGGCGGGAGGAGATATGCGAGGCACCTGCCCTGTCGGACTTCCCCTCGGCTCCACCTGTGTCGCGCAAATTGGTCTCCATGCTTCTGCTCCTACTCAGCTGCTTTGCTGTGATTCGTCCGCACCGTGCCGCAGCTCCAACGTGGTACTGCTGAGTGGCCGCCGATATGCTTCTCACCAGCGAATGCGCTCAGGAACTTCGGGCGTCTGCGCTTGCAACGCGGTGACCTCGGCCACTGATAAGCCTCGTAAAACAGAACAAGTCTCCGGACTCGTAGGCTCGTAGACACTCCGCCTTCCCCATTTTTAGCAGCGGCACAGCCATTACACTATTGTTACAGAAGAGGCGCTCGAAAACGCCGTGTCGCGCCGGGATGCACCCAGGCGTAGTCCACGCATTAGTCTTGCAGCCCCAACCTATTTTGCTTTCATGTCCAAACGAAATGAAGTTACAGCCTGTCCTGCATGCTTGCGAAGAAACGCTTGCTCTCCGCACACCTCTCGCTTGTGCATGCGGGACACCGAAGTCCCATCTGCTTGCTGCATGCCAGTCCGCTATCCAAATGCGCCTTGGCGATATCCGCCAGCGCCTGGATGAAGACCGGCGATCCGTTCAAGCTCTCTGCCCTCTTGACATTGCCACCCTCCTCAGTCGCATCATGGATGATTTCCCGGTCCAGCTCGAACAGCGTCTCGATGTGGTCCGACGTAAATGCAATTGGCACCAGCAGCATGTCCTTCTGGCCCTTCTTGATGAAATTCGACACTGTATCCGAAGTTTGCGCACCGAGCCAGGCAGAAGGCCCGACTTGCGACTGCCAGACCAGCCGGTACGGGTTCTTCATCCCCAGCCGCTGCATGACAGCATATACGGTTGCAGCCACCTCGGCCGGGTAGGGATCACCTGTGCATATACACGTCAGCACCAAATGCCCCATTTACTGTAGGAGCTGATAACGCACCTCTGTTCACGACGCTCATAGGCAAGCTGTGCGCTGAGAAGAGAATGATGACCTGGTCCCTAGTCTCTGCGGGGAACTCCTTCAGGGTAGCTTCAATGTTCTGAGCAAACGCCTCCACCAGCCCCGGGTGCACCGGCCACCGGTCAATGACACTCCAGGTAATCGACCCCTCGGGCTCGCTCACGCCGTCGCCAGCTCTCTTGCCCTCCAGCCTACTCCGCCACTTCCACAGCTCGTTCAATGAGGAGCCGGTGGTGCTGCACGAGTATTGCGGGTACTGCGTGAAGGCAACTGCCCGCCCTCCTCTTCCCTTGCCAAAGCCGTCCTCAAAAAGCTTGTTGTACATCTCCTCGGTCAACGGGTTGGCGTAACGGAAGGCGACATACGGCTTGTGGGGGGCGGTTGCGGGGGAGATTTTGTCTAGGATCTTGCACATCTCCGCGGCCTGGTATTCCGACCACTTGCGGATGGGAGAACCACCCCCAATATCTGCATACTGCTTCTGAATCTTGGGCGTGCGGCGCTTTGAGATGAAGGGTCCTAGAATGTTTTGCAGGCGGCCGAGGGGAATGAGATCGGCGTCCGACTAGGCGGAATCATGTTGTTAGCCAAGGCAACGTGCGACAACCAGACATATAACCGGGGGGCAATACAAATAATCTGCTCAGGAAATCGCCGACTTCATCCGTGGTGGAGGGACCGCCCATGTTCATGAAGACCATCGCCGTGGGGCCCTTGGAGCTAGTTGCGTTCTGGGTGACCGGCGGAACCGTTGCGAGGTTCCTCTGGGACTGCGAAACATCCTGCTGGGATCGCTGCCAGAGCGAGGATGGAGGCGTGGCGGTAAATTTGGAGATGTGAGCAGGCGACGCGCGCTTCGAGAGGCGCGCGACGGGGGCGCGGAGGGACATGGTGGGCGGCGGTGAAGGGGATCGGAAAACGCGGAATCAATTGTTACCACTGCATGTTCTGGAGACGCGGCGGTTGGTGTTGAGGATGGTGCGTGTGCTGAATAAGAAAGGTGGTCTCGAGCTGTTGCTCTCGATCGTCATCGCGGGTGCTGGCGCGCCGCTAATCGGGCGCCACTCAGCTTCCTTGCATTACAGCATCAACGCTCTCTCGGCCTCTCTGCTTCTTGGCGGCACGTGTTCGCGCGATCCTCCAGCTGCGGCGAACCAAACAAGGCGACCTCGTGTCCGAATACGGTGTCTCGTGCTGGAGAAGTCGCGCGCTTCGAGGACCCTTGTATGCCTATATAATAAACTCTAAAGACTCGCAGGCAGGAGGCGCGCCGCACACGGAAGACCCGGAGATCTTCAAGCCGCCGGAGATCCCATGTCTTGGCTCAAGAACCGCTTCTCCAGAGCTCACTGGAGCCGCAAGGAGAGCCAGATTGCGCTCAGGGGTAATTCCTCGAGGATCCCTTGCTCGTGCTGCAGCTGATGTCCAACTGAAGGCCCAGAAACACAAGAACAAGGCAGCCCGACGCCCGTCAACCAGACCATCTTCCAGGGCTTCGAGTGGCACACGCCAGGTGGGCACTGGACCCGCCTATCTGCAGCGCTGCAGACTTATGCCGATCTGGGCATAACCTCCATCTGGCTCCCGCCCGGCTGCAAGGCAAACCAGCCTGACGGTAACGGCTACGACTGCTACGACCTGTGGGACCTTGGCGAGTTCGAGCAAAAGGGCTCGCGGTCGACAAAATGGGGCTCGCGAGAGGAGCTGCGCGGTCTCATGGAGAAGGCGAGGAGCTTAGGCATTGGCATTATTTGGGATGCCGTTCTCAACCACAAAACTGCTGGTGACACGACAGAAGAGTGCTGGGCGGTCGAAGTAGATCCTGAAGGTAGGCTGTTTACCATATTCCCCATATCACGCGCATCTCACGCCCAGGGCCTCTCTTTTCGCCATTCACTCACTCGTCCTAATTGTCACTCCTTCTGCCACACATTCCACATCTCCCGCGTATTGATATATTTCATCTTAAGACCGCAGAATCGAGGTTACCAAGCCTCGCAAAATCGAGCCATGGATCCGCTATACCTTCCCCGGCCGCGGCGACAAATACAGCAACATGAAGTGGCACTGGCAGCACTTCAACGGCACCGATTGGGACCAACGCGCCGAACGGCACGCCATCTACAAGATCATCGACCCTCCAGACGCCAAAGGCCGACGCCCCAAAAAAGGCGGCAAAGACTGGGCGCCAGATGTCGACGATGAGAACGGCAACTTCGACTACCTTATGTTCTCCAACATCGACTACACCAACCGGGAAGCCCGCCAAGACGTCCTCAACTGGGGCGTATGGATGGTCTCCCCCGAAGTCGGCGTGACAGGCTTCCGTCTCGACGCCTTCAAGCACGTGTCCTGGCACTTCGCGCGCGAATGGACCGCGCACGTCAAAGCCTCCGCGCCCGACACCTTCATCGTCGGCGAATACTGGACGGGCGAGCTCTCCAAGCTCACCAAATGGGTCGACCATGTCGGACACGGCGCCTACACCTACGACGCGCCGCTCCTCAACGCCATGTCTACGCTCTCCCTCGCCGCCGACCGCGCCGCGCGGCGCTCCTCCCTCACCACCACGCTCTCCGCCCCGCAACCCCAGCACCCCGTCGACCTGCGCCACCTCTTCAAGTCCACCCTCGTCGCCGCCCGCCCCCGCGCCGCCATCACCATGGTCACCAGCCACGACACGCAGGCCGGCCAGACCATGGACACGCCCATCGCCCCCTTCTTCAAGCCGCTCGCCTACGCCCTCACGCTGCTGCGCGCCGCCGGCCTGCCCTGCGTCTTCTACGGCGACCTGCACGGCACGCGCGGCCCGCACGCCGCGCCGCCTGCCTGTTCCGGCAAACTGCCCCTCCTGCTGCTCGCGCGCCGCTACTACGCGTACGGCGCGCAGACGGACTACTTTGACGCGCGGACGAGCGTCGGGTGGGTCAGGCACGGGACGTGGGACCGGCCGGACGGGTGCGCGGTGGTGCTGAGCGTGGCGGGGCCGGCGAGGAAGGGCATGTGCGTGGGGCGGTGGGCGGCGGGGCAGACGTGGGTGGATGTGTACGGTGGGGTGGAGGAGAAGGTGGTGTTGGATGAACGGGGATGCGGAGTGTTTGGGTGCCGGGCGAGAAGCGTGAGCGTGTGGGTGAGGGAGGGGAGTGTGCCGGGGGATGTCTGGGAGAGGGCGGAGAGGGGGGAAGGGTTTAAGCTGTAGATGTGAGGTGTTTTGGTCGTGAAATAGAGAAAGAGAGAAGGGTGGATAAATCATAAGCATAGCCATACATGGCTTTGGTCAATGGTAAGCTTTACTTACAGTGATGTTGCATGGTGAAACCGTTCTTGCGTTGTGATTTGCGCGTCCACGATACGCCCTCGCTTTCTGAGGCTATTGGTCAAATGGCTCACTCAGCCCCGTGAGTTTATGTCAACTCCGATTCGGCAAATTTACCTTGGCGAGCATCATTGCGAAGCACAGCATGACGGACGGAAAGACCAGGTAAAGGTATATTCTGCCAATAAGGCACATGTTTCTTACGGGATAGATACGCTTTTAGAAAGTAGGTACAAAAATGGCTCTACGCACGCGAATATACGCCGACAATCCAACTAGCACGAAGAACAGCCAAACCCCACGCCATGCCTAAACTGTCCCAAACGACGTTCAGCTTACTGCCCATGACCTCCTTCCAACCGACGGCCACTTCAGCCATGGGGATGTTTGCGCTCTCCGCGAGCATGAGCATCTCCACATCGAAGATCCAGCCCTCGCTGTGCATGTACGGGATGATGTAGGGCAATGCGGGACGCGAGAAGAGCTTGAAGCCGCACTGGGTGTCCTTGATTCTGGACGTGGCCGGCGGCGTCATGATCCAAAGCAGAAGGTGGAAGGAGTGCATGAGGAAGTTGCGGAGCTTCGAGCGCTGAGATGGGAATTAGCATACGCCAATCGTTGTGAATATGGATTCTCTTACCTTAACAACTGCCTCGCTGCCCACCAGATGTGAGCGCGAGCCAATACCGACACCCCTTCCAAGTGAATCCTCGACATCCTGACATCCTGCTACGAGCTTCTTCAAGTCCGTGAATTCACTCGCGCCGTCGGCGTCGGCAAAAACAACGTACTGTCCCCTAACGTGACGCATGCCATGAGTAACCGCACCGCCCTTGCCCCTGTTCTGCTCAAGCCTTATCACCCTAATCGAGCCGTGCGGAATATGCGTCGGACCAGGCTTAGCCTTCCACGGGCCAGGCACCGGGGTCGGATACTGCGAGAGCTGGTGATCACGCGCAAAGTTCAGCGCGTACTCTTCCGTCCGATCTGACGAGCCATCCGACACAACGAGAATCTCCCAGCCCGAGCCGACGCGCGCCGACGCCGCGCCATTCCCAGCACCGTGGCCGTTACCGAGCTGCTCCTGCGCGCCATTCAGCGACTTTGCGGAGACGGAGGGTGAGCGCGCCTCAACCTCGGCACCATGCGCGTCGCCATACTCGCGCTGCAGGAACTCGACGGCCTCCTCGAGCATGCCGCCCAGGCGCTGCTCCTCGTTGTAGGCTGGCACGACGACGGACATGAAGACTTCGGGCTCGTCGATTTTATGCTGGTCCTCCATCGGCTTGCGCTGCCGCCGGGCCAGCTCCTTGCGGGCTTTCCATTGGTCCAACCAGCAGGGGAGTTGTTTGGGCTCGCTTGTGGTGCCGTCGGGGAGGATGGTGCGGTAGGTCTTTTCCGAGGGGAGGGGCAGGCGGGGTGTAGGGGCGACAATGAGCAGGAAGGTGTAGAACTGGCGTTGTGGTCAGCGCGAGAACGTGGGAGCTTGGTGCGTGGAATTCGGCGCGGGAGATTGGTCGACGGCGGAATGTGGGCTTACCAGGCCGGCGAAGCCCACGATGGTGGTGAGCGATAAGATCAGAATGAAAGACAGTGGCGCGTGTTGGACGTGCATCCACAGCTCTTGGAGCTCCTCGGAGAGCAGGCTCAGCTCGTCGCTGAGAGAATCGAAGAGCGCGGCCATCTGGGGCCAAATGTTGCGGAGGCTATGGGGAGCTCTGGACAGGCGGGCGGATGGCGCATTGATCGGCGGAGAGGGCTGGAATGGAGAGCAGAGGGCGGGAGCTGGCGACGGAGAGCCGAGACGAGAGCGCGAACGAGAGTATGTCTGCGGGCCAGCTTCACCAGCGCCGCGGACTAGGAGGCCTCTGCCGTCGTGGGAGTGTCTATTGCGCGTCTAGTGACGACGTTGCATTCACGGGCGGTGGTCCCTGCATGATTGAACCTGACTCGACTCGCCCGCTGCCGCTGCCGCAGAGCCTCGTCTCCCTTCTCCACACTCCGCCTCAGCACCTCAACATCAGCTCCGTCCATCTTCCTTGTGGTGTTGCCGATGCCCCGCCGTTTGCCTCTCACACGGTGACAGGTCAGCGGGTGACGATAGCTGGAATGGCGTACAAGCGCTGCCAAAATGGCTCGTACGCTGCTCGCTCTTCCCAGGTCTTGCGCTGCACTCATCTTCGGCCACGTACGCGGTCGGTCAAGCGTCCATTTTCTCTATCTCTCTCTCTCTCTCTCTCTCTATCTCTCTCTCTCTCTGTGTGTGTGTGTGTGTGTGTGTGTGCCTCTTCCCCCTCTGTCTTCACATGTTCGCTCATTCCTCTGCTGCTCTGCGAAACATGCATTCCGCGTCGTCAGTGCTTACTATGTGTGCGACGGCATGACACCACCAATATTACCTTTCGCCGCCCACTCACACTCACGAGGTCCTTGACGAACACTCGCGACAGACTGGCGATGGTGTTTTTTCTTGCGTCCGTCCTCGGCTCTGTTCCTGGCCACATTGCTGTGCTTGTTTCTATTTTGGGCATCGCCGCCCTGGCTCTCGTCTCTCAAGATTCGACGGCCTCCTTTTCAAGTCAAGCAGTTGAAGTGCAACATGCATGTCACCTTTAGGGCTCTGCATGCATCTCGTATCATCTGGTGCATGCCGTATCGAATGCCGGTTAGCTGACGAGTCGAGAAGGTCGAAGCTGAGAGTGTGGCTGAGGGCAGGTGCATCACCGCAAATTTTTGCCCCCCTTGCCGGCCACATGTTTTGCCCGCAAAGAACTTCCTTATTCGCTCGCCTACAGCCGGCCCGAGTCCAATTGAGAGCGTGTGGCAGGAAAGCAAAATATTCTTGCCCGGATCCATGCGTCTCAGTGCGCGTGCTCCGCGTGCGCGAAGGAGGCGCAGTCAGCACCACGACAGGATCGCCATTCTCTCCCGACCAAGATCTCCCTTACTCTTCCATTCGGCAACCACGGGCATTCAGCTCAGACATGGTCGGCACTTGCTTGAGCTGACGATTACTTCTGTTCGAGCCCGGCTGCCTTACCGCACTACTGCCCGTGGCTTCCGTCTAAGAAGCCCCCTGACCTCTCACATGCTTCCACCAAGGCGATCCGGTGCATCCACCAAAAGCTGCGGAAGAAGGCAACCACGGACTCGCCGATCGGGCTACACGGTGGCTTGCATCCGAAACGTTGATTTCTTGCCTGTTGCCGCCCTGATGATGCTGACCGGTCAGGGCGGATGATCTCAACCAGGGCGTCACCACACTTCCCGTCCTCCCGTCCAATCGACCTCTTTTGGAATGAGGCGGCAAACCAGACGGCCAAGCTGACAGGTCAATGTGAAGGCTCAGCGCGTAGCCCCAGCTTCCATCGACAAGCCTGTCATCTGTGCTCCACGGCATTTCCCAGAAAGGATGGGAATGCAGAAAGAAGTGCACATTGTGATAGTTGCCTGCTGCTCCGGATCTGTCTGTGCGTTTGTGCCCCGCGTTGGCCCTACAGCTATCATTGGCTTTACGTCGATCAAAGAGAGGTCATGTCAGCTGTGATGATCATTCTCGAGCTCCACTCGCCCTTGCCTGGACCTCCGCCTTCTGCATCTGAAAGCTGTTGCCTGGAAACCATGCATGGGTCGTGCCATCCGTTGCTCGGCGCCTGTTTCGGACAGCCCCAGCCTTCTTCTTAGTGTAACCTCTGCCATGGTTCTCGAAAAGGGGGGTCTGGGCATAGAGAACTTTACGTTTTGCCTGATGAATCATGATGCTGGTCATCATGTATACAAACACCACATCCTTCTTTGAGAGTGTTGTGATGGGAGCATCTGATTGGATATCGCCCTTCCAATTGGGCATTATGCCTCGGTAGTGAAAGTGGCTCATGCTTTTGCAGCCGTGAGCACGGGACGTGACCATGGAAGACTAACAGATATAAGCCATAAGTGCACAACACTTTAAAAAAAAAGGAGAAAAAAAAGAGGTAGGAGAGAAGCTTCTGCTTCGTTCAATGTTGGCCGCCCTCCAATACTTTGGTCAGCATAGCCATTGGACAGGAGTGTAGTCTGCTGCTATACGTACCGATCTTTATCAAGTCAAGTGTTCTTTTTCTTTTCTTTTTTTTTAGTCTCTAATATTACAATCCAGCATTCATGCAGCTATATATTTCATTCACTCTTCTTCAATTAAGCACCGGTGTTATCCGCTTTCTCTGTGAAAATGTCATCTGTGAGTCACTTTGTCCGCCCAGCTCACTGGAGCTCGCTCCGGAGCACAATCACCGAGCTAACGCTCTTTTAGCAGTTACTTTGTTTTCTCGGAGAAGGCTGCCAAATTGCCGCTGAATTTCATGCGGGCGGTCGTTGGAATGACGCATTTCATCATACCCGCAAAGTGTTCTCCCGCTTCTGCCTCCACTAAAGTGGGATCTGTGCCGCATCACGGGCAGTCTCCATCCGTAGACTGCAGATTCGCTTACTCCCAACAAACTCTGATTGGTCCGGCAGAAGGGTCGGAGGTCCCCGCACTGCAGGTGATAAGCTTTGGACTCCGCCGACCTCCCTTCCCCCTCCCCAGTACATATATACATATGAGCAAGCCTGAAAGGTCCTGAGAGTGATTTCAACGACTGGACGGGAAAAATTGTTACTCGATCGCGCTGTATAGCACTAAGTTCGCTTGGTGATTGACACCTCGGGGCTATAAAGACCCTGCGCTGGATCGACACCAACCTTCTTCTGGACACCTAAATCATCTTCGTTTTCGACACTGCCTTCCAAACACCGAATTTCAGAAACCCTCCCCTACCTGGTCTTTCTCTCAAACTCCCCTTTTCTACCAACCGAACAAGCACGCCCACTTTAGCTGCATTGGCTACTTCGCCAACGATTTGATCATCTAAACCATCAACAACTCAATCCCGTCCATCAAGGGAAAAAAAAAAAAAAAATCCCTTTCCTCAGGACCAACCTGCCACCGCCATGGGCTCCATAGATCCCACCCCCACCGACCCTTTCGCCCCCTTCTTTGCCCCCTGGACCACCGACACCCTCACCGAGCTCCGCACCGGCAAAACCACCGTCGTCCCCGGCACCTCCATCCCGAGCGCGATCCACAAGCGCGCGCGGACGGGGCCGCTGCACGTCCACACGCTCGGCGTGGCCGGCGACCAGCAGACCTACTACAAGCACGGCGGGCCCGACAAGGCCGTGATGCAGTACTGCAGCGCGCACTACGGCATGTGGGCGCGCGAGCTGCCCGCGTCGGCTCCTCACTTCAAGCTGGGCGCGTTCGGCGAGAACTTCGTGGCGGCGCGGATGAACGAGCGGAACGTGTGCATTGGAGACGTGGTCCAGGTGGGGGAGGCTGTCCGGCTGCAGGTCAGCCTGCCGCGCGCCCCGTGCTTCAAGCTGAACCACCGCTTCCAGAACCAGGAGATGGCGCGGATGAGCCAGGAGAGCAGCCGCACGGGCTGGTACTACCGGGTGCTGCGCGAGGGGGAGGTCAAGGCGGGCGATGAGTTGAGGCTGGTCGAGAGGAAGTATCCGCAGTGGACGGTGCATGCGGTGCAGGAGTATTTGCATCGCGATAAGACGAACGAGGAGGCGGTGCGCGAGCTGGCGGCGCTGCCGGAGCTGGGGGAGCAGTTTCGCGAGCTTTTTCAGAATCGGCTGAGGAAGATGTTCAGGGATTTGGATGCTGAGAGAGAGGATTGGCGGTTGAGAGGCATGGAGGAGGATCGGCTGGAGGCGTGGAAGGAGTTTACGGTCGTGGGCAAGAGGAGGGAGACGGCGAAGATTGCGTCGTTTGTCTTTGAGGCGCTGGAGCCGGTGCCGGAGCCGCAGAAGGTCAGGCCGGGCTCGCATGTCCGGGTCAAGCTGGGAAACCTCATCCGCTCGTACTCGGTCGTCGGCGGTGATGCAAATTGCCTGGAGATTGGCGTCGCTCTGGACGACAACAGCCGCGGCGGCTCCAAGCACCTACATGACGAGGTCAAGGTTGGCGACACTCTCACCGTTGGCCGCTTGAATGAGAGCTTCCCGCTGGAACTTGAAGCGCAGAAGCATATTCTCATTGCTGGCGGCATCGGCATCACTGCCTTCGTCCCGGCAGCTCAGGAACTTGCCACCCAATGCGCCAATTGGGAACTTCACCTCTGCGTCCGTTCCAAAGACGACATTCCATTCCGCCGCTACCTCGATACCTTGGGTGAGCACCTCATCGTCCACAGCAAAGCCGATGGCGACCGTCTTGACATCTTAAATCTCATCGGCTCGCAACCTCTCGACACGCACGTCTATTGTTGCGGTCCGCAGCGCATGATGGAGGCAGTCACTGGAGTGGCGGAGAGCCTGAACTTCCCCAAGACCAACGTGCACTTCGAGGCTTTCACGGCAAACCTAACGGGCGACCCGTTTGAGGTGGAGCTGAAGAGGAGCGGGAAAAAAGTGGACGTTCCAGCTAATGAGACATTGCTGGATGTTCTCAGAGATGCTGGCTTTGATATTCCCTCGAGCTGCGAAGTGGGCAACTGTGCTACGTGCAAAGTCAAGTTGCTGAAGGGGAGGGTTGATCATAGGGGAACGGCATTGGAGGACGAGGAGAAGAAGGACAGCATGTTGTGCTGTGTTTCCCGCGGGGTGGGAAAGATTGAGATTGAGTTGTAGAGAGCCGAGGAGAAGAAATCACTGATCCACTATTTACGCGGGGCTCATTGCATGAAGGCGTCGTGCGTAATGGTACTCTCTATTTGATGTTCTGAGATAGACTATATATACGATATATGCGAACTAGATAAAAACCATGAGCGAGACACCGACAGCTTTCCATCGCTAACCACGCCTAGCTGCCATCTCCGTGCACTGCAATCTTTACAGCCCGCATCAGCGCGACCCACCGGTCCAACTCGGGATATCCTCCACCGTAGGCCTTGTCATTGTTGAGCAGCCATTTTTCATTGTCCCAGTCAGAATCAATCTTGACATTTGTGAGTCCGTCAAGGAATATGCGAACATTCTTACCGGCGGAGAAGCTGTCACTGTCCTCGAAGGGGACTCCGTGCCAAGGTCGTGTCTCCAGACATGCCAGCTGCGCTGCTACACCGAACTGCATGGGCTTAAAGAGCTTCGGGATAGCGTTGATCAAAGACATTGATCTCTTGCACAGTTCCGTAAATTCCACTTCCTCGTGCCCCTCCTTTCCATCGTTCGGGCCGGCTTGACCTAGGTTATCTCCGTCCTCAGAGTCATCATCCCCAAATTCATCCCCGGTCTCAGATTGAGCACGCCCAGAGCCATGATAATCGGAGTCATCGTCCTCCGACTCGTCCGCGTAATTGTCATGCTCGTAGTTGCCGGTGTCCGGCGGAAAGCTGTGAGCCCGATACCTCTTTGGCCAGCTGGGCCAGTGGTAGTCTTTGGGTCCGAATTCCCAACCCAGCTCCGGTAATAGGCCTAATATACCTGCTCGCTGCATTCGGCTGTAGGGAACGGCCCTGGAAGCATCCCCGAGGACCGGGCCGTACACGAGCCATTCCGGATCACAGCCCCGGTCTTTCCCCAGGGCTAACAGCATTCGGGGTGAGTGCCAGGCTCTGAATGATTCGCCCATCTGAGCGGTATTGAGCACGGCGACGTGAATACCGGCATGGCCGGCCTGCTCCATCCACTGCGCATAACCGAGACATAGCAAGATCGTCGCGGACCAGGAGCTGAATGGTGATTTTCCGGTGAATCTGTTGCTGAGGTGATCAAGTACCAGTCGTTTGAGTTCGTCGTCACAGAGGTCATACGGGTCATCCGGGCAGGGAGGGTCCCGAAGGAATCCGTGCGGTGTGACGCCTTCGGTGGTGTTAAGGCCGCGAAAGCTTCCTCCGGATTGATTGGAGAATGTCCTGAAGAGGTAAGGAGGGATGTATTCGGCGGCTTCTATTGCGCTGAGGTTAGCACATGCTGGAAACAGTCGATTCTATTCATGTCTTGTACCTTCCAACTTCTCCTGAAGAGGACAGGTTATACCTGTTCGGCCATTCCTAAGCCTCAATCCAGCAATCGAGCATGTCAACCCTTCTATGATCAAATCCTTGGGCTTCAAGTCCAAAAAGTGGGTCTAGCTTGCTTCTACGTTAATACAACGACCGGAAGCAGAACGAAGGCACGGCAAGAGGTACGGAGTGGTATAATATGTAAGATCAGCATCAATGAAGATTGCGGGTAATGTCATTAGACCCGTTTAACTTATATATATATATATACTGCACCATCTGATTCTGGCCTGTTCGACAACCAGAGATGTTTACCTTCTCGAAACAACACATTTGTCTGCTTGAATCCCTTCGAGCATGATCAAATCCGAGCAGGGCAAGTCATATCGTGAACGAGGTGAGACCTGACTAAGACTCCACACCTCTAGGACACTTCCAGAAATTGCCGACGATGCCTTTGTATTCAGGCACGTGCTCGGTGCTTTCCAACAAGAACTTGATATGTGAACCACCTTTGGTGCTCAAGGAGCGAGCTCAACGGAAGAAACACAGTAAAATGCCAGAATCCATTCATTTCCGACACAAAACTTAGCCATATTGTTTGCAACAATGTGGACAGACCTCAACCCCCTGCCAAAATCTCACCCCTCTCACACAGCTTTCACACAGCCGCCTACTGCCCCTTCACCTCCAACACTGCCAATCCCACCAAATCCGGTGCGGGATCCGGCCCGGGCGCCTCGACCTTCACCACATTCTCATCTCCAACCACGAACCCCCCGATCTCGACGTCCAACCGGCCCGTCTCATACCAATTTCCACCACTGATAGGCAGCGCCCAGCGCTTGGGCGCGCCGCCGTTGACGCTGAGCGTGAGGTTGCGCGTATTTGTGCCAGTCGACCAGGCCGACTGCAGCGCGACGTCGTAGTTGATATAGTCGATGCCGAGCAGGACGCTCTCAGACGAGGCAGAGACGTTGGCAAAGGTGATGGACGCGCCGGGGTAGAGGTTGACGGCCTTGGCGCCAACGGGGAGGCACTCGTTCGAGGCGCAAGCGAGCAGAGACGCGCCGCCGGAAAGGGCGGCGGCGGAGGCGGGGAGGTAGGTGGATGTGGTGGTGGAGGCGTTGGAGCGAGTGATAGATGAGAGGACGAGGAGCTTCGCTTCGTGACCGGCGAGTGTGAGGGTTAGAGTGCTGTTGGAAGGGGTGGGTCCGAGATCCTGCGCGGCCCAGACGTCGCGCACAGCGCCGGCGGAGGCGATGCCGAGCGTGGAGGCCAGGTCGAGGGTGATGGTGCGCGAGGCGTTGCGCCAGTTGGGCACGGCGACGACGAGGCGCGAGGCAGAGAGGTTGCCGGCCCAGATGTCGTATTCTTCTTCGGTGTAGCGGCGGATGAGGCGGGCCTGCTCGCCGAGCGGATCCTGGTTGATGGCAAGGGCCTCGTCGTTGAGCATGATGTCGAGAGAGGCCTGCGGGGTGCGGGCGGTGGACATTGGGGCGCCGATAGTGAGTGGGGACTTGTTGATGGCCCACATGGTGAAGTGGAAGCGTTCCTCCTCCAAGCTGAGGGCGTTAAGGCCAATGATAAGCATGTCCATGTCTGGGTATCTGCCGGGGCCGGTGTACTTCCAGTAAGGGACGACTTCATTTGTGATGCGCCAGATGGAGGACCAGCTGTTATAGATGTCGTTGGAGATGCGCCAGCTATTGCCGTAGCGTGGTGCCCATTCGCCGAGGTCTTCTCCCACACCCCATTGGCAGATCTGGTAGAGAATTGGCTTGTCTACTGCGTCGAGCGCTTGAGACATCTTCGCGAAGCGGACGGATGGGTCGGGTTCATAGGGATCGTAGACTACGAAGCCTTCTGTCACGTTGGCCCAGCAGTTGTCATACTTCAGAGCATCTCCGCCCCATTCGGCGAATGTTTGGGCATCCTCAGTCTCGTGGCCTTTTCTGTCGTTATTTGCAACTCTTTTGGTAGCGATCCCCAAGATTACTTACCCAAAGATGCCACCAGAAAGATATGTTCGGAGTCGGTAGTACATTGCCATTGGCCCGCTCCGGAATAAAGGCCGAATAGCAGACCCAGATCGTGGATGTAATCGCCTAAAGCGGGAAAGCCAGAGGGGAATAGGGTGGAGTTCCAGGTGATTCTGCCTTCGGCGGTCCGGTTGGAAGCCGCCCAGCCACAGTCGGTGGTGACGATGGTGTACCCTTTCTCGGCAAATCCAAGGTCTACGAGGCCTTTTGCATTCTCTTTGATGATCTAGAAAAGAGTCAGACAATGACTGAGGCTCCATATCGTGCCAAGTGCAACTCCACAGCAGCCAACCAAGCTGTGGAACCACGGTGCTGGGCTGACACAGTGAATGAAGTGAATATGTAAGCACTGCATTGAGGGCAGCGGGACCGTCGCAAGAAGAGATGTTTCAGCAGAAAGGCAAAGATGGAAACACGCACTGTTTCATTGGGGCTGCAAGCATAGGCGTTGTAGCTGTTCCATCCCAACTGTGGGGCCGTAGTCCGCACGACAGCAGCCGCAGGTCGGAATAGGGAAGCCGCGGCAGCTAGCGCGTGCAACGACGTCTGGATCGCAGGCATGGCTGCTTTGGACAAGGGGATGGTGTCTCTCCATTCAGGCAAGCAATAACGCTGCCACCTTATATACATCTGTACAAGACGGTGGTGGGGCTGCTCCGCTTTCCATCTTCCACGATGTAGTCCGGCCCAGCGATCCCGCTTCGGGCAGGGTTCCGGTGGGAGCAGCGGGCATTGTTTGGAGCCGCAGGACGCGACCACGCCGGTGTGGCCTGGTCGGGCGAAATGCGCGCGAGGAAATAGGCCTAAGGATACGGCACCCGGTGGTGATCGCCTCGCGCACCCCGGGCCATGCGGGGAGACTGCGGGGGGCAAGACGACCGAGCCAGCAATTTCAGCCGAGTACGACGGCACCTTCCCCATGGAGCCATGGCCTCACGCTGCGTCCTAGCCCTCTGCAATCGTGAAATCGGGGAGCAATCAGGCTGCTGGGCCGCGGAGCGAGCGGCGGAAGGTCCAAGGGCGGCATGGGTCCAAGACCGGGTCCGCCGCCGTTGAGGTGCCCAGAAGCCAGCCGGGCGCAGCGCCCGGGACGCCAGCACGTTCCAACCGTGCAGGCCTTGTCGTCGCTGAGGGAGAGCACTGAAGGACCGTCGACGAGCTGCGGAGACATGGCGTGGGCATACTCATACCTTTAAGCACGATGGTCCGGCGCCACCACCACGCCCAGCCCACGTGAGTCCCAGGCCACGGCTGTCTCCCCGGCGCAAACATGAACCGACCTCGCTCACCGACTCAGGCTCTCCAAAGCCACCACCTCGCTTCCAAACAGCCAAGCCGGTACTTCCAGCTCTTTTTCCCACCGAAATGTCAGTAATGATTCAGGATGCCGGAAGCCACCGTCACCAGCCCGGAGTACGCGACCGCTTCGAGGCCGCCTGAAGCCCTACGAGGTGCAACCCGAACACCCGGTCCCAGGGCCAGTCCACTTCAGGAAGGCTTGGCAATATCAAGAAGCCCGCACGACGGCTTCGATATGATCGTGGCCGAACGGGAGCTGCCATCATAGCCTAAGCCTCTGCGCCCCCGGCCGCGGCACTGCGCAATAGGCGGAAAAAACCACGACGGCAATCTACCCCGCAAAACATCGACGCGTAGATCTCCCGAGCAGAGCGCCTGTCTGCAAGACATAAAGTTAGCTATCCAGACATGCGGGCTAGGCGTCAGGCACGCACGATCGAAGCTTTCGCCGCCGCAACACCATGGCTGACCCGACCAGGAGCAGCAGCACCTCGCTGCTGCGCCTCAGCCTCCTCCTGCTCCTCTCCATCCTCCTCAACACCACATCCGCCCAGTCCGACCCCATCGTCTCGCTCGACTATGGCACCTTCCGCGGCCGCTACGACTCCACCTACAACATAACCTACTTCCGCAAAATCCCCTTCGGCGCCCCGACCTCTGGCCTGAACCGCTTCCGCGCACCCCAGCCCCCTCTCCCGCTCGCCAACAACACCATCTACAACACCGACGCCGCCTTCGACATGTGCCCGCAACGCACCGTCAACGGCTCCGAAGACTGCCTCTACCTCGGCCTCTACTCCCGCCCCTGGAGTGCCCCCTCGCCGCTCCGCCCCGTCCTCGTCGTCTTCTACGGCGGCGGCTTCATCCAAGGCAGCGCCTCCTTCTCCATCCCGCCCTCCATGTACCCCGTCCTCAACGCCTCCTCCGACGCCAACGACTTCCTCGTCGTCTACCCCAACTACCGCACCAACGCCTTCGGCTTCCTGCCGGGCCGCGCCGTCGCCGAGTCCGAGACGGCGGACCTCAACGTCGGCCTCCTCGACCAGGACGCCGCGCTGCGCTGGGTGCGGGCCCACATTGCGGCCTTCGGCGGCGACCCCGCGCGCGTGGCCATCCAGGGGCAGTCGGCGGGCGGCGGGTCGGTGATCGCGCAGGCGATGGCGCGGGGCGGGGCGGGCGAGCGGCTGTTCGCCGCCGCCCTGCCCGGCTCGCCGTTCTGGCCCAAGACGTACGCCTTCGACGCGCCCGAGGCCGAGGCGCTGTACGCCGAGTTGGTCGAGCGGGTCGGGTGCGCGAACGCGACGGCGGGCGCGGACGCGCTGGCGTGCCTGAAGGGCGCGGACGTGCAAGACATCCGCACCGCGAGCTTGGCCATCAGCGCGCTGAAGCAGTACACGACCTCCTCGTTCAATTGGGGGCCGGTGGTCGATGGCGAGTTCATTCGGACGCCGTTGTCCGAGGTGCAGCGGCTGAATGCCGACGTGGCGTGGGCGATGTTTAATACGCATGAGGGCGAGAATTTCGTGCCCGGCGGGCTGGGCCAGGTGAGTGGGTCGAACGGGTTTAACAGCTCCGAGGCGGGCTTTGACGGGTGGGTGAGAGGGTATCTGCCGGGTTTCTCAGATGCGCAGATCGAAGGAGTGAAGGCGCTGTATCCGGCGGCTGGGGAGGCCGAGGAGGCGAGCTGGAACACCACGACGGTGAGGGCAGGTATGGTATTTCGCGATTCGGTGTTGGCGTGCCCGGGCCTGTGGTTTGCAGAGGCGGCGGGCGAGGGAAAGGGGTATCTGGGCGAGTATACGATCAGCCCGGCCAAACATGGGAGTGATACACAGTTTGTACGTCCTTCCCTATCTTTCGTCGCCCCGACATGCTGACGGGCTAACTATGACGTCTCACAGTGGAACCAAGTGAATGCCGTTCAGAAAACGCAGCCTCTGATATATGAAGGGTTGGCCGGTGCGATGGCTAGTTACTTCCAGACGGGGGATCCGAATGCTCATAAATTGACAGAAAGCTCAGAGGCGGCAGTGCCGGAGCTTACGACAGGAAAGGAGTGGGTCGTGAAGTCTGATTCATTTGAGCAAACAGATATTACAATGTTGAAGACTCGGTGCGCATTTTGGAAAGAAAATGCAAAGGACGTACCGTTGTAGATAGACCATACAGACTTCGTCCAATTTAGGTTGTAACATCGACCTCGGAACTCAAGTATTCCAAGACACTCGTGAAAGGGCCGAGCTATTTGGAAATCAATATGCTCATACAGGGTATCATAATTATGTAAAATCGTGCAAAACTTCCAGCGGCCACACGTTCTTATCTCTCTACTGTGGTGCGTCTTCCATATCAAGCTCCTTCCATCTTCACATCTTGGTCTTTCGGCTGCTCTTCTTGGGTAATCGAATCTGATGGTGCCGGTTCCACCTCTTTCTTCTTGCCCAGGAATCTCTCTGGGACCCCCTTAGCAACTGCGAACCTACCCTCAGACTTAGGACCCACAAAGCAACCCAATAGATTGCTCCATCTTGCCGTTCCCATGCCTCCCCCCAGCCCACTCACAAACCTGCGAATACTCCTGAAAGCAAATGCGTCTGCATACGGCAAGCCGGTGAGAGGGTCCCGGTAACGTGCGGGCTGCGCAGTGATGCAGCAGAGTTCGCGGTGTGGCAAATGAGCATTGCGCGCGCCACGCCCAGGCGGGGGACGGGTAGGAAGGGCAATCGGCATACCGGCCGGCCATCTGAAGAGAGCGCGGGAAAGGGCATCTTTGTCACGAGGGCGAAGTGAGTCGAAATTTTGAAGGGTGATCAGATTACGCACAGCACGCAAAACAACTCTTGGTGGTGGTGTGGCGGGGGGCGCAGGTTGCGCTTGTTGAGACGGACTTGGCTCGCCGGAAGCTTTGATAGGCTCTTGTGCTGGATTGCTCTCTTTGGCTGACTCATTGGGCACCGTGGCCGATGGCAAGTTTGAATGGGAAGACAAAGGCGGCTGGGCTGGGCTGCCTTTTGCCTGATTGGAGTCCATGGATGCCCAGTCAAAAATGCCGTCAAGAAAACCACCGGCCGATTGTGGCGGAGCAAACATGATGTTATGTCCCTGCCCGGATGGCAGCTCGGCGGACGACACAACGGCAATGGATGGCTGGGTTTCAGACGAAGCTGTTTGAGAAAGGTGGGGCTCAGAAGGCTGGGCCTGCGTTGGCTGGACATTGGGCAATTGTGATGGAGCTTGCTGTGATCGAGATTGCTGCGTTTCTGACGGCTTCGCTTGTGAGGACTCCGGTTGAGAAAGTTTCGGCTGCTCCGGCTGCGACAGAGAAGTTTGTGGATGGCCAGGTAAGCTTTGACTTTGCTCTATGCCTGCAGCGGTCGTTTCCACGGTAGTCACCTGGCCTGAGCTGCTTGAAGCTTCTTCGGGCTTGACAGTCGACGCTGGCTGTTGCACATTGTTTTCCTGCTGGCCGTTTTGCGTAGCAACGGAGTTTTCAGGCTCAGTGAGCGCAGGAACGGAGGCGGAAGACTCGTCATCCAGCTCCTCAATTTTACAGTTGTCCTTACCAACGCGCTTAAGCTTATCGTTGACCCAGAGAGAGGGACCACTGTAGTAGCGGACGAAAGGACCGTCCAGTTTACGGTTTTTGAGAGCTTCCAGACGAGCTCTGTTCTCTTCGGCCTTTTGCCTCTCCGACTCCTCCCAACGGCTCAGCGTCTTGTTATTTCTCTTTTCGACCCGGGCAGCCTCAGCCAAGCGCTCCTCTTGTGTCATCGGCTTCGGCTGGTCTTTCTCTTTCCGCTTCTCTGCCTTCTTCATTATCTCGAGGACGTGCAGGCGATGGCGCTCCTTCTCCTCCAGACCTTGTGTGAGATTCTGCTTGTTCTGAACCGTGAGGCGTCGCGACGAGGATCGAACAGGCCCCTCTGTGGCCTCAGGGAGCCAGGACACGCGTTCGGACTTCTTCTTGGGGCGAGGAGGCGGCGGCATGGAGGACTGGGGAGTCGACTGTTCTGTCGTCTTTGCTTTCTTGCGGTGGAGCGCGGCCTGGGCGAAGGGGTCGCGTCGCTTGCGTTTCTGCAGGAGCTTCTGCTGGCGCTCTTCTTTGCGGATGACCTTCTCGCCGGCATCTTCGTCGTCCTGCTCGCCCTCGTCCTCGTCCTCGTCTCCCGAAGACTCCAGCGCGATATCGTCGGGGGCAACGGCGGCATCGCCGCCAAAGTCGTCGTCGTCGGCGTCTTCGGCCCAGTGCTCATTGCTGTAGAAGTCGTGCGCGTCCTGCTGCTCGTCGGGGCGCTCCTCCTGCTCCAGCAGCTTTCGCATCCAATTGCCGGCGTTGGAGCGGCGGGCGCGGGCGACGACCATGGCAGGCTCGGCATCGGAGGAGCTACTGGCATTGTCGAGGGCGGCTCCAGGCGACGGACGCCGCAGGCTGGGGTCGGGGTCCTGAGACATGGCTCGAGATGGAGAGGGAGGCAGCGGGTGACGTAGGAGAAGTTATGCAGAGGCGGCAGGCAACGGCGGCTAGAACGGAATCACAGGACGGGTTCCGCAGCCGCATGTCATGCAGGCGGGCGGCGGTGGTGGGCGGGAATGGCAGGCCTCGGCCGCTGAGTCGCCAGACGAGGAAGGAGTGGAGTGGGAGGTGATGAGGGTGAAAGGCGAAACGCGCCCCCGGCTCGTTGAAACATCAAACAGCGCAGGCAGGCGGGTGTGATTCGCCTGCGGGCGGGCCCCAGGCTTGACGCCGAAGCAACGGCGCCGCCCATTGCTCACGCCCGGGCTCTGGATCAGCGACATCTGGGCGAGCCCGGACGCACTCGAGGCACACTCGGTGGCCCGGTCGGCCTGGAGAAGGTCTGGCGCCTGCGCCGCGGGGCTGTCGCGGGCGGGCGCTGGGTGCGGCCTCGCCGCGCAGCAGCATTGCTGGGCGAGGTTCACGCGGGCAGGACGCTCGCGCAGTCAATGCAGGGCAATCCCTCGCGAGGCAGAGCAGGAAGCAGTGCACCCCCTCGGGACGCGCCATTAGGTGTTTCAGGATGGGCTGGCGCCCGCCGGCGGCCAGTGAGCTGGCTTTTGTGCTTCGCTGAAGCCACGACGCCTCTTGCTTGACCTGTGCGCGCTGTTTCTCTGCCTTCTGATCATCTTCAGGCACAGGGCACCGGCCGCCGCGCTGCGCTGCGCTACTCGCTCGCTCGTCTTCCATCCATCCCCACCACCACCTCCCACAACCCGCCATCCCTCACACCCGCCCACCTCTCCTCGCCCGTCCCCTTTCGTCCCGAGCGTTGCGGCCGTCATTTTAATCAGCCCTGTCGTAATTCGTACCTCCCTTCTCCAGGTCCAGCCCGGCCTGTCTATTCCAACGGCCGCGTCTGTGTATAATCCGCGTCTTCCTCGACCCCAAGCCGCACGCCGCCCAGCTCGAGCGCCCGCCCGCACGCTGCTGTCCGCCGTCGCGCTCGCTGCACCGCCGCCCGCCGCTCCTTGACCGCGCTGCCGTGCCCTCGCCCGCACGCTGCTGAGCCCCCAAGTGTGAGCTTCTACCCGGAGCCACCAGAGCTTCCCCTTGACGTCGGCCCCCGACCCTGCCGCTGGCCACCCTAATTGCCCCCGTCGCGACGCCATCGACCTCCGACCCGCGACGCTCCTCACCCACAGCCGCTCCTCGCTGTTCTGTGGCCCCGACACCGCTGCTCCCTCCGTCAGCAGGCCTGCGAGCTCAGGGCGCGATTTGTACAGTGGTCGCGAGACAGCAACCGTCGAGCGCCAGCCCCCAGCACTGTCCTTCGACTCGGCTCATCACGGCGATCCCGCTCGCCGCTACATTCCTTTGGCCGGCACCAAGACTATTTTCCGCCTCAGCCCTGGTTTTGGTAATTGAGCGCGCCCGACCTCGTCCTTTGGAAGCTTAGAAAATTCTCAAGGGCCATACAGGATTCAACTCTAATTCGTAATGGCTCCTCCCGCCTCGAGACCCGAGCACCACATCAACCTGAACTACCTGCCTCAGCTCACCCCGAACCAGCCCCGCTCCGGCTCCTCCACCGCCGCCACCTCGCCCATCGAGCCGCCCACATCGGGCAATAATGTGAGGTACCCCCTCGGCAACGGAAGCAGCATGGCCTCGATCGGAAATGCCGCCGCAACCGCCCGCATGGGTGCTGGTTCTCCGTCGCATGAATACGGGGGCAGGCTGTTTTCCAAGCGGTATGTCTAACCCCTCGTTAGTAGTCCAACAAGGTCTGACCGAGTTTCACCGTTTAGGGCTAGAGAGATCCAGGCGCAAGAGGGACTCAATCCCCAGGTCTGGGGCCCTCCCACGAGCGGAAATTCTACTCCTCTGCGTGAGACAATCCCCGAGTCCCCCAACGGCGAGAGCTTCCCCGACTTCAACGCAGCCACTGGTATGGAGCAGGCTGCACAGCAGACATCGTCGACCCGGAGGACCAGGGCTGGAACTCTGCCCTCTAGGTTTTCGACTGCCGGTGTTTTGAACGGTCTGAAGCCTCAGGCATCTCTTCTACCGCAGACTTCCCGCCCGACTCCGTCGACCAGTCCTTTCAAGCCGGGTTCCCACACGCCCACTGATCTGGGGGGGTTTGGCTCGAGTGGTTCCACTACCACCAAGTCCTCCGCCATGCTTTCGCGTATGAGGGCTGGGTCAATGCCACAGCGCCCCGGCTATCTTTCGAACGCGAATCCATTCGGTTCGTCAGTGTTCTCCTCGAACTGGGCAAGTGGTCGTGAGCGCGGTAACACCCTCGCGAGCATTCGCTCCTCCGAAGGTCCTTCTTCCCCCGCACAATCCCATTTCTCCAGTCAGTCGCTCGCCGATAATGATGTCAAGACACTAGACTACCTTGGTCTTGTCGACACTCCGCAACAGTCACGCGCCACCCTGGCTCCCTCGGATATCGAGATTATGCTGGAGAACCAGAGGGCCCTTCAACCCAACATGATTGCAAACCTGGCTGCTATGAACAAGCAGAACGCCGCCAATCGTTTCAGATCTTACTCGGTTAATGCCAAGGAAAAGTATGCTGATGAAGAGGAGGAAGAAATGGAGCACATGGGTCCCTATGGCCAATACAGCGGAACTTTGACGCCCACAGCTGAGGCTAGCGCTGCCGCGTACGCAAACATCCACGAGGCTGTCCGCCAGCATAACCTTGAAGTGCAGGCATTTGCAAACTTCGCTAGTGCGAGTCGCCCTCGAGCTCGCACTGCAGGTGTCCTTGAGTCTCCCTCTACTCGCCTGCTGCGCAACTACCTTCCCACTGCTTCCAGACTGGACAGTAGCATCAGCGCCGCAGATCTTCAATTGAGCGAGGAGGCCGAGTATAGCGGATTGACAGAAGCTGTTCAGAGTCTCAACCTGAATGGCAAGCCCATGCCAGAGACCTCTGGTGACGAGAACACTCTCGAGGGCCCCACAAGAGCTTTGTGGCTCGGCAACATCCCGTCCTCCACGACTGTGTCTTCTCTGAATGTTATTTTCAACGTCTTTGGCCCCATCGAATCGACTCGCGTTCTTACGCACAAGAACTGCGGATTTGTCAACTTCGAATCTCTCGAGAGCGCCGTTCGTGCAAAGCAGCAGTTAAATGGCAAGGAGATCTTCCCAGGTGCTGGCCCGGTGCGCATCGGCTACGCTAAGGTTCCTAGTGCTTCTGCTACTCCGGGTCACAACGGTCTCTATCCTTCGCCTAGCCCTGATCCGAACTCGAAGACCGCGGGAGATGGTTCTTCCCAAGCAGCTGGTAACGCTGGCAACCGCCAGGCCAAGGACGTACGCGCCGATGCTGGCTCAGCACCCTTGACTACCCCCAACCTCAAGGAGATGCAAGGCGAGATTGTTCAGATCGTAAAGGAGCTGGGCGCGACCGACGAAGAGGCTTTGAATATTGCCGCAAACGTTACGTATGCATTCGAGAACGACCAATATGAATCTGAGGTCCCGCCGATCCCAGAACCCTCTCACAACAGGGTCCACGATGCTCCCAGGCTCCGCGAAATTCGCAAGAGGATTGACAACAATTCCTGCACGCAATCCGAGATTGAGGACGTGGCCATGGCAATGCTCCCGGAAGTTGCTGAACTCTCTTCTGACTACTTGGGTAACACCGTTGTTCAGAAACTGTTCGAGTACTGTTCTGAGAGCGTGAAGGAGGCCATGCTCTCCGAAATCGCGCCCCACATGGCTGAGATCGGTGTGCACAAGAATGGCACCTGGGCTGCACAGAAGATTATTGATGTGGCTAGGACTCCTGTCCTCATGAAGCTGGTTGTCGACAGCCTCCGCCCTTACTCGATGGCTTTGTTCCTTGATCAGTTCGGTAACTATGTTATGCAAGGCTGTCTGCGGTACCAGTGCCCGCTTAACAACTTCATTTTCGAAGTAATGCTCAGCCGTCTTTGGGACCTTGCTCAGGGTAGATTTGGCGCAAGGGCTATGAGAGCTTGTCTCGAGAGCCATTTCGCCACCAAGGACCAGCAGCGGATGATTGCCGCCGCCATCGCCCTTCACAGCGTCCATCTCGCCACTAACGCGAATGGTGCCCTCCTTTTGACCTGGTTCCTGGATACCTGCACCTTCCCCCGCCGCCGCACAGTTCTGGCGCCTCGTCTTGTACCCCATCTGGTCCACCTCTGCACTCACAAGGTGGCTTATCTGACGGTTTTGAAGATCATCAACCAGAGGAATGAGCCCGAGGCTCGTGACACGGTTCTGCAAGCTCTCTTCTTCTCGCCTAATGACGAGACACTGGAGGCAATTTTGCGCGACCAGTCTTGTGGTGCGACGCTCATCTTCAAGGTGCTCACTACGCCGTTCTTCGATGAGAAGATCCGCTCCGATGTTGTTCAGAACGTTCGCAACGTTTTGCTCCGCATCAAGGCGCAGCCTGCCCAGGGTTATAAGCGACTTATGGATGAAGTTGGTCTGTCCACTCGCAGCGGTGGCCCGAACGCCCGGGATAACCACGTTCGGGACATGTCGCCCGCTTCGCGTCCCGGCTCGAAGCAGGCCAACATGCCGAACGGTGCACCGCATCAGCAATCTGCAGGTACCCCTGACAGTCAAATGAGCCGTCCGTTCTTTCCTCCAGGGATGCCTCAGCCCCAATTCGACCCTGCTCTGAATCTTCAACGCACTGCCAGCATGGATAGCCAAGGATTTGACCAGCCGGCATTCCTTCCCAACGGTCTTGGAGGTTTCGGGGCGAACCCCAACCTCGCTATTGCTGCGCAATATCAACAGGCGATGCTGGCTGCTGCTCAACAGCAGTCACGTGGCGGTCCCACCGCTTTTGGCTACCCGCCTATGAACGGTATGGGTGGCATGCCTGGTGGGGTCGGCATTAACGGCTTCCCGGCGGCAACTGGTGGCCCTGGAGATGCTTTCCGCAACAACACACTTGGCGGTGCGCCAGGTCTTGGTATGGCTCCTGGTTTCGGTCAACCCGGGCCCGCCCCTATGATGGGTTTCCAAGGATCCCCAGTGGTTGCACCTCAGGCACCATTTGGCTACCCGCCAATGGGTTATGGTGTTCCTCAAATGGGCCAACAAGGTGTGCAACAGCAGCAAACGGCTGCAGCCGGTGGCCGCAGGAACAGGGTGAGTACATGATCCCGTCCGAATGATTCGCTTTGATACTGACGCCCCCTCAGAGATGAGTTTGATATGCAGTTCCGGTGCAGCTGGCCAACCATGTATCAGTACAAGAGCACATTTTTAGAGCGCCATGCGAAGCAGCGCCAACTTGCGCGACAGCACGGTCCAATCGACGATTACTTTCCCAAAGCTTTGAAAGACTTGCGGAGGTTGAGGGAGGCACTGGCTGTTGTCCCAGGATACACACTTCCGCTACTGCCTTGGCTATTGGGCTTTCTTATGGTCTTCGTCGCTCGTTTACGTCACTCTCGGAGGAATGCGGAGCTATGGTGTTCACTCGGAGCTGCGGAGTTGGATAAATCTCCTTCACGCCTATCTCATTATATCGTTTGTCGTTTCTTTCGCTTTACCTTTCTTCGACTTCATGTAACAAACTTCACTTCATGACCGGGAACCGGAATGGGATTCGGAAAAATGGCAGGGATGAAGCTTTATGAGTGATGCAGGGAAAAAGATGGGACATGATATATGGACTAGGCCCGGCTTGTTTATTGGGGACAAAAGCCCTTGGTCCAGGATTCTGTCCGGATGTACTGCCTTACTCCTTGAAATGACTTGTCCCCAAACTATTTCTTTTTTTTCCTTCTTGTTTTTTCTCGAACTAGCTTCCATACAACTTTCTTGCACAAGCTCTAGACTAAAAAACCATCTTGGTACATCACATTTCGATGGTAGTCAAACTTTGCTGTTTTGTTCTTTTCCTTTCCATGCTAAGGTGGACGAGGAAGAGGAAAGTGTGGCATTGTAGATCAACTTTTTGCAGATTTCAGGTCCTCTGCTTTTTTCTTTTTCTTTTTTTTTTTCCTGCTCTACACAGAAAATTCTCTTAAAAAACGATATGCTTTCCTTTCGCTCTTGTCTTTCCTACGTCATATATGGCCCGAGAGTTTCTTACAGTGTGCCTGTTTTTAGCTTCTCTGAAGCCACCTTCGGGTCTCTGAGAGTATCTACTACAAATTTTCGTGGCTCTCTGACGCGTAACGCCCTGCTCTTCACATGGGCTTGCTCATTCGCTAAGCTAACAGAAACATCATCAATTGCGGAAAGTCATGGTTCGGTGTCTTTGTATGTGCTACTTACCGGCCCTGGCCGTGGTGAGTGTTTTACAGGTGCTGACTGCATATGTGTCTCTCTTGCTGATAATACTTCGTCACCATCCGTTCCCATTGAAGAGCCAATCGTCCTCCCCTCCCCCGTCTCTCGATTCACGCTTTTTTTTTTTTTTTATTTTTTTTGCCCAGCTGTTCTAAGGTTTTATTGCGGGGGCTGGTGATATTGATTGAGACGAGATCTTCCAAAGTCTTGGATATTTAAGCATCTTTTCCACAAAAGTGGAGGAAATTGCCCTCATTTCCCTTGCTCCGCGCCATTGTAGCTGGTTACTATGAATGGCCCAAGCCGCTTCGGGGGTGGGGCCAAGAATGCTCATTTGCCACGTGAAGTTAGATTGAGTTCTTTGACGGTGACTTGTGGCAAGAAGTCTAGAACATTCATTGCAGGGCAGCCTGCTTGCAACCGTCCACGGCGGCTGATGTCAGAGCAAGTCTCGAGAGACAGACGTTCTAGAGCGTGACGACCCAACGGCAACTGATGACCTTGGTCGTTTACCGAATGAGCGATCCGCTCACGAAATGTGCTCATCTTCATTGAGACATTCTCTCTGCTAATCAGTAGCCATCTGTATCTGGCCTACTTTTTCGCGAATGAGGGTGAGTTCGTCTCGAACTAGCAACATGATCTCCGCGTTCCTCCTTAGACTAGCAGGTCCTTCTCTTACACTCCGCTCATCGTTGGCTCTTGCAATTTTCATAGCCGCGATATTGCCTTCGTCTGACCGCCCTCAGCCGACTTTGTACTTGTAGGATGTCATACCGTTCTTCAGAATACAGAAAACCCCACGAACATGCTCACTTCCTCTCAAAGTAATCCTCGATTCTCTCCACGACGTCGGCCTTCTTCCCGGCAACGGAGATGTGCTTACTGTGGGCCCAATCCTTCAGGACCGGCACCGTAAGCTAGTACATGCGCAAGACAGTCAGCCACAATAATCCATCCCTTGCATTAGGGGAACCCAGGAAAACACCACCTCACAAAGTCGAAGGAAAGGGGGGAAATTACACACGTACCTTTGCAATCGTCCCCTTCTCATACCGAGACCTCATCTCCGCATCATCAATCGCATCGGACGTCTTCGACGGCACAGCTCCCGCCTCCGATTTCAGTCGTTTGTTCGTTGCCGACGCAGCCCTGCCGGGCACATCCTCCCCCGCCTCCTCGGCGCGGCGCTTCCTCGCACTCTGCGTCCAATAGCCATACTCCTCTTCGAGCGCCTTGCCCCACTCGACGACTCTCTCGCCGACGCGCTTGTTAATCTGGCGATGTTTCGGCACGGTCCTGTCATCGGGCTTATCGGGCAGCTCGTCCTCGAGAGCGATGGCCTGGAGGATGCGGTAGAACCATTGGAGGGCAGGATTAGGGTAGCGGCTTGGGTCGTACTCGCCTTTGGGCAGCGTCAGATTCTGAACGATATCACGCATGATGTCGGTGAGGCGGTCACTGGCGCGGACGAGGGCCGTCTCGGGGTTCTGGCGGATGTCGTCGACATAGGGGAGGGTGATGGCCCAAAGGCCTGGAGGGCGCACTTGCTCATTGCGGTCACCGAGCTTCTCCTTGCCTGGTATGAGGGCGGCGAGGGTGGGGACAGCGTTGCGGCGCGGGATGAACCACGCGATGGCCATCTTCTGCTTCTGGAGCAGGTTCTGCTGTAGCGCCGAGAAGACGCGCGTCGAGCCGATGAAGTCAGCCTCGGTGGGGTAGAGGAAGATGGCGCTGCGCAGGTTGGCCCATTCAGGGAGCATGGAGAGGGGCTTGAAGCCGATGATGCGGACGACGGGGTCGCCGAAATAACGAAGAGCTTTAGTTTCTTCTTCGGTGAAGGAGACCGTTTCTCCGCCAAACTTGTAGGCTTTCCTGATCTCAGTTTTCTGCACCTCGCGGGCTGTGTCCTCGGCGATCTTTGATGATGCAGCAACTGCAATTTGTGGCTTTTCGCCGTTCATCCAGACGTAACAGCTTCGGACTTTTTCCTGCCGCTTGATTAGGATGTAACCCTTGACGCCAATCTTCAATCCTGGGCCGATCTCGAAAGGTAGGGAGAACAAAGCACGGCGTGGTGCGGCCTTCGAATTGATGTTGGAAAGCAGGGACTGGAGTAGGCTTATGCCGTCGCCCCGTTCAGAGGTATTTGCAGCCTCAGTAATCGGTGCGGGGGCTTCGGGGTCTGAAACAGGCGGCCGGTAGACAATATCATCGTAGAAATTTGCGCGATCGAATCCACGTTCAGGGTGGGCAATGGGGAAGAGCTCAATAATGACTCCGAGATCGTACAGATCCTTTGCACGCACGGCAGCGGCCTGCCTGAGGTTCTTGTCGTCTGCATGGGGATTATCGTTGTCCGTTACAAGGAAAAGTCGTCTGGAAGTGAAATTGGCTGCTTTCGTTGTGAATATTTGGTTTGCGCAAAACAATACATTCGCCATTGATACGGGCTCTTCTGACGGCACGAGCAATTCCTCGGCCTCTTCCTCCTCTTGAACAAGGTTGCGCAGGCGCTTCACATCGTTAGCAGCCGGCACATCCAGATCCGTCAACAGGTAGCAGTGCGGATATTGCAATCCGCCGCGGCCGTTAGCACCTTCATCTTGGAATTTAGATTGTTCGGTGCCGAAGAGCAGGACGCCCATCATGTCGTTCGGATGCGAAATGATGCGTTGCTGCATCAGCTGGTAAGCGCATTTCAGAGCGGCGGAAGTTGGCGAGTCGCGGTCTGCTTTCTTCGAATCCGAAGGCAGAGGCTTCTTCATCATCGAATGGCTGACATCAATGGCAAAGAGCACGGCATCTTTGACCGTCTTGTAGCCCTGCGTTCGCTGTCAGCGACCATCTTCTGGAGCTTGAGGTCCATGTTGCGTACCGCCTCGTGAAGCGTCTCCTCCTCCTCCTCATCATCATCTGCCTCCTCCTCTTCGCGGTTGTAATGCTCCGAAGGGTTCGCCATAGCGGTTGGTGGTAGACGTTGTTGCAAAAGTGTGGAGATGGTGACGCGGATTGGCACGTCACATCAGTCCGCGCACGCGGAGCAGGCAGCAACGCGCGACCACGTGATGAGGCCTTCCATTTTCGGGTTATTCATCCCACGACGAAACTACCCCGACGTCGGATTTGAAGGATCCTCCGCGAGGCCACTGCATTTCCGCAGTTGCGTCCTGCGTGCTCAATGGAGCTGTCTGCGGCGGCTGGTGAAAGAGATTGCTCGGCAGGAAGTGTAGCCCTGGATGAGGGTCGACGATGATTGGTCGGGGGTAGATCCCCTGTTCCCATTGGCTGTCGCTTTCCTGCGCACTGGCTTGCCTTACAATCAAGCGTCGCTCACTTGCTTCTTTGGGCTTATCCCTTTACGTGTCTTCGGCTCCTCTCCATCCAGCTGTCCCTCTGTGGTCACGCACGCCGGAAATCTAGGATAGCCAAGGCCAGGCCGCCTGTCCATACGAGCACCGCGCGTGGCTAAGGGGAAAGAGAGGGGAAATGTGGGCAGCGGCACAACCCCAGGGCATGGATCGCTTCTGGAGCCTGGGTCACTCCGCATTTACGCCAATTGTGTCGAAGGCTGACTGCCTTCTCCTTGCTTTTTGCCGTGCCCAGCTGACAGCAACGCGCGAATGGCATCTGCCAATTGGACCACAGCGCCAACTCACAAAAGAACAAATCATCATTTTTCTGCAAGGCTGCAATGTGGAACGCTTGGATACGCGCTGATGCTGTAGCACTTCTACCATTGCCCCGCCCACTCACAGCCGGGATAGAAAACTCTATCTCGGGATCGGACGTTCCCGCTGGGAGCTGAAGCAATCGTCCAGACGCAGACGGTTCTCTGTATCATTAATGTTTGCACCTGGGCGACTGCTTCAGTTCCCTTCGACACGCGCGGCCCGGGGATTACTAGGATACTACACCGTATTCCTTGTACCTCACGGTTTCCATCGGCATCTTGGCAGGCACCGGCCTGTCCGGAGCTCGCTTGGACAAAAGTTGGACGGAACTTTGCCAAACGCAAAAGCAAAACGCGATTCCTCCCCCCAAAAGAAAAACGAACCCACTTTATCTTCAATTTAAGACATCCACCATCTCTATACAGCCACGAAGTCCGCATGGGGCGCAAAAATGTTGTACGTTCTTTCGATCTGGCAAAAGAAGATGTGTGATGGCATGTTCAATGAAGGCAAAAAACTCAATTTTTTCTTCTTTAGGTCCTACCCGGGATCGAACCGGGGTTGCGGGAATACTCTGTCAAGATCAGAATCCCGAGTGCTAGCCACTACACTATAGAACCATGTAGAGCTTTTTCAAGTACCTGAGATAATGTGTGGCCAATTGTAAATATGTACCTTGTAAAAATGCTCGGGAATTCGAGAGACCAACCCCCCGAAGTATTGGTTTTGACAACTTAACGGAACGCTTCCCGCATACTATGCGTATGCCACCAGTCTCTTGGGAAGCTCGCTTTGCGTCGGACGAGGTTCACGACTGTTGTCGGGCCCCTTGAGGCGAAGGCTGTCCAACTGCGTAACACAACATTATCCGTAACCCCAGCAGCTGCAGTATAACTGAACGCGTTCATTCGCCAATTCATATCTATGTGGAGCAGGAACCATCCACTCACAGCGATTTTACACAAGCGATCTGACCTCAAGCGGACGTTTTGCGCAACAGGGCGGCGTGCATCGGCGGGCAACTTCGCATCATCTCAGGATTCGTGCAGTCATTCCGCATTCGCCACGAAATGTGTTTCCATGTTATATCGAGATCTCTTCACACCGCGTTTATGACAGACGGGCGCTGCCCGGACGAGTCCTGCCGGCCACATCACGGACGAAGGCGGCACGCAGCAGACGCCTGTTCGTAAGGACTTCCACACCAGGCACCTCATGAGCTGCATTTCAGGAAAGCTACGGCGGCGACTGGCGGACAGACATCGTGTAGGAAAGTATATGTAATTGCACGACACGGTTGGTCACGAGGGCTCTCTTCGACCTCCCTCTTGCTCGGCTCTCCGTCGCAGGGCCTCACGGCGATGCTTAAGCCGAGAGACGCACAGCCTTCCTTTCCGTCAACGTGACACGTCCAGGACAGCAGCTGGATCGCCGCAAAGGAGAACGGGCAATCGGACGACGGGGAGGGGCCAGGGCCAGGCTTGGGCCAGGCGACCTGCGGTCTCGGCGGAGGTTGCAGGAGCAGACACTTCGCGGGCGCAGCCAGCACCGGCAAGCAACAGCGCAATTTCGCGGCTCTGCAGCAAATCCCCACATGCATCCGATAGTCTGACAATCAGAAACTGCCAGATTGGTAGGGAAGTTGCGTGGTGTTGATAGCAGGGTGGAGAAGCAAGGAGCGCCGACACCGGCAACCTTAATACTGGGCGGGGCTAGTGTCATCCGCGGGTAGCCGAGCTGGAGCGCGCGGCTGGGACCAGGGCCGTGGCCATGAGCTCAGAGCATCGTGGCCCTGCCGAGCCGCAAATGAACCAACAAAGCCACCATCGTCCCTATAAAACTCCTACCGCTGGACTCTCTGCCACAATGCAACAAACCGCTGCCCGACCACTCCACCATCCGTCTCCGTGCCCGCCCATAAGATACCCATTTCGAACTTGCTCGCCCGCTCCGTGTCACTGTCCGCCGAATCGCCCTCGCTTCCGCCAACTTCCTAAAACGTCATGCTCACCACCCTCCGCCACACCCGCCCTCTGTCACTCAAGTCTCCGGTCCTCGCCCAGCGTGCCCTGCTGGTGTCAACTCGGGCAATCCACCACAATGCCGGCTTCTCCACGCGATCTCCCGTGCGGACAGCAAGCCTGGCCATGAAGCCCGGCTCATCCGTCCAGGAATCCGTGCAATACGCCTCGCAACACCTCTCCGCCCAGTCCGCCTCGCCCACCTCAGCCGCACCAGCATCACCAGCCCGCACCTTCGATGATGCCAGCAATGCCATTGCAAAGCTCCCGACTGCCTCCCTGTTCCGCAACCTCCTGATCCAGAACCTCTCTGCCTACCCTATCGTGCTCTCTTTCCTCCTCTCCTTGCTCAAGCGCCATTCCGACCTCTTCGTCAGGGCGCCCGTACTCCGCCACGCCCTGCAGTACTTCTTCTACGCCCACTACTGTGCCGGCGCGACAGGGCCTGAGATCTCGCGCACTGTCAAGAGTCTGCAGCAAATCGGCATCAAGGGCGTCATTCTCAACTACGCCAAGGAGGTCGACACGCCCGGCGTCGCAGCGGAGACCGGCAACGAGAAGGTGGGCGAGGCGCAGAAGCTGCACGAGCAGCAGGTCAGCCAGTGGCTCGACGGCACGCTGAAGACGATCGAGTATGCACCCGCCGGCGACTACGTGGCCATCAAGTTCTCGGGTGCGGGCGCCAAGGTCGTTGACATGCTCGAGCACAACCAACAGACGCCCGACGCCCTCTTCGGCGACGCACTCGTGCAGGTCTGCGACGCCGCGCGCAGCAAGAACATTAAGCTGCTCGTCGACGCCGAGCACGCGTCCCAGCAGGCCGCCATCGACCGGTGGACCATGGCCATGATGGCGCGCTACAACCGCGGCGAGGACGTTGTTGTCTACAACACCTACCAGATGTACCTCAAGGCCAGCACGGCCGTGCTCGACGCGCACCTCGCGCGCGCCGCCGCCGAGGGCTTCAACTTTGGCGCCAAGCTGGTGCGCGGCGCGTACCTGGGCAGCGATCCGCGCCACCTCATCCACGACACCAAGGCCGCGACCGACGCCGCCTACGACGCCGCGGCTGAGAAGCTGGCGACGTACCATCTCTCACCGGACGCTCGCATCCGCGTGGGGATCGTGCTGGGCTCACACAACGCCGCCTCGCTGCGCAAGGTCCGCGCTCTGCGCCACCAGCAGGCGCAGGCCGGCCTGCCTGTCGCCAATGTCGTCTACAGCCAGTTGATGGGCATGGCTGACGAGCTTTCACTATCGCTGACGTCGGCCGACGCGGAGCTCGGCCTCAAGGAGGGCGACGCCGATGTGTACAAGTATGTCACCTGGGGTACCATGCAGGAGTGCATCCTGTACCTGGTGCGCCGCGCCGAGGAGAACCGCGATGCTGTCGCTAGTGCGAGAGACTCGAGGGCTATCTTCTGGCGCGAGCTGAAGAGACGGTTCCTCCCCTTCGCTGGTTGAAAGGAGTGTTGACGGATGGAGGAAGAACGGAAGAAAACTTGGCCAAGGTCAAGCATCAAGGTGTGACCCCGATTGGGCCCGGACGGAATCGACAGCGCCCCTCCGAAAGTACATGCTCTCCTTTGCTCAAGGAGTGCAGGCGGGATTGGTCGAGCTTCGCGGGTGTCCCGGAAATTGGAATATTCTGAGAAGAAGATATCACATCATGATAATTCGGAGTTCAGGCGCCTGGAGTGGAACAAGCGAAAGACAAAGACTCGGGAAGAGCAAACTGTCAGCATTTTGATATTACGAGAACTGGAATGAAGGAATGACGAGACGGCTATTTGTATAACAAATAGACTGATAGAGAGTGATAAAGTAGAAACCAATTGAAGATATCTTGGACTTCTTCGCAACTTGTAATGATTCAGTGACTGTTCTCTGTCTATTGTCCGCTGCTGGCTTTCCAGCTCGGAGAGGTGCGTCTCAATCTGCAAAATGGCATCCGTAAAACACCTTCACAGACTATAAGGGCATTTGCATACCGATTCTGATATCAACAGCAGACCTTTCAGGTTCCGTCAGTATATCGCCGGTGTCAGAATATTGTAAGCTGCCCTTTCTGGGAGAATTCGAAGCATTCGTCCGGACATTGACGTCAAGAGAAACCAAAAACATTCACGTCTGAATAAATACTTCTCCTCGTTAGACCTGCTTGTGCTTACTGTTGGCACCACTTTTAGAACCAGCTCCGTGCCTGGACCGCAAACCCGTGGACATGTCAATAGTTTTATCCAGATAGCATTCTGAGATACTCAACTAATGGCAAAATTTTGTCACAGCCGTTCCATAACACATGATAGTATTCGTACAGCTCCTCAACAGCAGTGTGAACACTTGACATCACCAACCTCCCCCCACTAGCCCATACGTGCCCATCCTCGCTCACAACATCTTCCACGCATCCCATCCGGCCATCCCTATCAACGCATACAGAATCAGATTCGCCCAGCTGCCGACCAACCTGCCCTTCCCGTTCTGCGTATCCGGGCGCGTGTACCCCACCGCATACATGACCCTACCGACCGACCACATGGCGCCCATGACGGCGGCGGCGACAGGCCTGCGCAGGCCGGCGGCCAGCAGGGCGTACAGGAAGCTGGTGTGGGTCTCGAGGAAGTTGTAGTGGCCGCGCTGGGCGCAGTTGAAGAGGTGGAGGGCCTGCGCGCGCTTGGGATCCGCCGCCGCCGTCTGCTCGATGCGCTCCTGCGACGCGTATTGGTGCGGGTACGGCACGCCGGCCGCTTTGCGGAAGCTGCTGACGCGGATGCCGAGCCAGCAGCTGACGAGGAGGGAGCCCGTTGCCGAGAGGAGGACGTAGCTGCGCAGGCATGTTAGCGGGTTGGGCCCAATGCCAAGAGGGAGGTGAGGGCGCGTGGGTTTCGTTGTTTGTAACAATGGCTAGGGCGGGCATTGATGCCGGCGGGTGGTGGGCGTGGGACCCGTGGTGTCTGGCCAGGTGCATGAATTGGGGGACAACCTTACCCGTACTCGCGCGGGACTTCAATGGTTGCGAAAGACATGGTTGTGGTAGGGGGCGGTAGCGTCGTGATTCGCGGGAGAAGAGGAGAGTTGTCGCCAATCGGCTTGGTGAAAGGTTGGACTCTTGGAGGGTCGGGGTGGTCGAGAGCGGCTTTTAAGGCTCCAGCGAAGACAGGCCACCCTTTTCCAGACCGTTCTGCCTATTTCCGCTGTTGCAGCAGCAGCAGCAGCAGCAGCGCGCGTCGTGGCTTCGCGACGAGTGGGCTGCGGCGAGGCTGCTGATCAAGCAAGCCCGACCGACGGAACTGATCTACCCGATTGGTCCCCGCGCGCGGAGCGGGCAGTCTGTCGGTCAGCGGGCAGTCGAAGCGGCCTCTCTCGCAACGCCCACGCAGGTTCTGGGGAGGCCATCTCAAAACATCGCAAGAGAATGCAGGCCGGTCATTAGAGATGTCAAACTTAAGGTGTTGAACGAGTTCAGCTTAAGCTTTCGGGCACGATCTCCCGCAGATGGCTCCCGGCGCTTGTCCTCATTGGCTGGGCTGCTCTCGCGCCATTTGTACCATTCATGATTCGCCAACCGCTGCGGATGTGCGGATGTCTGTCAGCGACCTTCCTGGGAGCCCGGAAAAAAAGGGTCTTTTGGAGGCTCTCGTATTCTCTTCAGACCTGCAGGATTGTGTCAAACGCACTGACTAGCGTGCTCTTGAATTGCAATACGAGTAACGGTCGAATTGGCACCCGATACCCCCTTCAGTGCGGTCTAGACAAAGGGAGTTGCTTCGCTCTCCTCGGCCAACCTACCGGGGCCCGGCATGAGTTCTGGTATTCCGTGTACTTCATCTGAACACATTTCATGGCGTGGGAAATGGCAACCATGAATTAACATCATTCCGGTGTCACGCTTCTTAGGTTTCTGGTAGCTCGCACACCGCATTCAGCCCATGGCCTGGCTCGACAACGATTCGTGTTTGTTAAGTCCGTTGATCGTTCAAGAAGCTGTGCAAATCAACATGGGGATATGTTCGGCCGGGCCATCGAGCAGTTGTACGCTAGCAGTAATGCGTTTGCAAATGCAGTACTGTTAACCCGATCTCTAGATACGTTGGTCTTTCGGAATCTTAGAATTTGCATAGGGTCTGCAACACCTGACTCGTGCTGTCCTTCGTTTCCTTGACCAACTTTGCCATCTCCTTGAACCTGCGATACTTTCAATAAGCACTCTATTTGGCTCCCGAAGATGAAATGAGGTGCCACGTACTCTGGAATGGCGGCATCATTGATCAGCTCATAGAGAAAGCTTTCGCTTGTAGTCACTACCACGCCCTCGTGCCTGAGCCTGGCCAGAGCTATAGGGACTTCTTCCTTATTGCAGCTAGAAACCCCATCGGCTAGGACATACACCTTGTGCCCATCCCGCAGCAGTTCGAGAGCAGTCTGGGTGACGCAGATGTGCGACTCGATGCCGACGATGATGCACTCGTGCTTTTGAGTGAGGGCAGCGCGCACTTCTGGTGTGATCATTGAAAACAGCGTCTTGTCAGCATGCACCTTGGTCTGGACGCCGCCAGGAATGTCGAGGCCCAGCTCGGCACACGTTTCTCCGAGTCGAGCACGATTCTGCGTGGTAGCAATGACGGGGAAATTCAGGATCTGGCCTAGACGAGGTTCAGCTGGGATTCCGAGAGGCTTCGCAACAAAGGAATGGGGAAGCCTCGGACGCTAGGAAACGGCACAGTTCCACGAAGGCAAATCAACCAGCCACACGAAGAACAGGTAACAAAGGGAAGATGAGGGGGGTACCGCCGCAGCTCGTCCAGCACAGCGCGTGGACAAGCCTGAAGACAGCGTGCAGGCTCAGCCTATGTATAGATCGGGCTGAGCGAGGGAACGTGCGGCCCGTGAAGAAATTCAGCAGAGAGAATACGGGCAGACTTCGCGGGCCCTGAAGCAGACGATCATGCGAGACGGCACGGGATCGGGCCAGCTGCAGCCATCTCACCCGCCAGAACGCCTCGTTCCTGGGGAGCGATGGTTCACAGCGTCGGCGCCAAGGAGGAACGATGACGGGGGCGGTCGTACTGGCTCTGAGCATCTTCTGGGTGGTGGTGAGGACCTTGGAGAACTCCCAGATGGCCGGGCGGAACTTCTCTTGCAGATCGCAGATGCTAGGGCGCGGGTCAGTACGGGAGCATATGGCTTCGGGCGGTTGCCGTACAAGAGCGCTGGGCTCGCTGGCGCGCGGAGCTGTCAGCACGTGGCGCGGACAGGGCGGGGGCGCGAGAGACTCACTCAATCTGCGGGCGGCAGCAGACATGGTAGCGGGATCAAGGCCAATGAGCAGAGCGAGATTTCCGGGAATTGCAGACTGAAGGCGAGGGCAGACACTGTGGTGTCGGGCAAGGCTGTGGAAGGACGTGCGGTCATGCAGGAGGCGCGCACACGCCTAGCAGTCTCGGGATATGGGCGGAGCAGGATGACGCAGTGGGGTTCGCGAAGGCCAGCCGTTGGGCCGCCCAGAGCCAAGCGGGCGTGCCTTGTGCGGTGCTGCTGCTGCGTCTGGGTCTGCGTCTGCGTACCTTGCTGCGGTGCATCTTCCTTGCACCGCACCGCACCGCACCGCATTGCTACGCGGCCCTGGCCCCGGACTGGCCGCAGCACTGGCGCTGGCGCTGGCACAGGCAGAGGCAGAGGCACGCTGCTGCTGCTGCTGCCGCCGCCGCCGCCGCCGCCGCCGCCAGCTCATCCGGAGAGGAGTGCGGAGCAATCTGGGAGCGGAACAACGGGAGCTGGAGGGAGAGAGCAAGAAACCTTCCGTAAACTGCTCGTGAAACGCAGCGCCGCTCCGTGCCCTTCTCGATCGGGCATGCGCGGGGCCAGAGAACATCGGTCCACCCGCGCGCAATACAAGCCTTCCTTACAATACGCGCCGTCGTTAGCCTGAGTAATGCCTTTGCCTCTATCCTGACTGATTGCCTGACTGACCGACCGTCTGTCTGCTAAGCGGCGGGCCGTGAGCTGTGCGCGGCCGTCAGCCGCCGCCGGCGTGACGGGAGGAGGCGCGGGTGCGGGCGTGGGCGTAGGCGTAGGCGTGGGCGTTGGCCGCTGCTATTTCCACCCTCCAGGCCTTTGTGCCACGGGTACAATGGCCGTCAGCCTCGGGTGCCTTGGCGGAGCGCAGCTGGCGCTTCGTCTTTGACAGTAGACCCCATTGGCTGTGCAGGCTGGTGTTGCGGCCTGCCCGCAGCAGGCCCGCGACGGGCGTGACATCGAGGTTTATAGCAGCCGGAACAAATGCGCGCGCGCTTGGTCTATGCGTGATTTGTTTGATGAGCGGTGACGGAGCGTATTATTCTGTAACTGCTGCTCCTCCGTAATTCCGCCTTGCAATAGCACTGGATCGCGACTTAGCGAGCTGCGAGCGCAACCTGCTATCAAACACATCCCTCACCACAACCTTCCTTTTTCCCATTCGCACCCAGCCAACTCCAAGCGCTCCCGCCCTGCGCGCCCGACCCGACCCCATCCCGCCTCTCCTCGCCGCGCTGCCTGCCAGCGCCCCTCTCTCCAGCCGTGGCGTAGCCGCTTGTCCTGCCCTGTCTCCAGCACCGCGATCCCGCAGGGGCAACTGCCTTGACGCCTTTCTCACCGCGAGCCCTCGCCGCCATCCACCGCTCCATTCACCCTCAAAACCGCTGCCTCTCACCCGTTGTGACTCGTCCCGCCGCGCCTTGCGACCGGTACGCAATTCCCTCGCCCTCGCCGCCGTCATCCCCACCGCTCCCGAACACCGCTTCGACCTCCCCACCCGCCGTGGTTGATGGGCGAATACAGCAGTACTGAAGCAAACGCAGGCTGGTTATATCGCGCCCTGGATTCCCCAGACACTCTCTTGTCGCGCCGTCTTGCCTCGCGTCCGACGCTGGCTCAGGACCAGTACACCTCCGCTCCCCCTCCGTTCATAGTCACGCCCCACGCGCAGCAGCCGCTCCTGGTCTACCACCCGCTCCTCCGCTCCGTGCACATCAACAACCTGCTCCAGAAGAACTTTCTCGCGCATCCGCCCCCCGCCACCACCGTGTCTCAGGTACAGAATCCGGGGCCCTTGGCGTCGAGGCCGGCACAAGACACCACAAAGAAAGCGCAACCCAAGCCGCACCCTGCGCCACGGCACATCGATGGGAATAACGGCGTATCAACTCGAGCTACGAGCGGCAAATCGCAGGTGACGGACTCCGCAAGCATGTCGAGTAGGGGGTCGGACGGGGTCAAGCATGCTCTCCCCGCACGCCCGCCAATGACGTCTCATCACTCAAACTCCGTTCCTTCCACTCCTCACCAGCACGCTCGGGACATCGCATTTCGCTCCAGAACACCCTCTCCAAATGGCGCTCTAGGGAACCATTCGCCGCGGTCTGTGTCCTCCGAAGCTAATGGCCCCATGCCTTCGCTGCGGAAGCAGCCGTACAAGTGCAAGTATGAAACGCATATTGCTTTCGGCAGGCGCCGAATGGGCTACGATAACGCCGACATGCTGGAGAAGGCCGCTGTCCCACCCAAGGCTTCACTGAACCCCGATGAGGAGGAGAAGTTGAGTGGCGACATGCGAGAACTCTATGACCGGTTATTGCCATCGGAAGAGAGTCAGAAGAGGAGGAAGCTCCTTGTAGAGAAGCTGGGGCGGATACTGCGCACCGAGTGGCCTGGCAACGAGTTCAAAGTCCACGTCTTTGGATCCTCGGGCAACTTGTTGTGCACCGCGGAGTCTGATGGTATGTATTAACTTCTTCCAGTTTTCGTGCCTGGCGCTAACGTTGTGCCTAGTCGATGTGTGTATCCAGACCCCGATGAAGAAGCTGGAAAGTGTGCATATGCTAGCTGAAGCACTAGCGAAACGTACGTTAAGATCTTCGCACTGTTGAAACATCCCGCTGAGACAGGCACAGATGGCATGAGCAAGGTGGTGTGTGTGGCCTCGGCAAAGGTTCCCATTGTAAAAGTTTGGGATCCTGAGCTGGAATTGGCTTGCGACATGAACGTCAACAATACGCTGGCGCTGGAGAATACCAGGATGATCAAGACCTATGTTCAGATCGACGAGCGCGTCCGTCCTTTGACTATGATCATTAAGTACTGGACAAAACAGCGGATTCTGAACGATGCTGGTACGTTGCGTGTTTCGATCCCTGTCAATCACCGCTAATATATACAGCAATGGGTGGTACGTTGAGCTCGTACACATGGATATGCATGGTCTTGAATTTCCTACAAACCCGGAATCCGCCAGTGCTTCCTTCGTTGCACCAAATGCCTTTCGAAAAGCATCCAACCGAGACTGGTGAAGAGTCTAGTTTCTTTGATGATTTGGACAAGGTTCGCGGATTCGGGGAAGCCAACAAGGAGTCCTTGGGACAGCTTCTCTTTCAGTTCTTTCGGCTTTACGGTCATGATTTTGATTACGAACGCGATGTGGTCTCCGTCCGGAACGGCAGGTTTTTGACCAGAAAAGAGAAGGGATGGGAGGTTGACAGTGGTAACAAGGAGGGCCGATTCCGCTTATGTGTCGAAGAGCCATTTAACATCTCTCGGAATCTTGGCAACTCCGCTGACGACTATGCCTTTCGGGGGATACATTTGGAAATCCGGCAAGCTTTCGACCTCCTAGCTGATGGTGGGCAGCTGGAGAAGGCATGCGAGCAGTATGTCTATCCCAAAGAAGAGCGACCAACTTTTCAGAAGCCACCGCCAGCACCCAAACCGACTCTCACACACAGCACTTCTCCATCTCGGCGAGGTGGTCGCGGCAATGGTAACAGAGGTGGCCGGAATCTTTACAACCAAAGAAACAGCCAGGGCGACCGTAGCAGGTCATCGAGTGGTGCATACACAAATGGGCTGCCATTCTTGAGCCCTCCACTTGCAGGTGCTGGGCCAGATTATTTTGCTGTCACGACAGGCGCTTCGTTACACGAGCAGCTATACAAACAGTATCAGATGCTTGAGATGCAGCAGCATAGCTTAAAGGCGCAGCTCTTCGCGCAGGCACAGGCTCGTGCAGCACAAGCGCAAGCGCAAGCCATCGCCCACGCACAGGCTCAGGCCAGAAACGGCTCGAACCATGGATCTCCCCCAAAGACTCAGTATGTGACCACGCAGCCGGTGTCCCGGGACCCGAATGAGCCACCTGCAACGGCACCAATCATGCCACAGTACCTCTACCCGTACCCAAATGGATTTGAGCAACCCCAGCCAATGTCACAGTCGCACTCTCAGGATGGAGTCCGGACGAACCCTTCGTCCCCATCACTACCTCTGAGTATTCCACAAAGGCGGGGCGTCCATCGTGCTACAGTAGCGGAAGGGCAGACAAATAGCGCGATTAGATCACATTCGCAGCCAGCAAGGGCTGATCAAAATGCTTTGCTACTAACGGGCTACCCACCAATCCCGAGCTACCCACCTAACCTCATGGCTTATCCCATCGCTCGATCATCGCAGGAAACAGTGGCAGCTCAGCAACAACCTGTAGATGTTCCCCAACAACATGCCCAATGCATCCCGGCTGCCCGGGAACCTGCTCAGAATGGTTCGCCAAAGGAATATTACGGCTATTTCATGAACGAGTCTCCGCAGCATCATTTCAGGCCTAATCTTCAGGACTACACCGTTCAGCAGATTCCTTCATTCCAAGAACTAGCGCAAAGGCGGAAAAGAATATCGCCGGACTTGGCACCTCCTCAGCATACTCAAGCGCAACAGCATGCTTCGAGATCGCCATCGCCATTGGGACAGGGTCACAACAGAAGCTTTTCGACGGGAATTCGCCAGACTCCTACATCTGCACCACCACTGCAAGCGTCCGAGAAAAAAACACCACCAGTACCGCCGATAGCTTCCGGGCCAGTCATTGTGAATGGCTCGTATCGCGCGCTACAATCTAGAGAGCAGCGCAGTCTTACTGACAGTATTGACTCGAACGGCTTCACCGACAGAGATTCCGTCTCCTCGTTAGCTGGTTCAGCTCGCCCTGACGAGCCCTTCCCTATGGAGATGCCGGAGCAGCAGCAGCAACAGCAGATTTTCACAAACGAGTTGTTGCGGCGTCATTTCGCTTCTTCTGAGCCGGAAGGCTTGAATGGCGTTGATGTGTACGGGACGGTATCTCAAGCGCCTGCACCGAGCTATGCGCTCTCCGCGCCGACTGTCCAGAGCCATTATCATCTCAGTGGAGATGAGTACTCTACGACAACTGGTATGCAGTCGAACAATCAGAATGTTCCGCCGTGGCGTGTGAAGGCGGCTCCAAATGGAGTATCGCATTTGGATACGTCGAGAACTTCTACTGCCCCTCCGCAAACAGTCAAATCGGCAGCTTTACCCATACTGTCGCCGGTCCAGGAAACCAGAACTCCATCGCCCACTGCTAGCCGTGGCCCCGTGTCTGCCGGTCTTCAACCCACAAATGGGACGTCCATTGGGGGCGGAGTTTCCGATAAGGATGCTCAGCCAGCTCCGCCTCGAACTGCTGGTAACCACAATGTGAAGCAGCAGTCTCCTCATCCGACGAAAGATAGTCTCAATGCGCATGAGAAGCCGAGCAGCAAGGGCGGTGCCGGTGGCAACTCTACGTCAAATGGTGGCTGGCAGAAGTCTGGTGGAGGCAAGAAAGGCGGCCGTAAGCGCGCCAAATCTAACGCCAGCAGGAACGGTGAGCACAGAGGAGGTGAGCCTCTGCCGGCCAATGAGGCTGATCGTAAGGGAGGTTAAAGCATGGCCGTGTCACCATCTGAATGGCGTGTCACCTGCCAAGCCTATGGGGCCTCATATGTTACAGCCTATACTACATCACTCCGGAACTACCTTTTGACGAGTATTGGCGCGCGCATGAAAATGCGCAATCGAACGACTGTCGATGGTTCACACCACGGAGTAATGAGATGTTGGCTATGAACGGCGAACCCTTCCAGAAAATTATGTCGCCATGGAAAGGGTCATTGGCACATTGCGAAGTTGATTCTTTCCAAGTTGGAACTGGGACGCGCTTCGCTCTGTCTAAAAGCAACGTTTTCGGTTTGTCCTATTCGACGTCATCCGGATGGGGTAGAGAGCGTTGGAGATTCACTTCATGAAATCGGCAAAAAATCGCAGCAAAGGTGAGGTTATGATATGGATTGGCGGTATTTTGAGCATCATGGCAACGGAAAAAGAGCTCGTTTGAAAGTCAGCAGAAAGCAGAAATGAAGACATCGATTTCGAAACGGAGTACGTCCGTCAGCATCGCACCGCCCGGTCCAACAGATGGAGCCGAGATACACAACTTTCTCCCGGTATCAGGCCGGGCCTAGTCCGTCCGAGACTAGACCGTATACGCCCGCGACATACTTCGAATACGTTCGGCTTCTGAGGATCCTAATTGAGGAAAACTGCCAGAAAACGCCTGCCACTCCGCCTAACTACGCGCTGCCGCGGACCAGATCGGTCGGCAGTTAAATAGCTACGGTGAACTGATCTCAAATTTGCGGCTCTTCCCGAATTGACGACAAGCCAAGGGAAACGAAATAAAAAAATAAATACATATATGAAAGGTTAAGATACCATGTTCCTTACGTTTTGGTTTCCTGGTCACAGGATTTCCTTTCTCTTTCTACTTCTTTCGCAACCACACACATGCATTACCCTTTTTTGCATCATTTTAGGGCGTGTTTTGTTTCATATTCCTCTTGCTTGTTCAGACACACTGGATTAAGGGAAACCGGAATTGTGGACATGTGGAACAGAAAACGGGAAGGAGTCAATTTTTTTTTTTTTTTTTAAAAAAATCATTGTTGTTATTCAGCGATGTCAGCACACTCGCACTTTTAACGCATGCACCGTACAGTACATAGCGATCGGGGTTCGTTTTTCGTTGGCTCCTTTTTTGTCTGACATCTTCTCGGTCTTACGTGGAATCTGCAAAGGCGGGTTTTGAGTTGTTTTTGAGTTGTTTTTCTCGGGAAGCCGTCTTTTCTTATCGTTCTTTCCCAATTCTGGGCGTGTGGTTCTTTTGATGGTTCTTTTTCTGCGGAGCTTTTTCTTGGGTCTAGGGGATTTTTTTTTTTTTTGACCGAATCGAGGAAATGGCACATGCTGTACAGATAGACAGACATCTGGGCCCTTCCTGTCTCCTGGCTTGTTTTGACGGACTCGCGAGTAGGCGTTTCCCAGGGGAGCAGGGAGGGGACCCACAAGGACACAGAAATGATGGATGATTGCATGAGAGAAGAGGGAAGGATATTCGATCGCAGCCCTGTGCGTGGCAGAGTCGGAGCTGCTTGCTTCGTTTGTTTTTCTTGCCTTCTCCCTTGAGAGAACTTTGTTCGTAGCCATGCGAATCCATTACGGGAAGTGCGAGAACGAGCAAGGCATATGGAGTGCCGGCTGGGGATGTGCTAGAATGAGAAATTAGAACCTGTCACGTAGATAGGAGGACATTCAAGGCGGGGAACTATTCAGGATATGTCGCTTAGCATCGATTGTCTTTTCTGATGTTGTTCCCCTCGCAGGTTGAGCGCACCATGGGCTTTTTTTTTTTTTTTTTGTTTTTTGCTTTTTTGAGTTTTCAGGAAAAAGCGCATAAGCATATGCGGGGCTGGATAAAGTCTTGTAATCCAATTTTTCGTGGGGTTCATCGCTCTTCCATTGGGAGGATGGCATGATTGCTGGTTGAAATGGGATATTGTTTCCTGGAAAAACCTCTTCTCCATTTGCTCGAACTAAGATTGATAATTTTACAAACAGGGGCAGACAAAAGGGCCGAACAGGCCCTTTCACTCATAATTGAGTAAAACAATGTCAATCTAACAATTTAGAGAGAAAAAAAAAAAAAAAAGAGGGAAGGGTATCATATGTTGACAGTACTCATGGTGCCTTTTTGGTGGTTCTCTATTTCTGCGGCACCCACCGCCCGGGGAGGAGTATGGTTACCACGGAAGAAAACAGTCAAACATCAACGTAACCGCCCGCAATGCCCATGGCTCAGTGCAATACATGCTTTCTACGTATGCTTCGCGCTGATTGCTTAGGCGCTTCGTGCCGCCCTTTACCGGCTTTGCTCGGGCGTTTCCAGACTATTGCCTCGCTTGGATCTGGACTTGGCCTCTTCCCGCCGGCCCGCGTCCCGATGATGCCGGAGTGAGCGAGTGATGGAGGGGCGGAATGCGCGGCTGGCTGGAGGTGCGCGTCATGTCCTGGTGGTACCGGGTGAATCTGGCGCACCGTAGAGGTGGGCGCGTTTTGGGAGGTCGTCGTCGCCTTTGGGGGCCAGGGAATGATTTGAGGACCAAAGGTTGATTGGGTTCCGGGATGTCAGTCGTGGGTGCTCTCTCATATCTCTCACGGGGAGATATTATTGGATACTGTTGCAGTGATGACCGATACTACTAGGGAGTCCGAGAAACTGGGGGCGAGAAGACCGTGCGCAGCATTTGACCTCGTGAACTACGAATGCAGGGTTGAAAGTCCCGTCCATATCTAGCCTCAGGACTCCGTATAGGAGCTAGATCACAGAACCTACCAAGGCTTATTGGTGGGACGGGTGGGATATTGGAAGTATTGCAGGCCAATTACAGCGGTGGCAAACTAATTGAATCCAGGCCTCCGTACGTTCGGTGTGCGTTCGAGTACCTTTCCGACTACCACAATATGGGGATATGTAGTTCGACACACGGTCCTTGTCAATGATCTACAATAGGCTGGACGACATTGGTGGACACATACACCAAGCCGCAACGGGCCGCTGCGGATCACACCTCCCGTCTGACGACATCGGCTGTTTTGATCTAATCACGTGATGTGTTGCTGACAGCCAGCAATCAATGCAAAAGCAAGTGCGGGGTACATTGACCGTGACACATGCAAGAGCTCAGCGGAAGCTTATGCAAGCACAAGTGAAATCGAAAGCATGAGCATACCTACACTTCGGGCCAGATGAAGTTACTCCCATAGTATTTTTGAAAGGAAAGGTACCAACGGTAAGTGAAACCAACGCCCAGGAAGTCTATAAAAGGTCTTAAAATTCAAGATGTAAGAAGCTGAAAAAAAAAACACAAAAAAAAAGGATATGATCAAGTTGAACGCAATCACTTCCACAACTGCGGCTTGCTCACGCTACCGTACTTGGCTTGCCAGGCGAAGAAGTACAGCAGAGCTGCCAGTGGCTGGCCGACGAGGCAGAAGCTGACCCAGAAGATCATATTGCCAATCACTTTACCATTGAGAACCCTCATACGCTGAAGAGGATCTGTAAGTAGGATGAGGGGAATTTGGAAAATCATTCCGGCGAATGCGACACCTGGGCTCATGTCAGATTATGCTCAAGAGCGAGCGCAGAACGACAGTGATGGGCTTACCGATAATGTTATGAGTCGGCACACCTACAGCAAGCTCGTGCAGCGCACCAGAGAAGAGAAAGACAAGGATCTGTGCGATGACTGGCGGTATGCCACGCCCGCACAGCGGGCTGTAGATGTGTCTGCGCATGAAGCTCGCGACAGGCTTGTTCCAGGTCACCCAGTAGATGCGAATACTGGTGGCATTCCACCATTCGGTGTAAAACTCTCGGTCACCAAAACGCATGACCTCAGCCAGAGCGTTCAAGAACGAGTGGAAGAAAGCCATGAAGCCAGCTAGCCAGCAAAAGAGGGAAATGGTTGAGAGCTTGAGCATACGCTCCACGATCGAAACAAGGTCGAGCGTAGCGATCTTGTCGAGCGAGTTCTTCAGCAAAGGCGAGGCATATTGGGCGGAAGCGATCCAGATGACAATGCTCAGTCCGATCATCTCGCCACAGCGCTTGAACACGAATGGCCACCTAATCTTGTCGGTGCGGGGGTAGACGGGCTGATAGACCAAGGTAGGGGCCCACCAGAAGTACGTCAGGTTCTTGATAGAGATGTTCTTCGGGTACGGACAATCCTTGTACACGTCGGGAAGCGGGGCATTGTCGAGGTCGTCGAGGAGAGCGTGGCGTAGATCACGATTGGTGAAAGCATACGAGCACGTCTTCAGCCAGACGATTATGGCGTGCAGCTCGCACAGGGTTCCAATGCCGGGGTGGTGGATCCAGTAGTAAACGACGGCCGAGGCAACCAGAAGATTCAGGGTAGCGTTGATGCCATGAGCGAAAGCAATCAACCCCCAGGTGCCGCGGAACTCATCACGCCTAGCCTGGGCGTCTTCGGGCGACTCGGCTTTCTTGATCCGGGCTATGGCGCCCTTAGCTTGCTGTGCTGCAGCGAGCTCGATGACGTACGCGACGAAGAGATGGCAAGGAACGAGGAAGTAGAGAATGGAACCGTAGACGACGTCCTGTCGGCGGTAGTCGTGGCAGCGGATGCAGATCAGAACTCCGTACTAGGGGGCAGGCAGTCAGTGGAGGAGCGCGGGGGGGCAGAGAGGCACGAATGCTCACCTTCCGGAAGTTCTCAATCATCAGGCGCAAGTTGGAGACGACTTAGAGGCGAGCTGTCAGCCATGGACTCGGAGCGCGCCCTGGGAAGGAGAAGCATACTCAGGACCAGGAACATCAGATTCCTGAAGCCAACGAAGCTCGGCGGGGCCTCCGCATCCTGGCTGAGACACGAGGGACGCGCTTGGCGGTGGACTGCAACGACATGTCTGTATTTCCCAACGTCTCTCGCAGAGGAGGCAGAGCGCGGCTGGCCATTGGAGGCGGGGACGGGGCTCGAGTCGGGCTGGGGCGCGGCGGCAGCAACGTACTGCTTCTCGGGGCGGGCTATGGGGATGTCGGTGCTCGTTGACACGGCCGTCTCAACGCGGGAGGCCATTGGACTGCTCGGGTCGGGCGCAGAGGGGAGAGCGGAGTGAGGGCAGAGCTCAGGGACGGGCGAGGAGGACAAAGCGGCGCATTGGTCGTCAGTGTCACGGAGGAGAGGGTGGAGACGGGACGCGGGCAGAAGGCGGTGGTGTCGCGAGCAGCAGCATTCCAGCGGCGGGCCCCAATCAGCGCTGGGGCGACGAGCTCGTTGAGCTTTCCTGGCGCGCTGCAGCTTGTCGACGCCCCCAGGATCCCCCCGGCCCTCCGCTCTCTCCCGTCTCTCCCGCTGTGGCGCGGCGCTGTGGCTGGTGCCCGGCCCGCCGTCACTCGTGCGCGCGTCAAGCTCGACCGCTGCGCTGCTCCTCCAGCTCCATCTCCGCCAGCTGCACCTTCATGCCGCGCCGCGCCCGCACCCTGCTGCTGCCTCCTCGCGCCCGGTGACCGAACAACGCTCGCCCATGGATCGCGAGTTTCACTACCAGACCGGCGGCCACGACGGCATTCCGCGCACCAGAGCCCGCCGTGAGTTGTCCTTGCTCCTCCCGCCCAGCGCAATTGTTTTGCTGCTGGCGGGCGCTGTGCCCGTCGAGTGCGATGTGCTGACTTGCCTCGAGGCGCCGCCACCGACTATGGCTCGACGCTGGTGCAATGGGCCCGCAATCGCCGCCCGCGATACAAAGGCCCTCCGCCCGTCGAGGTCGAGCGGCCCAGCATTAGCTACATGGTCGACGTACGTCTGGAAGACCCCATGCCTGCGCACAGCTGACCGCTCGCTAGATGGTCCCGCCGCTCGCCCGCCTGGGCTGCGCCGCCGAGACGATCCCCGCAAAGCACCTGCACGCCTCGTTGAACAAAGTCAAGCACCCGATCAACGTTGTACGCTGGACTCCGGAGGGCAGGCGCCTGCTCACAGGCTCGACAAGCGGAGAGTTCACGCTATGGAACGGAATGGGCTTCAACTTCGAGACCATCATGCAGGCCCACGATTCGGCCATCCGCGCCGCCCAATACTCACACAGCGATGACTGGCTGGTGTCGGCCGATCAGGACGGTGTGGTGAAGTACTGGCAGACCAACTTCAACAACGTCAAGGCTCTGCAAGCACACAACGAGCCCATTCGCGACCTGGCCTTTGCACCTACCGACTCCAAGTTCGTCACCGCCTCGGACGACGCAACCTTGAAGATCTTTGATTTTGCTGGCGGCATTGAGGAGTCGACCTTGACTGGACATGGTTGGGAGGCTAAGACGGTTGACTGGCACCCCACGAAAGGCCTCCTAGTTTCCGGATCCAAGGATCATCAGATCAAACTATGGGATCCTCGCACCGGCCGTTGCCTGACCACCTTGCATGGCCACAAGAACACCATTTCCAAAACATCCTTTGAGCGTACGCAAGGCCAGCTCCTTGCCACGTGCGCAAGAGACCACACTGCGCGGATATTCGATCTGCGTATGATGCGTGACGTTCTGCTTCTACGTGGTCATGAAAAGGACATCACTACATTGGCATGGCACCCCATCCATCGTAATCTATTATCCACCGGAGGAGTAGATGGCAGTCTTTTCCATTATCTGCTGGATGAACAAAATGCACCGCCTGGGATTGAGCCGACCGTATCCCCCTACGATAGCCCGGACCCTTCAAACGCTCCTGCTCAAACCATCTACCCAGCCCACCGGGTCCCACAAGCCCATGATTTCGCTATTTGGACCCTTGACTGGCATCCGCTCGGGCATATCCTCGCGTCCGGCTCTAATGATCGCATCACCCGCTTCTGGACAAGAGCTCGCCCTGGAGAGACCATTCCTTTCAACGACAGATACCACATCGGCCAAGCTGCCGCCGAAGCCCAAGGCATCTTCGACCGTCGCGATGCGCGCAGGAGGCAACAAGAGGAGGAAGAGCAAGAAGCTGAAGACGAAGCGGACGGCCTTGTGGACCAGAAGATGCCCACAAAACAACCTATGCTACCCGGTCTTCCGGGTCTGGGCTTCGCCGATGGCTCGAGCATGGGCGGTGCGCAACTCCCTGGTCTTGGTGGTCACGCTTCGAACGGACCGGGCATCCCCATGCACATCCCACCCCCTCCTCCCCCGGGATCTGGCGCCCCGCCATTCCCTGGTCCTGGTGGCATCCCCGCTCTTCCTCCGGGCATGGACCCCAATAAGCTCGCAGAAATGATCCGCAATGGCCAGATCCCGCTTCCTCCTGTACCACCACCAAACGGTGGTCAAGCTGGCGCCTTCCCTCCTCCCCCGCCGCCAGGCTTTGGAGGTATCCCGCCGCCACCATTCCCGCCTGGGCTTCCTGGGTTCATGCCGCAGATGCAGCCCGGACAGCAGCCGCCCGGCATGCCCGGCATGCCTGGCGGCAATGCTAACGGTGACTTAAACGGGGCTAACGGGAGGAGAAGAGAACCGCTTCCGAGCCAGAAGGAGAGCTTGCAGGAGCAGATGAGGCAAGGGAGGTACAGGAAGCCCAGGTGATCGGAAAGCTTTTGCTGCCCCTTCCAGGATGGTTGGGGACTGGAAAAGCTGGCTGATTTTTTTTTTTTCGGTTCGTCGAGCTGTATACCATGTGAAGAAAAAAACTTTTCCTACTGCCGGTGGTCATGTCAATGGCGTTTTTGTAAACGGAGATCGTGGGTTTTGGGAACGGAAAATTCAAACGAAAGCATGGCGTCTCCCCTGGTGACGGGCGGCTTGAAACGGTGGCATTGAGATGCAGGCGATGGGTGGCGGGATTCTTATTAGCATAGAGCACGAGGAATACAATGGTTTCGTTGCTTGCTCGCTCCTGTGATGGTTACGGGCGTGTTGTGAAGTGGATGACTGGCTTAGCGGCGCATTCTCAATTGTGGTGTTCACACGCGCCAAATGTATGCATGGTGATGCCTTTCGATCGAACTCTTGCTTGCGGAACTACCCAACTCCAATTTGAATAAATTGATTAACATTAGAGATTGTTGTTCGTATATTATTCCCGCGGTAGGGAAATCTGGGTATTCGATCTTCCTTCTTTCCTTCCTTTTCATCATTTCTACCACTCTCCCTTCTCTTCCTTCCGAAGAAAGCACATAGCGAACGATTCACCATCACCCATGACCTGTCCCGCACCCTTTCCGAGCCCTGAAGACGCTTCCCACCCTACCAAAGCGGCCGCGGTTGCTGCGGGAAGAGAACGGAAAGAGCCACTCTCTCAACCCTCCTTGGCAGGAGTGACGGCGTCGCCCTGCTCAGCCGTCGCGCTGCTGTTGCTCGAGATGGTCGAGGCGGCGTGGTGCAGCTGCTTCGCGGCGGCCGTGCTCTCGAGGCGCTCGGACATGAAGATCAGGTCGACCTCCTCGAGCGTGTGGCCGCGGGTCTCTGGGCAGCAGAAGTAGACTGGTTCGTTCAGATGTCCTCGTTAGTCACATGGCTCTCGACTCACTGGTACTTCGACAGCGGGATAGGGGGAAAGTGGAGGTTTAGGAGAGTACAAAGGGGGGGGGGGAAAGGCGAAAGGGCAAGTATAGATGCGTGTTTTGCGGAACGCGCTCCGGAGTGCACGAAAGACTGCAAATGGGGAAAAGAGGGGCAGGGCGGAGTGACAGAGGGCTTACCGTAAGGCCCGGCGATGGCGTTGAAGACGAGGAACCAGATCCACGTCTTCCATCCGACGCTGGTGTCGGCGATGGCGATGGGACCGGCGAAGGTGGTCAGGAAGGCGGACAGCCACTGCGCACTGACGGACAGCGAGAACCCGATGTGGCGGTAGCGAAGCGGCATGATCTCTGAGCTGTACACGTACGGGACGGGGCCTGCATGTCCCGAGTCAGCTTAGCGAGTTCAAATCCCAAGGCCCCAAGGGAGGGGTGTTTGTGCGTGTTTGAGCAACTGGGTGGAGGAGATGTGGGATCTATATCTGTGCTTACCCCAGGTTGGTCCGAACACGGCGATCCAGCCGAAGAGCATGGCGGCGGCCGCGGCGCCTGTCTTTGCCCCAGGGCTCGACATGAGGCCGGTGAAGGTGGCCATGAAAATAGTTTGGCCGATGGCACCGGCGATGAGCCAGGTGCGGCGGCCCAGTTTCTCCATGAAGGTCACGCCCATGAAGTTGGTGATGGTGAGGACGGTGGTTGCAACGGCCGAAAGAGCAGACGCGGTCGTGGCTGGCAGACCAATGTAGCTGGTAAATGTCAGAAATGGGCGTTTTGGTGGTTGAGCGTACGAACTTACGTTTGGAAAATGGTCGTCATGTAGTAGTATACCATGTCAGTTCCGATCAAATAACCAATGCCGACGAGAATGACACCGGTGCGGATTCGGCGCGCGGCCTGCAGGTCGGAAGTATCCCAGAAGAAGTCCTTGATGCGGAGAGAGGCGGTGGCAACCTTCTCAAGGTCAATGGAGGCTAGGATATCTTTCCTGGATTGCTCGACTTCGGGGTCGGTGATGGCCTTGCCATAGAGCCGTTCAAGTGTGGAATCGCCCTGGTCGTTACGTCCTCTGGCATAGTAGTAGCGAGGGGTATCCGGGGTGGGCCAAATGAAGCCAATGGTGAGGAGAGACCACATCACTTGAAGCGCGACGGGGAACCGCCAGACTGCCTGGCCAGTAGCAAAGGTCATTCCGAAGTCACTGCAGACGATGTTAGCATCCTCCCCGGTATACGATGGACCAAGAAGCGACTTACACCCAGTAAGCAAGTGCGATGCCGGCTGCTGCAGAGCAGATCATGAAGTTGACCGATGCTCCACGGACCTTGACGCTGGTGGCCATCTCTGCGACGTAAACCGGGATCATGGAGGTGCAGAAGCCGTTGCCGACGCCCTGTACTTGTTAGCTGAGTAGCTTGAGCGATTGGCCAGCTAAGACATACAATCAACACACGTCCAGCAATTAACTGCCCGTAGCTGTAGCTTGTCGCGCTGATGACGGTGCCGATTATCTGGACAATTTCACCAGCAATGACCCAGCTCCTCCTACCCATCTTCATACCGAACACCGATATGATGACGCAACCAAGCCATGACGCCAGTAGGAAGACGGAAGTGACCATGGAAATAATGGTGGTGTTGGGGTACTACACTGCGTCAGGTCGCGTATCCTGGTAGCTCTGCGCGGAAGAAACTTACGCCAATGGCCTCTTGGAAGTCTGGCGTAAGGAGGACACCGCCAAGGACACCGGCATCCCATCCAAAGGTGATGAATCCGAGACTGCCGGCAGTGACGGCTGTCCGGTAGAGAGATTTGCCTTCTAGCACCATGTTGGCAGGTCTTGGGGCAAAAAGCAAGACAATGGAGACTGGACCCCGCGGAAAACAGTAGAGAGGACGAAGAAGCAAACAGCTGGGAGGACTCGGGGTCTAGATATCGGAAATCAGACTCGCTGCCTCACGGCACCGACCACGCACAAGCGCACAGAGTGACGAGCAAAAGCGAGCAGAAGCAGGCATCATGAGGAATTTTCTCTAGGTTCACAGATGCATACGGGCATGATTTCCGCCATTCGGCTCACTGATCTCCGCAGCTTATGCCGAACAGCGTGAATAGAGAAAGGCTAGCTCTATCAAAGGGTCTGGATGCGGCAGTGGTCGCCGGCGGATAACAAAAGCGTTGGCTAAGCTACCGGGGAACCACGAGGCACCGTGGCAAGCAGCACGCGAGACCCTGGCGAGCGGCATCCTTCTGGGAAGCGAGCGAGCACATCGGACAAGGGCGGTGACTCCTGTGCCGCCGTCGAGGCGACGATGCGGTGGTTGCCGCATGAGCCCATTCCCACGAGGCACGGGAGGGGCAGGCTGCATGGCGAGGGTGCCAATCACCATCTGGAATTGAACCCAGCTTTTCCACGGCATCGTCGAAGAAGCAATGGAGGACGGACGGGCACATATGGGTGGGCCGGTGCCTGGAAGGGTCCTAGATCAGGAGAGGATAGGCAATAGTTATCGAGATGGGCAGAGGAATAGCTGGACATCCTAGCTATAGCAGCAGCAGTGGTGGGTGGCGGGCCGACGGTGGGAGGGGAGTGCCGGAGGGCGGATTGGGGGTGGACTGGCCGGAAGAGAGCCGTTGCTCCCCGTTGGCCGTTGCGCTGGAGCAGGCCTAACCGAACACCCCCGGCCGTCTGAGGCCTGCCGATCGCACTCCCGACAACCTTCATGCCCCGGCTGTCCCCTGCCCTCTTCACCCGCTGTCCCATCCAGGCCGCTCGCCCGCCGCGATGCTCGCTGCCACCTGCACCCTGACTCGTGCGCGACAGATCCACTTCTTCGTCAGGCCCCGTTGATGCGTCCTTCGCAATCCGCTGCTGCTCTTGGCCCGCTACAATGCCGCGTGGCATGGCCTCCCCAGTCTCCTCGGAGCTATGGGCTCAAGTCGCCCGATACTGGCGTGGGCAAGCTCCATTTTTGTCTCGTAGGGAGCTATGTGTAACTCTCGTGCCTCTATTCGTCCGCGGGAGCTCCCCTGCCCGAGCTCCACGCTCTCTTTTATCTCGACCGGCTCCCGCGATTCGTGCTGTGCCACTTCGAAAGGCTCGCTCTGGCCGACACCATGGCGATTCTCTCGAAACTCGTCCTTGCTTTCTTTGCCTACATCGCCTACAAGGTTCTGTACCAGATAGTCTACTACCGCTTCCTCCATCCTCTTTCCAAGTTCCCCGGCAACTTTTGGGGAAGTGTCACGCGTCTATGGATCACCTACCATAATCTCAAGGAGGATGAGCCTCAGACCTTCAGGGAGCTTCACAAGGAGCATGGTAGGGCAAAGCCGCACTCTTTCACACCCACGCCAAACTAACAGCTCAACCGCAGGACCCGTCATCCGCATTACCCCCACCATGCTCCTCGTGAGCGATGCCACCAAGCTTCCCGAAATCTACAGCCGCAATGCCAACAAGTCTCAGCACTACATCACCGGCAGCTTCGGAAAGACCGAGTCTCTGTTCAACATGCAAGACCACAAGCAGCATGCCTACTTCCGGAAGATCGCCGCCTCCAACTACAGCTTCAGCAACATCAAGAAGATGGAGCCTCTGATTGACGCGCGCATGAAGCAATGGGTGGACAAGATTGATCAGCTCTTCGCTAAGACGGGCGACAAGTTCGACTTCGCTCCCTGGGCCGTCTACATGGCCTATGACATCATTTCCGAGGTTGGCTTTGGAGCTCCCATCGGCTTCATCGAGCAAGGCAAGGACGTTGAGGGCCTCATTCAGGGCTTCCACGATGGTCTGGTTCCGTTTGGCATCATGGCGCGCCTGTATCCCTTCACAAATTGGGTCAAGAGCACGTGGTTCGGTGAGAAGTACTTGGTCGCCAGCCCGGAGCAGGAGTCTGGTATTGGCACGTTGATGAGGTTCCGCGACAAGCTTATCGACCAGCGCTTCAAGGATATCGAGGCTGGAAAGACCAACGGTAGGGTCGATCTGCTTCAGACGTAAGTTGTCCGTTCAGTGCATGTGAGGACGCAGTTGCTCATATTACCATAGGTTCATTGACGCTCGCGACGACGAAGGCAAGCCCTTGGACCTTGAGTACATCCGGGCCGAGATTCTGCTCGTCCTTCTTGCTGGTGCAGACACCACCGGAACTGCTTTCCAGGCCATGATGGTCCACATCATGTCGAACCCGGAGGTCTACGACAAGCTCATGCAGGAACTCGACTCTGTCACCCGGGCCGGTAAACTGTCGGAGATGCCTCAGTACACAGAAGTCCTGGAGCACTGCCCTTACTACGTCGCCTGCGTCAAGGAGAGCATGCGTCTCAACCCCTCGGCACCCAACATCTTCCCGCGTCTCGCGCCTAAGGGCGGCATGGAGCTCTATGGCAAATACGTCCCCGAAGGCACTGAGCTCACCTGCAACCCATGGCTTGTTCACCGCGATCCCAAGATCTACGGCCCGGACGCCGACGTGTTCCGTCCGGAGAGGTGGCTGGAGAGCGAGGAGAAGGCAAAAGAGTTCAACAAGTACAACATGGCATTCGGCTACGGTGCTCGCATCTGCCTCGGCAAGGAAATCGCCAACATGGAGCTGTTCAAGGCCCCGCTCCAGTTCTTCCGCACCTTTAAGCCAAACATTCTCAACCCGCAGGAACCCGGCAAGTACCTGATTAAGGGCGGTGTCAGCTACTTCACCGACATGTGGATCACCATTGACAGGAGGGCACCGGTGGTGTGAGGGCTGGTGTTTGGCGGCAATCTTGGCTGCTTTTGGCAAATGCTTTTTTGTAGTATAGTTGATTTATTTGTACAGTTGAGTCAATACCACCGGTCTGTTCTCTTCGTTCCAGTTGCTGCACAATCCGGACCGACTTTTGTGATGCTCATTCCTCGCATGAATACGTATGCATCATCACGGGTTCAGGAGCTCCGCCGCCGACGTTTAACCTTCTTTTCGCTGCGAGTCACAATCGTTGACCGTTCAGTATCATCACCGATGTCCCAAACTGGATTCTGACGAAGCCCGAGATCCAGGACACATGATCCGAAACGTCCAGGACGAAGTGTTTCATGACTGGATCGGGCAGGTCCAGTGTCGCCCTAAAAGCCAATAGAGCCCGAGCTCCTATACAGCTGAGTCTCTATACCGGCTTGTCCTTGCTCAATGCGGCGCGCCTTTTCCTCGCCTCTTCACCGCTGGGGTCCCCCTCACCTGTTCGTCTGCTCACCCAACCCATCTGAGACCTCCATCTCGCTTTCGACCTCGCGAATCTGCCAAGAGGACGGATCGTTGCACATACCTACGACAACTGACGACGTAGCATCCTGTACCGTGACCCACCCACCTGGTTCGTGCCCAGGCACTGAGGAATGGTCCATCCATGAGTCGAGCGAACGTTACACCAACTTCAGATCACAGACCCTGAATCTCCCGCCCATGGGTGATGCTTGCCCCATACGGATGGGTTCTGGACTCTCGAGACAACAGTTGGCGATGGCCAGCTCAGCATCGACTATATCGCGCATCGACAAATCTCTCTGCTCGCT